>OY821521.1:99664610-100864610 GCA_963682025.1 Cordilura impudica
GCATGTTGGCAATTTGTTTGTGTTTGACAGTCGGATTTTTTGTTCGTTTATAATAGTGCGTTTACATCTGAAGAAAATCTAGTAGATTTTACTTGAAATCTATTTTAAAATCCATGCCGTTTACAGCTAACTTTTATGACATTTTGTGAGATTTTGTTTCCACAACAATAAACAGCTGAATAAAATAAAACATATAAACTAGAAATACCAAAAAAAAAAAAAAAAAAACAATAGGAAAATGGAAAATTCTAAAAAGGAACAGATTTTATAATTATATTATGCATCAAAAATTAAAAAAAGCTCAAACTGAAATACAAATTTTGCGAAAAAAAAATCAGCATTTATTAAATATATTGTTTGAACAACAAAAACAAATTCATTTTCCACAATTATTATTTAGCAGATTGGAATGGGCACATGTCAGTATAAAAAGTTGTAACTTTTCAATCACTAAATATTTTATATTATAGATTCGTAATTTTTTTTTTGTTAATAATTAATATTTTATTTCCTTTTTATTCAAGTTGTTTGCTTTTGTTTTAAATGTAAATTTTTCAGTCACTGCGTTGTAATTTTCTACTACAATATTAAAAAAACACAGTAGTATCATTTGGTAGTGCCCAATTTTGACAAGATTTTGTGAGATTTTGCCCAAATTTAGTAACGAGCTAGATTTTGTTTTGTATGGGAAATCTAGAAAAATGAGCTAGATATCGCTCTAAATCTCGTATATACTAGATTTTGCTTAGATGTAAACGCACTATAAGATGTAATGAATACGTAATGAATAGAAAATTACGAGATGTCAGTTGAGGCAATTGTTTGTTGTCAGCTTATATGACATAGTGAAAACTAGGCATACTAGTATCAAATGTATCGCGAGAGTAACACGTTACTTTTTTGAATTAAATGGTATAAAAAAAAAGTACGATCGTATCAACTTTTGCATCCCTGGTACAGATATTATTATTTGTCTTATGCATGAAACACATACACGACAGCGGCTACACGACTACAGCCTGTCAAAAATAAAATAGACATGTTTATATGAAAACGATTATTTTGACACCAACACAGCTACACGGCTACATGACAACTTTTGTCGCTGTAGTCAACTTATGGATGAAACTCATAGACGACAGCGGCCACACGACTACAGCCTGTCAAAAATAAAATACACACGTTTATATGAAAACGGTTATTTTGACACCAACACAGCTACACGACTACACGACCACTTTTGATGCTGTAGTCAACTTAGGCTAATTTCAGTTTTTGTTGGCTACAAAACAAAAATAGTGTTGACAATATAACAAAATTTGTAAAAGATATTAGTGCTATGAAATATTTCATTTTGTTGAAAAAAATTAATCGCAAAATGAAGTGCTATAATAATTCCATTAATAATCAAAAGCGGTTAAGTAAATTTATTTATTTATTTTTCGTTATAATAATGCATTATAAATAAGTATTTGTATATTTAAGTCAAGTTTATATAGAATCATGCATGTTTTTCTATTTTAATAAAGTAGAAAAAAATATAATTGGCACTACTGAAATAAAAATGCTTTTGTATAAAAACAGCTGTTTATATTGTTGTTGTAAGTTGCTGTCGTTTTCAAAAGAATTAAGTAGCTGACTACACGACTGCAATTGCAGCCAGTAGCATTTCCAGTCATGTGTTCGTGTAGCCGCAGTCGTCTATGTGTTTCATGCATTACTACAAAGCAGAAAAGCAAAATAGTTTTTAATCTAAAAAAAACTAATTGAATTGAGTTGATGTTTGTGAATATTATTGCTATACCCTCCACACCTCAGTGGCAGAGGGTATATATAGATTTGTCATTCCGTTTGTAACGCATCGAAATAAATTCCGGAGACCCCAAAACCATATATTTTCTTGATCATTATAACAAGTGAAGTTGATTTAGCGATGAAAGTCTATTCGTCTGTCCGTCTGTCTGTGGATATCATGATCACGCCGTAAATATCTAAGCTAGACCGTTCGATTTTGTATAAAATCGTTTATTAACATCATAAAGTTGCTATTTAAAATCGTCAAAATTGGCCTAAGCAAGTATTACCACATTTTTTTAACGTTAAAATTAAAAATTAAATATTAAAAATTAATAAAAATAAAAAATAAAAGTTAAATGTTAAACATAAATTTTAAAAATAAAAAGTGAAAACTGAAAAATGAAAAATGGAAAATGAAAAATGAAAATCGAAAAAATCAAAAATGAAAAATGGAAAATTGAAAATGAAAAACGAAACACGAAAAATGAAAAATTAAAAACGAAAAACGAACCATGAAAAATGAAAAATGGAAAATGAAAAATTGAAAATTAAAAATGAAAATTGAAATATGAATAATAAAGAATGAAAAATTATAAATGAAAATTGAAAATTTTAAAATTAAAGATTTAAAAAAAAATAAAAATAAAAATTAAAAATTAAAACTTAAAAATTAAAAATTAAAAATAAAAAATGAAAAATTAAAAATTAAAAATTAAAAATATAAAATATAAAATAAAAAATTAAAAATTAAAAATTGAAAATTAAAAATTAGAAATAAAAAATTAAAAATTAGAAATAAAAAATTAAAAATTAAAAATTAGAAATTATAAATTATAAATTATAAATTATAAATTATAAATTATAAATTATAAATTATAAATTATAAATTATAAATTATAAATTATAAATTATAAATTATAAATTATAAATTATAAATTATAAATTATAAATTATAAATTATAAATTATAAATTATAAATTATAAATTATAAATTATAAATTATAAATTATAAATTATAAATTATAAATTATAAATTATAAATTATAAATTATAAATTATAAATTATAAATTATAAATTATAAATTATAAATTATAAATTATAAATTATAAATTATAAATTATAAATTATAAATTATAAATTATAAATTATAAATTATAAATTATAAATTATAAATTATAAATTATAAATTATAAATTATAAATTATAAATTATAAATTATAAATTATAAATTATAAATTATAAATTATAAATTATAAATTATAAATTATAAATTATAAATTATAAATTATAAATTATAAATTATAAATTATAAATTATAAATTATAAATTATAAATTATAAATTATAAATTATAAATTATAAATTATAAATTATAAATTATAAATTATAAATTATAAATTATAAATTATAAATTATAAATTATAAATTATAAATTATAAATTATAAATTATAAATTATAAATTATAAATTATAAATTATAAATTATAAATTATAAATTATAAATTATAAATTATAAATTATAAATTATAAATTATAAATTATAAATTATAAATTATAAATTATAAATTATAAATTATAAATTATAAATTATAAATTATAAATTATAAATTATAAATTATAAATTATAAATTATAAATTATAAATTATAAATTATAAATTATAAATTATAAATTATAAATTATAAATTATAAATTATAAATTATAAATTATAAATTATAAATTATAAATTATAAATTATAAATTATAAATTATAAATTATAAATTATAAATTATAAATTATAAATTATAAATTATAAATTATAAATTATAAATTATAAATTATAAATTATAAATTATAAATTATAAATTATAAATTATAAATTATAAATTATAAATTATAAATTATAAATTATAAATTATAAATTATAAATTATAAATTATAAATTATAAATTATAAATTATAAATTATAAATTATAAATTATAAATTATAAATTATAAATTATAAATTATAAATTATAAATTATAAATTATAAATTATAAATTATAAATTATAAATTATAAATTATAAATTATAAATTATAAATTATAAATTATAAATTATAAATTATAAATTATAAATTATAAATTATAAATTATAAATTATAAATTATAAATTATAAATTATAAATTATAAATTATAAATTATAAATTATAAATTATAAATTATAAATTATAAATTATAAATTATAAATTATAAATTATAAATTATAAATTATAAATTATAAATTATAAATTATAAATTATAAATTATAAATTATAAATTATAAATTATAAATTATAAATTATAAATTATAAATTATAAATTATAAATTATAAATTATAAATTATAAATTATAAATTATAAATTATAAATTATAAATTATAAATTATAAATTATAAATTATAAATTATAAATTATAAATTATAAATTATAAATTATAAATTATAAATTATAAATTATAAATTATAAATTATAAATTATAAATTATAAATTATAAATTATAAATTATAAATTATAAATTATAAATTATAAATTATAAATTATAAATTATAAATTATAAATTATAAATTATAAATTATAAATTATAAATTATAAATTATAAATTATAAATTATAAATTATAAATTATAAATTATAAATTATAAATTATAAATTATAAATTATAAATTATAAATTATAAATTATAAATTATAAATTATAAATTATAAATTATAAATTATAAATTATAAATTATAAATTATAAATTATAAATTATAAATTATAAATTATAAATTATAAATTATAAATTATAAATTATAAATTATAAATTATAAATTATAAATTATAAATTATAAATTATAAATTATAAATTATAAATTATAAATTATAAATTATAAATTATAAATTATAAATTATAAATTATAAATTATAAATTATAAATTATAAATTATAAATTATAAATTATAAATTATAAATTATAAATTATAAATTATAAATTATAAATTATAAATTATAAATTATAAATTATAAATTATAAATTATAAATTATAAATTATAAATTATAAATTATAAATTATAAATTATAAATTATAAATTATAAATTATAAATTATAAATTATAAATTATAAATTATAAATTATAAATTATAAATTATAAATTATAAATTATAAATTATAAATTATAAATTATAAATTATAAATTATAAATTATAAATTATAAATTATAAATTATAAATTATAAATTATAAATTATAAATTATAAATTATAAATTATAAATTATAAATTATAAATTATAAATTATAAATTATAAATTATAAATTATAAATTATAAATTATAAATTATAAATTATAAATTATAAATTATAAATTATAAATTATAAATTATAAATTATAAATTATAAATTATAAATTATAAATTATAAATTATAAATTATAAATTATAAATTATAAATTATAAATTATAAATTATAAATTATAAATTATAAATTATAAATTATAAATTATAAATTATAAATTATAAATTATAAATTATAAATTATAAATTATAAATTATAAATTATAAATTATAAATTATAAATTATAAATTATAAATTATAAATTATAAATTATAAATTATAAATTATAAATTATAAATTATAAATTATAAATTATAAATTATAAATTATAAATTATAAATTATAAATTATAAATTATAAATTATAAATTATAAATTATAAATTATAAATTATAAATTATAAATTATAAATTATAAATTATAAATTATAAATTATAAATTATAAATTATAAATTATAAATTATAAATTATAAATTATAAATTATAAATTATAAATTATAAATTATAAATTATAAATTATAAATTATAAATTATAAATTATAAATTATAAATTATAAATTATAAATTATAAATTATAAATTATAAATTATAAATTATAAATTATAAATTATAAATTATAAATTATAAATTATAAATTATAAATTATAAATTATAAATTATAAATTATAAATTATAAATTATAAATTATAAATTATAAATTATAAATTATAAATTATAAATTATAAATTATAAATTATAAATTATAAATTATAAATTATAAATTATAAATTATAAATTATAAATTATAAATTATAAATTATAAATTATAAATTATAAATTATAAATTATAAATTATAAATTATAAATTATAAATTATAAATTATAAATTATAAATTATAAATTATAAATTATAAATTATAAATTATAAATTATAAATTATAAATTATAAATTATAAATTATAAATTATAAATTATAAATTATAAATTATAAATTATAAATTATAAATTATAAATTATAAATTATAAATTATAAATTATAAATTATAAATTATAAATTATAAATTATAAATTATAAATTATAAATTATAAATTATAAATTATAAATTATAAATTATAAATTATAAATTATAAATTATAAATTATAAATTATAAATTATAAATTATAAATTATAAATTATAAATTATAAATTATAAATTATAAATTATAAATTATAAATTATAAATTATAAATTATAAATTATAAATTATAAATTATAAATTATAAATTATAAATTATAAATTATAAATTATAAATTATAAATTATAAATTATAAATTATAAATTATAAATTATAAATTATAAATTATAAATTATAAATTATAAATTATAAATTATAAATTATAAATTATAAATTATAAATTATAAATTATAAATTATAAATTATAAATTATAAATTATAAATTATAAATTATAAATTATAAATTATAAATTATAAATTATAAATTATAAATTATAAATTATAAATTATAAATTATAAATTATAAATTATAAATTATAAATTATAAATTATAAATTATAAATTATAAATTATAAATTATAAATTATAAATTATAAATTATAAATTATAAATTATAAATTATAAATTATAAATTATAAATTATAAATTATAAATTATAAATTATAAATTATAAATTATAAATTATAAATTATAAATTATAAATTATAAATTATAAATTATAAATTATAAATTATAAATTATAAATTATAAATTATAAATTATAAATTATAAATTATAAATTATAAATTATAAATTATAAATTATAAATTATAAATTATAAATTATAAATTATAAATTATAAATTATAAATTATAAATTATAAATTATAAATTATAAATTATAAATTATAAATTATAAATTATAAATTATAAATTATAAATTATAAATTATAAATTATAAATTATAAATTATAAATTATAAATTATAAATTATAAATTATAAATTATAAATTATAAATTATAAATTATAAATTATAAATTATAAATTATAAATTATAAATTATAAATTATAAATTATAAATTATAAATTATAAATTATAAATTATAAATTATAAATTATAAATTATAAATTATAAATTATAAATTATAAATTATAAATTATAAATTATAAATTATAAATTATAAATTATAAATTATAAATTATAAATTATAAATTATAAATTATAAATTATAAATTATAAATTATAAATTATAAATTATAAATTATAAATTATAAATTATAAATTATAAATTATAAATTATAAATTATAAATTATAAATTATAAATTATAAATTATAAATTATAAATTATAAATTATAAATTATAAATTATAAATTATAAATTATAAATTATAAATTATAAATTATAAATTATAAATTATAAATTATAAATTATAAATTATAAATTATAAATTATAAATTATAAATTATAAATTATAAATTATAAATTATAAATTATAAATTATAAATTATAAATTATAAATTATAAATTATAAATTATAAATTATAAATTATAAATTATAAATTATAAATTATAAATTATAAATTATAAATTATAAATTATAAATTATAAATTATAAATTATAAATTATAAATTATAAATTATAAATTATAAATTATAAATTATAAATTATAAATTATAAATTATAAATTATAAATTATAAATTATAAATTATAAATTATAAATTATAAATTATAAATTATAAATTATAAATTATAAATTATAAATTATAAATTATAAATTATAAATTATAAATTATAAATTATAAATTATAAATTATAAATTATAAATTATAAATTATAAATTATAAATTATAAATTATAAATTATAAATTATAAATTATAAATTATAAATTATAAATTATAAATTATAAATTATAAATTATAAATTATAAATTATAAATTATAAATTATAAATTATAAATTATAAATTATAAATTATAAATTATAAATTATAAATTATAAATTATAAATTATAAATTATAAATTATAAATTATAAATTATAAATTATAAATTATAAATTATAAATTATAAATTATAAATTATAAATTATAAATTATAAATTATAAATTATAAATTATAAATTATAAATTATAAATTATAAATTATAAATTATAAATTATAAATTATAAATTATAAATTATAAATTATAAATTATAAATTATAAATTATAAATTATAAATTATAAATTATAAATTATAAATTATAAATTATAAATTATAAATTATAAATTATAAATTATAAATTATAAATTATAAATTATAAATTATAAATTATAAATTATAAATTATAAATTATAAATTATAAATTATAAATTATAAATTATAAATTATAAATTATAAATTATAAATTATAAATTATAAATTATAAATTATAAATTATAAATTATAAATTATAAATTATAAATTATAAATTATAAATTATAAATTATAAATTATAAATTATAAATTATAAATTATAAATTATAAATTATAAATTATAAATTATAAATTATAAATTATAAATTATAAATTATAAATTATAAATTATAAATTATAAATTATAAATTATAAATTATAAATTATAAATTATAAATTATAAATTATAAATTATAAATTATAAATTATAAATTATAAATTATAAATTATAAATTATAAATTATAAATTATAAATTATAAATTATAAATTATAAATTATAAATTATAAATTATAAATTATAAATTATAAATTATAAATTATAAATTATAAATTATAAATTATAAATTATAAATTATAAATTATAAATTATAAATTATAAATTATAAATTATAAATTATAAATTATAAATTATAAATTATAAATTATAAATTATAAATTATAAATTATAAATTATAAATTATAAATTATAAATTATAAATTATAAATTATAAATTATAAATTATAAATTATAAATTATAAATTATAAATTATAAATTATAAATTATAAATTATAAATTATAAATTATAAATTATAAATTATAAATTATAAATTATAAATTATAAATTATAAATTATAAATTATAAATTATAAATTATAAATTATAAATTATAAATTATAAATTATAAATTATAAATTATAAATTATAAATTATAAATTATAAATTATAAATTATAAATTATAAATTATAAATTATAAATTATAAATTATAAATTATAAATTATAAATTATAAATTATAAATTATAAATTATAAATTATAAATTATAAATTATAAATTATAAATTATAAATTATAAATTATAAATTATAAATTATAAATTATAAATTATAAATTATAAATTATAAATTATAAATTATAAATTATAAATTATAAATTATAAATTATAAATTATAAATTATAAATTATAAATTATAAATTATAAATTATAAATTATAAATTATAAATTATAAATTATAAATTATAAATTATAAATTATAAATTATAAATTATAAATTATAAATTATAAATTATAAATTATAAATTATAAATTATAAATTATAAATTATAAATTATAAATTATAAATTATAAATTATAAATTATAAATTATAAATTATAAATTATAAATTATAAATTATAAATTATAAATTATAAATTATAAATTATAAATTATAAATTATAAATTATAAATTATAAATTATAAATTATAAATTATAAATTATAAATTATAAATTATAAATTATAAATTATAAATTATAAATTATAAATTATAAATTATAAATTATAAATTATAAATTATAAATTATAAATTATAAATTATAAATTATAAATTATAAATTATAAATTATAAATTATAAATTATAAATTATAAATTATAAATTATAAATTATAAATTATAAATTATAAATTATAAATTATAAATTATAAATTATAAATTATAAATTATAAATTATAAATTATAAATTATAAATTATAAATTATAAATTATAAATTATAAATTATAAATTATAAATTATAAATTATAAATTATAAATTATAAATTATAAATTATAAATTATAAATTATAAATTATAAATTATAAATTATAAATTATAAATTATAAATTATAAATTATAAATTATAAATTATAAATTATAAATTATAAATTATAAATTATAAATTATAAATTATAAATTATAAATTATAAATTATAAATTATAAATTATAAATTATAAATTATAAATTATAAATTATAAATTATAAATTATAAATTATAAATTATAAATTATAAATTATAAATTATAAATTATAAATTATAAATTATAAATTATAAATTATAAATTATAAATTATAAATTATAAATTATAAATTATAAATTATAAATTATAAATTATAAATTATAAATTATAAATTATAAATTATAAATTATAAATTATAAATTATAAATTATAAATTATAAATTATAAATTATAAATTATAAATTATAAATTATAAATTATAAATTATAAATTATAAATTATAAATTATAAATTATAAATTATAAATTATAAATTATAAATTATAAATTATAAATTATAAATTATAAATTATAAATTATAAATTATAAATTATAAATTATAAATTATAAATTATAAATTATAAATTATAAATTATAAATTATAAATTATAAATTATAAATTATAAATTATAAATTATAAATTATAAATTATAAATTATAAATTATAAATTATAAATTATAAATTATAAATTATAAATTATAAATTATAAATTATAAATTATAAATTATAAATTATAAATTATAAATTATAAATTATAAATTATAAATTATAAATTATAAATTATAAATTATAAATTATAAATTATAAATTATAAATTATAAATTATAAATTATAAATTATAAATTATAAATTATAAATTATAAATTATAAATTATAAATTATAAATTATAAATTATAAATTATAAATTATAAATTATAAATTATAAATTATAAATTATAAATTATAAATTATAAATTATAAATTATAAATTATAAATTATAAATTATAAATTATAAATTATAAATTATAAATTATAAATTATAAATTATAAATTATAAATTATAAATTATAAATTATAAATTATAAATTATAAATTATAAATTATAAATTATAAATTATAAATTATAAATTATAAATTATAAATTATAAATTATAAATTATAAATTATAAATTATAAATTATAAATTATAAATTATAAATTATAAATTATAAATTATAAATTATAAATTATAAATTATAAATTATAAATTATAAATTATAAATTATAAATTATAAATTATAAATTATAAATTATAAATTATAAATTATAAATTATAAATTATAAATTATAAATTATAAATTATAAATTATAAATTATAAATTATAAATTATAAATTATAAATTATAAATTATAAATTATAAATTATAAATTATAAATTATAAATTATAAATTATAAATTATAAATTATAAATTATAAATTATAAATTATAAATTATAAATTATAAATTATAAATTATAAATTATAAATTATAAATTATAAATTATAAATTATAAATTATAAATTATAAATTATAAATTATAAATTATAAATTATAAATTATAAATTATAAATTATAAATTATAAATTATAAATTATAAATTATAAATTATAAATTATAAATTATAAATTATAAATTATAAATTATAAATTATAAATTATAAATTATAAATTATAAATTATAAATTATAAATTATAAATTATAAATTATAAATTATAAATTATAAATTATAAATTATAAATTATAAATTATAAATTATAAATTATAAATTATAAATTATAAATTATAAATTATAAATTATAAATTATAAATTATAAATTATAAATTATAAATTATAAATTATAAATTATAAATTATAAATTATAAATTATAAATTATAAATTATAAATTATAAATTATAAATTATAAATTATAAATTATAAATTATAAATTATAAATTATAAATTATAAATTATAAATTATAAATTATAAATTATAAATTATAAATTATAAATTATAAATTATAAATTATAAATTATAAATTATAAATTATAAATTATAAATTATAAATTATAAATTATAAATTATAAATTATAAATTATAAATTATAAATTATAAATTATAAATTATAAATTATAAATTATAAATTATAAATTATAAATTATAAATTATAAATTATAAATTATAAATTATAAATTATAAATTATAAATTATAAATTATAAATTATAAATTATAAATTATAAATTATAAATTATAAATTATAAATTATAAATTATAAATTATAAATTATAAATTATAAATTTTAAATTATAAGTTATAAATTATAAATTATAAATTATAAATTATAAATTATAAATTTAAAATTTAACATTTAAAATTTAAAATTTAAAATTAAAATTAAATCAAAAACCAAATATTTTGAATTTATTTTTTTTAAATTTGATCTATATATCTTTTTGTCACGATGGGTCCATTTTTTGACCTGCTCTCCATATACAAATAACATCAGATATAAATTTATAACAATACAAGTAAAAATTAGTTTATGCTTATTTTGTTAACCAATCATTGCTTCAGCAAAGTTTATTATATATAATTAAGCCGAAAAAACAGCGAAATGGGATCTAGAAGACATGCGACAAGTTGATTAAATTATTTTCATATATCCGAAACTAAACTCATTATTGAGCCGTTTAGTTTTAGCTTTTTCGTTTATAATTTTCCAAATATTTTTGTTTTAACACAGACGATATAGAATGGAAGTGATATAGACTGAATTCAAACTTTCTGTTATTTCTTTTGCGGAAAACTTGATAATATAATAGGGGCTCCACGTACCACACCACTCACTTATTCGCCCCTGCCGACGGATAATGCTCATGGAGGTAGGGTACACATAAGGGTTCGGATATTGGCGGATTCTAAACAAAAGTTGGCAAGTAAATAATTAAATCAGCTAAAGATCTAATAGTAAGAGAAAAGCAACTAAAATTCATTAAATAAGGTATTCGATATAATATTTAATTTTGGTGTATACTTTCAATGCACAAAAATTAAAATCAACGAAATTGACAAATTCTGGGAAAGAGATAACAATAAGCACAATTAGTTCTGAAATAAACCAAATAAAGTGGTTTAAAATATCTTATAAATCTACAAGGTACGTTCAGATTTAAATTACCAACTTGAATTTTCGTTCTACTGTCTTGACATTTTCAATTGTATTAAACAAAATCAGATGTGACTCCTGCGAATTTTTTCAAACATAACATATCACTAACATATCACTTTAAATAGATTTTCTAATTTTCCTTCTTACAGTTAAAAAGGCACCAAACGCAACACGGACTTATACTGTTTCACATCCTCATATTCAACAGCATCAAACGCAAACACAGCAGCATCAGCAGCATAACCATCATCATCAACAACATCAACATATAACCCAAGAGATACCATCATCATCAGCCACTACGCTGGGTGGACAAATATTGGCATCACAAGATGTTCGAGAAGTGGCAAGACAATTAAAGCGTCTTGCAGACATCAAGACGGAGAAGCTTAAGTTCGATATTGCACGTTTTAAATTTAATAATCCTGGATTTAGTTATAATTTCAATCCCTTATAGTAGGATCATGAATTTTAACCAAATCGTATTTAAGAAACAAAATAGTGTTAAGATTTTAAGAAAAAAAAAAACGTCTCAAAAACTCAATTTGTTAATTATATTCACTACTTGATTGATCTTCGTCTTCGACTACTAACAAAGACAATTTAAAAAAAAAACAAGCAAGTGAACAATCTTTCTAAAATTAGTTTCAGAATTTCCTATAAATATTCTAGAATCCTTCGTAATCATTTAAGAATTTTATTATTTTTGTGGAATATGTTGTATTGAATTTTAGAATTAAGTGATAAATTCACTGAGTTAGATAGTTTCTCTTTTATTACAATTTTAAAATTTAGTGGAAAATGTTTAAATTGAAATTGTACACAATTTCAGTACAATTGAGCAATTTTGACATTTAAAAGATGTTTTTCAAATTAGAAGCTTGATTATTTCAAAAATTTTATTACATGCATACTTAACAAATAAATTCATACTCGTACGTTTTTGGAACGTATTAGTATATAAAATTGTTTAGAATATTTTCATCATTGTTTGAAAGTTTTTGAAATTGTTTTAAATTTTAAAATAATCTCTCTGTCAATAAGTTTAAATTCAGTTTTAGTCATTTTAGTTTTAGTAGCCATTTTCATCATACAAAGCGTTTTAAATGTATTTTTATTTTTATTTTTATTTTTATTTTTATTTTTATTTTATAATACAAGTCGAGGGTTAATTTTCAAGAAGTGCTCCACTTTTCAATAAAATAAATTTTTGATATCAATCTCTTCTCTGCTATAAATAGATTTCATTTATAGTATTGATTTTAATTTCGAAGATCAATAACAGGATTATTTCTTAATAGATATTGTAGTGAACCGCTCTATAATTACTTTTATTTATCTAATAAATAAATTGGTTTTCATCACTATCCTTAAAAATTTGTCAAAGCAGATAGCACTTTTTGAATATAACCCTTCGGCATAAAGAAAAGTTTGTAATTTGAGTATTGTTTATGAAATTAATGTTTATAAATATAATACTAAAAAATAAAAAAATATATTAATAATAAAAGAAAAAAATTATCTTTTAAAAATATTTACTGATCATATTAACTCCTTTAATCAACAGCAGCCAAACTGTAATGGTGCGGCGTTGGGTGGAAGATCCGCTTCCGTTTCCCTGAGCCTTTGCTGGTCGCACGTGCTGGCGTAGGGGCCTAGCTCGCCGGATGGGTGGGGTCTTGCTCAGGCCCAGGGAAACGGAAGCGGATCTTCCACCCAACGCCGCACCATTACAGAAATGGCGCCCAACGTGGGGCCTGAACATTAATAGTCCAAGTTTAAATTAACCATTTTTTTTGTAGCCTACAACAGGAACTAAAAATAATTTCAATTTTTAACATCAGTGCCGACGGGAAAGCACATTGTTCCTTAACCCTAATCCTTTTTGTATCCGTGTTCTTGAAGTCATACTTGCTGATATTTCTGGAATTTTAATTAAATATGGGTACATCTCTATTTACATTAACCGAAATGGAAACTTGTTTGACATTTGAGTTCACATTTCAACATTTTTTAATTAAATTTTGTGATTTTAATTTGCTTTGGTCAATAAAGTTGTTCCCGGAATACAGGAACTTCGTTCTAAACGAACCGGTCCCATGTCCGAAACAAATTTTATAGTACCGAAATAGCAGCAAATAATCGGGAAAACTTAGAATCACAAGTTTAAAAATTTTTTAAATTTTTTTTGATGGATGGTCATACTTACTTACGGATTTTTTTTAAGTAATTGGTTTGGTTTCGATTACTACATTGGGGATACATTTATTGAAAAAAAAAAAATGTAACATATTTAATTTTTGCGTGGGTTCGATTTGAACCTAATTTAAATTTTAGAACCCGATTTTGTTTTCCACAATCTTATTATACCCTCCACTCCAGTGTGCAGAGGGTATATATAAGTTTGTCATTCCGTTTGTAATAATTAGAAAAAAAATTCTGGAACCCATAAAATATATATATTTGTGATCCTTATAACAAGCGAAGTTGATGTAGCGATGTCCGTCTGTCCGTCTGTCCGTCTGTCCAGCTGTCCGTCTGTCCAGCTGTCCGTCTGTCCGTCTGTCCGTCTGTGGAAATCACGATGACGGCTTCAATCGGATAGCTAGGGTGCTCCTTGGTATAAAAAATGATTCACTAACATCCTGAGAAGTTTGCTATTTAAAATCGTCCAAATCGGTTAATCTGGTCCCGAGAATTGAGCGAAGAATTAAAAAGTCATGAGAAAATATGATTTGAATATGTGTTCTTGTGATAACGCCCTCAATAGGGCAGATAGGGCGCTTGTTTTTAGTGAGAATGATTCACTAACATCTTGAAAAGGTTCCTGTTTTTAAATCATGACAATAGGTTTCATAGGTGCCGAGAAATCACTGAAAAGGTAAAAAAAAAATATGACGTTTTCCTATATTGTTTTCCTAAATTTTGTATTTTGTCATAGCTGTGCATGTTGTTTTTGTGGTCGTTGTGTTAATAATATAAAAATTCATCAATATCAATATTTTTTGGTGTAATATTTAAGTTAATTAATTAATAAAAGAAACTATATAAAATCAATATTCTGCGATTTTTATAACATCACAAAATGTTACAAATTGATACATACTACTGTTGCCAATATCAAAATACTATAAATAATATTCATATATTTTGTATATGTATATCCATAATAAGCGCATATTAAAATAAATCGGTATTTTATTTTATTTTTACAAAATTCTGAAATTTTTAGAGTTGAGAAAATAGTATGGTGTTAAGAGTTGTATTTTTAGTACATGTATAAACCCTGCATACTTGCTTTCAAAAGTAGTAGGTAGGTAGGTAAGCCATAAAATATTTATTTACCCTGTAAAAAAAATTGTTGTTTAGAAAAATACTATTTTTTGTCAGATGTTAATTACAATAAATTTTTAAACTTTGTTATTTAATGTCGGAACGGAGGCAAACGCCATTTCCAAAATTTTGTTTCAACAGTTATCCACATTAAGAATAACCGCGGAGCTCAGCTCAATCAATGTGCAATGATCGAGCCTTGCCCTGGGAAACATGCGTTTATGCCTTTCTTAACACAAACGCCATTCCCAACTACCAAAAATTTTTGACACGAGCTATTCACATTATGAATAGCCGCGGAGCTCAACTCAATCATAGTGCAATGATGAAGCTTCGCCCTGGGAAACATATATTCATGCTTTTCTTAGCACAAACCGAACTTCTTAGTCCGAGTTCACACTAGGCAACTTTTGTTGCGCAACTCTTGAGTTTGTAGGAGAGAGGGGAAAGAAGAGTGGTAATTGGTACGGAGTTGCTTGTACTCGGCAACTCGTTTTGTTCTGCAATTCGTAATTATAAACACGAAGTTATTATTTGACATTTCTTTTTATTCTTTTCTTCGCTGTGAAAAATTATTATTATTATTTCATTTATTTTATTATTTTTTTTATTATTTCATTTTTCTTTGACTTCCATTTTTTCAAACAAAAATGATTTTTCACATTGAACCAATAATAAATTCTTTTTACACAAACTAAATAAAAGAAACTGTCAAAAATGTAAGAATTTGAAAGCAAAAGAAAACAAAAAGTTGCGGCAACAAATTTCTCTGTGTGAACATTAAGGCAACTTTAAAAGAGAATGGCAAAAAATTGCCGCAACAAAAATTGCCTTGTCTGAACCCAGACTTATGGCACATTAAAAATAAACTAATTGAGAAGTACAATTCATCATTACGGTGTATTATAATACTATTTTCTTATTTTACTAGTAGCTAGTAAACAAAGTGACCGTGTCATTGTGAACGAAATAGAATTGAAATTGTATGCAGATTTGTTTTACTTAAAAAACCTGTTTCTACAGATAGTGAATAAAATCCCAGTAAGCATTTTATGCAATAAATGATCATGTAGAGTCTTTTTGACTCATATGTGCTATTAAAACAGTTATAAATGCGCCCTTTTGCTGATCACAAAATATTCTTTTGTTGGGATTAAATATTACCTTACCCGCTCTTGAGAGTCCTTTTTATCCGCTTTTCTAATCAGTTTCGACTCATTTTTGAGTCTTATTTAATGTAATTTTTCTCTAAATCACTTTCTAAGAGAAAGCAAAAATCATTTTCTAGTATTTTTCTAATAGCGCATGTGATTAATCAGTTTTTAATCATCAAAAGTGCTCGAAGAAGACACAGTAAGGTAATTTTTTTTAAAACAATCTTCGAAATGATGACTGGGATATCGTATATTTTTGTTAACACACAAACATATGCATAGCAGCACGAGTAAACCGAACTCAAATTGGCTTCTTATATGTATACAGCCGAACAAAAATGAAAATACTCACCAAAGAGTAAAGTAAGCAACAATTTCATTCAGTCTTATGGAAGCTTTTGAACAAAGCAAGTCTATGTCGCGTTGTCTTGTGAATTTTTACATTGTTTTTTAATAGGTACTAGTGATGCCAGGAGATTTTTTCAGAAATCTCTACGCTTATAAAAAAAATTCCCTTTTTTCCCTACACTACTTTTTTTAAAATTTATTTTTAATTTGGACATTTTGAATTTCAATTATGTAAAAATAAAAAATATAAAAAATAAGATAAAAATATCATGAGAATTACATAAGAATAATATAAAAAACATACAGATATTATAAAGAAAATATTTTTGCAATTCTGTTTAATTCATCTTTTTGATATGGTTAGATGTGCATTTAAAATTTACACAATTAAAGGTGTGTATTTTCCATATGTAAATTCAGTTTTACGATCCATACGTAATTCGGCGTGTGTGTCAAAATTGGCGTTTTACATACAATTCATCATTTTTGCGATCAAACGTACATATGTATTTCCGTATGACATAACCTCTAAATGTAAACAACAGCTGATTTAATTTGTGAATTTACAAAAAGTTATTGTTAAAAATAAAGTAATATATTTTTTAATTGTTAATTAATATTAAACAATTTATTTTTCTTTCAATATTTATCTTTATAATTTACTCTGTTTTTCTTTCGCCACAAGCAGTATTGTATTTTAATATGGTTGTCATGCCAAAATAGAACCTGCTCTAATTGAAAAATTTACATATGTTTTGCCAAATGTGTTGTACATAAACAGTTTTTGAAAGGGTGCACACTATGTGTACAAATTGCACGTGCTAAAACAATAAGAAAAACACAAGCAAAACACATAGTGTGAACGCAGCTTAATTAAAATGGCTTGAGATGTTACAACTCAAACAGAATATTTGTTCTTGGTTTTCAGTGTTGCCGTTTTAGCTTTTTAGTTGCTAGATTTAGCAACTTTTTTTTGTCGTTTAGCATCCAAAATTTATCAAAAGATGCTAGATGCTAACTTAGAATCTTTTATTAATAAAAAGTTGCTTTTAGCATCTTTTTTTGATATTGTTTTTTCATAATTTTTGAATATATAATTTTAATGGTATTGATATGTTTTTATTTCTCAAAGTGTAGTACAGCAATTTTGTGTACTACTCCTTTTACCACACTGCTCGTTTCTTTCAACAAATATAACAAAACATTTTGAAATAGAAGAATGTAAACACCAACAACAGTTTTTAATGAATTTGAAAGTCGATTGCCAAAAAATATTATTGTATTAAAAAAATGCCAAAATTTTCAATACAAAACACATTAAATCGGGTAAAAGAACAGATAACCAATATATTAGAAGAGTTTAAATTTATATCATCTGAAACAGAAAAAATTCAAATCCAATGGAGTTATATCAAAGAACAAAACTGGGATACAACACTGAATACAACCTCTTTATGGATTGAAAAATTCTATTGGCGAAAATCCATTTTAGGAGTTATCAATATTTGTATTGTCTATATTAGTTTTGTCTTTCTCAAAGGCCGAAGTTGAACGTTTGTTTAGTTTAATGGCTTTAGTTAAAAGCAAACTTCGAACAGAATAAAATCCGAGTTGTTATGTTCTGTAATACGTATAAAAGAAGGATTGAAATTGAAAAATCGGTGCTGTCACACTTACAATATACCGATGTCGTTGATAAGAGTCGATCGTCAGAAAAATATCAGAGCCAAGAAGAACTTGAAGATGAAGACATCACAGAAATGTTAGATTCCATAAACCAATTATTCTAATATAATCGTATCTTTTGATAATGTAATTTCTGTTATATTTTAAATAAAAAAAAAATCCCTCTAAAATTAATAATATTTAATTTAAGTTTAAAATAAACTCAATTTGATGTTAATAAAAATTTCAGATGAAATCCAAAATAATTTTAATTAAAATTTAAAAAATATAAATCGAAACATATGTTTTATATTAATTTTTCGATTTAAAAACCAAAGAATTTATTAATAAGTATATAATTTTTCAGTATAAAGGTAATGAAATTTGAAAAAAGAATTTAGCATCCAGTACGTTTAAGCATCTTTTTTTTTGCAATTTAGCATCTTTACAATTTCAAATTATGGCAATACTGTTGGTTTTAAAAGATTTTTTATAGCAGTGGTTACAAGCATGTATACTTAGATCTGATTTATGTTCTGTATTTCTTTGATATGTTTTCAGCATCATCGAAAAACGAATCGGACATTTTTCTAAAATTAATTATGTTTCTAAAATTAATTATGTTCAAATTTATAATATTTTAATGTAATGCACAAAAAAGTGTTTTTTTATACTTGTCATTGTTATTAAAGAATCCACATATTTACTTCCTTCATATTATAGAGTTATTACCAGACTTAAAAAGACTTTAAAGTTTAAAATTGAAAAAAATTATGCGATATTTAACAAATACAATCAAAATAGTTTTGACTGAAATTTTTGGCAGTTTTAGTTTTGTCTTGTATCAGTAAAATGTTCAGATATTAACTAAAAAAAAAACAGTTTGTTAAATATTTTCATCTTAATTATCTTAATTAATTTAAAGACACAAAGATAGATTTAATACAATAAAAAGAAGTAAGAGTTGAAAGTTGATCTTTGCGGACTCACAAATGTGCCCTATACTAATAGGTCTGGAAAATTGAAAAGGTTTGTAAAAAATAAAATGCACCTTTATATTAAAAAATTTAAATTAAAAAGAAAATTACAAAATAAACCATTTACCTGGTTAAACTTAATATTGTTTGTAATTATCTGGATCAGGTTAGTATTTAAAATGGGATAAATCGGGAGTCATTGTGCCAATTTATGACCTAATATATGTAGACACCTCTATAAAATGCTGAAAATTCAGAGCATTTGTTGTAATAATTCAGTAATAGGTTTATCAAAGTGTTTACATACTCAAATATTTTATATACATTTGTTACAAATAGTGCAAGAAGTCCAGATATTAATGTAAACGTAACACCCAGGTGGAGGGTATCAAAGATTCGGCATAGCCGAATTTAACACTCTTACTTGTTTTTTGATATTGATTTAAATTTAATTCATTATGAAAGTGTTGACATTAAGCTAGTCTTCGTTCATTCATTATCTCATAACATAGCCTAACACCATTTTAGAGATAATCCTGTATTACGCCCTTTGCCAACAACACCTCTGTTTAAAGCCTTTTTGTTTATGATAAGAGAGTTCAAAACACCGGTTTTAATTTAGTAAGGTTCCCCAAAACCTCTGCGTCCATGTCCATTGTTTAATGAGAGAACTTAAATCACCGAATTTTGAAAAGAACAAAAATCGCTGGTTTAAGGTCTCTGTTAGATATAAGAATCCAATACACTGAATTTTTAAAAAAATAACGAAAAATCTCTGTGTTGGAATCTTTTCCGTTGAACGATGGATATCGAACCATGTTTTGAAAAACCCCAACAGCGTAAACTGCTGTTTTGATTTCTTTTTTTTTTTTATGCAGAAGACCTAAACTCAAAGCAATGTTTAAATGGTCAAACAAACTTACCTAAAAATTTTAAATAAAATTTTCTAACAAAAAGAAAATTAAATCAAATTTTCCAAACATAAAGTTCTTCTAAATGTAAAATTTAGACACGAAAAAAAGAAAAAAATATTTTTTTTCTAAATTAAGAATTTTGCTATATATAAAACTTGGCTAAAGATAAAATAAAATTTTGCTAAAATAAAATTTTGCTAAGTAAAGAAAAAAAAAAATTTTTTTTTCACTAAATGTAAAATGTGGTTAATTATAATTTAAATTTTAAAACACCTTAACATGAAGGTAAAATAAAGGACCTTTTTTTTTGTTAAACCCAAGGTAGAAAACCAAGCCAAACCAAACTCTTTTCATTTAAGTGGGTTACCTCCAAATAAGATGGAGTCGAGGTAACATGGTTGGGAGGGCAAAAGGGGCAGAACACCTAGTCCCCAATCCCAAGGTAAGTATGGCCATCCATCCATTTAGCATCAGTTTGACAGTTGTTTTTTTAAATCGCACGTGAAATACTGTAGTGCGGTTTCCCTGGGCCTGAGCAAGACCCCACCCATCCGGCGAGCTAGGCCCCTACGCCAGCACGTGCGACCAGCAAAGGCTCAGGGAAACGGAAGCGGATCTTCCACCCCAACCGTACCATTACGTACCATTTGGGTATAATGACTTTGTGCTGCTGTTGGAACTACCAAAAATATTTGACTTAGACCCATATTTTATTATACCGATCGAATCAGAATCACTAACTTATTCGATTTAACGATGTCCGTCCGTCCGTCCGTCTGTGTGTCCATGTAAACCGTGTAATCAAACTGCAGGTCGCAAATATGAATATATTTTGATGAAATTTGGTATATAAGCTCTTATCGGCCATAGGATGACCGCTATTGAAATTGGTGAGAATCAGTCCATGTTTAGACCTAGCCCCCATACAAATGACCCCTATGAAATCGACATAAATTGTCATAAGATCCAAATTGTAATATAGATCTTACTCAAATTGGGTTTGTTTATTACATCCATTAATGAGTAGTCCAAAAATGATCCCTATGGGACAACTCTTAGTCATAAGCCCCATATGGAGCTGCTTCCCGATCTTCACTTAAATCTAATAAAAAACAAAAATATTGCACTGATTCTCTTCTCAAATTTTGTTTGTATATATTTTTGCAAAATACAAGAGACTTTACCAAACATAGTCAGCATCGGTCCATTTTTGGGCCTAGTCCCCATATATATATAGCATCCGATATGAACTTTTTCATATCTGCAGTCAAAAAAATTAATAAAAATCCCACTCAAATTTGGTTTATGCTTATTTTCTATGTCCAGTTAGTTGGGCCTATGAGATAGGGTCTCTAAACGCATGGTATAGGGTATCATATAGTCGGTCTAGACCGACTATAATTTTCTTACTTGTGGCAGAGGGTATATATAGGTTTGTCATTCCGTTTGTAACGCATCGAAATAAGTTCCAGAGATCCCAAAACCATATATTTTGTTGATCATTATAACAAGGGAAGTTGATTTAGCGATGACCGTCTGTCCGTCTGTCCGTCCATCTGTGGAAATCACGAACAATCCATCAATATCTAAGCTAGACCGTTCGTTTTTGTATAAAATCGTTTATTAACATCCCAAAGGAGTTGCTATTTAAAATCATCAAAATCGGCTAAAGGGGTCACGAGTTATGAGGGGTCACGAGTTATGAAATACTCTTGAAACTCTTCAGTGTGTTTGTTGTTTTTCTTAAGATATCGCACCTTAAATACAAAAGTGACACAACTCAAAATTTTCAAATATTCAGGAGAGGCAAAGAACTGTATATGTAAAAATTATTGTATTTAAAAAAAATGTAGTTTTATTATGAAAAATGTCCATTTTGAGGAAAGTTTCGATATACTTTTTTTTTAATATATATTGTGTTTGTGGAAATAAAATATAATTTTGAGTTATGACTCTCTGACTGAAATTTTTTCATTTGACTAGTGATATTATCTCAAGTTGTGCCCCAGATATAACCGCATTTTTCCTGTTAAAGAAGATAGTTATGAGAAATAAATTTTTGCAGTAGTTAGAAATGTGTACTGTGAATTAATTTATGGAAAAAAGTAAATTTTGGAAAATTTTGAGTTGTTTCACTTATGTATTTAAGGTGCGATATGTTGTATATGTTGTAATTCTTCTTATTGTTGAAGTCATTGCAGTTGTGTGTATATTAATACTGCACGTGTCACATTAAATATTAAAAATTAGTTTCATTCTTTAGTTTCTTATCTGTTTTTATTAATTTTGTTTTTTTGTATTAAATAAACTTATTTTAAAATTTCCTTTTTATACCCTATACCACTATGTGGTTTGGGTATAATGACTTTGTGCTGCTGTTTGTAACAACCAAAAATATTTGACCAAAAATATTTGACTTGACCAACCAATATTATACCGATCGAATCAGAATCACTTTCTGAGTTGATTTAACAATGTCCGTCCGTCCGTCCGTCCGTCCGTCCGTCCGTCCGTCCGTCCGTCCGTCCGTCTGTGTGTCCATGTAAAGCTTGTAATCAAACTGCAGGTCGCAAATATGAATATATTTTGATGAAATTTGGTATATAAGCTTTTATCGGCCATGGGATGAACGCTATTGGAATTGGTGAGAATCGGTCCATGTTCAGACCTAGCCCCCATACAAATTACCCATATGAAATCGACATAAATTGCCATAAGATCCAAATTGTCATATAGATCTTATTCAAATTGGGTTTGTATGCCTTCATTACATCCACTAATGAGTAGTCCAAAAATGCTCCCTTTGACCCCATATAGAGCTGCTTCCCGATCTTCACTTAAATCTATTAAAAACAAAAATATTGCACTGATTCTTCTCAAATTTTGTTTGTATATATTTTTGCAAAATACAAGAGACTTTACCAAACATGATCAGGATCGGTCCATTTTTGGACCTAGTCCCTTTATAGATATAGCATCCGATATGAACTTTTTCATATCTGCAGCCAAAAAAATTAATAAAAATCCCACTCAAATTTGATTTTTGCTTATTTTCAATGTCCAGTTAGTTGGGCCTAAGAGATAGGGTTTCTAAACGCATGGTATAGGGTATCATATAGTCGGTCTAGACCGACTATAATTTTCTTACTTGTTTTATTATTAATAATTTGTAGCCAAGAATCATTCGAATTTTTTTTTTAATTATCGTATGACTTCTAAGGTCTCAAAACAGGCTTATAGGGATCAAACTTTGGGTATTATTATGATGCCAGCTGCGTTAAATAAGGAATTTCATTGGTGTTCTATGTAGTAGTTAGGGGTTTTCTACTCTAGCAAAAGAAAAATAATGAAATTTTTCAAATAGTAATTAATTCTTTTTAAGGATCATTGTTTTTTATATTAGAAATTGGCCAACAAGAAAATCAATTAACTTCAAATTTAATGTTTCAGTAGCGGCAGTGGTGGCCGTCCCCAATATTGGGTGGAGGGTATCAAAAATCCGGCACAGCCGAATTTAACACTCTTGTTTGGTTTAAGATTTCTTATGCAGGATTATTAATATAAATAATTAAATAAATACATATCACTTTTTGAGATATATTTTACCAAACCTTTGACATGTCAAAAAATTGTCTATTTTTCATATTAAAGGCGATTCAAATGACACCTTAACTGAATTTATACATAGATAAATTACTTTTAAAGATAACAATAATTAGGTGGACCCACCAGTTTGAGTTTTTACTTTTTATGCCGCCATATTTCAGGAACTATAAAAGTAGTTAAATAAAATGTTAAATAATACGTTTAACAATAATTACGGTAACAAATTTATTTTAATATAAATAGATGATCTTCGAAATACGAGAATATTTCAATATTTGATATTATTTGCAATAAAACAAGCAACCAACTTTTAGAAATAATTTTGAAGAAGTTATAAATATTTTTAATGTAAGTAAATAATGCAAAATAATACATTTGATAAATTTTTTTATTTTATGCGAACCCATGACATTTATATTTAAAACCAGTACTGTTGGCATAATATATATATGAAATATTTGTTTTGTAATTACTTTGATTTTTAATTAACCGAGGTCGCACTATATAAGACACCTTACACCACCTTACACTAAAGGGTGATTTTTTAGCTATTATCTTTTTGGCAACACTGGTTTAAACAGCTGACGCACGTTTCGTGTTTTGTTTCATTGTCAAACATCTTCAGTTTGGTCTATAATTTAACCATTAATCGTCTTACAAAAGAACAACGCTTGCAAGTTATTGAATTTTATTATCAAAATGCGTGCTCTGTTAAGAAAGTTCATCGCGCGCTTCTTCCATTTTATGGTCAGTTTAATCGACCCACTGAAGCGGCTATTCGGGCTATTGTGACTAAATTTCGCACCAAATTTACATTGTTGGACATTAAACCACCAACACGCTTACGTAGAGTGCGAACTGAAGAAAATATCGCAGCTGTATCGGCCAGTGTTAATGATGACCATCAATTATCGATTCGTCGCCGTTCGCAGCAATTGGGCCTCTGTTACTCAACAAGGTGGAAAATTTTGCGGAAGGATTTAGGTGTGAAGCCTTTCAAAATACAGCTGGTGCAAGAATTGAAGCCGAACGACCTACCGCAACGTAGAATTTTTGGTGAATGGGCTCTTGGAAAGTTGGCCGAAGATCCACTTTTTTACCGAAAAATTGTGTTCAGCGACGAAGCTCATTTTTGGCTCAATGGGTATGTAAATAAGCAGAATTGTCGATTTTGGAGAGAATATCAGCCAGAAGCATTGGATGAGCTATCAATGCATCCAGAAAAAGTCACAGTTTGGTGCGGTTTATGAGCATTGGACTGTACTTCTTCAAAGATGATGCGAATCGTAACGTAACTGTGAATGGTGAGCGCTACCGAGAGATGATATCCAACTTTTTTTTGCCCAAAATGCAAGAGCTTGACTTGCATGACATGTGGATTCAACAAGACGGTGCCACATGCCACACAGAACGCGCAACAATGGACTTATTGAGAGGTGATCGTGCGATTTAACGCCTTTAGACTATTTTTTGTGGGGCTATGTTAAAGCTCATGTCTATACAGACAATCCCGCTTCAATTGACGCATTGGAAGACAACATTGAAACATTTATTCGTGAGATACCGGCCGAAATGTTGGAAAGAGTATGCCAAAATTGGACTAAGCGGATGGACCATTTGAGGCGCAGTCACGGTCAACATTTGCATGAAATAATCTTCAAACATTAAATTATATGGACCGTATCGATTCAAATAAAGATTTCATGCATTTTTCTGAATTTTATCTGTTTTTTTTTTGAAAAACTTTCCTATAGTTCTTAAAAAATCACCCTTTAGTAGACCGACTGTGTCTTCGTTGAAAAAATATTTTTCTAGAGAAAAAAAAAAAAATAGGTGGCATGAAATTTAATTTTTTCTTTGTAAAAATACTGAAGAGCTAAAAAACTTTTTAAATTCAGTTTAAAATTTTAGTACAGTATTTAATTCCAAAGTCAACGGTTTGGTTATATATATATTTAAAATGGGTGGTGGTGATAATATCACAAATTATAAAAAGTTTACTATTTCAATCCGTATTGGGAAGAAGAGTTTTTCCTTATGATGATAAAATATAAATGCATGTGCATCATGTCACGCGAGTGCTGCGCTTTCAAAAAGAACAAATCTTGAAAAACATTTTAAAATCATGCATGGTAGTTATGACGCTGACTATGCTATTAAGAGCGAAATGAGCAAACGAAAATTTAAATTACAAATTCAGGTTAGCAAAAGTTAGGTAGATTCTGAGAGTGAGGGGTTAAAATAGAGGCTAAATTAGAAGACCCGTATCGCGGCGTTTGTTTATGTTTATGTATGAATTTTTTTTTAATCGACCTTCGAACTTTGCAGTCAAATTCCGATTTTCAGCATATTGTTTATATGATTTTTTGGCTATAACTTGTCGACTAATTGATATTTTTTCAATCTGTAAAAGCCAAATTATTGCAAGAGACCTGTGCAACATTTAAAATTTTTTAAAAAATTGATTTAGAAAATTTTTGTGGTGCTTATGAAGCAAAATGTTGGAAAAATTATTTTTTTTTCATGCTTTTTTAAAATATTTTCCACAAAACTAAGTCTTTTTTGCTTTCTGTTTGATCTATAATATGCTTCTCAGTTTCTTCAATAAATATCATTTGAAAAGAAAACAATCATAATACAAAACTTGCGTTTTTCAGTATTAATTTACTTCTCATTTTTTATGTACCACTTTTGTTCAGTGTTGGTTTTGAAGACACATTGAAAAAGAAATTATAAAAATATGGAAAACAAATATATTTTTGAAATGTTAGTTATGAAAAGTTTTAAGTAAAAAAATTAAATAAATTAAATTAATGATTTGGCCAGTTGCCGTTTAGCAGGCGGCTGTGGATCAACATCACTGCTCTCTCTAATATCTTGGTCATCGTCATCATCATCAGAAAGGTCGATAATTTCGTCCAACAGATATTCTGGAATTTCATCTTTGTCTTCCCCTTCTTCCTCTTTATCCTCTTCTTCAAAGGTGTTTTTATACCACCAATAAATTTCAGCGAGTATTGCATCTGGAGATTTCTTTCCTCTGTACCTGAAATGAAAATAGTTTTCAATCGTTAACATGTTAAAATTGTGCACTCTGACAAAGATATTAGAAAAATCTAGGAATTCAAAATATGCATACTCTATAGTTACCTTGTTTCAAATGGAAGCGCAGTTTGGTGATAACGTTCGCCTTGCTCATCAGATTCAGTTGGCAACTGTTGAGCGAGTTGATCAAGATGCTGATGCAAGAGATGAATTTTGTACGACATATTAACCCCAATTTCATCGAAAGCTGCCAACATGTTTGCAACAGATTGCCTGTAATTGTCTTTGCGTTCGTTTTTAACGCAAGTTATCGACTAAGACCATTTTCTTTTCAAATGAAATTTATTGAAGAAACTGAGAAGCAAATTATAAATAGATCAAACAGAGCACAAAAAAGACTTAGTTTTGTGGAAAATATTTTCAAAAAGCATGAAAAAAAAATAATTTTTCCAACATTTTGCTTCATAAGCACCACAAAAATTTTCTTAATCAATTTTTTAAAAAATTTTAATTGTTGCACAGATCTCTAGCAATAATTTGGCTTTTACAGATTGAAAAAATATCAATCAGTCGAAAATCGGCATTTGACTGCAAAGTTCGAAGGTCGATTACAAAAAAAATTCGAACTAACATAAACAAACTCCGCGATTCGGATCTTCTAATTTAGCCGCTATTTTCACCCCTCACTCTCAGAATCGACCTAACTTTTGCTAACCTGAATTTGTTCCACAAAAAATTAAAAATCCCACCACTAAGAGGAATTCATAAGTTAATAGTATATATTTATACCCTATACCACTATGTGGTGTGGGTATAATGACTTTGTGCTGCTGTTTGTAACAACCAAAAATATTTGACCTAGACCCATCTTTAATTATACCGATCGAATCAGAATCACTTTTTGAGTTGATTTAACAATGTCTGTCCGTCCGTCCGTCCGTCCGTCTGTGTGTCCATGTAAACCTTGTAATCAAACTGCAGGTCGCAAATATGAATATATTTTGATGAAATTTGGTATATAAGCTTTTATCGGCCATGGTGAGAATCGGTCCATGTTCAGACCTAGCCCGCATACAAATTACCCCTATGAAATCGACATATATTGTCATAAGATCCAAATTGTCATATAGATCTTACTCAAATTGGGTTTGTATGCGTTCATTACATCCACTAATGAGTAGTCCAAAAATGATCTCTTTGGCCCCATATAGAGCTGCTTCCCGATCTTCACTTAAATCTATTAAAAAACAAAAATATTCCACTGATTCTTCTCAAATTTTGTTTGTATATATTTTTGCAAAATAAAAGAGACTTTACCAAACATGATCAGGATCGGTCCATTTTTGGACCTAGTCCCCATATAGATATAGCATGCGGTATGAACTTTTTCATATCTGCAAAATTTGGTTTTTGCTTATTTCCTATGTCCAGTTAGTTGGGCCTAAGAGATAGGATTTCTAAACGCATGGTATAGGGTATCGTATAGTCGGTCTAGACCGACTATAATTTTCTTACTTGTTTGAACTTGCTTTCATTTAAATAACAAATTGACAATCCTGTCGGTTGTAGTGGACAACATTTTGGGTAATTACATTCTTGAAATACTACAATAATGTTTGCATCTTTCAATTAAAAGAAATGAAATTTGGAATACTTTTTTATTTATATAACCGAGCCGAGAGGGCCAGATATGTACATATGGTTAAAAATACTACTGTTAATTATTATTTTTATATACAGTCAGAGACAAAAGTTTAAATAAAGACTTCAAATACAACTTAAACATAAATCTGAAAATGTTACAAAAAATACAATATGCAGTTTATTTACAATTTACCCGTAAACAACTAAAAAATCAAAAAATTTTTACATTTTAGCATAGATAACGGCAAATTAAAAAAAAAAAAAGAAACATAGGGCGAAAGTTTAAATACAGTGCAAATAATTGTTAATTATTCTTATTTTTCTTTGCTTCTCGTAATCATAGTCCCATTATATTAAATGATTAGCAGAAAATACTCATTTTAATTAGTTTCTATTGAGATTTCATCAAGTTAAAAACCAAATTATGGGCAAGGGCAAAGAAATTGCAGTTTCGTAAAAAAATAATAACAAATACTTGCCGAAAAGTAAAGTCGTCTTCAACTCAACATTTGAATTTTTAAATGTAAAATCCTTGATAATGGTTGACGATGCCAACCAAAATATTGGAGACAAAGAAAAATAAATAAATTAAAAATATAAACAAACTGTTTTTAATTTCAATTTATTACAAGACCTTAAGCCAAACGAAAAGTTCATCACACAAGTACTACACAGGTCGACAATACAAAACCCCCACAAAAATAATAATTTTTCATTATAAAAAAGGCAAATCATATCGGGAAATAGGCAAATCGTTAAATTTATCATTTGCAAGTATTCAAAATATTGTAAAAAAAAGTACAAAAACGACAATTTAATTGAAAATAAACGTAGGACGGGACGAGTGAAAAAACTTTCCCTACGAGCAGTGGCGCAGCGGGGTGGATCATGCCCCGGTCGCTACTCACAAAGGAGCGCCAAATGGTACGCAAAACAAAAAATTGCTGAATAATTTTTATTTTTATTATAATTGATTTCTCGAAAATATATTTTAAATTTAATGCCAGTGTAATATAATAAATATTAATTCGTAAATAAAAAGAGAAAAAGGAACATTAATAGTCTAAATCAAACTGTAATAACATATTCATAATAGGAATGGCACGCCTCTTCTATGGGCAGGGCCGACTCGACCTGACTTCTAGTTCATTTCTGGTATGAAATCTTAAGGATTATTGATCGTGTGCAGGTCAGATTACAAGATCCTGGAATGAATTTTAGAGACGCGTTCGATGATCTTGAATCACTAGCGAATCTGTGTAGAGGCAATAGAAAAAGCGAAGTCTCTTTGTGAAAAATGATATAAATACAACAATACGTGTAAGAAGATGCCCCAAAATGCCCGGAGAATCAGCTAGAGATGTTGATCTTTCCGCAGAAAGTGATTTACACGATTAAGTGCCCTTAATTTCTAATTTGGATTTCTACTAGACGTTGAAAATGTTTTAAACAATGATAATGTGGGTAACGACCTTGAAAAAGTTGTAAACATTTTACAACGGAATAGAATTCTTTATCGAAATATGTAACTGCAAAATGTTACTCCGCAGTAGAAAAGTAATTGAACCTAAAACTCCATTAGAATTTCTTATTTTTATAATCTCGTATGGAGAAGATGTTCTTCCAAACCAGAGATTGTCACTTCAAATACTCCTGACTATCTCAGTATCAATTGCTAGCTGCGACCGTTCATGCAGCAAATTAAAATTAATTTTGATATTCTACGATCAACGATGGGACAAGTTCGCCTAAGTGACCTAGCATTTTTAAGTGCGGAAAGAGAAAAATTTGATATGATCAACTTTGATGATATTATTGATAAATTTGCTTCATCAAAAGCAAGGAAAATTTATACATAAGAACCAGTTTTATTAATTTATTATAATGGTATTATTATTAAATATATGTATCTCTACTCGTTTTAGGCCTAAATACAATTTTAATTTGTCAAGTGAATGCGTGATGCTAAGTCGTCTTAGGGTTGGAAAAGCTATTTTTAACACTCAGCACTATTATAATCGCACAGAGTCGGCAAAATGTAGTTTTTGTGATGTTATACTATCTGTTTCACATATTTTAACCGAATGTCCAAACTCCAAAATTGACGAACACCTGGAGAAAATCATCGACTGTTCTACGAACGTAAATCTACCATCAATAAGAAGAAGTCTTCAGAAATATTGCATTCAAGATGTATGAATAAATCAATTATTCAATAATTTTTTATTAAATTTTTATTTGTAACTTCCAAACTTTATTTTTAACTTATTTAATATTAAATAAGAATATAAACATAGTCTGCTCTCCTCAGACGCACATGGTCTAGTTACCCGGCGTCTCTTGTATATTCTATAAATTGATTTGTAGAATATAGTATAAATAAATAAATAAGTATGCATCTCCTTAGAGATAATAATACTTTTTATTGTTTTAAAACTGCGTGTTTTTAAAATATTTTTTATAAATATGTAAAAAAAATTAATAGGTATCTTTTGAACTAATTCTAGATGATCATATACATTTCAAAATCTAGTCGTGTTTCGCCAACTAAATTTTTTGTCTCAAATTAAAAGCCTAGCTTAAACCTATGACTGTATATGTATATTATATGGTTTTCGAAGGGGTGGTGGGGGGTGGTGGGGTGGTTAAAAAGGTATTCTGCCGCGGGCACGAGTTAACCTCGCTACGCCACTGCATACGAGATGTCTGCCATTAGGGTGACCCTTCATTATATGACGCAAAGAATATGATATACAAAATTAATATAATAATATAAAATTAAAGAAAAGCAATACTTATTGCAAGTCGTAAGTGATTACAGAAAACAATTTGAATCGCACACTATATCATCCTTAAATACACCAAAATAAATATTAATTCTGTATTTCATATTCTTTTGAATATATTGTCTTTTATTAGCTTTGGGTTATTTGTGGGTCTTCTTATTTTATTTAGAACAAGTAAGAATATTATAGTCGGTCTAGACCGACTATACGATACCCTATACCATGTCCTATCTCTTAGGCCCAATTAACTGGACATAGAAAATAAGCAAAAACCAAATTTGAGTCTGATTTTTATTAATTTTTTTGGCTGCAGATATGAAAAAATTCATATCGGATGCTATATCTATATGGGGACTAGGTCCGAAAATGGACCGATCCTGATCATGTTTGGTAAAGTCTCTTGTATTTTGCAAAAATATATACAAACAAAATTTGAGAAGAATCAATGCAATATTTTTGTTTTTTAATAGATTTAAGTGAAGATCGGGAAGCAGCTCTATATGGGGCCAAAGGGACAATTTTTGGACTACTCATTAATGGACGTAATGAACGCATACAAAACCCAATTTGAGTAAGATCTATATGACAATTTGGATCTTATGGCAATTTATGTCGATTTCATAGGGGTAATTTGTATGGGGGCTAGGTCTGAACATGGACCGATTCTCACCAATTTCAATAGCGTTCATCCCATGGTCGATAGAAGCTTATATTCCAAATTTCGTCAAAATATATTCATATTTGCGACCTGCAGTTTGATTACAAGCTTTACATGGACACACAGACGGACAGACGGACGGACGGACGGACGGACGGACGGACGGACGGACGGACGGACGGACGGACGGACGGACATTGTTAAATCAATTCAGAAAGTGATTCTGATTCGATCGGTATAATTAAAGATGGGTCTAGGTCAAATATTTTTGGTTGTTACAAACAGCAGCACAAAGTCATTATACCCAAACCACATAGTGGTATAGGGTATAAAAATATAGATAGATTTTATACATAAAATAATTTTATAACATAATTGGTTAAAAGTTGTTTTAATTTATATTCGGGAGCAATAGGCAGATAATTCACCAAAGATATATCACAATAGATTATTTTGATCCCAGGATTACTGAAGGGTTAAATAAATAAAAATTAACCGAATTATTTTTCTTAAATTCTAAATAGTGGTTTCATCGAGCTTAAAAGAAAAACTCGTTTTCGGTAATTATACCCTCCACTCCAGTGTGCAGAGGGTATATATAAGTTTGTCATTCCGTTTGTAATAATTAGAAAAAAAATTTTGGACCCCATAATATATATATATTTGTGATCCTTATAACAACCGGAGTTGATGACGTCTGTGGAAATCATCAATCGGGCAGCTAGGGTGCTCGTTGGCATACAAAATGATTCAATAACATCCTGAAAAGTTTGCTAATTAAAATCGTCTAAATCGGTCGATTAGGGCTCGAGATTTGAATGGAGAACTAAAAAAAGTCTTGAAAAAATATAATTTTCTATGTTGTTCTTTTCACGATCACGCCTTCAATGGTGCAGCTTCAGTGATCATTTTTAATGAGAACGATTCATCAAATTCATGGGAAGATTTCTATTTCAAAAATCATTGAAATCGGTGGAACAGGTCCAGGGAAATCTCGGAAAAAGTAAAAAAAAAAATGAAAAATATGATGTTTCTATATTGTTCTTGTTTTATTCTAAATGATGTGTTGTTGTCATAGCTGGAATTGTTGTTTTTGTGGTCGTTGGGTAATAATATAATAAAAACTATCCCTTTGTACATTTTTTTTATTAACTCTGGTAGAAAAATTTAAAAGTTTCCATTGTTTTGTCATCAATATAGATGATCATTTCTGTCATTACCACGAGCCTGCCTGCAAAATTTCAGATCAAATGGGTCACGGGAAAGGGGTTAAATTCGATCCAAAATTTTTTCGACAAGCAGACACTGCGAGTTAATATAAAGGGAGTAAAAATTCACCAAATTCATAAAGCAAATAATGCTAAAATACCTAGTTGTTAATAAAAAAAAACAATGTAAATTTAACAAAAAAAAATTTTATGTATTAATTTATTTAAAGAGAAAAACACAAAAATAACGTTTGATGTTGTATTTTTTGTGTGTAATATTTACATAAACATATTAAATAATACAAATTATATACATATATTCTATATATGTATATCCATAACAACTGCATGTTAGAAATAAATCGGTATATTATTTTATTAACATAAAATTCTGCAATATTTTGTTGTGGAGAAAATACATTTCTTTTGCATTAACAGAGTGTCACTTCATTTTGCTCAGCGTGACTATGCCGCAGTAGATGGCGTCACAATTTTTGTTCTAATTAGCTTTGCTATAGTTATTTCTACTTTAACATGAATGTCAATATTTTCAACTAGATATCATACAGAACAATGTTAAGAGTATACACGGGCTGGTCTTTTATTTCATACGTTTTTTCATTATTCTTTTACAAATATGAACATAAGTTTGGCATACTAACTTTTTGTTGTCTTTACAAAATAGAGTTACCGAGTTCATCAATGAGTTTTTTGCTTTCAAAACAGTTCTACATAGTTATATAGAATTATTATCCTGCTTTACCTACAAAATATCTGATTGCAATTACATCTAATTTTTAAAAATTGTTTATAATTACTAAAGCATTATTATTCACATAAATACAAAATTGCACTTTTTAAATTTTCAATTTAAATTTAAGGAAATATAAATTCTAAAAACTGGAATTAACAAGTAAGAAAATTATAGTCGGTCTAGACCGACTATACGATACCCTTTACCATGCGTTTAGAAACCCTATCTCTTAGGCCCAACTAACTGGACATAGAAAATAAGCAAAAACCAAATATGAGTGGGATTTTTATTAATTTTTTTGGCTGCAGATATGAAAAAGTTCATATCGGATGCTATATCTATATGGGGACTAGGTCCAAAAATGGACCAATCCTGATCATGTTTGGTAAAGTCTCTTGTATTTTGCAAAAATATATACAAACAAAATTTGAGAAGAATCAGTGCAATATTTTTGTTTTTAATAGATTTAAGTGAAGATCGGGTAGCAGCTCTATATGGGGTCAAAGGGATCATTTTTGGACTACTCATTAATGGATGTAATGAACGCAATTAAACCCAATTTGTGTAAGATCAATATGACAATTTGGATCTTATGGCAATTTATGTCGATTTCATAGGGGTAATTTGTATGGGGGCTAGGTCTGAACATGCACCGATTCTCACCAATTTCAATAGCGTTCATCCCACGGCCGGCGAAGGCTTATATACCAAATTTCATCAAAATATATTCATATTTGCGACCTGCAGTTTGCTTAAAAAGTTTACATGGACACACAGACGGACGGGCGGACGGACGGACATTGTTAAATCAACTCAAAAAGTGATTCTGATTCGATCGGTATAATTAAAGATGGGTCTAGGTCAAATATTTTTGGTTGTTACAAACAGCAGCACAAAGTCATTATACCCAAACTACTTAGTGGTATAGGGTATAAAAATTTCCAATTATAAATTACAATTAATTGAATTTCAGAAAATCATATCAAAACGTCGGAAATAAAAATTTTAAATTTAGAAGACATCAATTGCATCTTTAATATATAAATTTTATTCGTTAAACACAAATTGAAATTCCAAAAAAAAAAAAAAAAAAAAAAAAACAGCAAATACCTATTTTTACATTTAAAAAATTTTCACATTTAAAAAAAATATTGACATTCAGGAGAAATTAATAGTGTTCAATATCGCGATTCAAAAACTTCTTTTAACGATAGTCGGATCGTTAAAAAAAGAAAATAGCAAAATTATCTGTAAAATTTTTAAACGATATTCGCTATTGGTTAATTAAGCTGTTGTTGTTATCTAAACGACAACCATTTTTGTGTTGTTTATTCAATCGATAAAAACTTTTAGGTTGAAATGTCGTCATACATAAATAAAAATCATAAAATAGTGAAAATATTTTGCTACTATTAAAAAACTTTTTTATATAAATAAAAAAATTAAATAGCATATTCAATTCATTATTTCATTTTCAAATAAATAAACAGAAATATTAGTAAAAACAATAAAGATATTAAACATAAACATAAAATCATCTTGTCAAACACGAAGTAATTTGTTTTTTTTCTATTCTTCTTTGTGTTTTTCGCTTATTTTGACAGAGATGCCACTCGTTTACAATTTAAATAAATAGAAAAATAGAGATGTCAACTGTCGTTAAGATGTCTGTACTTAGTGAATCACTTAATCCTTAGTGCAAACAACAATAGCTGTCTATATATTTTGCGATTGTCGGATCGTTGAAATTTACAGAATCGGACTACAGAAAACATTGATTTAAATTCAATGAATTTTAGAAAATGTCAAATGATATTTAAGAATTGCGATCACAAAAATTGTTACATAAATAAACGCAATTTGATGAGAATGTTATTTTTTATATATAAATTTTCACAATTTTTTTTGGATGAATATTTGAAGTTTTCCAGAAAATAAAGATAACAAATTATTTTATTTAAAATGTTTAGGACATTTGGTTTTTTGCGTTTGGCATCCCTTAATTGATTATTTATTATTATTACAAATTTATTCTCTATGTTTTCCAAATATGGCAATATTTTAACAAAAACGTTGAGAGAGCTTTTTTTTGGTTATTATTTTGTTACTCCATCCGACCTATATGGCCGCAATGAAGAAATATTTGACCAGTTAAAAGAAACTATACAGCTATCTCCAGCCACCCTACACAACCATTACCTTTGCAATGGAGGTTAGGGCGAGCTATTTAATTAGCAAAAACTAAATTAAACGAGAAGTTATGTCATATAACCGGAAACGCATGCATATAGGTATATAATCTAAATGCATGCCGATCAGGTATATAACCTAAATGCATGCCGATCAGCAACCACGATGACCAAAAAGCAAACACCGAAATAATAGAAAAGACGAAAACCAACCCAAAGAATTTTCTGAAATAATTTGGTATTAAGTTTAACAAATTGTTTACTTTTTCATTTACATTTATTATCAAGACTCAAACCGAGGTGGAGGGTATCAAAGATTCGGCACAGTCGAATTTAACACTCTTACTTGTTTTTATTTAAAAATATTTTAAAATCCAAAGCTGGCCTTGGCAAATAATGGGTTAACGTTCTCGGATTTATTCCAAATTTTAGGGCGGAAGTTGTACACATTTGGTTATTATATTTTAATCATCGTATCTAAAAATTCAACAAAACTTACAAAATATTTGAATTTTTTTAATAAATTGTCTTTTATTAGCGTGGGGTCATATGTGACCCCAATTACAAAAGGGTTAATGGAGTCATATTATTTTTCCCCGAAACCCTAGGCTATTAACATAAAATATAACATTTAAAAGTAGAGAAGTGATGCATTTTTTATACAAAGTATTTAGAAAGAGTACATTTACAGAATATTTTACTAAAATCCCATTTTTATCGAAATCCGCAAAAATAACATCCTTGTAAAAAAAATTATTGCATAGGGATTTACTTAAAAATTCACACAGTTAATCTGTAATAGATATTTAACAGAACCTTAAAGTTCTAGATCCTCTTTTTTAAAGTTTGTTTAAGAAAATTTTTTAAACTTGAAAAAGGAGTTTTCAAAATTTTATCAAAAAAATTTCCCATTTTCGGTCTCAATGCGCAATAGGTTAACAACGTGGTAATAAAACGATACTTCATATCTGAATACCTGTAAGTATAGAGACTAAAAAGAAATTATGGCTTTAATCAATTTCTCAAAGTTTAAAAAAATGCCATCAAATTTCATGAGCTAGTTTTTTTTTAGCACAAAAGTGGTCTGGGGCATTTGCTATTTCTTGGCGAGGTTTCATTAGATTTTGAAGTTTTATAGCTTTTTGACAATTTAATACTGATCCCGAATTATGTAACAACTAGTCGGAAAAATTAAACTATAGAAAGAAATTTTCATAAAATCTGAAAAAAAAGTCCTTTTTTCCCATATAAACACACTTGAAATTTTCAATCGCGTTGATTGGCCCAAAACTTTGTATTTCTCAGTTTTTTGCTATTGGGACCAAGAGTTTGAACATTTTTTTTTATTAAGGGCCACCCTAGTCTGCCATATCATAAAGCAAGTTGGCGGAAATCCAAAAAATGTGTACAAAATATAGGCGAAAACAATACAAAGAGTTATAAGGGACAACGGCATAATGGACCGCACCTCTATAAGAGTATTTTAGAAGCACATTTAAAGCATTTAAACATTCCAACAGGACAATGATCCCAAGCATACTACTCAGTTGGTAAAGGAGTGGCAGCTATATTACGTTCCCCGGCAGGTCATTTTTTCATTGTTTTCCAGTGGATTGGAAATAAAATTCTTATTTTTTTGTTTGTAAAATTATCAGATTTTTATTTCTGTTGCATTTGAGAGGTGTATTAAAACTTTTGTCTCTGACTGTATAATGCTTCTATTTGTTTGTTGGTTTATTTATGCTTTCGTTTTTAATTTTAATCTATTAAAAAATTAAAATTTTGATTGTGGGTTTAACATTAATAGGTGGCTAAAAGGAAATTTTCACAGTGTGTAAGTTTTTATGGGGAAAGTAAAATAGGTTATATTTTTTAAATATATAAAGTGGGCGTGGCACCTCCCATATATAAAAATTTTTTAACATTATATATCTGGAGCTCTATGATAGCAACAGTCCTGAAACATTGTAGGAGTAGATAAGTTAGTAATGTGAGAAGTCGGACCAAAAATGGGTGGGATCAAACAAGTGGGCGTGGCACCTTCCATACATGGTAAATACATATCATCATATACCTAGAGTACTATGATTTCCAGTTTTGAAAATTTATGCACGTCAACTGGTTGTTAATGTGAGTAGTCATAACAAAAATGGGCGGAATTGGGTTAGCAGGCGTGGCACATCCCATAAAAAAAATATCTGGAGTACTACAAACCCGACAGTCTTTAAACCAGGTGTGAGTCACGAATGGTGAGTGTGAAAAGTTATGTAAAAAATGGGCGGGATCAAACCAGTGGGCGTGACACCTCCCATACATGGTAAATACATATCATATATCTACAGTACTATGATGGCCAAAAATTGTAAGTAATTTTTTATTCTTTTTACATATACTTAAATTTTAAATAATTAATGTATTTTCGTAATGAATAAACGCTTACTAAAAGCAGTTTAATTCAATAGTTGTTTTAGTTTTCAACAACTACTATAAACTTTTTCATACAATTTGACATTTAAAATTCGATGAGCAGCACCGTAGTGAGATAGATTTTATTTTAATTCGAGAGCGGACTTACTTATGGTCACATTTTTTCTGTCACACAGCCTCACCAGAGTTGCTATGTTTGTGATTTGTGTAAGCAAAATCATATTTTGTTGTTTTTCTTATAAATCCAATATACATACATAATTGTACTTATAACATTAGGACCGCCCTAACTCCGTTTAACTGCAATGGTCAAAATTATGGAAAAATAAACCCAAAAAGTGGACATTTCTGAAACTTAATTTGGGAAAGCCAAATATATGTCTCGAAAGAACACGAACATAGCTTAAAAATGGCGTATAACATTATTCTCTTAAAATATTTGCCATGATAATTTAACGTTACATAAAACGAATTTAACTTAACTTATCTTCGATATGTCTCAACGTAACGAATTTAACTTCACACACTTTTAACTTTTATGAAGTTTCTACAGAATTAAAAAAAACCTTTTTGTTAGTAATAACATTACAAATAATTTACAAAAACAAGTAAGAAAATTATAGTCCGTCTAGACCGACTATACGATACCCTATACCATGCGTTTAGAAACCCTATCTCTTAGGCCCAACTAACTGGACATAGAAAATAAGCAAAAACCAAATTTGAGTGGGATTTTTATTAATTTTTTTGGCTGCAGATATGAAAAAGTTCATATCGGATGCTATATCTATATGGGGACTAGGTCCAAAAATGGACCGATCCTGATCATCGTTGGTAAAGTCTCTTGTATTTTGCAAAAATATATACAAACAAAATCTGAGAAGAATCAGTGCAATATTTTTGTTTTTTAATAGATTTAAGTGAAGATCGGGAAGCAGCTCTATATGGGACCAAAGGGATCATTTTTGGACTACTCATTAATGGACGTAATGAACGCATACAAAACCCAATTTGAGTAAGATCTATATGACAATTTGGATCTTATGGCAATTTATGTCGATTTCATAGGGGTAATTTGTATGGGGGCTAGGTCTGAACATGGACCGATGGACCGATTCTCACCAATTTCAATAGCGTTCATCCCATGGCCGATAAAAGCTTATATGCCAAATTTCATCAAAATATTTTCATATTTGCGATCTGCAGTTTGATTACAAGGTTTACATGGACACACAGACGGACGGACGGACGGACATTGTTAAATCAACTCAGAAAGTGATTCTGATTCGATCGGTACAATTAAAGATGGGTCTAGGTCAAATATTTTTGGTTGTTACGAACAGCAGCACAAAGTCATTATACCCAAACCACATAGTGGTATAAGGTATAAAAATTAATAGTAAGAGTACCACTAAGTCAAAAGCCTTAAAAAAATTTAAGATATAAAAAAATGTATCGCCATTTAATGTTGATAATATTTTTAATAATACTTTGGAACAATTTCGGCGTCATTCTCTGAGTGATGTGAAATTTCAAATAAGGGTGAACGTACAAGGACAGTGTGGTAAAACCTTCAAAAGGGTTTGGCGTTCTCGGGCCAAACTTAATTTATGGCCTTTTTTATTTTTTCCTTGATGTTTGTTTCATTTCATTCTTCAACAAATAGCTTCACAATATGATAAAAAAGTCAGAGAAAAACTAACAACAGATTTAAAAACTCCGACGATTTAATTTTAATACATTTGTGAAATGTTAAATTGAATGTACAAAACCATATGGCAACTCTTACGAAACTGGGAATAGAGGAAATGCATAAATACTCTAAATTAAAAAAATAGCGTTTGTATGTTTGACAGTGTTGTATCTTTTGAGGTTAATATCAAGTAAAAGCTGTATGGCATACAATTGGTTATTAATCACACTGCTTGTAGGCCTGACTTTAGGTGAGTGTCTTAAAGCGTATGACCAAAAAGTGCAAGTACAAGTGTATGTGAGATAGATATACGCAGGTTCATACCTGACGGTCGCCATAAGTATAAAAATTTCATATAGAAACAATCTTATCAATTATAACATAACAAATATTTCAATGTTTAATACAATCACTGATAAAGGCTGAACTGCCGGAAACCGGTCCGATTACATACAGAGAAGTTATAAATTTTAGATATATATGCGTTCTTCTTCTCTGACACGCACAATTAAAAACATTTTCACGTTTTTTCTACAATTTTTGATCGCTCAGCTGTTTCAAAAAAAAAAAAAAGAAAAACAAGTATAACATGCCTTTAAAGACCCTATGTCTTTGATCCAACTAGTAGATATAGAAAATGAACATAAACCAAGTTTGAGTGGCAAGTTTTTTTGCATTCGGATATGAAAAAGTTCATATCGGATGCTATATTTATATGTGGCTTAGGGCGAAAAATGGACCGATCCTAACCATATTTGGTAAGGTCCCTAAAAAGGGTGCAGCTAATAACCCTGAAAATTACCGTCCAATTGCAATCTGCTCCGCGCTCTCAAAGGTGATGGATAGCATGATCAATTTCCATCTTGTGAACTACCTAGAGGCCAACTCACTTCTTAATGACAGTATGGATTCCGTAGAAATCATTCCACGGGAGACCTGTTAGCTCTACTTTCTGAGCGCTGGAGTCGATCCATTCGCAATTTTGGCGAAAGTAAAGTGGTTGCTCTAGATATTTGCAAGGCATTCGATCGTGTGTGGCACGGTGCATTGATATTAAAGCTTATTGCATTTGGGGTCGATAATGACTTCTCTCGATTTATATCGGGTTTTCTCAGAGACCGAACAATACGTGTTGTTATTGATGGGGTCTCATCTAATGAGTTTCAGCTTAATTCAGGGGTACCCCAAGGTTCCGTTCTTTCTCCTTCTCTTTTCCTTATCTTTATGAAGGACCTTCTTGATCAAACTTTTAACTCTATATACTCTTTCGCAGATGACAGCAGCATTTGTTATTAATTTTCTTTAATTGTAGGCCAAGCCTCTTGTAGGTTGGGGGGCAAAAGGCGGACAATAAATGACACACTCAATCAAGACCTGTTCAAAATCTCCGACTGGGGTAAAGCAAAGTGGGTTGATTTTAATGCGCTGAAGACTCAATGTGGTATGTAGACCCATAGGGCCAGGGATTCTACAATGTCATCTGTATATATGGGTGGTATAGGTATTGAGGAATCGGATACTCTTGATGTTCTAGGCATGAGAATTCAATGTGATGTTCGTTGGAACGAGCATGTTTTTCAAGTGTCGAAAGAAGCATTCAAGTGTCTTGGTTTTCGAAAACGGTGCAAAAATTATTTCACTCCCTCTGACCTCCTTAAAATCTATACCACTTACATCCGATCGAAAATGGAATACAACTCCCATATATGGGCAGGAGCTTCAAAGTTTATTTTGGAGCTACTGACCCGTGTGCAAAGGAGGGCGTTGATACTCATCAATGACAGTAGGGTATCCAACTCTGTTGACTCATTGGAACATCGTCGGAATGTGGGTTATGTAGCACTGTTCTATAGATACTATCATAGGAAATGTTCTTCTGAGATTAGCGAAGTTATTCCAAGTGCCCGAGTTTAGGTTCGCTCTACCCGTTTCTCTAGTAGATCATATCCGTTTGTAGTCTGTTGTCCAGTTCACCGCACAACGCATTACAGAGAGAATTCGTTTATAAGTCGAACTAGCCGTATGTGGAATAAACTTCCCGCAGAGGTCTTTCCTGACAGTTATAATCTAATAAAATTTAAGTTAAATGTCCATAAACACTACTCCCTCTTTCCTCCTTCCCATAACCTATTTTCCTGAGATCAACACAATGCACTGCATCTGTAGGGGGCATCCCAACCAAATTTGAGAAAAATCTGTGGAATTTTTTGTTTTTGACAGATTTTGAATTGAAGATCGGGAATTAGCTTCACATGGGGGCTATGACTAAGAATTGTCCTATAGGCTTTATTCTTGGACTACTGATAAATGGACATAAGAATCATATATAAACCCAATTTCACCGAGATCTATATGATAATTTTGATATTATGGCAAATTAAGTCGATCTCATAGAGGTCATTTGTATGAACATGAACCGATTTCCACCAATTTCAATAGCGTTTGTGCTACGGCCGATAGAAGCGCGCATATCAAATTTCTCTAAATTTGATTCTGATTCGATCGGTATAATAAAAGATGTGTCTAAGTCATTATATCTACACTGACCACATAGCGGTTGAGGGTATAAAAATATGCTGACTTTTTAATCCACCCCTATTTTATTGTAGAGTAATGTAGATTGCAGAGTTATATTGTCCATTCGAGTACTCTGACAGAAAATTTAACATTTAAAAAATTTTTTAAGACTCTGACAAAACTTAATGTCAATTATAAATTTGTAATTGCAAATAATGAAATGCGCAATAGCAACTTTTTTTTGATTAGTTGCATGTTGATGAAAGGTTTAACAGCATACATATGTCTGTAGTACATGCATTCATACAAAAAATGGTGGGTGCCAACTGTTCATTCAACACATTCTCATATGTACTTATATACGTACAATTTAGAACCTGATGAAAGCCAGCAGATATATTTTTTTTCATGAGAAGAAGACAAAATTTAATTTTATGATTGCAATAGAACTACTTCTACTACACAATTTGCAATACATGACTGTATGTATGTACTCGTATTGTAAACAGTGTGGAATTGACCCCCTAGCTAAATTTGAAAATAACTACAAAAAATGGCATTTAAGATGTGAAAAATGAGATTTTAAAACTCTTGGAAAGAAGATCACAATATTGCAATAACATACAGTACATTAATACGAAGCAGTCAACCTAGTCTGGATGTACACATTTTACAGTGTAGGACAAAAAAAATAAAGCTACAACGTCAGAGTTTTGTTTTCCAATTCTCTATTACCATTGGTGATAGCGACTTAATTAGAAAAATTTCCAAATTATTTCTCTCTCCTTAAAATATAAAATAAAATTGTACTCTCGAGTTATGGGTGAGCCATAAAATTTTTAATAGAAAATGATACATCATGGTACGATTCCATATGTAAGAGACTGAAACAAGATTTTGAAATATTCATAAGAGGAAACATATTTGTATTATTCTAGGTTTGGGATCGTTTATATAACTTCTATTACTTAGTTTAGTTTAACTCAAGTTTTTAACTCATTAGTCAAATAATTTAAAGCTACAATACCGAGTTTTCGGAATGTCTATTAAACTTAGTGAATTTAGTTAAATTCAAGGTATTTAACGTTTTAGTAAAATAATTTGAAAGTTATATAAAAATGCGAGTTTAACTAACAAGTAGTAGGAACTTACAAGTAGTGGAAAACCAAAACAACAAACAAACGGTTCAAAAAATATATGTTGTATAAGTTAAACTCTTTATATATAAAAACGTTGGTGCGTTTATTTGTAATGAATGATTTCCGGAACTACAAGAGCTATCGAGCTAAGATTGACATCATAGTTTCGGTTGGGTTTCTTAAAATATTTTGGACCCCATGGCATTAGTTGGCGTGGTACGTCCCATACAAAATAAACATTTATCAAAACATATCTAGACTTCTATCATAGCAAGAGTCTTGAAACTTTGTGTGAGTTCATTGGTTAATAATTTGAGCACTGGAGCCAAGAAGGACGGCATCGGATTAATGGGCTTCGCACCTCCCATGCAAATATTTGCATGTTATAACGAAACAGTTTTTATTTATGTAAACGGATTCTATTGAACACATCAAAAACCTATTTATTTGCTAATGTAGATTAAGGAGAACCAAAGTTCGACAAAATTAAGTTATTCAAAGAAAAGAGAAAAAACATAAAATATATTTGTTAAACCCAAAAAAAAAGTAAGAAAATTATAGTCGGTCTAGACCGACCTTACGATACCCTATACCATGCGTTTAGAGACCCTATCTCCTAGGCCCAACTAACTGGATATAGAAAATAAGCATAAACCAAATTTGAGTGGGATTTTTATTAATTTTTTTGGCTGCAGATATGAAAAAGTTCATATCGGATGCTATATCTATATGGGGACTAGGCCCAAAAATAGACCGATCCTGACTATGTTTAGTAAAGTCTCTTGTATTTTGCAAAAATATATACAAACAAAATTTGAGAAGAATCAGTGCAATATGTTTATTTTTTGATAGATTTAGGTGAAAATCGGGAAGCAGCTCTATATGGGGCCTATGACTAAGAGTTTTCTCATAGGTATAATTTTTGGACTACTGATTAATGGATGTAATATATACATACAAACCTAATTTGACTAACATTTTTATGTTGATTTGGATATGTTGATTATGTTGATTTCATTGCAAAGGTTTGAATGATGGAAGGTCACAGCAGCGTTGCTAGAATTTCTTATGGTTTTAGTAAAGCATTTGATCTCATAGACCATGAGATCATGTTACAAAAACTAACATATTATGGTATTTATGGAAGGGAACTGCTATTATTAAGAAGATAGCTCACAAGTAGAAAACAGTATGTTCAGATTGGTAATCACAAAAGCTCTCTTCGTCCGGTTGAGTTTGGAGTGCCACAAGGCAGCGTGTTGGAGCCTTTGTTATTCACAATTTTTTTTAAATGATTTAAAAATAAAAAAACTTGGATTATCAGGAAAACTCTTTATGTATGTTGACGATATATGCCTGCTTTACCCATGTAAGCAAGAAACGGCAATCAAGGCATATATGGAACGTGATGCTGCCTTAATATATGAATTTGCAGACGAAACAAACTTGTTTTAAATGCCAATAAAACGCATTTACTAAGATTTAAGTCCTCTTGTCAGAACAATAACTTTTCGGGTTTTGTTGATGGTAGAGAAATTATGGAAGTTAAATCTATAAGGTACTTGGGTATAAATCTGCAAAGTAATCTTGCTTGAGGTCAACACCTGCAAAATCTGAAGAAAAAACGGCTCAAGATTTTTATATAAATTCAAAACCAAATTTAATATATAATGTCTGGTTTTCATTATGTCATTTTCAATGGTAATTGTTGTCAATTATTGTCAGTTGTATGTAAACGGGTTTTAATGTCTTGTCATTTTCAACACCTGGCAACATTTGACATCTGAAATGAAATTGCCAGCATGTTGGCAATTTGTTTGTGTTTGACAGCCGGATTTTTTGTTCGTTTATAAGATGTAATGAATACGTAATAAATAGAAGATTAATTTAATTTCAACAACAAAAAGAGCAAAACACAACCATTCACCTCTAAAAACAAATGGTTTGACAACCGATGTTACTGGGCACGAAAAAAGGTTTTCGATTTATTGAACAAATATAGAACTTCAAAACGTGAAAGTGAAAAGGAAAGATATTTGATGGCGAAAAGTAAATATAAGGATGTATGCAAAACAAGTCAAAAAAATTACTTTAAAAATGTATGTGAAAAAATTAATAATGTACCAATGGCAAGGAATGGTGGAGCCTAGTCAAAGAAATAAGAAATAAGAAACCACATTTTCAAATTATTTTATGAAATTGCCCAATCCAGCCCAGGTTTCACAAGATATTCATTATGCTCCAATATTTTTACGAGATGAAACTTTAGATAAAGATATAACTATGGTTGATATTAAACATATGTTAAAAAATGTAAAACTAAACAAAGCACCAGGGGAGGACAGAATATCTTACGAATTTTTTATTAACGCTACGGATGAATTTCTTGAAGAGTTGGCTCGCATGTACAATAAACTGTTCAATAATTATAATACAGATGAATCTCTGACTAAATCAATAATTTTTCCTATACATATAAAAGGAAGTGTAAATTAACCATCCAACTATAGAGGAATATCGTTTATGAACTCTGTAGCAAAAATCTTAATGGGAATCCTTAACGATAGACTTGTTACATGGATTGAAGATAAGAACATTATGGTTGAATATCAATCTGGATTTCGAAGGAAATACTCTACTGCGGATAATATTTACAATTTAGCTTCAGTCGTTAACATCAAGCTGTCTGAAAAGAAAAAAGTGTATGCGTTTTTCGTAGATTTTAAGGCAGCGTTCGATAAGGTCTCTAGAAAATCTATGATATACAAGTTATATACAATGGGAGTATCATATGAGTTTGTTAAAATGACAGAACACTTATATGAGCACACACATTCAGCAGTATGAACTGGAGTGGAGCTGTCCGAATACTTTGATACAACCTCTGGTGTAAAACAAGGGTGTTTGCTTTCGCCACTACTTTTCGCCCTCTATATCAATGATCTGCATGAATACTTAGGTGGTGGTTTAGATATTGAAGGGAAAAACATAAGACTCTTACTATACACAGACGATATTGTAATAATGGCTGAGAATATAACAACTATGGAGAATATGATACAAGACCTAGAAAATTATTGTTATCTATGAAATTTAGAAGTGAATGTGGACAAGTCAAAGATGATGGTTTTTAGAAATGGGGGACGAGTAATTCAAAGAGAAAGATGGAGATTCAGAGGAGAAGAAATAGATATAGTCTCTGAATATAACTACCTTGAAGTAGTTCTAACTCCGAAAATGATGTTTTCCAAGCATTTACAAAACGGAAATACCCAGTCAAAAAGTGCAATAAATGCCACATAGCAAAATTTTCTTAAAAATAATAATGTATCGCTGCAAATGAAATGGAAACTATTTTTGGCAGCATGTAGATCGGTTCAGGCATATGCCGTACAAGTGTAGGGTTATGGTTTTTTTTGAAGACGTAGATAAATTACAACGTTTCTTTCTGAAAAGGGTACTAAAACTTCCATCAAACACACCAAACTACGCCCTTGAGATGGAAACCAGAGTTGAGGATGGACATATTTATACTTTACAACTTCATTTACAGTACATAACAAAAGCAATGTTCTGCTATACTGAAGACAGACTACCCCACTACCTTACAAAAATAAATCTAAGAAAGAAAATATTTTGGGCTAAAGCTTTAAATGTTTTGGCAAGTGATCTTCACATACAGTGGATTGAAATAAATACTCCGGAACACGAATAGAATTACAACAACTTCATATTAATACAGGGTCTTAAATCTTTAAACCTAAGAAATAAAACGCAAAGAGCGATGCAAAGTAGCGCACGAATATACAAACATCTACACTATACATTGGAGCTAAATACTTTCAAGGAAACTATAACCAAAATGACGTTAGTCGAATATTTAAAGCACGTTGTGATCTATTTTACCTTAATGGCAATAAGTTTACTACCAACGAAAATTATCTAATATGTACATTATGCAACCTTCGAGAAAAGGAAACTCTACAACATTTTTTAGGTATATGCCCAATATTAAATACCTTCAGATGAAACTTTTTTGGAACAACTACTTTATCGGAAGAAGAAATCATTAGAATTCTTGATGGAAGACTAAGCACTGATTGGAAAAATCTGATTGGATATCTAAAATCCTCTTTAAATTACAGAAAATTAATAATAACAGAATATAATTAATTACTAAACCAAAAATAATTAAAAAACCTCATTGTAAATATTTTTATTTAGTACATCCAGCTAACGACACTTTGTCATAGCTGTATAATCTTTATTTGTAATGATTATTGTAACTTATATAACTTATATATATATATATATATATATATAATTTAATATGAAAATGTCACAGAAATTATTAATGAAATGAAAATAAAGATTTTTTATAAATATACAGTATATAATAATATAATAGAAGATTACGAGATGTCAGTTAAGGCAATTGTTTGTTGTCAGCTTATATGACATAGTGAGAACCTGGCATAATGCTCTAATTCAAATTCATTTGAATTATTAAGCTATTTCATATGGTTATAGGAAGACAAATGAATTGAAATCGCTTCAACGAATGCAAAATAAAGCCTTGAAAGTGGTATACAACCTTCCAATAACTTGTCCAACTATTTCACTATATGCTAATAGGAAAATCTTACCAATCTATGATCCATTTAAAATGCAGCTTTTATTATATGTCCACAAGTGCCTGCACAATATTGGACATCACACGATTCAATTTCGAAGAAATCAATATGCAATCAATACAAGAAGTACATAATGGGAATTTAACTGTAGCTTGGTGTAGGTTGGAAACAACCAAGCAACGTCAAATATAGAAACGGAAAATAGAATTTCAATACTTAAAAAATTATTAAAAGAATTTATCTTGCAAAACATAAATGAACTTTTAATGTAAAATGATCTCAAACTTAACCAATATTATTTTTATATTATACTTATATTTTTTTATTTTTTTGGTTTTTTTATTTGTTAGTTATAGTTATAAATTGAAATTATTGGTAGTAATTTTTGCCAACTCGCCTCAATAATGCCTTTAAGGCACTGAGGCACTAAACCATTGTTAATGATTTTTTATATTTGTAAATAAAATGCAAAAAAAATCGATTCCATGGGTTGACAAGTAAACTAACCGAAATACCGTTATATACCGGTATAGATTGCTCGGTATCGGTATTGGAAACTCAACAAACACAAATTTTCGTTCGTCAATGATGAAACATGATATGGAAATAGGTAAATAATATTCGGAAGAAACCAAATCCAAAAATCAACAATCCAAAGCTAACATAATGCTCCATATACAATAAGGCGCTTTCCTATTTTTTTAAATTTAATTATATTTAAATTTGGATGGAATTCAGTACGTAAGCTTTTACTATTGGAGCAAATCCGTGCATGTTCAGTCCTAGCTCCCATGCAATAGTGCCTTATAATGTTAATTTAACAGTTACTCGTAATTGATAAACCACGAACGAACTTTTATTAAAACCATCGACTCATTATCACTTTCTGATTTGTGTTAGCAATGCGCTCCGTCCACCTGTCTGTCCATGAATAACTTAAAATAAAACTATACTACTGAAGTTGTTGAAAATCGGTGCATGTTCAGACCAATTTTTCTCTGAGTTGGAACTTAATTATCCATAGATAATCATATATATTCTGGCCGAAATTGTTTAATGTAAATTGTACGTTGATGAATAAGCACTTTAGTCTGCGCTGGTTTTCTTTTTAAATCGCCATTGAATCAGTCCAATAAGATGGTATAACTTATTTTACCTATTTGAAAGCAAATAAACTGTCGCCATGGCCTCAAATATTTCATATTTTTAAAGAAATAAATAACTGTTTTAATATTAAACTATTATAATTTGAAGGCTTAGGTTTTATGTTTAATTTATAGTCTGTGAACTTTTTTTTCACCTTTGGTATTTCTAAGTTCCAAGAAATAACAAAGTGTTTCTGGCAATGCTCTGAGGATTTTTGAATGTGCCCTCTTTATGTGTAAATCAATAAGTTTATTTGATTAAAAGATATATTTCTTAAAATTCTTTTGTTACATACTGTATTGCACTGGCGTTGGCAGAAGTTTTTTTTGTAGAACACATATGTATGAGGAGGTGCATAAGGAAGTCATCATCAAAGCTTCGCAAAATTTGCAGATCAACAAAAATTTATCTTTTGCTAGAAATTACATCCATAAGGGAAATTATAGCGGTTTTAGTGTTCTTGTTGAAGTTGGAACACGTATAACAAAAAAATGACTATAAAAATATTTATAACAACAGCAAGCAGTTGTTTGTGACCTAAAGGCTGAAATACAATATGTCCATAAAAAACAACTACAACGGCAGCTACACAAAATTAAGTTGAACTCTTTCAAATACCAATAGTGTGCCTATATACGTAGCTGGCTTTATAAGTATGTAGGATATGATGAACAGTTAAAAGGGAAACACAAGTTTGAATGAAAATAATAAACATTTCACTTGGAAAATAAGCGAAACATGTTACAAATCTTCCCGAATATTGTTTGTTTTACACAATGAATATCAACTACTCACAAGTAACTCCTTACGAAAGGTGTTATACGAATGTAGGTTAGAATAACCTACTAATATGTGTGTAATAGAGGACTACATATTTACTTTAATTCATATTTACTTTGAAGTAACGATTAAAAGGTACATTGATTATTATATGAAACGTAAATCAAATGATTTTCTATCCATTTTATACAATTTTAATTTATTAATAACTTACGTAATTTCTATAAATATTTTTAAAACTGGATTTACTAAATCCATAATTTTTTATACTTTTAAATTTTCATTACTTTTGCATTCACCCACGCATATATGGTAGAATTTTTATGGCAGATCGTAGGAGATCGATTTGATGTGGCTATGTATGTATGTGTTAAAAAACAAAACTTAAAAACAAATTGTTATGTTGGGAAAATAAATATAAGCATGGGACCCTTTTTAAAGGAATCCTCATGGTATATCTGGGCCTCTGTTAGTGGGCCTCTCAGTGTTATTAAAAAAGCAGGACGTAATAAAATCGTAATTCGCAATCGATCAGTACAAACATAAACAATTTCTTAATTTACTGGGAGTTTTGGGATTTATTTTTAAAAATAATAATGCTAAATGAAAATGAGCTCGAAACAGTCTTAATCATGGTCTAGCAGACAAATCTAGTAAAGATTCGATTCAAACCCCTTCCAGATGAAAAGCCTTATGACAAAATTTTCAATACTTTCGTTGAGCGAAAGTCGCAGTACTCCCATAAACTTAATAATAGTGACTAGCAGATTCCAGCGTTCGAAACTCGAGTGCAAATTCTGGGCAGCTTTATTTTTTAACTTAGCCAATTCACAAACCAACACTTTTTTGGGTTTTTTATTATTGTGAATGAAGATAACAAACTCATTAACAAATTTAATAAAACACACATAGCATATGTATAATTTTATGTATGTGTTAGTAGCAACTTTAAAAGCAATTTACTCAAAATAAAGGAAAAAATTTTAAAATCTGTAAATTTTGGTGAACAGCTAAAAAGAAATACGTTTCAAATAATATACGTTTGGTCAAAAACGGGATAAAACGGTAGAACAAAACATCCGTCACAAGAAATCGCCTAGCTTATTAATATTATAGATGTACTTCTAAGAAAATAAGCAATTTTATTAGATTAGGGAGACTTTTTGAATTGAACTAATCGGTATTCCTAAATCTCTTCAAATTAACTGAAAATTTTTAGGATTGTGGTGTGCCAAAAAATTAACATATATGCATTTTTTATTCCCGTGGTTTTGGGGTTTAAGAAGTGAAAAAATTCATCAAAAATTGACTAAATATAATTTCCGTTGTCTTTTAAATTATTTACGATATGAAACTGATTATGGTTTTGTTCAAAAGGTAACAAAATTAACTTTAAATTGACATACTACGCGTAAATGAACTTTCTAAAAGCAGTTTAAAGGTCATATTTCGTGTCCTTTGGTTAATATGGTAATATCTCACAATACTGAACCACATAAAAACAGAATACATATACGATACTCTATGCCAGGCGTTTCCAGAGAGGGTCTTGGATCAAAGCAATAACCAGATTTTAATGTCATCGTTACAACACAGGGGATGCCTCTGTGCTGGGAGTTTATTCCACATATATGCGGCTAGTTCGACTGATAAACGGATTTTATCTGTAACGCGTTGTGCGGTCAACTGGACAATATACTACAAACGGATGTGATCTACTAGAGAAGCGGGTAGAGCGAACTGAAACTCGGGCACTTGGAATGAGTTCGCTAATATCAGAAGAACATTTCCCATGATAATATCTATAGAACAGTGCTACACAACCCACATTCCAACGATGTTCCAATGAGTCAATAGAGTTGGATACCCTACTGTCATTGATGAGCGCCAACCCCCTCCTTTGCACACGGTCCAGTAGCTCCAAAATAGCCTTTGAAGCTCATGCCCGTATATGGCAGTTGTAAGTCGGATGTAAGTGGTATAAATATTAAGGAGATCAGAAGGAGTTAATTAATTTTTGCACCGTTTTAGAAAACCAAGACACTTGAATGCTTCTTTCGACACCTGAAAAACTTGCTCATTTCAACGAACATCACATTGAATTCTCATACCCAGAACATCAAGAGTATCCGATTCCTCAATACCTATAACACCCACATATACAGATGATATTGTTGAATCCATTTCCTTATGAGTCAACAAACAACATTGAGTGTTCTACGTATTAAAATCAACCCTATTCGCTTTACCCCACCTGGAGATTGTTGACAGGTCTTGATTGAGTGTGTCATTCATTGTCTGCCTTTTGGCCCCAACCTCTGATGTTGTTTTTATATGGTGACTACGTAAAGAAACGAATCATGGCCGTATGTAGTAGTCACAAATTTTTCAAAATAACTTATATAAATCAATTTAAAAAAAATTTGTGCAAAATTTTTGGTTTTTGATTGATTTAAGTGAAGATCGACAAGCAGCTTTATATGGAGACAGGGTTTCTTTTTGGACTACTGATTAGTTAATTCGGATCTTATGACAATTTTAGTCACTAAATATATATTCGTATAATTGCGACCTTTAGTTAGCGTTCCACGTGTACGTGTTTTAACACGTGGACGGGCGAACATTGTTAAATCGACTAAGAAAGTGATTAAGAGTCGATCGGTATAAGAGTTGTGCCTGTGTAAAGTATTATTGATAGATTGTATAATTTTTTATAAAAATAAAAAAAAAAAAAAACATACGTATTTGTAACAGAAATAAATATCAAAACAATTAAAGGAAAATAGTGATGTATATAAAACTGAAACAAACCGGGTGTTCGATTATTTTGAAAATGAAAAATTAAAAAGAAAAAGGGTACGTTTTTTAAAAAATTAACTTTTCTTAGAAAAAGACAATTCTAAGAAAGGGTACGTTTTTAAAGAGAGATACTTTTTTAAAAGGTAGGTTTTAAGGAAGAGTAATTTTAAGAAAAACTTTTAAAAAGGTATATTTTTGAAAAAGAAAATTTTGTAAGAAAATATATTTAAAAAAAAAAAGTCATTGGAGCTTTTCCAAAAAGGTACTTTTTAGAAAATATTACTTTAAAAGACGGTACTAAAAATAAATACTTTTTTAATAAAAGGTAATTTTCCAAGAAAAATTAACATTCATAATAAAAATACTTTTTAAAGAAAGGTACTTCTTCGAAAATAAAAAATTAACTTTTTAGAGAAAATGCTGTTTTTTTTAAAGGTGATTTTTAAGCTAAGTTTTTCAAAAAGGGTACTTTAGAAATAAAGGTACTGTTTAAGAAAAGGTTTTTTCTTAAGAAAACGTACTTATTTAACACAACGGAAGTTTTTTTAAAAAAAGTAAATTTTTTAAGAAATGTATTTTTTTAAGACACGTTTTTAAAAAGGTTACTTTTTTTAAGAAAATAGTACTTTAAAACACTTAATTTAAAAAAGTGTACTTTAAAGAGGGTAATTTAAAGAATGTTACTTATTTAAAAAGGGTATTTAAAATAGGTTCTTTTTAAAAAAAGTTACTTTAAATAACGTATTTTAAAAAAGGTAATTTTTAAGAATAATACTTTTTCCAAAAGGATACTTTTTAAACGAATGGACTTTTAAAAGACACTTTTTTAAAAAATGTACTTGAAAAAAGGCAAGAAAATGAACTTGTTTGAAGTTAGTAAAGTTCCTTTTTAAAGAAAAGGAGTATTTTTATCAAAATAGCATACTTTTTTTAAAAAAAGGGCAATTTTGTAAAAAGGGGTATTTTTTAAATAAGAGTACTTTTGAAAAAGGGTACTTTCCCCAAAAAATTAAATTTTTTTAAAAAGGGTACTATTTGAAAAAAGGGTATATCATTTTTGAATAAGTGTACTTTTTTGAAAATAAGTGTAGCTTTTTAAATAAGGGTATTTTCCACAAAGGTACTTTTTTGAAAAAAGTTCTTTTCAAAAAATGGCATTAAAAAGGAAATTTTTAAGAATAAGAATTTTTTATAAAAAGATACTTTAAAAAAATTCATATTTGAAAAAAGAGGAACTTATTTAAAAAAAAGATCCTTTTTAAGATATTGTACTTTTTTTAAAAAATGTACTTTATTTAGGGATTATATTATTTCTTTCATATTGGCGATTTTCTTTACTATATCATGATAACGATAATAAAATATGTGGCAATACTTCGTTAGGATAATGTGACACGTGTAGTATAACGATACACACACCCTCATGAAGCAAATGCCACAACTAAAATGACTACAACAATAAGAAGAATTACAACATATACATTAGGGATATATCTTTTGACATTTTTTGCAAATATCAAAATTTGCCTGGCTGAATAGTTCATGGTTAGATTACTCAAAAACTACTTCGAGTCAATTTTTTTATGTCATGGATGATTTTGTTGTGGAACTAGAAAAAAAACTACATACATCTCAATAATACCTTTTATCAAAATGATGTAGTTATTAAATGTATGGGCGTTAAATGGCGTGATGATATGCAATTTTTGTTTGAGCTCGGGAAATCATTCAGTTATTATAATGAAAATGGAAGCTTTCCATTCATTAACTTTGAATCATTACTAACATTGAGTAATGCCCGATGGAACTCTTAGCATATTTTCCTCTTTCAAATTATCGGGAAAAACTTCTCCCTATATGTAAGTTCATATATGGTCCATGGTATGATGTAAGGTTTTCGGATCACTGTTTCCATACAATTAACTTTTCGTCATTAAAAAACTCTCTTACATCATTTAAGAAGGCACAAGATTGATTTTTACGGCACTGGGTGCAAGAACCGTCTGCAATTAATAGACAGCAGCGCAGCAATATTTGTTTAGAACGAGCTGTGAGCACATGTTACTAAACAGCTTTATACAGCACTTGTAAGACCGATTTTGAATATGATTCAATAATATGGAATCCATATTATCAGGTTCACGCCAATGCAATTGAGTCTGTGCAGAAAAAGTTTTTGCTATTCTGTCTACGTGGTTTAGGTTGGAGTTATGATGAATTACCATCATATATTAATAGACTAAAGCTTATCAGACTGCCAACTCTTGAGAGTAGGAGGATGTTGGTTTCAAGCTTCCGAATGGTGACGTTGACTCGGAGTTTCTTTTACCAAATTTGAATTTTAACATAACTTGGAGATTCACAAGACATTTACATCCGCTTCATTTGGACTATTTTAGGACTTATTATGCTAATTGTTCTCCTTTGCGCAGAATTTGTCATGATTATAATGTGCTAGACAATTTCGTTGATTTTAATTGTAACTAGCAGATTGCAGCCCTCGAAATTCGAGCGCAAATTCTAGGAAATTTTATTTTTTTTTTATTATATAAAGACTCTAAAAGTATGCTAATCAATTATAGCCAATTCACAAATCAACACAAAAAACAAACTCATTTTTAGTACAAACACATAAACAAATTTAATAAACATACACATATCACTGTATAATTTTATGTATGTGTTAGTAGCAACTTTAAATGCAATTTACTCAAAATAAAGAAAAAAAATTTAAAAATCTGTAAATCTGTAAATCGGCTAAGAAGAAATACCTTTCAAATAATATACGTTTGGTCAAAATCGGGACAAAACGGTAGAACAAAACATCGGTCACAAGAAATAGCCTATTAATATTATAGATGTATTGAAAGTAAAGCGCGATATAATTGAATATCTCAATTAAGTTTTTTTTTGTTCTTTATGTTTCTTAAGTTTGTCTATTCCTTATATCAGCTGATGACATAGGCTGTAGCTGATTTACGACCACACAATCTACTTGCAAGCTCTTGGAATACGCCAGGGTTCGGACCATGGTATGTACGCGGTCCCCATGTTAAGAGGGCGTGCCCCTCGGTCGGGTGGGGTGGGTAAGTGTGATGCGGGGTTCGGTCGTTAAAAATAGAGAAAAAAAAATTTTTTTGTTTCCGCTATTCAAATCAACGCGAACACTAAACTTAAAATTTATTTCATGAAACACCCAGTTTGTACTTTCCTTTTTTATATTGTTACAAAAAGAATGGATGGTTTTAGAAATCACATTTGGTGCGGAAGGTTTTTGTCTCAAACTGACCTTAAACATGGGTTTTTATTCTCAGTACAATATTCCCCATAGCGAAGTGCCTGGGAATTTTTATTTTTTTAAGAGTATTTTTTTACATTTTCCCACATATCTCGTGATTTTGATGATACTAAATAGCAACTCAATCAGGATTTTAATACACAAAGAGTATAGCTTAGTTATTGAGGGGGTGGTCGAGATTTCGAAAGACAGACGGACGGACGGACATCCTTCAATCAATTTCTTTTGTTATAAGCATCAGGAAAATTTATGGTTTTTAGGGTCTGCGGAGTTTATTTCAAATGAAAAACTGAATTATACTCTCTGCACAGTGGTGTGGAGGGTATACATATGTATATATCTGTATATATAAAAAGGGATGTATGTATGTATGTTCCGTATGGACTCCAAAATGGTTAGATCGATATTGATAAAATTTTCAGGTAATATTCAGAATAGCATGGTAGGTGAAACTGTGAAGTCTGATTATTGATTTTTGGTCTGTGGGCGGAGGGGCGCAGAGTGGGATCGCTTCATATATTTCTTGGCAAAAAAAATAAGGAGAATATTGAAATTTTGCCCAGAGCGTTTTATCAACGCAGTTAAGAAAAATTTTTCGCCCCGTATTCTTATTTCTTTACCAAAAGTCATGAAACTTGACACAAGTCATCACTGTTCTGACGTTGGGATATCTGGAAAGTTTCATAGAAATCGGCCACGCCCATCGCTCATAGCCCATATACCCGAAAATGAATTTTTGAACACAAATTGTTGTATCTTCATTAAATGTCTTGTAAATTGACTCAAGTTGTCAATATTGTCAAGTAAAGATGTTCGCAAAGTTTAACAGAAATATGCCACACCCACTGCCCATATAACCCAAAAAAAGTGTATTATTTAGAAATTTTGTTTTTAAAACAAACTGAAAAAGTTTTGCATCGACTTAAAAGCTATAAGTAACAATATTTTTCCATGAAAAAAAAACTAGCTGCAGCAAGATTAACGATATTCATCTTCTATCATATCATTTCCAAAACATGTTTATGAGGTTGACGTCTTACGCTAGTAATGTAAGGATCTGACGATACAAGAAGGCAATGGAAAACATCAGTATTTTTTGCGACGCTTGTGCATTTTCTGGTGAACATTAGTCCATACCTTCTATAGTCCTTCTGTCGAGCTTCTTAAGCTTCTTAAAACATATGGCCCTAAAAGTATTCACCATTTTATATCGTGTTTCTTTGAATTACTGCAATGAAATTTCGTGTGACATTTTTTTATAGCTTAATTCAACAGTGTACAATACTATCCGAATTTTTTCAGGCATTCCCGCTCTTCTTAGCAAAGCTTGTCGTGATCTTTGGTCTTCAAGACATTGTTAGGTTTGCTCAGGCGTTTCAGCATTTCTCGATTGTCTAACTCGTTGAGACTCGATATGAATTTCAGGTAGTACGGCCTATATAACTACGCTTTTAAGGACGCATGGTTTAATTAAAATAACTAATTTTATCAAAAATGTTTCGTGGATGTATACGCTGTATGCTTTCATGTGCAAGTCGCAATTGCAAATAGTTCTTTTTCCACCTTTACAACTCATTTATATAGTGAAAAAGATGAAATGGAAAAATTTGTAATAGGTTACTTTCCAATGTAGCCAAAAGGCGGGATGGAAATAAATGTAATATTTTGTTTTCCAATGTAGTTAAAAAGACGCAAGCCAACCTGTATCTGTTCACCTATGAAATAAATCTGCAATAATTTTAGGGTGTTACAACTCATATAGTAAAAAAGGCAAGAAGGAAATATTTCAATATTTATTTCATAATTGAGTAAACTCAAGAGTAGTAAGTAAAGAGATTTATGCACAAAGTTTTAGGGAAGTCCGCTGTAAAATTAAAATATGTAAAACAAACACTAAAAGCCTATATAGAAAATTAAGAAAGTGGGCGTGGTCGACTAAAATATATGACGACCTTGCCTCGGATATATAATGTGCAGTAAATTTGAGCGAAACCCGTCAAAAATTTGAAAAAATGTGGGTGCAAAAGTACGCGTGGCCAGTAGAAAGCATATGGCGACCTTCCCTGGAGTACAGAGATCGTGTGTACTAAATTTCAGAGAAATCCGTTAAAAATAAAAATTTGTATAGCGAACAAATATACCAAAAAATGGAAAATGAATTGTATATAAAAAATGGGCGTGGCCGGTAAGAAGCATATGGCAACCTTCCCTAAATCGTGTGTACTAAATTTCAGAGAAATCCGTTAAAAAATAAATATTTGTATAGCGGTCAAGCAAACAGAAAATTAATTTTATATTACAGATTACAAATCTTAGAAATTGTAGAAATAAGGCAGATCAGTTTGAGGTCATCAATGGAATTAATATAATAACCTGGAATGCAAGAGGCATTCGAAATAAATATTTAGAATTATTTCAATTTTTAACTAGCCGTAGTATCCATATTTCTTTATTATCCGAAACTGGTCTTAATTCAAACTTATCTATCGAAAACAATCAATTTAAAATTTATAGATGCGATAGAATAAATGTTCGAGGCGGAGGTGTAGCAATAATTATAAGTAAAAATATTTGTCATCAATAACTACCAATTGCTAACACATCTGTTATAGAAAATATTGGCATCAAACTATTCACTACTTTAGGTCCAAATAACAAAGAATCGTGTTATTACCCTGGTGGTTCAACAGGTACGGATGGCGTAAGGAAACAATAATTCGCGTCTGACATTCATAGACGCAGTAGTAACGAAAATTATATATTAGGCGGTGATTTTAATAGTAGACACAGGTCTTGGGGATGTATAAGGGCACTTGCCCGTAAAAGTTTCATTAAATAATAATTAAAATAACACAAACTTTTTCAAATATGATTTTAGAAATGCTTATTGGAACCATTTCTCCAGATTCTTAAATAGAAACTTAAATTTACATGACATCAACAATATTTTGAAATACGAACACATTAATGAGAATATTACAATTTTCGTAAATGTTTTATATAATGCAATCGCTCATAGTGTGCCTAAGATATATCCCTCATTGAGAGGAAAATCTCTGCCCTAACATGTTAAGAATATGATACAACGAAGAAATGGTTACCGATGGGATTGGCAAAGATACAGAAATCTAAACGACTTTTATCAGATGAAAATATTTAATCTGAGAATTCGTGAGGAAATTGATTCATTTAGAAATAAACCGTGGGATTCTTTATTGCCAACGCTTGATAAAGGCTCTCCGCCCTTCTGGAACCTAACGAAAGTCTTAAGAAAGAAGGCTAACAACATTCCCATTCTAAAACAAAACGTTTTCTGATACACCACCAATCAAGAAAAGTGTGATATTTAAGCGCATACATATGCCACTAATTATTCCACTTCATGCAATCGATGCGACCCAATTACAACTTTGTTAGTAAATGACACCATGGAATCGTATAGATCGTTAAGAATTATTAAAAACTTAAAAAAATAAAAAATTACCTAGCAGTAGACCATTTCACGAGAAGGCGGCCAAAAATCCATAAGTTTTGACTGGATTGGAATTTTAATATGCGGTTTTTTTGTTTGGTAGGTGGGTCTTTAGCATTTAATAAAACGTAAATATCTATCGATTATAGAAAAAGTTATGTAGGGTTTAAAATACATTCTAATTTTTAGTTGAATTTTAGTACAAAAGTTAACACTTCAAAGGTTAAAAAAAGGTTATCTTTTTTATATAATGTCTTATTTTTTCAGTTAATTTTACAACTAATACTTTTTAAAAATTTCGTAAGTTAAATTTTGTCACAAAATGCCAAACTTTGGCCTCCGTAAACTTTTTAGTCCTAATGTTCACAAGGGCCAAAGGTTCGCTTTTTTTTGAAAGAGTACGAGTTAAAATATAATTTATTAAGCAGCGAACACAAAAGTTACCTGATATTTGGTCAAGATAGAGAAGTTTCAATGAAAAAGACGTATGTTTTTACTTTAGCTAAAAATTCCGCAATTTTTGTATTGATTTTTGGTCAACTTCAAATCCCAAAATAGTTCGAACTCTTCTTCTGGAGTAAATTTTTTATCTTCAATTGGCGTAGGGGTGATTTTCAAAATCCTTTTTGTGCGCCTTGGGCTCGCTTCTACTATTTTTTCAATTATTTAAATTTCAATTCAATTTTTCTTATTTTGTGTTTGTTGAATTTGTTGCAAAAATTAATCCTTAATAACTCTTTGAGAAATTTCTTCATTGATATTCTCCAGCTTGCGCCTTCGAGATATTTCACTACATCCGTCAATTGGTATTGCTGGTCGATCCTTTTTTCCACTTTCGTTGGCTGTTGTAGATGAACTCTCAAATATAAGTTCCTTTAATAGTCAGTCTTGGTGACGTTTGGACATCTTTGCCTTGAGAGCATTCAATGTACCGTTTTTTCAAATTTGATGCAAAATTTTTCTTTTTGTTGGAAATAAATTTCAGCGATATCTCTATAATAGTACTTAGCCATTGTTTAAATGTAATGAATAATAATTGTAGAAACATTATTATAAATATTCTTTCTTGCAATTATGTTAAATACAATTTTTTATCTTTTATTACCACTTTTTGAAGCATAAAAACCCAGACCCTAACCCCTTTTAAAAGGTGCAGCATACCTGCTCATATCTTGAACGGTGTGTCGCAATAGTTTTTTTATAATTTACCTGTTATTTAATTTTTTTCCCCATTTTGTCAGGTATTTAAACTATATAACTCAAGTTCCGACTGTTAATGTTATTGAAAAATATCTATGTAAATGTACCTGTCAAAATAAAAAAGATATCAACCCTTTTTTATAAGTATATAACAACTCGTGTCAACTCTACCGTTTCCTTTTTCTGTCAGTATAAAAAACAAGTAAACTCACGCAAAAAGAAGATACCGGTACGACCAACTTTTGTATTCATAACACACAGACGGACGGACGGGCATCGTTAAATCGACTCAGAAAGTGGTCTTGAGTCGATCCGTATTATAAAAGATATAGGTATAGGTCCAATATTTTTGGTAGTTACAAACATCAGGGCAAACTCATTATACCATAACCACATAGTGGGAACTTTTGTATTAATAAATTCTGCACAAAATATTTGACCTGGTGTCAGAAAAATTGTTCTGGTGTACACGGGCGGAAACTACTAACATAGTAGTATAGGAGAGGGTTTGGACTAAAGAAGAGTGTAAGATTTTTTTTTGATGGCTTTTGATGGGCAGGAGTTATGCTCTATTAAGTAAGAGATTTTCGGGAAATTTGGACCTTTTTTAATTTTTTTTTAAAATTTCTAAACGACTCAGTGACTTTATATATCTAATATTAATAGCACGTAAGCCACAAAATTATACAAAATTAATTATGCTTTAAAATCTTTTAAAACAAAAAAATTACAGTCATTTAAAAATTAAAATTTACAAAGAAATTTTTAATTTTAGCAAAACACTGAGAAAGTCCATTTTTGAAGACCCTGTTCGCTGTGATATAGTTGAAATAGGGTCGTAATTTTTTGACTCCCGAGGTCCACTGGTATTTACTTTCAAATGAATAACATAACTTTAAAATCGGTAACCATAAAAAAATTATTCACCGCCTTCGCAAAATATGGTCCTCATTGCGACAGTATTAACTATATATGACTTCCTAACAAAGGCATTAAATTTTTAACAATCATAGTAAATTCCTATCTAAAGCACTGCTATTTTGCCCAATAATTTAAAAAACCTGATAAACAATCTGATTGTCCATCTTCATATCGTCCTATCAGCTTATTGTCGAGTATAAGTAAAATTTTGGAAAAAACCATTAAAGTTAAATTGACTGATTTTATGGAAGCCAATAATATTATTCCATCTCAACAATTTGGGTTCCGCAGAGAGCGTAACACAGCTCATCCGTTGATAAGAATAAGAAATTTAGTAAAAACAAACTTTAACCATCAAATCAAGCACTTTAGAAAGTGCGGGAAGGTAGAGATAGGAAGAGAGGTTAAAGAGTACAGATATATAATGTAAGGGGTATGGAAAATGAAAAGAAAAAAAAAGAACAAGTGAAAACGTTATGCATCCCTCCTGAACCAGTCAGATTTCCTCAAGAAGTCCGCAAGGTCGCCGAGTGGAACGTCTACTATGCAGTCCAGGTTATCGAAGAATCTTTGCCCTAGATATCTAAGGTTCCACTGCTTCAGTCCTGGACATTCACATAGTAAATGTTGCACTGACTCCTCCTCGTCCACATCCATACAGCTCCTACAGAAGTCAGCTCTCGGGACACTTATGCGTTCAGCCATCCACCCTGTTACACAGTGTCCAGGAGTACTCCTTTAAGTAGGCTGATTGTCCCTTTACCAAAACCATGGAGTGATTTCGTATCCTTGGATTAGGCAAGGGCCATAGGATTTGAGATATTCTGCAAGAGGTCAGTTGCGTACACCTTGTCCGTAATTCAAGATCAGCTGCCTCTTGAATCAGATTAAACAGCTCTGATAGAGGAATTCTAATATCAGTGTCCATCGTTCAGAGAAACTGAGCCTTTCCGTGCACACTCGTCAGCCAGCTCATTTCCTTTGACCCCACTATGTCCTGGAATCCATATCAGCCTCACGGTGTGGTGCCGGATCCGGTCGAGCGACCTGACACATTCTCTCACATTCTTCGATCTAACTGTCTTCGATTTCAGAGCTTTGAGAGAAGCAAGACTGTCCACGAAAATATTAATGGTCGTTGGATCCATATCCCGTTCCAGAATTATTTCCGTTGCGATGAGAATTGCGTGAATCTCGGTCTGAAAAATGCTACATTTGTCAGGGATTCTCCGTGTTACCTGAATGTCAAGTTGCTCGGAGTAGACCCCTGAACCTTTACCCTCTTCCATCTTCGAACCTTCGGTATACACTGTGATCGCAGCCCTGTCTATGATAGAGTTTGCGGCCCACTCTTCCCTAGTCGGTATTTGGATCGTAAAATTACCCCCAAAGTTCATCACCGGTGACATATGATCGGTTTCCCGATCAATTTGTGTCCCGCACACTATCCGCAGTATTGTGCCGCGTCCCCAAGAGCTTTGTTCCAGCTTATATGACTCCCTTAAACGGAGAGCCACTTTCGCTGCCGTGCTCTTGATGAAAATATCAATAGCCATGATGTTCAGCATTACCTCCAGTACCGCCTGTGGTATCGATGTAATGGCTCTGGTGGTTCCCAGACAGGCCAATGTCTGTACCTTCACGAGTCCAGAAAATTTGGCCCTTACGTTCACAGCTCCCCAACACTCCAGATTACCATAGGTCAAAATAGGACTAATTATCGCACAATACATCCAGTGGATGATCTGCGGTTTGAGACCCTCATCTTCTGCCAGACGTCCTCGTGCGGTTGTAGAAGGCACATAACGCCTTCTTAGTCCTCTCCTCTACGTTCCTCGACCAAGTGAGTTTAGGGTCCAGAATAACACCCAAATACTTCGCCTCTTTTGACAGTATCAGTGTCCTCCCGTCCAGTCTAGGAGGATTGAACTCAGGTACCTTCATCCTTCTAGTAAAGAGAGCCAACTCGGTTTTCGAAGTGTTGACCCCCAAACCGTTTTCCCTTGCCCATTTCACAAGTTGACCTAATGCCGACTCCATGAGGTCACCGATCGCTGATAGAAATCTACCTCTGACCAGAAGCACAACATCATCAGCATAGGCGACCACTTTGGTGCCCGTTCTGTCGAAAGATTGCCTTAATATTAATAATAAAAAACTCATCATGAAGTTCATTTTCCACGCTGTAATATTCTATGCAGCCCCCGTTTGGTCTACTAGCGCACCTTGCCATATTAAAAAACTGCAAATAGCCCAAAATAAGTTGTTAAAACTTATATATAACCTGCCTCGGTTTTTTTTCTACCACACGCCGTCATGATATTGCGGGCCTGGAATTAGTTTCAGACAAGATAAACAGGCTTACACAAAACTTTAATACCAGATGTCTGAATTCTGATTTCGTGCCTATTAATGAGCTAGCGTCATCTTAGGTTTTATCTAGTCTGTAGTCAAGTGGTTTAAAAAAAATAAAAATTCAAATAGGTTTTTGCCAATTTTCTCCTCCACTTTAAAAATAATACTGTATATGTGACCTTCTCCGAGAAAAGGGACCTGTGTGTCAAAAAACGGGTTGTGTCAAAAACGGTGGATTCTGGTACCTAAAAGGGTGTAGAAACTTTAAATGCGTTTTTTTTCTCAAAACTTAATTTTCACACACTAGGTCCCTTTTCTCGGAGAAGGTCACATATATGTAAATACAAATTTTGTAAATGTAAATCTATTATTAAGCTGAAAAAGAAAAATCTTGAACACTTAAATAAGTAATTTAAATTAAAATGAAAATGTAGATTTTATGGATAAATAAATGAATTGAATTGAAAAAATAAATAATTCTGATATCTTTCCTCTCTGCATATTTATAGATTCCCTAAAATGTTAAACATTTGGATTTCATTAAATAGTACCATAAATACATATAACATACAAAGGCATCCATCAAAAACGTCTTCAGTCACACAAGTCGTTTTAAATTCGTTTTTCATTTGTGTTGAAAATATTTCAAATTGCATTATAATTTTGCCTGAAGACAACTTGTTTTGCTTTTTTTTTATATTAATAAAAGCAAAAATCTGCAGTTGAAATATATTTTTATTGTTGTTTTTTTCTTTTACATTTTGTCCAAATCTGTGATATATCACTTGTGACTGTTTTTTTCGTTTCGTTTCATTTTGCTTAAGGGTTAAAGAACAAATTGCTGTCAAGCTTTAAAATTCACGTTTGTCTACTACTTTATTTATGCATGTACTATTAGTTCGAACTATAGTTCGGTTTCAGACCTTACAGAAAGCTTATAATGCTTTGATTATATTATGATCGGATATATTTTGATCCAAATAATGTTAGAAAATAATAGCCAAAGCTTAATAATATAAAATTAATAATATTGCAGGAAAATAACTAAACGGAAAATTCGAATAGAAAAGTTGGTATGGCTGGGAGAAACTAAGTATTAATGATATACTAGCAGATTCCAGCGCTCGAAATTTGAGTGCAATTTCTAGGCAGCTTTATTTTTAAACTTAGCCAATTCACAATCCAACACTTTTATGGTTTATTATTGTTGTGAATGAAGATAAAAAGCTCATTAACAAACACATTAACAAATTTAATAAAACACACATAGCATATGTATAATTTTATGTATGTGTTAGTATCAACTTTAAATGCAATATAGTCAAAATAAAGGAAAAAATTTTAAAATCTGTAAATTTTGGTGAACAGCTAAAAAGAAATACCTTTCAAATAACATACGTTTGGTGAAAATCGGGATAAAACGGTAGAATAAAACATCGGTCACAACAAATCGCCCAGCCTATTAATATTATAGATTTGCTGCTTGGAAAAATTAAAGTATATGATGTAATTAAGTCCGTAATTAGTTCTCATCCAATCAATGAGTGCTAGGAATGGTTCTGTTAGTTATCTGTACGTTACATAACTTTAGTTATGGCTTCACCTTTTGGCACACACTAGAAGAGCTGACTACATCTTCTTGTACTACGTTCACATGCACTCTTAAACTTAAATCTTAAATCCTTATGAGAGGTGACACTGTAAAACATGAAGCTTTTTTTAGTAAAAATTGACAGAACATTCTCCAAAAAGTGTGAAGAAAGATGATTTCATATTTGGTACTTCAAGTTTGATAACTAACAATCAGAGGTTCTTGACCTCTGCCAGGTTAATTATGTTCAAATTTCTTAAATTTATGAAAATATTGTAAATATGTGTAAATTATTGGCACTGTTACAAACATAAAAATCTGTACATTTTGTTTTGTGTGTATGGAAAATGATTAATGTGTTATGTAAATCCAATGTAAAAGCTCCGCCTTTATCGTGTCAAGTTCAAGTGTAAATTATTAACATCATACGAAAGAATATGTTAGTACATGATTTTTTTGTATACAATGTATGAACAGTATAGAGAATTGCTTTAAAGTTGTTTACGTTGCTTAACTGAAACATTACATGAATCATTAAAATTGGAGAAAATTGATATATGCTCAGACCTAACCTCATACAAATGCCACTATAAGATCCAGAATAAATATAGGGTGAGCCTTCTTATATGTCGGTATGTGAATAGTGAATAACTTAAACCTGAGTTAACTTATAACGAGTTTGTGTTGATATTTGTAATTACCAAATATATTTGACCTGGATCCACCTCTTGTTATCAATTGAAGTAAATGTGATTACATTTTATTGAAATTTAGTGTACATGCTTTTATAGACCATGGGACGAACACTATTGAAATTGGTGAAAATCGAAGCATGTTCAGACCTAACCCCAATACAAATAACCCCTATCAGGTCGATTAAGATGGTTGTAGGATCCAGATTATCATATATATATATGGTTAAAAATTGGATACGTTGTATATTATACGGAATACTAGTCATAAAATAAATCCTGTAGCACCATTTTAGTCATAGTCCCCATATTAAGCTGATTCCTGATTTTTACTTAAATCTATAAAAATAAAATATTGCATAGATTTTTTAGAATTTGGTTTATATACGTTTTGGGAAAATTTAGTGACTTTACTAAATATGGTTGTGATTGGTCCATTTTTTGACCTAGTTTCCATATAAAAAATAGTATCTGATATGAACTTTTTCATATGTGCATACCACAAATTAATTACAATAGCACTACAATTAATTATAATAGCACTAAAATGAATACATCAATCAAATCGCCTTCAGCTCGTCAATGGTCTGGGGTTTGCCGGCGTACACTTTGCTTTCCAATGATCGTTTTGGCGCAAACGTCACTTTTTTGTCATGCATTATTTGCTGGATCTAGTGTCCATTCTCAGTTCCCAAAATGTGGCAATTTTACTTCTTAATGCCGCCACAGAATGTGAAATGGGCATCGTCAGTCATCAAAATTAGCTTCCAAATGGCAGGTTCAGTATCAACCATTCAAGCGACAAGTGAACAACATGGATGCGTCCTCCCACTGTCCCGTGCCATGATATTTTCGATGATATGAAAGACTATTTTCAATGTAGAGCGTCACCAGTTCGGCGCGTTGTTTTGGTGTAAAGCGATACATGGTTAAATTGTACTGAACTGACGTTTCAAAAACAATTGTTCTTAAGTGAAAAATGTCAAAGTTATTAAATGTTGCCATAAAATATGTCGTACCCTGTTTATGTTAACATTTGTGTTTTATATAGAAAAAATCATCCTTCCAAAAATATAGAGCGTAGGACTAATGTTAGTTATAGTCCATTTATAAACCAATCTACCATATCTAAAATCTTATAATTAGTCTTAAAATTATATTGAGCAAAAGCAAATACGCTCTACGCCACTGTGCAGAGGACACCGGAGACCGCATAAACTATATATATTCTAGATCTTTATGAAAGGAGAAGTCGATCTGGCGATGTCCGTTTGTCTGACTGTCTGTCTGTCTATTGAAAACATTCTTCTGTCCGCAATAGATCGAATGGGTCGCTCTAATTGGACTTTTGTTCTAATCAGTAGCAGATTAGTATTGACCAAGTACTTATTTCATATAAAACCCTAAATATAGTGAAAAATTTTTATACGTAATAGAATATGTGCATGTATATATGTATAGCGATGCATACACATTTTCATTTGCTTGCTTAACCCTCCAGACCACTGCGCAGAGGGTATATATGGTTTGTCATTCCGTTTATAACGCATCGAGAAATGAACTTGCGATTCCATAAAGTATATATTCTTGATCCTTATAACAACTCAAGTCGATATAGGGAAGTCTGTCTGTCCGTATGTCCGTCAGTTTGTTGAAAGTGGGGTAAATCGGGCTTCATTGTGCCAAGATATGTCAAAAGGGTGAAAACGCCTCTGCAACAATTTAAAAATTCAGTGTGTTTATCGTAAGAATTTATTAGTATTACGACAAACGCATACATTAGTATTATTTTGTTTACATTTGTTATAAATAGTTCAATAAGTCTAGATATTAATGTAAACGTAAAACCGATGTGGAGGGTCCCAAAGATTGGGCACAGCCGAAGTTAACACTACTTGTTTTTTTTATTTTCTTTTTCTCTTTCTTTTTTGCATGCATGTAAAAACTATGTCCAAGAAGTTAATAATTTTTATTTAAATAAAAAAAAACTTTTGCAAAATATGTATTTATATAAGGGGCACAAGTTCACTTAGTCAGCTATATTGGATTGGTTGCTGCAGAAAGACAGATGTGTATACATGACCTAAATGTAATTAGTAAATGTCCACTCTGTTGCATCATTTTTTAAAATATAATAACTACTTTTTAATTAAATAAATTATAAAGAAGAAGATCATTATTAGCAACGGTCAAATATTCTCTTTTTTATTCTGCATGAAATTTTATGCTACAATTCTACTTTTAGGATTATTTGTTACTCTGTTACATCGTCCACTCTGTTCCATATACAGTGTAACAGAGTGGACAATTTGTAACAAACTTGCTATTTCTTTTACTAAAAAATTTTATAAGTATAATTTATATAATTTTAAGTTACTGTTAACATAATGATCATATTCAACTTCAATCAGATCTCAACAATTTCTCTTCGTGGTGTAACCATAATGGAACTAAATTTGAAAAAATGTAAATGTATGCGTTTTTCTAGAAATAATGTTTTTCCTGCTAACTACTTTTTGGGCGGATATCAGCTTGAACTTGTTGATACTTTTCTGGATTTAGGGATTCTACTTGATCCTAAATTAAACTTTGTATCTCACGTCACCATGACAGTTAATAAAGCTAGAGGTACACTCGCCTTTATTAAAAGATGGGCAAAAGAATTTATTGATCTTTACATAACCAAACAACTTTTTACATCTCTTGTAAGACCTATTTTAGAATATGGGTCAATAATATGGGATCCCTTCTATAACATTCATATTCAACGAATCGAGTCTGTACAGAAACAAGTTCTACTATTTTGCTTACGTGGCTTACCTTGGAATTCTGCAATTAATCTACCTTCATACGTTGATCGACTTAAATTAATAAAATTACCTACTTTGGAAAGCCGTAGGACTATGCTAAAAGTAACATTTATGATCAACCTAATTAATGGTGAAATCTGTTCTGACTTTCTTGTCAACAATATAACTTTTAATGTTCCTCAACGAGTATCACGCCAATTCCAACCAATCTTTGTTAAATCTTTTCAAACCAACTATACTCTAGCTGATCCAATTAATTGATTTTTCGTTGAACACTGATGTAATTAAGCATAATATCATTATTTTCTTAAATTCCTAACTATTTGTTTTTATTTGTAAATCTATTTAATTGTTTCAATATATGTACATATGTAATTATATCATTTATACAGGTCTGTAAGGATTTATTCCATTGACCTAATAAATAAATAAATAAAATAAAAAAATGTAGGATCGGAATTAAGACGGAACAGGACAGGGAAAAGATATTATTCTTTCTATTTGATACAAAAAGAATTATATTTAAATTTTTTTATTTAAAATGTCACATGCTTAGATTAAAGTGTATTGTATTGACGGCTTCACCATGCTATACTCTGGCAAACCCGCCGATCAACAGCGGCCCAGTGGAGTTGGAATACTATTAAATAGAGAATCGCGAAACGCACTGATAGACTGGCATCCATACTCTGGCAGAATCATTATGGCATGACTCCGCACCCAAGCACGGAACATTACATATGTGCAATGCTATGCGCCTACGGAAACCTCGGATACACAAACTAAGGAAGAATTTTATAGCCACCTTGCCAGCGTAATCTCAACCGCTAATAGGGGTGACATATTACTAGTGATGGGCGATTTCAACGCCCAAGTGGGCAGTGATAACTCCAACCGCGAACAAGTAATGGGTGGGCATGGTATGGGAAGAATGACCGAGAATGGCGAGATGTTCACGGAAATGTGCTTAATCAACAAGCTGGTGATAGGTGGTACAATCTTCCCTCACAAAAAAGTCCACAAAGTCACTTGGGTATCGCCCGATCACCACACGGAGAATCAGATTGACCACATCGCTATCAGTAAGACATGGCGCGGTTCCCTCTTAGATGTGCGAAATAAGGGTGGTACCGACTGCTTTAGCGACTTGTTGGCACCATTAGACTAAGAGTAGCGGCGGTAAAGAAGGGAATTGGAACTCACAGAAAGTTTGATGAAAATTGAGGAACCCTGATATTAAGACTGCTTACACACAGGCTCAAAAAAATACAGCAGAAACTAACCAAACTCTTCTAGGCGAATACAAACGTGTTAGAAAGCTTATATGTGATGTTGCAGCAAATAAAATTGGCTACAAAATACCTGAACGAAAGCAGTGGATATCCGATGACACTTGGAATCTCATAACCATGAGAAAAGAGGTAAAGTCCAAAATGAACGTTGCTAGAACCCGCTCGGAAAAATCCCGGCTCCAAGACAACCACAGGTCCATCAATAAAGAAGTCAAACGTAGCGCTCGCAGAGATAAGCGGAAATGGACTGAAAGCCTTGCCATAGAAGCACAATCGGCAGCCGAATCAGGTAGAACCCGTGATGTGTATAAAATCACTAAAAAGCTTTCAAACAGGAACTTCACTTCCTATAAACCACTGGGGAACTGCAATGGCAACCTCATCACATCGAAAAACTCTCAGCTCGATATTTGGGTACAGCATTACTCCAATATGTTGTCGACGGACGTGCGCATAACCCAACCAATATGAAATTGTTCTAGCCATCCCGAGAGGACTGACATACCTACAACCTCCCTACTGCAACAGAAATAATGGATGCTATACGTGCTCTAAAACAGCACAAGGCTCCAGGACCTGACAACATCAACCCAGAGCTTCTCATAGCAGAACCCGAAACAAGTGCCCTTTCGCTTCAGAATATGGTACAACGTCAATGGAATAGTACGGAACTCTCTGATGAACTTAAAGAGGGCCTAATCATCAACATACCAAAGAAAGGCGATCTCACGGAATGCAAAAATTGATCAACAAGATAATTGCTAACATTATCCACAAAAGAATTGCTGACTCCCTCGATAAAGAGCTTCGTTGCGAACAGGCAGGATTTAAAGCTCAAAAATCCTGTATAGACCATAGATATAGCCTTCGCATTATAACGGAGCAATCAGTGGAATGGAGATCCCCTTTTTATCTGGTCTTTATCGATTTTGAGAAAGCCTTCGATACACTTGTCCATACTGCCATTTGGAAAGCAGTCACCTGTAAAGGCGTACCGAGGAAAATTATTGAGATCATACAGGAATTATACAGGAATGCAAACTGCCGTATACTCCATCAAAATTCTATAAGCGATAAGGTTTCTGTTAAAACTGGCATGCGACAGGGCTGCATCTTATCTCCGTTACTCTTTAACTTAGTGCTGGACATTGTCATGGGAAATGCAACGCTCAACAACAAAGGCATAGCGTGGGGAATAGGAGGACGACGACGACGACGACATATGCCTTCTCACTCATAGTTACTCAGACATGTTGGAAACCCTAAAAAGGTTGGAGATTGAAGCTGCAAGGGTAGGTCTGAAGATAAATATACCCAAGACCAAAGTAATGAGAATAAACGCCACATGCAACAGACTATTCTTTATCCAAGACATCCAACTCCATGATGTGCACCTCTTTTGCTACCTGGGTAGCATCGTAACATCGAACGGAGGCTCGTCTGAGGACGTCTCAAATCGTATCATGAAAGCCAGTCAGGCATCCGGGCAACTTAGCAAAGTGTGGAAATCACCATCAATCTCCATCCGCACAAAAATCGACATATTCAATGCGTGTGTGAAATCTGTGCTCCTTTATGGGTGCGAAACGTGGAATATGGCCATCAAGAATATTAACGCATTACAGGTCTTCATCAACAAATGCCTAAGAAGAATGTTGACAATTTTCTGGCCCAACAGGATATCAAATACACAGCTCTGGGCACGCACTCGTCAAAACCGAATCCAAACGGAAATACTGAAAGGAAATGGCGTTGGATTGGCCATGCTCTACGTAGACCACCTGGTGATGTCACCCGCAGCTCAATAGAATGGAACCCACAAGGCAGTAGAAGAAGAGGTCGGCCTGCACACACTTGGCGTAGGCAACTAGACCTTGAGGCTTCTAGAGTAGGCAAAAGCTGGAGTGAAATCAAGAACCTAGCATTAAATAGAAACGATTGGAGAAACTTTGTTCAGGCCCTATGCTCCTTATAGGAACTAAAGGGTCCAATCTATATATAAGAGTGTCTTTATTTATTTATACTATATAAACCTGTTGCTATTTTACTAAGAAAATATAAATGTCCACTCTGCTACAAATTGCCTACTCTTTTACAAAAGTGTCCACTCTGTTACATTACATTTTTTTCTTTTCTAGGATAAAATAAGTTAATAATGTGAAGCCTTATATTAGAAACTGTGATATTGGTTTGACACATAAAAATATATTTTTTATATTAACACATTACCTAAATAAACTTTCATCAGGTATTATTCCATAATTTGTAAATAGAGACTGTAATATCATTAAAAAGCATAAAATATACGAATTTTTCTAAAAAAATTTTATATGTATAAAAAGTAAAGAGTACTTGCAAAGATATAAAATCAAAAAAATTAAATTCAACCGAATAATTTAAGGTCACAACTGGGACGAACGACGAATTTCGCACAGCTTGACGAATTTGTCGGCAGCAATTCGTTGCGTAAATTCGTCGAATGAAATACAATTACGACGAATTCACATAACAGCTGTAATGTCATTTGAATTTTTTTGTAATTTATATAAATAAATATTGAAAAAATATGAATAAAAGAATTTTTAACTTTGTACGAGTTATTACAATTGTAAACATCATGTCCACGATGGTAAAATCCTTCATTTTTGTACGGCAGCGTTTAATTTTTTAATTCTGAAAAAATATGTACATAAATTTTCATTAATAGTAGCTGATAGTGTGACCATATTTAAAAAAAGAAGCACTAAACGAAAAAGAATAAATATTAACAAAAAAAAAAACTATGTAAAAGAAAATTATATAATTAAAAATATATTTTATTTAACTTATAAGTTATAAATAAAATAAAAAACAATTCTTAAAGACAAAAATAACTTTATTTACTAAAACATTTTAAAAACTAAAATAAAATGCGGCCACTCTACACCAATTTATTCGTCGTTTGTCGGCTAAAGAAATAGAAATAAACCTTTCGCAGAGTTCGTTACGCACTACGTATTTCGTTCGACGCACTGATTGTGTGCATTTTCATATACACAAATGTGTTTCATTTCTGACGACGAATATTCGGAACGAAAAATTCGTCGTCGTCCCAGTTGTGTTTCCAATTTTACATAGGAAAACAAAGTTTATTAATGTAACAGAGTGTACAAAATATTTTATTCCTCATCACAAAACATTATAAAAAACATATTAATTTTTTTTTGACAAAGCTAAAAGTTATACCATGATAAATTTCAGAGTCTTGGCTATCACCGAAGTGTAAAAAGTTCCCAAAGATCAAATTTAATTTTTTTTTGAAAAGGACCCATTAAGTTCATCAAATTGTTAACATCTATAATATTTTGTTTAAATTTGTTAAAAATATGCAATAAGATCAGATATTAATGTAAACGGAAAAGATAGGTGGAAGATCTCAAAGGTTCGACATATCCGAATTTAACACTCTTACTTGTTTATAAACAACTTTCCATTGCAAATTTCAAGTTCACAATTACAAATTTATCCACCTTTGTATAACTTTACATTTCCTGGAATTTGTTTAGAGTCGCATTTTATATGCTTTTCCTCAGCCATTAAAATTTAAAAATTTCAAATTAAACTTCTTGGTGTTTTAACGTTGTGTAGTCTTAATTTATTTTATTAGACTTTATGAAGTTAAGACCAAAACTCATAAAATTTTTTTTCTGCAAAATCTCTCACGCCGTGTTAATGAAATAATTTTAATGAAATAATTTTTGATTTTTATTATCTATTTCGGATTCATAACTTTGATACGAGATTTTACCAATAGATTTATACCATATCTAGAAGTGGCCCCGGAAGTACTTAAATGTTTGCCTATTGCTACAAATAAAGCCAACGAACTTTCAAGATAATTACACAAATATTTATTTCTCAATATTTCTTCTTTTGTAGTTAATTTGTAAAAAAAATTTCGTAACCATGCTTTAAATAAAAAGTTTAAATTATTTAATGCTAATAACTGTAAATGGAATGAGAACACCTTAAAATCGTTTGAAGCATTGCTTATAGTTGCACCAACTTCAATTCCGGCAAGAGAGAGTATTTTATGAAGCTTTTAATTTATTAACCAAAATACGTTAAAAAAAACCCACTAAATGAACTTGTATGCCTTAAATATTTTTTTAGATAATATAAAATGTACATAGTTCTATTAAAATGAAAACATTTTTTAAATATTTTTTTTTTCAGAATTTATTAGCCGACTACTTGGGTAGCAGGAGTTAAACTTTGAATCTCAAATCCGAGTAATATGGATGTGTTACTTTCACAAAAAATGGAACCGATATAGGCATCCCTGTCAAAACATGAACCCCGACAAAACAACCATCTGCCTACCAACATCCACCAATTGTCATAAAAACAGATGTTTCACAAGGCTTCATCTCACGCACACAAGATTGACACACCAATTTTTGATAACCAAACTCTCTCAGCCAGTGTGCACCTTCCGCAACGTTTCAGCTCTAACAGTTATTCATCATCTAGCAGATTGTCCTTTCCTACACAATACTCGTTTAACATTATTTAACTCCCCCAATGGAACCAATCTTCTAAAACCTCCATCAGATCTGAAAATAATATATCAATTCTTACAGTATCTTAATATTCAAAATGATATTTAACCATTATTTTTAATCCACTTGCTAATTGTTATTAACATCTTCTTGATCCATCAAGCCTAAGCTGCTAGTGCTATAGTTTTTAAGAAATATTGTAATTTTAATTATAACAAATATGAGAATAATCTATAATATTAATAGGCTAGGCGATTTCTTGTGACTGATGTTTTGTTCTACCGTTTTATCCCGTTTTTGACCAAACGTATATTAATTGGAAGGTATTTCCTCTTAGCCGTTTTGCAGATTTACAGATTTTTATTTTTTTTTCTTTATTTTGAGTTAATTGCATTTAAAGTTGCTACTAACACATACATAAAATTATACAATGCTATGTGTGTGTTTATTAAATTTGTTAATGTGTTTGTAATAAAAATGAGTTTGTTTTTTGTGTTGATTTGTGAATTGGCTATAATTGGGTAGCATACCTTTAGGGTTTTTATTTAATGAAGATATAAAATTTCCTAGAATTTGCACTCGAATTTCGAGGCTGGAATATGCTAGTAATAATAAATACCTGCAACATGGGTTGATCAACTTGGGTATTTTCTTCCTTACTATCCGATTACTAATCTGCCATACATATTTCTCCTTATACTACTCGTAACTCACTTAAACATTATTAAAACAATAGAAGATTGATACTTGTAATATCTACTCCTTACATCTTTTCATTTAAACATAATTTAATTGAATTTGTTTTCTATCAATGTTTTATCAATTTGGGTTCCCATTATGAGTATTTTAACATCTGTTCTAAATGTTGTTAACCTCGATTGTATGAGTGTTTTTTTTTTTAATGCACAAAATTAAATTTAGTTCACGTTTGTCTTCCTATTGACAACTATGCGAAACAGCAAAAGAGTTTGTGAAGAAATGTATACGTACTAAGTATATTTTTCAAGTCATCCAAGTACGTGCTACTGATGATAGTCGTCACTCAAAGTCATTCCCTCGAAAATAAACGAAAAAGCAGTGTATCAATTCAAAATATGGTCATGGTCATGGTTGTTCTTGAAAATGATGCGTTTTTTTTTTTCTATTGTTGCTCTCTATAGTTTGCAACTACCAAGAAGCAATATGCAATAGATGTTGCAGTATTACATGATGTAGTCTTACATATTCGTATGCAGCAACATGATGTTGTTGTAGTTGTTGTTTGTAATTTTCAAATAACATTTGTTTTAAATTTCAGTATCTTAAACAAATTGTAACTATGCGAATAATTGCAAGACTACAATTCTACAACTAAGTGGAAAGAATAAAAACAAAAAAATCTAACAAAAAAAAAAAAAAAAAATTGCAATAAAAACAATCATCAGTAAACCAATTGTAACAAGCAGAAAGTAAGTATTACAACATAGGACAATAAACAACATGGAAAGTTTGATTCATTAAATATATGGGAGAGCAGCAGGAGCGATGGACTAAGAGGAGCCTGAGTTTGTATAGAAATTTCTATAGAATTTAGACAGCATTTTTGCCAAAGCTCCCCAGACATATTTTACCATATTTTGATCTAAATTAAAGATATTTTCAAATTGGGTTTTATCACAGTATTACCCGGAAATTTATAGAAATGATCCACATATGTTACTTTTGATATTATCGATATCATCAAATATATAAAAATGGAGTTGTGTATGTTTGTTTGTTTGTGGTTTATAGGAGACTACACCACTGAACCGATCGTCTTGAATTTTTTACAGTAGGTAACTGCCTATCCGAAAGGAAAAATAGGCTAATTTTTTTTGGATTTTTCAAGTGGGCGTGGCACCTCCCATACAAAGTGAATTTTTAACATCTTACTTTAACATATAATATCTGGAGTACTACGACAGCAAGAGTTCTGAAACTATGTACAGTACATATTTAAATAATTCGAAGAGTTGCGGAAAAATGGGCGTGATCGGACCACTGGGCGTGGCACCCACCATACAAAGTAAATATTAAATGTCATATATCTAGAGTACTGTAACAGATAAAATCTTGAGACTTCGTGTGAGTTTATAAGTTATCAACGTTAGTACTCGAAAAAAATGGGCGGAATCCGATCGGTGGGCGTCGTACCTCCCATACAAAGTAAATATATAATGTCATATTATCTGAAGTACTGTAATAGTGAAAGCCTTGGCACTTTGTCTGAGTTCATGAGTTATTAATGTGAGTAGTCCCATAAAAAATGGGTGGAATTTGACCAGTGGGCGTGGCGCCTCCTATATAAAAAATAGTTTTCTACAAAACGTATTCCCTGCATTTTATTTCGTTACGAGGGGTGTAGCGAAGCGCATCGGGTTACTGCTAGTAAACAATAAAACTACATAAAAGTTTTCTTAGAAGGGTTATTAAGCCTGGCATGCTCGGGTTTGTAGTCAATTTCCCAAAAAGGTTAAGTTAAAGATGGGTTAATAGAGCCACTAGTTAAATAGTAAGTGAACCAAATAATTTCTACAGAAACTGTATTGGAGAGACGTTGAGACAAATGTTAAACAAATTCTTTGTCAATGTCTAGTGCTAACTATAGTTATTGACAGGTGACAGGTGGGACGATTTCTGTAAAGAGTATTGTAAGAACCGGTACTATATTGGTTTTGAAAGGTTAGACCGGTGATGACAAGGTGTCAGTTTCTATGCCAATCTCAAGTTGAAGTGACCGGTTACGTTTACTTGGACCGGTAACTTTCCCTCTAGGGTAGCGATTAATTTGTTTTTGATTTCTTTTTCTCAGTGGAAATAATAAAAATGGTATTGACGCTTCTTATGCAGTATCTACGCATTTTAACATCACAAAATCGCTGGAAACTGAGAAACAGTAAACTCGCATATCCACATTTTACAAAATTTGGCCGTATGCAAAATCACGATAAGCTTTTGAGAAATGCCATATATAATGTAAACTATCCTAACCGGTTATTTATCTCTGAAAGGAATCAACATAGGACGTTATAAAAACCAATTGTAAAATGCCTCTCATACTGAAGCATAAAAATCAAGAGATTGTTGATATCATAAGAATATCATATAGTTCGGTGATTTCGATTTTAAAGTTGGGTATTAGACAACTTACTGGAAGAGTGATGGGTCCCGAGTTTGCTCATAATTTATCATAAACGCAATCGCATGACAACTTCAAATCTGTGTTTGGTATTGTTCAATCGAAATTCGATTGAGTTTTACAACAATGAATCTACTACAACACACCAGGGACCAGCAACAGGCTAAACAATGGATATCTGCGGACGAACCACCATTACATACATTAAAAAGGGAAAAACAATGTTACCTCATGTTAAGCTGCCACCCAACATTTTCTATTTCCAAACTTAAAGAAATGGATCATCGGCGGTAAGAGACTTAAATTTTTCTTATTCAATAAAGAAAGGATTTATTGATATTTTAATGTTTTGAATGTGAAAATTCTTTTACACCCCTTAAAAGACGCTTCTGCCTTAAGATAATATTGATATTCAATGTAGTTGCTACTTTTATTTGTATTTGATTTAATCCTTCGCTATAGTACATACTAGTATTATCTGTTGCTGTTGCTGCTGTTGCTGCTGCTGCTGCTGATATTGCTGTTGTGAAGCTGTCATTTATGGGGCATCGTACTAGCATAATTCCAACTAGTTGATGATGCCAACCAATCAACCAACCAACCAAACTAAACAGTCAAATCATACCCTTATAAGAATTAAAAAAAAAGCAGTTCGTTACGCTAACACTGCTTAAAATTTATATTGTATTGTTGCTGCCTTTGTTATTGTTGTTGTTGTTGTTATTCTAGTCATAGTTATTAGTTGGCTATCGTGTGAACAACTACAACAATTGCATTTCCTTATGTTGTGGCAGTTGTCAATTTGTTTTTTGTATACTTATTTGCTATTACTTGTTGTTGTTGTTGCTATTTATTCTGTTTGTAAATGTTTGATCGTTCGTGAACTTGATGTGATGTGATGGTGGTTCATTTCATTTAAAACAGTGTACGAGTAATGTGACCAACTGTTTTGGACAATAAGCGGGATCAGGCAGGAAGAAAAAAACTGATATATTTAAATATGCTCGCAATTATCTATAGCAGACAAAAGTAATCGGATATTTTTTTGGAAACATAGTTTTAATTTTGAACCCACTTGAATTGAAACTAACGAACACAAATTTGAGCGTTATGACGATTGCTACTTTTTGTGAATTTTAATAGTTAATTCTTAATATTTTTTAAACCATTTTTTAATCAGAATCTATATATATAAAGAGAAGTGTACATATTGATGTCACCACTAACTGCGGAAATCGGTAGACCGATTTTAACCAATTTCAGGGTACGTTGGGGATGGTCTGTAGATAGTTTATGTGAAGTTTGTACGAAAGCGAACCACAGGTTCCGGAGATATGACAATTTAAAGAATTTTCCATATACTCCCATACAAATTTCAGCAAAATAGCTGCCATTTTCCATATAGGCATTTGGAAAGTTGTGAAGTAATGAGATAGGTTTAAATGTTTTTGCGTTTTTTTTTGTGTTTTCATGTTTTATATGACTGTTAAATGTAAATAATATAGATTACTTCAAATACACATTACAACCCCTGAAGAAGTAGACAAAAATCTACGAAACGTCGGGAAAATTTTAATAAAAGTATGCCTTTTTAATTTCAAACAATATCAGGTCTAATTAGCTTAATAAAAAAATGTAACTTAAAGAAACTACAATTGACCAAATAATTATAATAGTGGAAAATTGTTGTTGTTAGTGCGGTGTTTTTTTCCGTATTTTATTTCGGTCTATTGTGAAACTCATTATGCCTTAATAATATCAAAATGTGTTATAGTGAATCCAATATAATTGTGGAATAAATACAAAGGTATTAATTCCTCTACTTAATCTTCTCCGAAGCATCCTGAATCTTCAAGAATAAAAAACAAAGATAGTACTAGTCAAAGCCCTGATTCTGTTTCACCAATTGCCGTCGATCCTGTTGTGAATGTTCCAGTTGTTACATCTAATCATCATACGTTATATTCATCCGTTGTTGTTATTAACATAAACGTAATAGCCCTCCATGGAGTAACAAACAATTATCTAATCTTAAAAATGTAAAGAACGAGCGATATAAAAAATATAAAAAATCTGGGTTGCTTAATGATTATTGCCAATACTCTGTCAGTCGTGCGGAATATAATATTCTCAACAATTCTTTGTACTACAATTATTTAGGAAAAGTTAAAAACAATTTTAAAAGGGATCCAAAATCATTTTATAGCTTTGTAAATTCGAAAAGAAAATGTAGTGGTTATCCATCTGTTATGAAACTTCATAATCTTGAATCTGGTGATGAAGGTGTTATTAGCAATAGTTTGGGAATTTTTTTGCAAGTAGTTATTCAAACGATCAATACGAAACCTGCAAAAAATACCCATATCAAATCTTCACAAATCAAGCTATCTGTTTTCGTTCCATAGATAATTTCGACATTCTCAAAACTCTTCAAAAATTAAAGGTTTCATACAATTGTGGGCCTGACGGCCTGCGTAGCTGTATCCTAAGAAATTGTGCTTCATCTTTAGCTAATTCTTTAGCCCTTTTGTATAATGCATCAATAAAATATGAATACTTTCCAAAGCTCTGGAGAGATTCTGTTGTAATTCCGCTATACAAATCTGGAGATAAGTCAGAAATTTCAAATTATAGATGTATTGCCAAACTTAGTGCGATTCCTAAACTTTTTGAAAAATTTATTACTGATGTCCTATGTGACTATGCTTCTTCAATGTTGTCATCTCAACATGGCTTTCGGAAGGGCTGTTCTACTACATTAAATGTGCTTTATTTAACAACTTTAATTAATAATGGCTTTGTGCGTGGAAAACAAACTGATGCTGTTTACACATACTGTTACTTTTAAAATTAGATTTACTTGGATTGTCACCTCTCAGTTTAAATTGGATCAAGTCATATCTCGCGGATAGAAAGCAAAGTGTACGATTTAAATATAAAAGCTCTAGCCATTTTTTTCTGTTTTTTTATAAATGATCTCCCCAAAGTTATAAACATCAGTAATATTCTAATTTACGCTGATGATGTGAAAATTTTCTACTGCTACAATCAATATGCTGAACATGCCTCTCTGCACTCAGATTTGAATAACTTCTTTTTGTGGTGCAATCAGAACTTAATGCATGCACTTTTCTAGAAACAACTTCATCACTGTTACTTATTCATTGGATAGATACCAACTAGAATTGCTCGATACATTTCTTGATCTTCATATACTACTTAATCCAAAACTTAGTTTTGTACCACGCGTAACCTTGACTGTCAACAAAGCCAGATGAGTTCTCGCCTTCATCAAATGTTGGGCTAAGGAATTTGTCGATCCCTATACTACGAAACAGCTACTTACGACTTTAGTAAGACCGATTCTGGAATATGGCTCCATAGTTTGAGATCCCTCTTATAAAATTCATCAATTCAGAAGCAATTTTTACTTTTTTGTTTGCGTGGTCTGCCTAGGAATCCTGCTCTCCATTTGCCATCGAAGACGGATAGGCTTGCGTTAATAAAATTGCCGACATAAAAGTCGTAGAATCATGCTGAAAGTTTCGTTTGTGATCAATCTAATTCAAAGTGAAGTCAGCTCTGAATTTTGATTTTTATTTTTAAACTATGCTCTTGCAGATCCATTGCACTATAGTTCCAAACATAACTTTTCTTGGCCAAAATTATAAAAATGAAACAAAATATATTTTTTGGATTGAAATATAATTTTTATGAAAGTTATAATTCTTTTATGCATTTTTTTTTGTATTATTAAACCTTTACTGCACTTTTTATTAAAATGTGTTTTATTTATAATAATTCAGTATTTGGCTGATTTTTTTAAAATGATATTATATTAACATCTAGTTAACCAAATTCTCGAACTAAGGCCAATTGCTTTTAAGCTTTCCGCTTTTAATGTTTTATATAATAATTGAAAGAAGATTAATTAACCGTAAATAATGCATTATGCGCATTGAATGTTTTATTAATTGTTTTCTTTTTAGGTATATTGTTTGGCTATTTTCGAATTTTAAAAATTTCAGCTTTCTTATTGGTTTTTATTCGAATACAAAAAAAAACTAGTTTACATTCTATACATATTTATTTCATTTTATACATTATTGCACAGTTTTAACTTATAAAATTAGTTCTAATTATCAAAAACATAATGTTATTTCCATTTAAAAAATACTATATTTAAAACTCGCTATCGAAAACTAAGTTTTCCTCCTCGTTATCTTCATCTTCATCAGTCATACATTCATCGTCTTCAGTTGTTGAACACGTGTATTAATACGCAGGGATGATATTAGTCTATCCATTGCTCTGTTAAAAACATCAGTGAGATTATCGGTGCGGCTGGTTTTTCGGGCATGATGCAACCTATCAGATTTATATAATTTATTTCGGGACTCTGCAGCATCTTCTGCAAAATAACCAACCGGCAGTGCAGTATTTTGAATTATTTACCTCGAGTGTATAAGCACTTTGTGCACAGTTGGGGTCATGGGCAACCAAGGGTATTTTTGTTGAATTAATGCTGCCGTTAAATTTAAGAAAAACTGACAAGATAGGCATATCAATATTATCTTACAACGAAATATTAGTTCCTCTTCAACTTCAGTTATTTTCGAAAACATATTGTGTTCCGCAAATGCTCGACGAGATATGTTTCCATCGTTGGTATTACCAGACCCACCGATTTTTGGAACATCAACGCGTAGACCAAGGCCTGTCCAAAAACAAGTAAAAAATTATAGTCGGTCTAGACCGACTATACGATACCCTATACCATGCGTTTAGAGACCCTATCTCTTAGGCCCAACTAACTGGATATAGAAAATAAGCATAAACCAAATTTGAGTGGGCATTTTATTAACTTTTTTGGCTGCAGATATGAAAAAGTTCATATCGGATGCTATATCTATATGGGGCCTAGGCCCAAAAATGGACCGATCTTGGCCATGTTTGGTAAAGTCTCTTGTATTTTGCAAAAATATATACAAACAAAATTTGAGAAGAATCGGTGGAATATTTTTGTTTTTTGATAGGTTTAAGTGAAGATCGGGAAACAGCTCTATATGGGGCCTATGACTAAGAGTTGTCCCATAGGGATCGTTTTTGGACTACTCATTAATGTATGTAATAAAAGCATACAAACCCAATTTGAGTAAGATCTATATGACAATTTGGATCTTATGTCAATTTATGTCGATTTCATAGGGGACATTTCTATGTGGGCTAAGTCTGATCATGAACCGATTCTCACCAGTTTCAATAGCGTTCATCCTATGGCCGATAAAAGCTTATATACCAAATTTCATCGAAATATATTCATATTTGCGACCTGCAGTTTGATTACAAGGTTTACATGGACACACAGACGGACGGACGGACGTTGTTAAATCGACTCAAAAAGTGATTCTGATTCGATCGGTATAATAAAAGATGGGTCTAGGTCAAATATTTTTGGTTCTTACAAACATTACAAAGTTATTATACCCAAACCACATAGTGGTATAGGATATAATCAGTTTGAACTTTCTCCTTTTTTTTGCATAACAATCAACTTATCTTCATTCGATTTGATATGACACTTTTTTACGTCACATTTGTAACCCAAATGAAGAATAAACTCAAAAAATCTAATCCAGCAGTGTAGTGAACTTATGCCGTGCTTCAAATTGTTGCTGATCGGACGAATTTTTTCGGAATTAAAGTTCATAATTTTAAAAATTCCTTTGGAGTACAACCGCAAATAGGGCAAGTTTGAGTCGATTTAGTTCCGGTAATAATATTTAAAACTTTTCCGTCGATTACAGTTAGATACAAACTGAACTTAGTTTCAATTATTCTTTCTGCCTTCTTCTAATATAATTTTAAAATTTTTGAGATTTTCAGCTTGTTTTTCTAAATCGTCCTTATACCCTATACCACTATGTGGTTTGGGTATAATGGCTTTGTGCTGCTGTTTGTAACAACCAAAAATATTTGACCTACACCCATCTTTAATTATACCGATCGAATCAGAATCACTTTCTGAGTTGATTTAACAATGTCCGTCCGTCCGTCCGTCCGTCTGTGTGTCCATGTAAAGCTTTTAATCAAACTGCAGGTCGCAAATATGAATATATTTTGATGAAATTTGGTATTTAATCTTTTATCGGCCATGGGATGAACGCTATTGAAATTGGTGAGAATCGGTCCATGTTCAGACCTAGCCCCCATACAAATTACCCCTATGAAATCAACATATATTGCCATAAGATCCAAATTATCATACAAAAAAATTAATAAAAATCCCACTCAAATTTGGTTTATGCTTATTTTCTATATCCAGTTAGTTGGGCCTGAGAGATAGGGTCTCTAAACGCATGGTATACGGTATCGTATAGTCGGTGTAGACCGACCATGAGATTAACGCTATTGAAATTGGTGAGAATCGGTCCATGTTCAGACCTAGCCCCCATACAAATTACCCCTATGAAATCAACATATATTGCCATAAGATCCAAATTATCATACAAAAAAATTAATAAAAATCCCACTCAAATTTGGTTTATGCTTATTTTCTATATCCAGTTAGTTGGACCGGTGTAGTTATAGTCGGTGTAGACCGACTATAATTTTTTTACTTGTTTTCTTTTAAGATAACGTCGTTTGTTTCTCTAGTAAACTCAAGTTTTAAGGGTTTACAAAATCTTGTCGATTGCGGTGTGTGATTATTCCAGAGAGGTTTGCCTGACGAGTGCAATATTCTCAGTGGAATTGCTGTCGTAGCTAAAATGCATGAATCTGAAATGTGTGATGTACTTGGCTCCAAATAGGATTGTTTATACTGAGCTTGGCTAGTACTTCCGTCAAAACCATAACTCCAAATAAATTCTGCAGACATAAAGTTCGTATTTTCGGAATTCATTACAGATATTATGACCTCTTTTTGCAGCTCAACTATTCTTGTAGCCGTGTGGCTTACAAGCCCTTGTAAAGGCACTTTTGCAATACTTTCGCTAACAATAATGTTAACTGGCCTACATTTACTTTTTGCCTCGAGAATTTTCTTGTTGGATGGAAATATATCGGCAAGCTTGCTTTCGATTCGAATATTGGTATACTGTTTCTTTGAAAAATTGTTTTCAAGAAGAAATGCCAACGCTTCATCTTCAGAAGAGCAATTGGTGTTGTCACATCTTGGGTGCAAAATTTTCTAATTTTTGACGGTCTTGTCGGACTTTCTACATCCTTCTTCAGAACAACTGCCAAATCAACATTTCCTCGTTTACGAGCTGACATTGCTGCTGCGGCAATTATTGGATGAATGAACATTGACCCATATAAGAAGGATTGGAAGCATTATACCGTAAGACGCAGTCAACAAATTTTTGATGGTGCATTGATATTATTGCCAGATGATTTTCGTCAAACATTGCCCGGTATTCCCCGGTCGACACCCGTGGATGAGATCAACGCATGCTTGAAGTCTCCTTTTCTGTGACGACATGTTTTCTAAATTTGTCTAAGGCCATCTATTAGTAATATGAGTAGTCGGACAAATATAATGTTATATGTCATATATCTGCAGAACTGTAACAGTGACACTCACTGAGCTTTGCGTGACCCCATAACTTATTCATGTTATTATTCGGTAAGAAAATGAGCATGATCGGAGCAGTGGGCGTGGTACCGCCCTCACAAAGTAAGTATATATCATATAACTGGAGTACTATAAAAGGGAAAGCCTTGACACTTTGTACGAGTCCATCAGATATTAATGTGAGTAGTTAGATAAATGGGCGGAATTGTATTAGTGGGCGTGGCAATTCTTATGCAAAAATTATGAAGTACTATGAAAGCGAAAGTCTTGAAAATTTTGACAAGTACATTAATTACCAATGTGAAGAGTTGTGGGAAATGTGAGCGGAATCGCCAAAATCAAAAATCGCTAAAATAAGAAATTACCAAATGATATTCCAAATTCAAGGCCAATCGTTAAGTGTTGCCGGATTTAATTTGGAAATTCTATGTTTTTCTCATGGGCAGCTATACCCGTATGAGCTTGATCCAGAGTAGGAACGCCGAAAAATTTTATGATTTTTGCACCGAATGAAGAAATGAAAAATATTATACATCAGCAAACATAGAAATAAAAAATATAAAATAAATAAAAAAAATGTTTTAATTGTGCAATACAAACTTCGTAGGAAAAATTGATTATGAAAATATATCGCACCTGTACCTAAAGTGAGGCAACTCAAAATTTACAAATTTTCAGTAGAGGCAAAAAACGGTTTTTTAATATTTACTATAAAATTTAAAAACAGATTTTTCATTGTAAAGAATTGCGAATAATAAGTGTACAACAGTAGTTCTTTTTGCAATTTTTTCAGTGATCATCAAAAATAACAAGGTTTTTGGGTGCAACTCACAATATGTCTTTTTAGTGGATTCTAAATCAGCTACTCTTATAACACAAAGAGGGTTACAACTGTATTTTTTTTGCGAAAGACTAGAAAAATCGATGTAAGATTTTTACAGTGGATAGATATGACCACTGTGTATCGCTTTCTTGCAAAAAGTTAAAATTGAAAAAATTTTGTGTTGACTCACTTTAGAGGTACAGGTGCGATATGTACATGTCAATAAGTCTCTGTAAGTCGTAACTAAGCACGATAGTGCATACTACTTAAAGATAAATATTAGAGAGCTATTTTACGATTATTCACTAAATCTACTAACTGAATACAGGAAGTGTAGTTTTCTCATAACTAAACAGAACCGAACAGAACAGAACATAAGAACCGAAACGAAGGTGTAATTCATAACTAACAAACGATCTGATATATAAAGATAAAAGGATGCATTTATTTTTATAAAAACTGGCTCAAACTATTTAGTTTCCTTCCGAGTTTTCCCAGAGTAGTCAATCCCAGAAATTGTAACCGAAATTATGATCACATAAAGAATTTTCCAGTTTTCCTCAAAAGTGTTTGGAATATACTCGGTACAAAATCTGAAGCAATCTATTTCACTTTTCAGATAATTTGAGTTCTTTTATTATGTGGCGAATTTCCGCAAAATATTAATATGTGGTCGAAAAGTAATAAATCTATTTTTAACTAAGACGGCACATAATATTTATAACCTATGGTTAAGATTTAGAAAGTAGGTGGCCAACTTTTATTATACCGATCGACTCATAATCATTAATGTAGCTTTAAGTTCTCTATGGAATCTTTCTATTATAACATTTGCTTGAAGGTGATAGGAAGAAGTGGTTATCTTGTGGCTTCCTAAAAATTTTGTTAATTCCGAAAATATTTGTGACATAAATTGACCGCCTTGGTCTGTAGTTATATCTAATGGAACACCGAACCTAGATATATAATTTCTTTCAAAAGTATCTACTACAGTGGAAGCCGTGATATTAAGTGGATATACTTCAGGTCAACGAGTAAAACGATTAATAATTGCAAGTAAATATTTAAAACCATACGAAGGACGAAGGGTACCTACAATATCTAAAAGAATGTGTTCAAAACGACCACTAGAAATTGGAATTTTAACAACAGGAGATTTGGTGTGTTTGTAAACCTTGGACTGTTGGCATTTCAAACATTCTTTGGTTAGAAATATTTCCGCGATATTAAACGTTTAGTCGGTCTAGTGCCGGGATGAGCTATACCATGTAATTTTTTAAAAACTATTTTTTGAAGAGCGGCAGGAACATATGGTCGGTGATTATCAAGTGACAGTTCACACCACAGTTCTAAATTTATAAATGAAACTTTAACTAATTTAAGATTATGAGATTTGCTGGCAGTTTTACTTAAATCTTTTATCTCGCAGTCATTTTTCTGCTCTTGGTATAATATGTTTATATTTAAGTCACTATTTTCAATTACATCAACATCAAATGTCCTAGATAAACTATCCGCAACAAAATTTGATTCCCCATGAATGTATTGAATATCTATAGTAAATTGAGAAATATATTTCAAATGCCTAGTTTATCTTGGACTTCTTTTTGTCTTGGAGTCATAACAAGTGTCAAAGACTTATAATCCATGTAAACTTTAAATGAGCGGCCTTGTTAAAAGTATCGAAAATGTTTAACATTCAAATGACAAGTAATTCCCGATCAAATGAACTGTATTTTGTTTCTGATGGAGTCAATTACTTCGAGAAAAATGCCAGAGGCTCATTTTCATTCCTATAAGTTTGGTGTAAGACAATATCAACATGTATATTTAAAGCATCAACAGTTAAAGTTTGCATCGCTATTAAAATGGTTTCATAGAACACGAGATGCGAAACTTTGCTTTACATCTTCAAATGAAGTTATGGTTTCTTCGTTCCACTCTAAATTTATAAGTTTTCTCTATAAAGTTTTATTAATTAACGCATGTAAAACTGAGGTTTTGCAGGCTAATTTGGGTATATAACTATGGTAGTAATTTACTATACCAATAAATTTTTGTAATTGTTTAAAAGTGGCAGGTCGAAGGTTGGATACCATGCTCTGAAATATTTTGATTCTATATTATTAACGCCAAAAATACATTTACCAGGCTTAATGTTTAAACCGTAGTCATCTAGACGCTGAAAAATTTTCTTTAAATGATCCAAATGTTGATCTTTGGTCTCACTAGCTATTAGAACATCATCAATGTAAGTAGAAAGGAAGTCTAACTCACTGGAAACTTCATTAATAAAACATTGATATGTTTGTGCAGAATTTCTTAAATTAATTGGCATACGCTGAAATTCAAACATTCCAAACGGTGTAGTTATTGCAGTTTTATAAATATCCTCGCTAGCCATTGGAATTTGTTGATAAGCCCGAATCAAATCTAACTTTAAATATATTTTCCAGATCCCGATCGATCTGGAACTGTTACCGCATTAAGACGTCTGAAATCTCCACAAGGACGCCAATCGTTAGGATCCTTATTAGGAAAGCAGCAGTTGCAAACCAGAAGCTACGCTTGAATTTGACGGTCTACAAATTCCAGATTTAACCAAAGAATCAAATTCTGTCTTAGTTACTTTATGTTTGATCGGATCTAACCTCCTAGGTTTTGTAAATGAAAGAGTCTTCAGTAACGAAGGAAACTCTTTTAATAACTGACTAAATATACTGTCAATAGAAAATATTTTGGGTAATGAAACATTACAACTTTAAGAAACTGTATTTGCTGATAAATTGGTTAATGAATCTAATAAACATTTTCGCTTGACATCTACATTACTTAACAAGTAAGAAAATTATAGTCGGTCTAGACCGACTATACGATACCCTATACCATGCGTTTAGAAACCCTATCTCTTAGGCCCAACTAACTGGACATAGAAAATAAGCAAAAACCAAATTTGAGTGGGATTTTTATTAATTTTTTTGGCTGCAGATATGAAAAAGTTCATATCGGATGCTATATCTATATGGGGACTAGGTCAAAAAATGGACCAATCCTGATCATGTTTGGTAAAGTCTCTTGTATTTTGCAAAAATATATACAAACAAAATTTGAGAAGAATATGTGCATAATTTTTGTTTTTAATAGATTTAAGTGAAGATCGGGAAGCAGTCTATATGGGGCCAAAGGGATCATTTTTGGACTACTCATTAATGGATGTAATGAACGCATACAAACCCAATTTGAATAAGATCAATATGACAATTTGGATCTTATGGCAATTTATGTCGATTTCATAGGGGTAATTTGTATGGGGGCTAGGTCTGAACATGGACCGATTCTCACCAATTTCAATAGCGTTCATCCCATGGCCGATAGAAGCTTACATACCAAATTTCATCACAATATATTCGTATTTGCGACCTGCAGTTTGATTACAAGGTTTACATGGACACACAGACGGACGGACGGACGGACGGACGGACGGACGGACATTGTTAAATCAACTCAGAAAGTGATTCTGATTCGATCGGTATAATTAAAGATGGGTCTAGGTCAAATATTTTTGGTTGTTACAAACAGCAGCACAAAGTCATTATACCTAAACCACATAGTGGTATAGGGTATAAAAATTGGGTACCAATAATGTGTTTAGAAATATTTGCAATCAGAAATATAAATGGAAATTGCCGACGTAATCCTAAATCAATATTAAGTAATTTTTACCAAATGTAGAAATATCTGAACCATTAGCCGCTGTTAAAACAATATCAGAATGTCTATTATTATCTTTAAATTTAGACGAAGGTAAAACAGAAACTTCGGCTCCACTATTATTTTATTATTTTTATATCATCATCGTTTGCAATGGGATTTTTTAGTTGGACGAATTCTGAGCTTCTGAAAAGAACAGGATTGTTCACACCAACTAGAAAACGTAATCGATAATTATTCCTACTAATGATAATGAATAAAGTATAAAATATTAGGTAGCTACACTATAACCTCTTCTTTAAACTCATGTTATCGTATAGTCTTCTTACTTGTTTTGGTATTTGGAACCTGAAGGAATTACTTTGATAAAACCATTTCTAGTTTTTTCAGTCCCACAAATTTTTTCAATAATTATTTATCAATTATAATTGATAAATATTCTTAGGGCCATTATTACAACTTGCCTTTAAAGTAAATGTTAGTTAAAGGTAACTTTAGGTAAAGTGAGCAATAAAGTTATCTTTAATTTTTTTCGTTAATACAACTTCCCACCAAAGGAAACACCGATTACTTTTGACCAAATGAATTGTTTTATAAAAATACGTAGTGTCAACGTTCCTTTATTTGTTCTCAAACAAACAACAAAAACAATAGAATAAAATACTAAAATCCTTTATTATAAGTTCCATAATTGTTATAAATTTGTAATAATGGCTCTTAATATATTGAGAAAGATATAAAATGTACTTTGAGAACAAATAATCCCAAAATGGGATAAATTTCTAGCGTTAGTTGGATAATTGGTCAGGCTATATATTCATTATGCTCTTTGTACATATAAAACTTCTGGCTGACATGATCCTAAACAACAACAACGACAATATGATGAAGTAACAACTGGCAACAAACACCAATAGTTTCTTGACCCATAGGATTTTGAAGCACGTATACATATTAAAACAACTTACAATAAGAAAATTATTGGCGGCCAAGGACAACCACATGACACCATACAAAATTTGAAATTTAAGTTAAAATTAATCGATGAAACCAAAACTACTTTGAGTAAAGTTTATAAATGTATAAGTCTTGAGATAAGTTTATCAATCCAATCATAATCGGTCTAGGGATTAATGTGACATAATTGAAAATATGTGTATGTGGTTATCTATTTTTTGCAAACTACTTCTATTTTATGGTAAAATAACTGACTGACAATGGAATAGAAACCATCAGCATTGCCACATAAAAATCGTAAGATCTAGCATATGTTCGAAAAAAATCAAAATTTTAAGCCTATTCTAATTAAAATAAGTTACGCTCCTTACTGACTCATTGATGCTGTAACGTTGTAAGATGTAAACATGATTTTTTACCCTAAACCACTCTATAGTCAGTTAGTAACTAATAAAAATATGTTACCTATATCCACCTCTTATTATACCAATCAACTGAGAATTATTTTCTGAGTCGATTTAACGATGTCCGTCTGTCCATCTCTTTGTACGTCCTTGTAAACCTTGTAATCAAACTAAAGGTCGCAAATATAAATATTTTTTGTTAGCTATAGGACGATCCATATTGAAATTGGTGAAAATCGGTGCATTCTCAAACCTAATCCCCATACATATGAATCCTAAGAGATCGATTTAAACTACTCGAAGATGCAGATTACCTTATTGATCATGACAAAATTGTGTATATTTGTGTCTGTTACATCCATTAATCAGTTTTCAAAAAAAAAATAAAACTAGAACCATTTTCAGTCATAGTCGCCATATAAAACTGCATCTCGATCTTCACTTAAATCCATAAAAAACATATGTATATATTGCATACATATTTCCTAAATTTGGTGACTACTAAATATGGTCCTGATTTGTCAATTTATCGGTTAAGGCAAAGTTGAATCGAAATCCTTTTCTCAAAACCCATGGTATAGGGTATTATAGTCGGTCAGCATCGACCATAAAAACTATCTGGCGCCTTACTAACTACTAGTTTTTTACAGAACGAGGTATTATCCTCAGTGAAACGATAAAAAATTTTCCTTTTAATCATTGGGTGTGGCAAACTTTAACAAAAATTTTATATAATCCTGCATTATATTGTAGGGTACATAAGTTCATTCTTATACTTTGTGTATATGTTACAACATACTTAAAAAAATGTAACTGCACATGCGCCTTATGCTTTACTTGGCCCGCTGTTATGTGCATGTTAAAACTTCTAGCTTTCCTCACTCAGCTCACTTAATACGCTCATTATACCCTATACCCTATAATGACTTTGTGCTGCTGTTTGTAGCTACCAAAAATATATCACATAGACCCATCTTTTATTATACCGATCGAATCAGAATCACTTTCTATCTCGATTTAGCAATGTGCGTCCGTCCGTTAGTGTGTCCATGTAAACTTTGTAATCAGGTCGCAAATATGAATATATTTCGATGAAATTTGGTATATAAGCCTTTATCAGCCACAGGATGAACGCTATTGAAATTGGTGAGAATCGGTCCATGTTCAGACCTAGTCCCCATACAAATGACCCCTATGAAATCGACATAAATTGCTATAAGATCCAAATTATCATATAGATCTCAGTCAAATTGGGTTTGTATATTTTTATTACATCCATTAATCAGTAATTGAAAAATAATCCCTATAGGACAATTCTTAGTCATAGGCCCCATATAGAGCTGATTCCCGATTTTTACTTAAATCTATCAAAAAACAAAAAATATTGCACATATTTTTCTCAAATCTGGTTTGTGTATATTTTTTGAAAATATAAGTTACTTTACCAATTATGGTCAGGATCGGTCCATTTTTCGACCTAGTCCCCATATAAATATAGCATACGATATAAACTTTTTCATATCTGCAGCCAAAAAAAAATTAATAAAAATGCCACTCAAATTTGGTTTATGTTTATTTTCTATATATAATTTGTTGGACCTAAGAGATAGCGTCTCTAAACGCATGGTATAGGGTATCGTATAGTCGATCTAGATCGACTATAATTTTCTTACTTGTTTTTCGTTTCATCGGCTCATTTTGAACGCGAAATACTATTAAGTTTTGCGTTGGAGTTTGGATAGAGGCCAAAAAGGGATAAAGAAAAAAGACAAACATCTGACGAAAAAAACAAAAAGGAAACACCAAAAACTTATTCAAACAGGTAAATGCAGATTGACGGTAATTGGTTTACGTTTGTCTAACATTTGAATTTACGATTGACTCGTTCAATCCGTATTCGCATTAACAATCAAACTTTGTTCTCTCTAAAGTTTACTTATATTTATACTGAAAATTTATTCTTTAAATTTTACAACATTTCCCAGCAAAAGAAGTGAAGTAATTCTAAAAGAAGGGATAAACTTCCGAAAAGCGCATAACCCCGAGCGGTCCGAAATTTGGTATACTAACGTTTTTTGACCTGCTAATCACGAATATCGTAGTGAAAATTGCCGCAAATGCCGTTTTCAGTATAAAAATCGGAAAAACTTTGTTTGGTCCACACTATCCTGACCGATTTCTTTAGATTTAAACTTCTACGGCGGAAAATAGTCAAAGTTCAAGTACTGCAGCGGAAAATATTTAGAGCGAAGCTACTATAGCGTAAAATCTGCAGATTGGAGGTACTACAGCGGAAAATATTCCGAGTGAAACTACTACTGCGGAAAATATTGACAGTTTTCGAGTTCATAATTTTATTTGAATTGTATAATCTGTAATTCCGGCCAAATCATAATGGATCGGAATTATAACATCTTTCATTTAAGCTCGATATTGCAATATCACGTAAAAACTTTACATTGGTTACGCGACATTCAAATGATCCCTATCACAAGATATTATGTCCTACATATAAAGTACATGGCACTGTACGATCACGATTTGACTGTGGTCAGTTCGTTTGCCAAAGAAAAGGCAAATGCAACCACAATGCGACCGTAGCAACAAATACACATACACACACACACACAAGGAATGCTTATATACTTTACCTCCACGAGGTGCCTTCTGGGGAAAGCTAAAATTGTCTAAAATGGTCAGGATAGAGCGGCAATGCACTGCGGAAAAATTAGGTTTTTCCGATTTTTATACTGAAAGCGACATCTGCGGCAATTTTCACTATGATGTTCGTGATTAGCAGGTCAAAATACGTTAGTATACCAAATTTCAGGCCGATCGGATGTATCCGCTTCTGGGGAAAGCTAAAATTGTCTAAAATGGTCAGGATAGTGCGGCAATGCACTGCGGAAAAACTAGATTTTTCCGATTTTTATACTGAAAACGACATCTGCGGCAAAATACGTTAGTATACCAAATTTCAGGCCGATCGGATGTATCCGCTTTTCGGAAGTACACCCTAAAAGAATGTGTCAGTATGTGAATATTTTTTCTGTATATGAAGACAATTTTTCATCAAACTTCCAAAAATTACAATATAACGTGATTCACAACAAAAAAAAAAAAAAAAAATAAAATTAAATTGTATTGCTTCCAAAGTAACGGTATGGGAATATTTTGTCTTTTAAGAAGTTGTTTCCAACAACTTCCAAAATCGATAGAGCTTCGCTTCCGTAATCAACATCTTCACCTATTCATTTCATATTCTTTGACGTCTTAGCATCTATTAAATTTAACATATTTTTACTGACGAAAAAGAATATCAAAAAATCAGTTATTTTATTAACTCATGAACTCTACTATGAATGAACTTCCCAGGATCCATAAATGACAACTTCTTTGCTATGACAACATCGTGACACATTTTTTGGTGTTGATCCAATCTTTCTCCAAAATCGGACAACTTCTTTGGATGTTCTTTTGTGCTGGTTTGTAACTTTCATAAGCTTAATAAAAAAAATTGCATTCAGATTGCAGTTGACTTACATATGTATCTTATTTATATGTCTTTATACAGATTGTTTTGCTTTAAATGGCGACTATGACTAAGAGTTATTCTTCTTTTTGTATTTTAGGAATAAGGGTTTTAGGTGGTTTATGTAACACACATGTATCAATCATAAGTAGACAAGATATACGTGATAAAATGGATTTCAGTCTAATTTGGATTAGGATTAGGTGTGAACATATACCAATATCAGTAACGACCGATCAATGCGTATATACCAAATTTCATTGAAATTTAATTTTTTTGTGGATATTCAGTAAATGTACTTTTTCTAAATACTTTGTGTCAAAAATTAATCAGTTTTCTACTTTTAAATATTATATTTTATCTTAATAGCCTAGGGTTTCGGAAAAAAATAATATGACCACATTAACCCTTTTCGGCTTAGGGTCACATATGATGTGACCAACATCCGAACTTATAATCAAATTTTAGCAGGTTCTTAGCAATTCAACACAGAGGGTCTGATATATAATTTAAATCATTCGCATTAACAGGATGTAATGAACTATTATAAATTTTTATTTTATTTAATTTAATACATTTTTAAGACAGATTAAACTAAATTTTATTATTCTCAGCTTCTCCTCCATATGAACTATAACTATGCCAATTTTCACACTCCTCCGTGCCCGCATATTGCTTAAAAAGAGAAATAACAATTTACCTTCACGTATTAATAAATAAATTTTAACAAAACAAAAAAAATTACGCTTTTTCTTATTTTTTTTTGTTTATTCATACAAATACACATTTATAAACAACACAAATGTCAGTTGTTTTATCGTGGGATTCTCCCCCTCTAATCGGAGCAAAACGGCTACTCAAACTCTGATGGAAAAACTACAAAAAGGTAAGTTACATGTCGTTCTAGTACAGGAACCTTGGACGGTAAATGACAAGGTTACTGGACTAAATGATCCTAATTACCAAATTTTCTATGCTCATACAGGAACTCGACCGAGAACTTGTATTATTTGTCACAAAAACCTAAACTATCTCTTTTCCCCAGACTTGTCCACCGCAGATGCCACCGTCCTGCAACACGGAAGCCAACCAATGCTCTTAGCATCGGTTTATCTCCCGTCGGACTCACCGACACCTCCACCGACGTCGGAACTTGAAGAGATGGTAAAAACGGCCAGGATAACAGGTAAGGAAATTCTCATAGGGTGCGATGCGAATTCTCACCATATAGCTTGGGGAAGTTCGAACTGTAACCAAAGGGGGGATGCTTTACTTGAATTCCTTAACGAAAATGACCTTTTTAACCTTAATGTTGGGAACACGGCAACCTTTGTTAACAAATTAAGGGAAGAGGTTCTAGATATTTCAATTTGTTCGAAAAATTTAGTGGATGATATCCAAGATTGGCATGTCTCTAGCGAACATTCCTTCTCGGATCATCGATACATTTTATTTAAACTGACACACCCACCACCTGAACCCATCAAGTTCAGGAATAAGGCTAAGACTGATTGGCCTAAATTTAGAAGAAATCTACAAGCCCGTCTAACTACTCCTCGCACAGACTTAAGGTATGTCGAAGAGGTTGACGAGGAAGTGGACAATATAACGAGGAGCCTAATTGAGTCCTTCAAGGAATGCTGTCCACTCCGGGAAAGGAGATCTCCCCGAGATAAACCCTGGCTAACAGGGGAACTGATAAATCTTGGGAAGGACGTCCGAAGACTTTTCAATAGGGCTCGTCGTAAAAAACACGCAATATACTGGGATGACTACCATGTTAAGCTCAGGGATTACAACAAGAAGATTCGAATAGCCAAACGCAACTCCTGGAGACACTTCTGTGAACAGGTTGATAGTGTTAATGACGTCTCAAAAATCAAGAAATTCTTATCGAAAACCCATTCGCAGCCTGAAACTCTTGTCGATAGGGACGGGATTCGGGCGGAATCGATGGAACAGTCCTTAAGAATATTGATGGAAACACACTTTCTTACCGAAGAATATGGGCCGAATAGGGACCCTGAAATTGGTACCAATGTGTCCCGACGAACTGGAACCAACGTGGAACAGCAGACGGGACCCGAAGGGGAACAATATGAAGGGCCTAATGAGGAACAATATCGAGAGGAAAGATATGATAGAATAACCGAAAATATGGTAATTAAGGCAATACAAAGCTTTGCCCCCTTTAAGGCAGCAGGCCCAGATGAAATCTTTCCTGCTCTATTACAAAAGAGCGGGGACTTGATTAGCAGTAGTCTGGCTGGCATATTCTCTGCTTGCCTAAAACTTGCGTATACCCCCAGAGCATGGCAGGAGGCCAAAGTGGTCTTCATACCAAAGCCGGGAAAGGAAAGCTACGCGAACCCTAAGGCCTATCGACCGATAAGTCTTACATCCTATAATGGTTGAGGAAAATAGGTGTTTTATTTAAATTTTCAATATTTCTTAGCCGGCGTCTTAAGCGCCACTGGCTCTTTTGTATAAAACTCGGCACTTCAAAGTCGCCAGAGTTAAAGCACTTAGGAGTGCTAATGATTTCAATAAAAAAAACTAGAGCCAATTACTCGGCTTGAGTTCACTTTAATTATTGATTTTTATTAATATTCTTATCCTACTTATAAATAAAACTAACGGTACTTAAAGCTATTTTATTATTTACTTTTTTAATACTAAACTTAATCCTAATCATATGTTGTAACTTATGTTCTAAATTACAGCTGTTCACATATTATAACACTTTACTTAACTAACAGCTGTGTAATAACAGTGATGGTATTTTGGTTCACTACACCCTTACCCTTTAAAGAAAATAATTTTTGTATCTAAATACAAAAATTATTTTTTTACAAAATTTAAAATTTAGATTTATAATAATATAATGACATATTGTGAGAGATGATAATATATATATATATATTTTTTTTTAGTATATTGTTGTGATATTTTCTTATGTAATCATATGGTAGGTGTGGTAATTTTCCAAAGACCAAAGCGAATGTGAAATAGGGGATCAAAAAGTCCTAGTTATTATCTATATATAAAAAAATTGTAGAAGTTCATTGAATACCCTATGATTTCGTTTCTCTTTGTAACGTGTATTTGTTTTAGTCTATAATATTTTCAAATTTTATTGTTCTTCTCTAAGAATTCTTGTTTTGTTCATTCTGAATAGGATTTTTGCATTTGTGTTTCTTTTCGAATTTTGTATTTTAAATTATTCTTCTTTTTAAATTATGTATTTTAAATTATATCATTTATTTTGGAATTGTTCCATGGCCATAGTATTAAATATTTGGCTACTTTCGTTCAAAACTAGCTCATTTATCTTCAATTGTGCATTTTTAATGATGTCAGTTTCTCCAAAGTCAACGTTGTGCTCGATGGATTTTCGCTGCATCTTGCAATATTTTCAGTATTTATTATTTTGATTAAATTTTCTTTAAAACTTTTGTGTATTTCAAACTTAGGTTTGTTATTTTCGTTAAATCCGATATTGTAAAAATTTGTTATATATTTCGAATATATAAGTTTTTTTTTTATCATTTCAATTGAATTATTTATACTTTAAAATTCTTTTCATTTATTTGATGTCAGTTTCTCCAAAGTCAGCTTTGTGATCGATGGATTATCGCTGCATCTAGAAATAATTGAATTAGCTTTAAAATGAATAAAATTGAATTATATTTTAATTGGTTTTGTTACGTAATTCTGATATGGACGTACAGTCCCAGAAAAAGTTGATCAGACTTCTGCTCGGACATGCACTTCGTGTAATGTCAGGGTTATTTAAATTAGGTAATATTTTTTTGTAATATCAGGGTTATATGAATCAGATAATATTTGTGGAATATCAGGGTTATTTGTCTTAAATTTTTTTTTGTAATAGTAATATCTGTTATATGATTTAGAAAATGTTCCTTTTAAATCTTCAAATCGAAATTTTAGGTATACTTAATGAATGTTTTCTATTTTCTTCCTCGCAATATTTGCGTGTACTTTTAAATATATGCTTGCTTTTGTTGGTCATGTCAAATTACCATTCTTCCCATACTTCTTTATTTTATATTTCTCATTTTACAAATTGAGATTGTTGATTTTTTCATTAACTTTGAAATTTTTCTAAGCTCTTTTTTGAATATATATTAGTCGAAATAATTTATTTATGTTTTTTTTTATAACTTGAATTTAGGTTTCTCTAGTTCATCTGTATATTATTTTATAAAATTTATTTGCCGAATAATAATTTTCAAACTAAAGTTAAAATGATAATTTTTTTATTTAAATAATAAAAAAGTTTTTTTTTTGTGTATATCATTTTCAAATATAAAGAATATTAATTTCATTTAATCATAAAATTGTTAAATAAAAATATTTAATTTCATTTATAAATTTTCCAAGTGTATTTATTAAACTTGGCATCACTGTGCACTTATTGGTTATCATAAAGAAAAATTCTATGTATTTTGTGATTTATCGCTTCGTCAGCTGTGTAGTTTATTCTAAGTTATCATGTGTGTTTCTCAAGTTTTGCTTGTATTGTTTTTTTTTGTGTTATTTTAAGTTCTTAGTTTTTTCAAAGAATTAAATATAAAAAAAAATTTATAAATTATTCAAATCTAAATTGTATTAAAGATATATATACATGTGTTTACTTTATATTCTTTTTCATTTCATATTGTGTATTCAGTGTTTTGTGTATATTTGATTATCGTGAATTCAGTGTTTTATTTCGTTAAATATATGTCAAATAATAATGTTGTATATGTGCTTTTTTTTTATATATATTTCTTTCTGTTTATTTGTAATTCATTGTATTTATGTATAATTTAGTGAAATGTGATAAAAAAATATCTAACATTATTTTAATAATAAAAAAAAATTTTAAATAATACTATCTATGTTTCATTTTCTTTGTTTTTTTGTTTTTAATTCGTGTTCTATGGCTTCAATGCTTCTCCATAATTCCGATGCTATGTCCCATGGTGGAGGGTTTTCGGAATTCACCCGCCTCTTGAGATCGGCCAATTTCTTCCTTAATTTCACCAGTTTTCCTGCCCGTTGTCTTTTAGGTTTATTTGTTTTTGGTACCGTGGTTAATTTTTCGTCAATCCTTTTTTGTTGTCGTCGCAAGTATTCTTCCACTGTTAATGGTTGGGGCTGTGGGACTGCCTCTGTGTTGTCCAGGTCCATTGTGATTTGCAGGATCGCCATATAATGGTTGAGGAAAATAGGTGTTTTATTTAAATTTTCAATATTTCTTAGCCGGCGTCTTAAGCGCCACTGGCTCTTTTGTATAAAACTCGGCACTTCAAAGTCGCCAGAGTTAAAGCACTTAGGAGTGCTAATGATTTCAATAAAAAAAACTAGAGCCAATTACTCGGCTTGAGTTCACTTTAATTATTGACTTTTATTAATATTCTTATCCTACTTATAAATAAAACTAACGGTACTTAAAGCTATTTTATTATTTACTTTTTTAATACTAAACTTAATCCTAATCATATGTTGTAACTTATGTTCTAAATTACAGCTGTTCACATATTATAACACTTTACTTAACTAACAGCTGTGTAATAACAGTGATGGTATTTTGGTTCACTACAATCCTTCCTACTGAAAACCATGGAGCAAATAGTCGATAACATGGTTAAATCTCAAATCCCAAATGAGCTGTTGAAGTTCAAACAACACGCTTATTTAAAGGGATGCTCAGTAGAAACTGCGCTTCATGAAGTAGTTCACCACATAGAAAGATCTTTCGATCTAAAAATCTTTACTCTAGCCATATTCATTGATATAGAGGGAGCTTTTAACAATGTATCAACAAATACGCTACTCCACTCCCTAGAACGTTTCGACATCGACCGGGATATCAAAGCCTGGATCAGTCACATGCTAGGGAATAGATGGATAAGTTGCGAGGTTGGTGGCATTAAAATAAGAGACAAGGTTTGCTGTGGGACACCTCAAGGGGGAATTCTATCCCCCCTTCTCTGGGTGACCACTATAAACAGTCTTCTAAGGATTCTAACCGATAAGGGTTTCCAACCTGTCTGCTACGCAGACGATGTAGCGATACTGTTAAGGGGGAAAGATCCTAGAAATTTATGTAGGAGGGCATCGGATGCACTCGAAATAGCATACGATTGGGCACAACCAAGGGGATTAAATATGAACCCGGAAAATACTGAAATATGCCTCTTTACTAGGAAGACGAAAATAGTCGAATTCGATGAACCCCGCTTCCAGGGCAAAACGATTAGAATCACACAAACGGTGAAATACCTTGGGGTGATTCTCGACAAAAAGCTCACTTGGAAAGACCATATTGAGAGCAAAGTCGCGAAGGCTCATCGGATATGGGCCATTTGCAGAAGAGCTATAAGTTCAAAATGGGGTTTAAACCCGAGGATGACTCATTGGCTTTACACAAGCGTCGTTAGACCAATTCTAACCTACGCATCCGTAGTCACATGGACATCAATGAACAGGAAATGCTATATTAAACCATTCCAAAAAATACAACGCCTCTGCTGCATAGGAATCAGCGGCGCAATACGGACTACATCTACGAGGCCTTTAGAGACGATTCTATCTATACACCCGATCGAGATTAGAATTAAATATGAGGCAGCTCTGGCCATGTTACGACTAAGAGTAACAGGGGAATACATCACCGACCATATGACCAGACACCAAACAATATTGGACCAGATACCGGAATTCAACACAGTGGATTTTAGCTGTGATAGAATCGCGGAAGTGTCGACAAACATACCCTGCAGTATAAGGATACCTGACAGGGAAAGCTGGTTGAACGAAAATTTTCTACGAAACCTTCCAGGGTCACACTACTACACAGACGGATCTAGTCTGCATGGTAGGACTGGTATAGGTTTCTATGATGAGGACCGTTCCAATGGCATACACCTACGCATTCCGGACCACAACTCTGTCTTTCAGGCCGAAGTGGTCGCGATAACGGAATGCATAAGATCTATTGACGTACGGGCAATCCCAAGCCCCGGAGACGTGAAAATATTTTCGGACAGTCTAGCGGCTATCAGGGCGATATCCTCGGACAAAACTAGATCAAGGACTGTCCTCAGATGTAAGGAAGAAATTGCAAACTTCACTACAAGAGGCAGACTTGAAATCATTTGGATCCCAGGACACAGTGGTATAATGGGAAACGAGATTGCAGATGAACTGGCCAGGAAGGGTTCTTTCCTGGAGGGTGTCAATTTGGAAAACCCAATACCCTTCCAGGCTCTCAAATTGAAACTATCGGAGTGGGCAACTAATTCACATACTTCAATTTGGGAGGAAACTGACGTGGGTAAGGCTACGAAGATACTATGGGGCTCTCCAAACACTTCGAAGACTAAGGAAATCCTTAGTCTAAATAGAAAGGAACTGAGTAGGATTATTGGCATCCTCACTGGACACTCTGAACTGAGGGCTCATCTATACCGTATAGGACGGGCAGAATCGGCCACATGCAGAGCTTGTGGAGAGGATGACGAGACCCTAGAACACTACCTTTGTTACTGTCCTGCATTTGCCGGAACAAGGGTCAGAAATTTATCCAACGAAATCATACCAGGCCTAGCGGCTCTTAGGGGGATACGCTGGAAAGCACTCAGGAGATTTGCTATCGAGACCGAACTCCTAAGTTAAATAAGGAGTAGATTAACGGATGAGCACGAGGATGTAGAGCGCACAACAAGCCGACTTTCTGGCTTAAGTGTATATCCGGGTAAAACGGATATGAGCTATGTGTATACATGGCTCCTCTTTTTCAACCTAACCTAACCTAACCTAATGTTGTAGAGTGCGCAAAATGCAACTTTGTCACATTTTATAGTGCAACATTTTCAGAAAAGAACACGTTACCCTTTCGCAAGTTTGACATTTTTTTAGAAAGAACACAAAAAGAGAAAATGCGAAATGCGAAAAACGTTTAACATTTTTGCAGAAAAGAAAACGCCAATATTTATTTTTATCACTCATTCGAGAAAACCGGCATAACTGAAAAAAAGTGATACCGAGATAAATACATTTAAAATTTTCAATTGAGTAAAGTACAAAACACTTTTGGTTGCCACTCCTTGTGAGAAAGAGATATCAATACCATTTTTGGATATGTTTTAGAATACGGTGTGATCCATATTTCTGCATAATTAACTCAAAAAACGCGTTTTTTGAGTTATGCCGGTCTTCTCGCAAATGAGCGATATCTAAATATATTTAAAATTTGGGAAATATTTTCACAAAATTTTTTGGTTTGTTTTTCCGTTACAAAATAATATGAATGAAACATTTCATCATTTTAGTGCCCATATTGAATATAATCACATTTCATAACAAGGAGAAATTCTATTTATTTTTGCTACCGCATTTTTGATCAACCGAATTGCGCTTAATTAGGTTATCTCAACAGTAATATGTACTCGTATCAATATTTATATGAAATTCTGTTGTACAGAACGAATTGCTGTTAAGATAACCATTTTTTTGTGCTGTCTACAATTCAAAAATGATTTTCACACAAACACCGATAATACCTGTGACTACATGAATTCTTGAATTGTCTACATTGTATACGTGTACTAGAAGTATTTATATTGCATGATCATGTATTTCGTTGTTAAGGCTGTTCATATCATATTATTATATTTTGCTTAAAGATAAACACGCAATTGATAGGACAACGTCTATGTCTAGGTCTATGACTATAACGACAAGGAGATAATGAAGGGAATCATAGTGCTGTGACAGTGCTTGTCTCGCGTGGAGACAAGCAATTACTTAAGCTATCAATTGTATACTTAAATAACAACATATTTAAGGAACTTCTTACCGGTTTATAAGCATATGCTATTCGTATATTAGTGTATCATTGCTTTTTTGTATACATCTTAATTCCAATAATGAAATTTATGATCACTTAAAATTGATTTGCCATTGGCACATTGATATTTAATAAAATTAATTTTTAAATTCTTTTACTATTAAAATCATTTTTAATGAATCTTTTTATCAACAAATTTATAAACATAAATAAGAATTTTTAATATATAGACTATTCTAAGGTTTACCGATTGATTGGTTCATGCTATTAAAGATAAATGCTACTGCAATTGCAAAGTATGCAATTTAAGTTTAGGTTTCATGTAACTAGCAGCAAACCGGTTACTTGTCACTTGCATATTGTCACTGGAATATTGACATTTTTTTTTAATTTGTAATGACTGGTAAGTTCAAGATAGATTTCTGCCAAATTCGTGGATTGAGGAGGAAATTTTTCGTAGTACGTGCGCGAAGTGCTTCAAGAACAGTAACGAAACGTCCTATATTTACTTATGAAAACGCTCGAAACTTTGTTTCCTTGACGATAATATTGATGTCTCTGTTAAAATGGTGGAAAATGTGGTTTTACATGGAACGAAAATATTTATTCCTACAAAAATAATTCCGGTTCAACCATAACTTAAGTGTTGGTTTATACGAATATACTAATATACTAATACTAGTTGATTGTGTGGCGCCTAGGCGCCCGTTTAAAAATTACGAATAAAACAGCTTAAATTACTTTTTATATTGTTACATATGTACATGTGAAAAAAGATTGTGTTTGTAGAAATTGTATACATAAGTATCAAAACAGATAAGAAATATTTGGCAAAAAAGTTTTTCAATTTAGAATCTCTTGAAAAACTAAATTTCGTGTGAAATATCTATGGCCATTTAATAGTTTTCCTTGCTGTGGGTTCGATTGAATACGTATCTTAACTTTGCTTGCAACTTTTGATCATGACAAAGCCACATACAGTTGGCCGTTTGAAAATACCGCAGTCTCCAAATTAATGCCAACGTAATCAAATGACTGGCCTTGAGCCTTGTTTATGGTAATTGCGTATGCAGGAATTACTGGAAACCGGCAGTGTTTTAATATGAAAGGTAATGTGGTATCGGTTGGGGCGAGATCAATCCTAGGAATTAGAACCGTAACATTTTGGTCAGCGTTACAGAATTAGTCAGTCATTCAGTCAGTCAGGGATCAGCGTAAATATATTTAAGATATTACCAAGCCTTCACACGTTAAATGTTTGGCTTTCAGGTTGTAATGCACTCATACTTTTTTACTCTTTTTTACTAAACAATCTACGTTTCAATTCTCTCTTTCAATTTTTCAATGGGACAGTTCCTTAACAATTTTTTGACTATTGTATGTGTGATCAATTTCACTTGAACGTGGGAAGGCCGGGTAAAGTGAGAAGATTGCAGATTTCCAAAATTATTAAAATTTAATACAATGGAGTTCGCTTATAACGTACCCTGGTTGTAATAAATTTTTGTTTATAGCGAAGAATTTCTTCGGATCCAAGAGTTTTAATCACATTTTTCATACAAATTGCTTCTCTTATAGCGAACAATGGTTATATCAAACTTTTGACTTTAACACACAATTTTTTTTCCATCTCAGAATATTCCTATATTATATATATTAAAAAAAAATTAATTTTAATTTAATATAATTATATTTTAATTTAATTTTAAAAAAGGTCCTTTTATGTATATTTTCGCAAAAGTTTGCCAGTAGCCAACCTTTGCTTTATACTTTCTGCTTCAATACATAAGGAGTTTTTAATATAATATGATTTTAAAAAAATATTCTATTTTGATAGAAACTCGGTAATTTTATTCTTATTAAGACAAACTATAAACATAATAATAAAACATAATTAATAATTTAATTTATGTTTTATAACTTTTTAAAATGCATCAAAATAAATAAACTTATTCAACTTAAAAAAGTTTTTAAACCTTTCGGACAAAACAAAAAAATACTACGGTTATAACGAACTTAGTCTAACTAATTTGGCCGGTCCCGCCGTGTTCGTTATAACCGAACACCATTTTACTATACAAAAAATAGAATAGCATAGAAAAAAAACGTTTTAGAGCAAGGTTTCTAAAAGTTTCTTAAGGGGGGTAAGGTTTTAAAAGTTAAAAAAAGTTGTACTTTCATAATTTTTTTTTTGAAGATATGAATAATGCTGGATTATTTATTTCATATATACGTTATAGCATAACATTTGAAGAATCTTTGAAAAAAATTTCAATTCAAAATTTTAATAAATAAGTCCGTGACAGGGAATCTCCGGAGGCGTTGTTGTTTTGCGGTGAACATCATAACTCGTTAACATGTTTCCTGAGGTAGTGACGAAGAGTTTTTCACAATTTTTTTTTTTGCAGCATTTTGAAGTGAAAAACGATTTTTGCTATACAATTTCGGGAATTTGTTGTTAAAAAATGGGGAAGAAAATGGAATTAAAAAAAAAAACTCTTCGTGGTTACCTGATGATTTATATTTATATAGTGTCTAAAATTTCAAAAGAATCGGTCAAGTAGATTTCGAGTTATGATGTTGACGGACTTCGAACATTTATTTGCGAGAAAGTCGGTTTAAAGTTTTTTAAAAACTGATTTATATACCGTATGAGGCCGGTCGCTGGAAACGCTGTATCTTCTTAAGTTTCGCTCTGATTTACTTAAAATTTTGACACAACACGCTCGACATGTTGTGCATTCAGAAAGAGAAATGCAAAAAAGGTTTTATAACCTACCACCCGTTAAGGAAGTGCAAACACCACTACACCTTAACAAAAGAGAAAAATATATTTCATATTTCATCATACATGTAAACTGAAAAAAGAGAACTACATTTCCAAAAAAATAAAATATAAGGGCGTATTAGTTTTATTTCAAAAAAAACTTATTATTCCAAATCGCCTTAAATCTTCCTAATATTTTCAATAAATTATTTAAATTAAAATCTTAAAGATACCTATTTACGTAATTTAGGTTTGTCTAAATTTTTGAAACCAAATTGTGCAAAAATTAATATGAGTGAAAAAAAAATTATTATCCCACCTCTCTTCTGAAATTGCAATGTAATTTAATTATGCAAAGTTACAATAATTTAAATTTTAAACTTAATATTGCACTATTTTTTCAAGTGCTTTTCAATACAGAGCTTTAAACGAAGTCATACGTTGGACAACAACAAAATCCACATTGAAGATCTCTTTTTTCTCATATATTTATCAAAAAAGCATACTCTTTGGTAAGTGCTGGCCATCAGAGAACCTGAGCGAAAGCACTCCTAACAATACAAAACAATTTTGAAATGAAAAACAAAACAGACAAACAGAAAAGTTTAGTTTAATAAAAGAAGTATGTATGCATATCGGACGACGTTAAATGAGAAAAATAAAAATGTTTAAAATTTCCTTCATTATTTTTTTTTGCAGAATTTTTTTACTGACCATCACAGGGAATTTAAAGAAGAATTTGAATAGAAATTAGTTTTTTTTTATGCATTTTTTGAGTTCAACTTATTCCATATGTAACACGAAATCTGCATATGTAGTGCTATTGTCGTTAGCAGTGCTGCCAATTTTGACAACTTATTGTAATTTCGACGATTTTTCAATTTGTTAAAATGATTTTTTAAATTTGTTTAAATGATGATTGAAGATTTAAAATTTTCAGTAGTATAAAAATTACGATTTCGAGGGTTAACAATTAATGGGTTGTTTATCGAAAATTGATGGTTTTTGTTCATTGTAAATGTAAATTACAAAATATGTATACATTTAATTCTGGGTCAAGTCGTTTCAAAACGGAAACACCTTGAATAGCATCTCCATTTAAGATTTAAGTTCTAATTACGGCGATACTTTAAACCTATATTATATGTTTCAGCTATAGTTACATATCAATAAAATTATTTAGTTGATTGCTGTGTTAAATTATTTTCGTTGAAATTTTATCTCTAACACATATTTATATATAGAAATAACCAATGCTGCAATAATATTCGTAATATGAATGATATAAATAAATTTTATTGTTTCCTTTTGTAGTATTTTTTCGAGTTTTATAAGCGGTAAAATTTTCTTGACAAATTCTTGACGATTTTGGCGATTGTCGATTTTCAGATTTTATTAGCAGCACTGGTCGGTAACAAAGAAGAGAGAAAATTGTGTGTGGGTTTGTATAAAATGAGAAAGATTAAATTTTGTTTGTGTATTTCGCATAGCTTTGCATGGAGTGCTATGTGTGTGTATTATTTCAGCGTTACAGAATCAGTCAGTCAGTCAGAGAGTCAGGGATCAGCGTAAATATATATAAGATATCAGACTGTACTGGAATATTGAAATATTAAGTACTCTCATTAGATATTATAATTCGTTTCAACTACTTAGCATAAGAAAAGTAAAAGTTAGTTGTTAAACTGAACCCCAAGTGAAAAGGTAAAAACCCGACAAACAATACAATTGAATATTAACATTAACTAATTTACTGTGTGTTTTTTATTGTACACAAATTTGAATAAAATATTTGCGCCCCAAGTAAACAGAGTACCTCTTATAATGCCTAAGATATTCTTTCATGCTGTAAATAGAGTCCTTGCAAAGCTCAGTGTAAACAAGTCACAGGGACCGGATGACATATGAGCACTGGTACTAAAAGAGTGTTCTTTGACGCTGTCGCGAGCATTTACAAACCTTTTTAGTTTTCGTACCGTATGGGTACCTTTGGAGAGATTGCAAATATTACTGACCAATTGAAATTTGCTCTGCACTTTCAAAGGTAATGATGAACATGGTGAATTGCCATCTGGTTAATTATCTAGAGACCAACTTATTGCTTTCGGAACGTAAGAGTCTGTCACTGATTTGGTGAATGTAAGTGTGTGGCTCTGGATATTTCCAAGGCATTCGATCGGGTGTGGTACAGAGTACGATTAATATCGAGTTTTCTTAGGGATCGCACCATACGTGTTGTTTTAGATGGGGTCTCATTCAAAAAGTTTCAGTTAAACGCAGAGGTATCGCAAGGATATACTCTTTCTCCCTCACTTTTCCTTATTTTTCTTAATGACCTCCTATGGCAAACTTGCAATCCTATCTACTCTTCAGTAAATGACAGAAATATTTGGCATTCATACTCCTTCGGTCAGAGACATTATATGAACGACACACTCAGTCAAGACCTTTTGACAATCTCTGAGTGCGGTCGAGTGAATAGGGTCAATTTTAATGCTCGCAAGACCAAATGTTGTTTATTGATCCATAGACGAGCCATGGACTTATCAATGTCACCTGTATCCATGAGGAATCAGACGCTCTTGATGTTCTGGGCATGAAAATTCTGTATGATGTCGATTGGAATAGACACATTTTTCAATTGCCGAAAGTAGCTTTCGAGTGCCTAAGTTTCCTAAATCGGTGTAAAAATTACTTCACCCAATCTGATCACCTACCTATTTATACCAAAAATTGAGTATAACTACCACACAGCAGGAGCTTCACAGCCTATATTGAAACCTTTGAACAATGTGCAAAGGAGAGCGTTGATGCTTATCAATGATGGTAGGGTAACCAACTCTATTACACATGGCAGCATCGTCGGAATGTTGGCGATTTTTTGTTACCGATATAAGTTTCACAGTTTTACCCCGATTTTGACAGAAAAATTTTCATTTGAAAGGTATTTCCTTTTAGCTGTTACCCAGATTTACAGTTTTTCATAGCCTGGAATATTTTTTTGTAGATATGATCGTTTAAAGTTGCTACTAACACATACACAAAGTTATGCAATGCTATGATGCTATGTGTGTGTTTATTAAATTTGCTAATGTGTTTGTGTTAATGTGATGAGTTTGTTTTCTTCATTTAAAATGAGTTGAATTAAATGAAAAAATAAAATAAAAAAAATAAAATAACATTTCCTAGAATTTGCACTTGAATTTCGAGCGCTGGAATCTGCTAGTATACACAAATACTACTATCTCTATTCTCCTACCTATAACATATTTTCCTGATGTCAACAGAGTGCACTGCATCTATAGGGGATATGACCTGAGTGTTTATTTTTTTTTGTGCAAAAAACGAAAGATTACATGAAATTCCCGAAGAAAAGTCTACTTTTGTGTTAAGAACCAATATACTGAGAACAACAAAATCGCATAAGAAATTAATATATGTCATTTGTAAAACCGGAGCAGTTACAACACAGTTTCAATAAATAAATAAATTGAACTAAAGGGTCCGCCATCTAACGTTTTTTTTCAACTAGTGCTTATTTCGTGAATGGTAACATTTAGCTCATGTCTGATTTGAAAGATAATTAGCTTTATCATTCCGCTGAACGAATATGGTTGTATATACGCTTGAACAACGCTGGGAAATATTGCGACATTACTTTGAAAATCATGGTAATGTTGCAGAATGTGTGCGAAAATTTCGTACGGATTTTGGAAGAACAGAAGCACCGTCAGCTCCGTATGTTCGTTATCTTGTGAAAAAATTGAAAGAAACTGGCATCCTCATCGATAAACCAAAGCGCGAAAAGCCAAAAACAGTGCGTACACCCGAGAATATTGCTGCTGTGGCAGAAAGTGTGCGTCAAGTGCCATCAACATCAATTCACCGTCGTTCTCAAGAATTGAACATTTCGCAGGCATCATTGAGACGAATTTTGCATAAAGACCTTGGTATGACGCCATACAAAGTCCAATTGGTTCAGGAGTTGAAGCCAACTGACCATCTAATGCGTTTTCGCTTCGCTAAGTGGGCCTGCAATCGACTTACAGAAGATGCCGATTTTGCCAAAAAAAAATCATCTTTTCAGATGAAGCTCATTTTGATCTTGGCGGGTATGTAAACAAGCAAAATTTTCGCATTTGGGACATACAAAACTCGCACGCATACATTGAAAAGCCGATACACCCAAAACGAGTCACTGTTTGGTGCGGGTTTTGGTCCAGAGGCATAATTGGGCCGTTTTTCTTCGAAAATGAGCAAGGAGTGGCCGTTACAGTCAATGGCGATCGTTATCGGGCCATGTTGAACGAATTTTTGTTCACAAAAATTGAAGAGGAGGATATTGGCAACATTTGGTTTCAACAGGACGGCGCTACGTGCCACACAGCCGAAGCCACACTCGATGTTTTGCGCCCTGTTTTTGAAGATCGCATTATCAGCCGCAGAGCTCATGTCGTTTGGCCACCTCGGAGCTGTGATTTGACACCGTTGGACTATTATTTGTGGGGTGCCCTCAAAGACAAGTGTTACACCAACAAGCCAGAGACAATTGACGCTTTAAAGGACAATATTCGTGAAGCCATTGGTGAAATACAGCTGCACACAATCGATAATGTGCTTAAAAATTGGACCGATCGTGTAGGCTACTGCATGGCCAGTCGAGGCAGCCAGTTGAATGAAATTATTTTCTATTATTAACCGGAAGGATTGTACTTTCAAATAAAAAAAGAAATTTGAGATAATATTCAGTAGTTTTTTTTTATAGCATTTTCAAAAAAAAAAAAGAATTTTGGCGGACCCTTTATTAAACAAAGTAAAACGTTTATATTCGGTGTATTCCTACTATACGATAACCTATTCCATGACTTTAGATAAAAGTTCTTATATCCAAATAATTAGATATAGAATATAAACACAATCCAAATTTTAAATGGCATTGTTACGCATTTGTTGCCCGCAGATATAAAAAGTTCATATCGGGTTCTATTTTTACGTTGAAAATGAACCGTTCATGCCCATATTTAGAAAAGTCATTTATTTTTCGCAATAATCATATAAAAACCAAATTCGAGAAAAATCTATTATTTTTTGTTTTTGGGGGGATTTAGGAGAAGATCGGAAATCAAATTTACATGGGGCCTAGGGCTGTGAATATTCCTACAGGTTTAGTTTTTGGAGTATAAATTAATCGTCAAATTAAATTTTACAGAGATCTATATGATAATTTGATTCTTAGGGCAATTTTACTATCTTTTTGTTTGTTTGTCAACAACTTTCCGATTAGCTAGAGCTCTGAAACTTTCAACATTTACGTAAAGTGGGTCACAACACTTTATAAATTCAATTTCTACGTGATCTGATCATGAATTTTCTCCTTAATCTGAAAACGTATGCATCGCTTGTATTCAAAATTTTCATTTGATTTAAAGCCTATAAGTTATGTTCTTTCTACATGAAATCTTCGCTACAATAATATGTGCTTTTATAAATCCACTCATTTATAGTCTACGACAAGAAATCGGCCATTCTTTCGTAAATTACAAACATTACATTCTACTTTAGAATGAGAAAAACACTGACAAAATCTTCCGCATTCTAAATGATTGCTGTCACTAAAAAAATAACACTCTAATTAAGGCATGAACGTTTACCGCCAAAATCGTCGATATCACCAAAATACATAGAAAGACTTAATAAAACAAAAACAAAAAAAAAACAAGTAAGAAAATTATAGTCGGTCTAGACCGACTATACGATACCCGTTTAGAGACCCTATCTCTCAGGCCCAACTAACTGGATATAGAAAATAAGCATAAACCAAATTTGAGTGGGATTTTTATTAATTTTTTCGGCTGCAGATATGAAAAAGTTCATATCGGATGCTATATCTATATGGGGATTAGGCCCAAAAATGGACCGATCCTGACCATATTTGGTAAAGTCTCTTGTATTTTGCAAAAGAATATACAAACAATTTGAGAAGAATCAGTGCAATATTTTTCTTTTTTGATAGATTTTCGCGAAGATCGAGAAGCAGTTCTATATGGGGCCTATGACTAAGAGTTGTCCAATAGGGATCATTTTTGGATCATCAAAATATATTCATATTTGCGACCTGCAGTTTGATTACAAACTTTACATGGACACACAGACGGACGGACGGACGGACGGATGGACATCGTTAAATCGAATCAGATAGTGATTCTGATTCGATCGGTATAATTAAAGATGGGTGTAGGTCAAATATTTTTGGTTGTTACAAACAGCAGCACAAAGTCATTATACCCAAACCACATAGTGGTATAGGGTATAAAAAAACAAAACAATAACATTGAAAATTAAATTTGTTAGTTACATGTAACATAAAAATCGAAATTATCTTCAAAAATTGAACCTGTTTAAGGTGCTTTTGTCGCTTTTGTCATCGCCGAGAGAAACATAAACTGCTTGGCGACATTTCTTTATCTATTTTTATACCCTATACCACTATGTGGTTTGGTATAATGACTTTGTGCTGGTGTTTGTAACAACCAAAAATATTTGACCTAGACCCATCTTTAATTGTACCGATCGAATCAGAATCACTTTCTGAGTTGATTTAACAATGTCCGTCCGTCTGTGTGTCCATGTAAAGCTTGTAATCAAACTGCTGGTCGCAAATGCGAATATATTTTGACGAAATTTGGTATATAAGCTTTTATCGGATGAACGCTATTGAAATTGGTGAGAATCGGTCCATGTACAGACCTAGCCCCCATACAAATTACCCCTATGAAATCAACATAAATTGCCATAAGATCCAAATTATCATACAAATCTTAGTCAAATTGGGTTTGTATGTATATATTACGTCCATTAATCAGTAGTCCAAAAATGATCCCTATTGGACAATTCTTAATCATAGGCCCTATATAGAGCTGCTTCCCGATCTTCACTTAAATCTATCAAAAAACAAAAATATTGCACTGATTCTACTCAAATTTTGTTTGTATATATTTTTGCAAAATACAAGAGACTTTACCAAACATGGTCAGGATCGGTCCATTTTTGGGCCTAGTCCCCATATAAATATAGCATCCGATATGAACTTTTTCATATCTGCAGTCGAAAATATTAATAAAAATTCCACTCAAATTTGGTTTATGCTTATTTTCTATATCCAGTTAGTTGGGCCTGAGAGATAGGGTCTCTAAACGCATGGTATAGGGTATCGTATAGTCGGTCTAGACCGACTATAATTTTCTTACTTGTTTTTTTATTCATTATGGCAAACTCATGACATCTATACCCTACAAACTGTAGTTGAAGTGAACATTAACACAAAATTTTGTTTTAAACGCGTTAAAATTTGACTACATTTTTATTCTTTGGTTAATTAGTGATGATGCTATAACACCGATCGTAAATTAATCATTTTAGCAATAAAGCAAATACCTTGCTAGCTCTTGAACTATCGCATGAAAAATTAAGTTGATTTAATTTTTTTTAATGTCAGGTATTCTTCATATTAATTTTTGTAATATAAGCGTACTTAGTTAAGTGTTGATGCTGATCCACAGGTTTTTCACATACCTGTTTATCACCTGCTATCCCTTTTTTTTCGTAAGAGCAACATCTTAACGGTAATGATGCAGAAATTAACACACTTTGGATTAAGTTCAAAATCAGGTCACAAATGTTGCAATCCGAGTTTTTATATAGAAGTCCAAACTCAGAAATGGAGCATCCCATTCTGAATCCATAGCTAAAGTCCAAGAGAGATAAAATCGTAGTTGCCGGCAATTTTAGTATACACTGCTCTACTTGACTCATCATTCGAGTCATACCACTCCAGAGACCGTTGAAGGGAACCATCAATATACTATCGACCTTTTCCTGACTTGAAACTCTGACAAGAAAATATTTGCACCTGTTGGTAACTGCATTATTTCAGCATGTCCTTCAAAGTATTTCAACACCAGCTATAAAGTGCTCAGTTTTTAGTTACGAAAATACTTATTGGGCTGAAATTTTATTTTATTTCCTTGAAAATTTGTTGATGCTGCTGTGAAAACGGTAAGAAAAGTTTTAATGCTTGGTATGAAATTATTAATTCCATCAAAGCTTGTTTCTGCTAAACCTAATCAGGCTTGCAGAGAGGAAACGTTTAGAAATTGACGTGAAAATCAAAATTTCCTTATGAACAGCGTCCTCGTGCTAAAGTTCATTTTACTCTTTGGGGCATTCGCAGAGCTTTTGGTTATTCGCTAAAAGAGTAAAAAATAATGCAAGTTAAAAAGGTTCTTTCGTATCTCAACATAAATAAGTCTCCGGACACGATGGCGTACCAGCACTGGTGCTGCAAAAGTATTCTTCTTGTCTAGTGGCTAACTTTTCTTCGTACCGTGCCGTAGTATTTCCGTCTTGCTGGAAGGTTATTAATGTCCAACCAGTCCCTATAAAGTGCGAGGCTAATAACCCTAAAAATTAACGCCCAATTGCAATCTGCGCTGCGCTTACAAAGGTGATGGATTCTAGGGGAGACCTGTCAGCTTTTATTTCTGAACGTTAAATTCTATCGATTCACAATTTTGGTGAAAGTAAAATATATAGAGCAACATATATTATTTTTAAGTCATTCCATCGCTTGTGGCACGGTGCATTAATATCAAAGCTTATTGCATTTGGGACCGGCATCGACTTCCTCGATTTATATCGAGTTTTCTTAGAAACCGCATAATACGTCCAATGAGCTTAGTTCAGGGTTTTGAATTATCTCCCTCTTTTTTACATTTCCTTCTCAATGACCTTCTTAGTCAAACCTTCAATCCTATCTACTATTTCGCAGATGACAACAACATTTGTCATTCATTTTCCTTCCATAAAATTTATATACAACTACCATATATGGGAAGGAGCTTTGGAATGTGTTTTGGAGTTAATGGACTGTGTAAATAGGACGCGTTAGAAGATCGTTGGATTGTGGGTTGAGTACTACTGTTTTATAGTTATTACCATGGGAAATGTTCTGCTGAGATAAGTGAACTAATTCCAAGTGCCCGAGTTTCATTTCATGTCCAGTTGACCGCACAATGCATTACAGAGAGAATTCGTTTATCGAACCGGAAGTATGTGGAATAAAATCCCCACAATCTATCCTCCCTCTTTCCTCCTTTCCTTAACCTATTTTACTGAGATAAACACAATGCAATGCATTTATTGGGGCATCCGCTGAGTGTTGATTTATAATAATAAAAAAAAAGATTTGTAAAAATATAACTATCAAGTAAGTAATTCTTAATTGAGTCTTTTCAACCATCTTAAATATATTTACGCTGATCCCTGACTCACTGACTGACTGACTGATTCTGTAACGCTGAAATAATACACACACATAGCACTCCATACAAAGCTATGCGAAATACACAAACAAAATTTAATCTTTCTCATTTTATACAAACCCACACACAATTTTCTCTCTTCTTTGTTACCGACCAGTGCTGCTAATAAAATCTGAAAATCGACAATCGCCAAAATCGTCAAGAATTTGTCAAGAAAATTTTACCGCTTATAAAACTCGAAAAAATACTACAAAAGGAAACAATAAAATTTATTTATATCATTCATATTACGAATATTATTGCAGCATTGGTTATATCTATATATAAATATGTGTTAGAGATGAAATTTCAACGAAAATAATTTAACACAGCAATCAACTAAATAATTTTATTGATATGTATCTATAGCTGAAACATATAATATAGGTTTAAAGTATCGCCGTAATTAAAACTTAAATCTTAAATGGAAATGCTATTCAAGGTATTTCCGTTTTGAAACGACTTGACCCAGAATTAAATGTATACATATTTTGTAATTTACATTTACAATGAACAAAAACCATCAATTTTCGATAAACAACCCATTAATTGTTAACCCTCGAAATCGTAATTTTTATACTACTGAAAATTTGAAATCTTCAATCATCATTTAAACAAATTTAAAAAATCATTTTAACAAATTGAAAAATCGTCGAAATTACAATAAGTTGTCAAAATTGGCAGCACTGCTAACGACAATAGCACTACATATGCAGATTTCGTTTTACATATGGAATAAGTTGAACTTAAAACATGCATAAAAAAAAACTAATTTCTATTCAAATTCTTCTTTAAATTCCCTGTGATGGTCAATAAAAAAATTCTGCAAAAAAAAAGTAATGAAGGAAATTTTAAACATTTCTACATACTTCTTTTATTAAACTAAACTTTTCTGTTTGTCTGTTTTGTTTTTCATTTCAAAATTGTTTTGTATTGTTAGGAGTGCTTTCGCTCAGGTTCTCTGATGGCCAGCACTTACCAAAGAGTATGCTTTTTTGATAAATATATGAGAAAAAAGAGATCTTCAATGTGGATTTTGTTGTTGTCCAACGTATGACTTCGTTTAAAGCTCTGTATTGAAAAGCACTTGAAAAAATAGTGCAATATTAAGTTTAAAATTTAAATTATTGTAACTTTGCATAATTAAATTACATTGTAATTTCAGAAGAGAGGTGGGATAATAATTTTTTTTTTTCACTCATATTAATTTTTGCACAATTTGGTTTCAAAAATTTAGACAAACCTAAATTACGTAAATAGGTATCTTTAAGATTTTAATTTAAATAATTTATTGAAAATATTAGGAAGATTTAAGGCGATTTGAAATAATAAGTTTTTTTTTAAATAAAACTAATACGCCCTTATATTTTATTTTTTTTGGAAATGTAGTTCTCTTTTTTCAGTTTACATGTATGATGAAATATGAAATATTTTTTTCTCTTTTGTTAAGGTGTAGTGGTGTTTGCACTTCCTTAACGGGTGGTAGGTTATAAAACCTTTTTTGCATTTCTCTTTCTGAATGCACAACATGTCGAGCGTGTTGTGTCAAAATTTTAAGTAAATCAGAGCGAAACTTAAGAAGATACAGCGTTTCCAGCGACCGGCCTCATACGGTATACATATAAATCAGTTTTTAAAAAACTTTAAACCGACTTTCTCGCAAATAAATGTTCGAAGTCCGTCAACATCATAACTCGAAATCTACTTGACCGATTCTTTTGAAATTTTAGACACTATATAAATATAGAGTTTTTTTTAATTCCATTTTCTTCCCCATTTTTTAACAACAAATTCCCGAAATTGTATAGCAAAAATCGTTTTTCACTTCAAAATGCTGCAAAAAAAAATTGTGAAAAACTCTTCGTCACTACCTCAGGAAACATGTTAACGAGTTATGATGTTCACCGTAAAACAACAACGCCTCCGGAGATTCCCTGTCACGGACTTATTTATTAAAATTTTGAATTGAAATTTTTTTCAAAAATTCTTCAAATGTTATGCTATAACGTGTATATGAAATAAATAATCCAACATTATTCATATCTTCAAAAAAAAAATTATGAAAGTACAACTTTTTTTAACTTTTAAAACCTTACCCCCCTTGAGTAACTTTTAGAAACCTTGCTCTAAAACTTTTTTTTTCTATGCTATTCTATTTTTTGTACAGTAAAATGGTGTTCGGTTATAACGAACTCGGCGGGACCGGCCAAATTAGTTAGACTAAGTTCGTTATAACCGTAGTATTTTTTTGTTTTGTCCGAAAGGTCTAAAAACTTTTTTAAGTTGAATAAGTTTATTTATTTTGATGCATTTTAAAAAGTTATAAAACATAAATTAAATTATTAAATAGATACATATTTATAGTTTGTCTTAATAAGAATAAAATTATCAAGTTTCTGTCAAAATAAAATATTTTTTAAAATCATGTTATATTAAAAACTCCTTATGTATTGAAGCAGAAAGTATAAAGCAAAGGTTGGCTACTGGCAAACTTTTGCGAAAATATACATAAAAGCCCCTTTTTTAAAATTAAATTAAAATATAATTATATTAAATTAAAATTAATTTTTTTTAATATATATAATATAGGAATATTCTGAGATGGAAAAAAAAATTGTGTGTTAAAGTCAAAAGTTTGATATAACCACTGTTCGCTATAAGAGAAGCAATTTGTATGAAAAATGTGATTAAAACTCTTGGAACCGAAGAAATTCTTCGCTATAAACAAAAATTTATTACAACCAGGGTACGTTATAAGCGAACTCCATTGTATTAAATTTTAATAATTTTGGGAATCTGCAATCTCCTCACTTTACCCGGCCTTCCCACGTTCAAGTCAAATTGATCACACATACAATAGTCAAAAAATTGTTAAGGAACTGTCCCATTGAAAAATTGAAAGAGAGAATTGAAACGTAGATTGTTTAGTAAAAAAAGAGTAAAAAAGTATGAGTGCATTACAACCTGAAAGCCAAACATTTAACGTGTGAAGGCTTGGTAATATCTTAAATATATTTACGCTGATCCCTGACTGACTGAATGACTGACTGATTCTGTAACGCTGACCAAAATGGTACGGTTCTAATTCCTAGGATTGATTTCGCCCCAACCGACACCACATTACCTTTCATATTAAAACACTGCCGGTTTCCAGTAATTCCTGCATACGCAATTACCATAAACAAGGCTCAAGGCCAGTCATTTGATTACGTTGGCATTAATTTGGAGACTGCGGTATTTTCAAACGGCCAACTGTATGTGGCTTTGTCATGATCAAAAGTTGCAAGCAAAGTTAAGATACGTATTCAATCGAACCCACAGCAAGGAAAACTATTAAATGGCCATAGATATTTCACACGAAATTTAGTTTTTCAAGAGATTCTAAATTGAAAAACTTTTTTGCCAAATATTTCTTATCTGTTTTGATACTTATGTATACAATTTCTACAAACACAATCTTTTTTCACATGTACATATGTAACAATATAAAAAGTAATTTAAGCTGTTTTATTCGTAATTTTTAAACGGGCGCCTAGGCGCCACACAATCAACTAGTATGTTTATATACAACAACGACAGTATCCATTTTCATGGGTCCGCCAGCATTATTTGAAAGCTTATGGGGTAAAGTATTTTTGTTATTTCTTTGAGATTTTTCGGAAGAGGTTTAGAAGTCGCTAAAGTCGAATTTTACCCAAAAATCGGGTTTTACGGACATTTTTTGAGTTTTGCTTATTACTTGGCCCATAACCACGACTTTCTTTATTACCAAGTCAATATTTTAAAAGAAAAATGTTCAAGCTTTACTTTTGTGTGTAAAAATCATAAGGTTAGTAAATTTTTTGCTCATTTGGGTACGCTTAATGACATTTTTTTTTCGAAAATTTTGCATTCATTTTGAAAGTAATGCTTTGTAACTTTTAAAATTTCTATGAAAGTCAAAAAACCTAATGACGCAGTACGGATAAATTCTGAGCCATCTTGAGAAAGAGATTTTGAATTTGCTCTTACCGTTCCAAGTTTATAACCTTTTTACGCTTTGTACCCATTTTGTGAAATTAAAAATATTCTAAGGTGTTTGCTAGTTATGCATCGGATTTGTTTTAATGCTATTTAGTTTTTATTTTTTCTTTTCAAATATTAAATATGGGTGGTTTTTTGTTCTGTTGCAATGAGAGTCAATATGGTTGATGTTGTAAATCGGGCATTATCTTTCCAACCCAATGCACTGTAATGAAATTGGACGCCTCAAACGATTTCTTAATAGACTCTGCGACAATCATTCGCTGTTTCTGACTTTCCTTCCAAATTCAAATTCAAGATTTAATATCCGTAGCCAGCCTAACCTTTTTTCAAAAAATTCCAACATTAACCATATTGACTCTCATTGCAACAGCACAAAAAACCACCCATGTTTAATATTTTTTTTTTCTTCTTATTAATTCATTCTTTATTTACAATCTATCCAAGGATAATAAGCAAATTTGATTAAATAAATACATCACAGAGGTTATGTAACTCCAATGAGATACATAACATAAAATAAAATAAATAAGATGATTTTTAGAATAATAAGTGATATTTTATTTTCGGAACGGGAGATCTAAGATATGGCAGCGCTTCAGTCTTTTAATTTCGTTGGTGTCGTCTAATAATGTAATAGCCACAGGATTATCGTGATTACTTAGTCTTTGCAGATATCTCTCGCTTACGGATCTAATTTCCTCTCGAACAGATGATACAGAAAGATCTCTTTTGATAACACTATGTTTAATATTTGAAAAGAAAAAAGAAAAACTAACATTAAAACAAATCTTATGCATAACTGGCAAACACCTTAGAATATTTTTAATTTCACAAAATGGGTACAAAGTGTAAAAAGTGTATAACCTTGGAACGGTAAGAGGTAATGCGACATCTAGACCTTATCCGAAAAATCTAAAAAAAAAAAACACAAAAACACTTTACACTATAAGTTTTTAAAAAAGTTGGCAAACAAAATTTTTTTTTAGTGGGACACCCTAATGTACATATGGGCAATTCCACAGTACATGGGAGAAGCATAACAACTTTTTTTTAGAAATACATATTTTATCCTCAGTCAAACTTAATTCAAAAACTTAACCCTTGTTGTATATTCAAGAGGAAATTTTGCCTTTCCATCTTAGTTGCGAGTGTAATAATAAATAAAAATAGATTCGAAGTATTTCATTTACTCAAATATCATTTCATTCATATACATTCTGAAATTGTTTTCTGTGGATTTAAAATAAAAATATTAATATCCCTAAAATTGGCGTAATTGTAAAGTACACTTAAAATAATGTTGTGTTGGAAGGTAATGCATAAAAAGAGGAAGTGTAAGGTGTGTCACAGACATAATTTAAGCTTGTAGTGTAATAATAATAAGCTTGCGAGTGTAACAATAAATAAAAGTAGTTTCTAAGTATTTCATTTACTCAAATATCATTTCATTCATATACATTCGAAATTGTTTTCTGTGGATTTAAAATAAATCTATTAATATCCCTAAAATTGGTGTTAAAATATGTATAATACCTGCATTAAAATACAATATTTGTAAAGTACATTTAAAATAATGTTGTGTTGGAAAGTAATGCATAAAAGGAGGAAGTGTAAGGTGAGTCACAGATATAATTTAAGCTTGTATAATTAATTTTACTCAGTTTCGATTTGTTCAGTAATTTATCATAATTGACACCTCTTATTAATGCTTTAGAATATTTTTGATGTGTAAACATCTATGCGATCAGGGGGGTAAAAATCACAAACTTCCCTTACGGAAGCGGAACTATTTACGGAAATGGAAGCTACAATTATTTAGCTGATTCATCAACCAACAGAAAGCGCCATGAATGTATAGCATACAACTGCAACCATCAAGTATGACAAACATAGCAGTTGCTTGCTATAAACATGTAGATAGCGCTTACTGCTTGAATAGATGTTTTTATTCACAAACCACAATGATTTCCAGAATTGCACCAAAATATTTCGGTATTTTGTTTAGTTTTATTTGAGTTCTAAAGAAAACCGCTTCTTTACTCTATTTGGAAATGTTTTTTCTGTTTTTTTCTTTTTTCAATATAGTAATATTGACACGATTATATGTTGACAACTTTCATTAATAAACATTTTTAGTACTTATTACTATTTTTCATAATAAAACAAAATTTTTTTAAATAATACAATAAATCTATAATATTAATAGCCTAGGCAAAAGTAAGTGTTTGGAGATAAAATGAAGGCACACTTTATTGGAAGTGTTTGGTGACAAAATGAAGTGTAAGGAGATTAAATCAGGGAGCGAATAGCGTTATAAAAACGTTTTTTTTTTAATTAAGGCTAACCAAATATTATGCTGAGCACCCACGATGGAACATAAACAAAAACATGCGAAAAAAACATGTTACCATTTTTTTTTTAATACAGACGATGGAAATATCAATTCTGTTTGTTTATTGAATATATTAGTACATACTAAAGAACTATATGTGGAAGAAAAAAAATTTTATATTCAGCTATAAAATTTATAAAAATTTCTATATTTTTATATTAGATTATAAAATACTTAAAATTTTCATTATCATTATTATTTATAAAATTTTTAAAATTGAATATAACGGGTGATTTTTTTGAGGTTAGGATTTTCATGCATTAGTATTTGACAGATCACGTGGGATTTCAGACATGGTGTCAAAGAGAAAGATGCTCAGTATGCTTTGACATTTCATCATGAATAGACTTACTAACGAGCAACGCTTGCAAATCATTGAATTTTATTACCAAAATCAGTGTTCGGTTCGAAATGTGTTTCGCGCTTTACGTCCGATTTATGGTCTACATAATCGACCAAGTGAGCAAACAATTAATGCGATTGTGACCAAGTTTCGCACTCAGTTTACTTTATTGGACATTAAACCAACCACACGAATGCGTACAGTGCGTACAGAAGAGAATATTGCGTCTGTTTCTGAGAGTGTTACTGAAGACCGTGAAATGTCGATTCGTCGCCGTTCGCAGCAATTGGGTTTGTGTTATTCGACCACATGGAAGATTTTACGCAAAGATCTTGGTGTAAAACCGTATAAAATACAGCTCGTGCAAGAACTGAAGCCGAACGATCTGCCACAACGTCTAATTTTCAGTGAATGGGCCCTAGAAAAGTTGGCAGAAAATCCGCTTTTTTATCGACAAATTTTGTTCAGCGATGAGGCTCATTTCTGGTTGAATGGCTTCGTAAATAAGCAAAATTGCCGTATTTGGAGTGAAGAGCAACCAGAAGCCGTTCAAGAACTGCCCATGCATCCCGAAAAATGCACTGTTTGGTGTGGTTTGTACGCTGGTGGAATCATTGGACCGTATTTTTTCAAAGATGCTGATGGACGCAACGTTACGGTGAATGGCGATCGCTATCGTTCGATGCTAACAAACTTTTTGTTGCCAAAAATGGAAGAACTGAACTTGGTTGACATGTGGTTTCAACAAGATGGCGCTACATGCCACACAGCTCGCGATTCTATGGCCATTTTGAGGGAAAACTTCGGAGAACAATTCATCTCAAGAAATGGACCGGTAAGTTGGCCACCAAGATCATGCGATTTGACGCCTTTAGACTATTTTTTGTGGGGCTACGTCAAGTCTAAAGTCTACAGAAATAAGCCAGCAACTATTCCAGCTTTGGAAGACAACATTTCCGAAGAAATTCGGGCTATTCCGGCCGAAATGCTCGAAAAAGTTGCCCAAAATTGGACTTTCCGAATGGACCACCTAAGACGCAGCCGCGGTCAACATTTAAATGAAATTATCTTCAAAAAGTAAATGTCATGGACCAATCTAACGTTTCAAATAAAGAACCGATGAGATTTTGCAAATTTTATGCGTTTTTTTTTTAAAAAAAGTTATCAAGCTCTTAAAAAATCACCCGTTATTAGTACATATTAAACAAATATATTCGGAAGAAAATAAATTTTATATTCAGCTATAAAATTTTCAAAAATTTATAAAAATTTATACATTTTTATATTAGTTTATAAAATTCTTAAAATTTCAATTATCAGTATTCATTATTATTAATAAAATTCTTAAAATTTTCATTATCTTTGTTTGCGTATGTAGCAAAAAATATATAAAAAATAAAAACACAATATAATATAAGGTTTTATAAGGAGAGAATAAAATCTCTATTTTATTTTTATATGTATACAAGATGTATTACCTTTTTTAAAAATATGCACAGCGGATGGTGTTTATGTGTACGAATTGTACGAAGGTACCAAAACGATTGATTTTATAAGTTAAAAAATAAAGAGAGAAGGTGGCGAGCAATATCTAAGTACCGTTAACGGTTTTACTAGTTAAAATCTATGTAAACACTCCTTTCAACGATGTATAAAAAAAGGAGTTTCATAGATTTTAACCCAGAATTAACCCAAAAATGGCTAATTGACTCAAAGGCGGAAAAGTACAAAGAAAATATTAAATTGTACTTAAACATTGCCGGCCACCTTGCAACATCAAGGTGTGTTGCAACAATAATACTTTAACAAATAACTTAAGTATCTTAAAATAAGGCATAGTTCAGTTTAAAAATGTGAGCTTGAATTCAAATTTTTTTTTTTTTTTTTTTTTTTTTTTTTTTTTAACACTTAAATTGGCCAGTAGGGACCTCGACGTAACAATTTTCCATAGGCCAGTAGGGACCCCAATGGAAAATTGATTATAAATAAGTATGAGCCAGTAGGGACTCTACAATTTGAGCCAGTAAGGACTCTACATATGAGCCAGTAAGGACTCTACAATGGAGATGGGCCACATATGACCCATCCAAAAACGGTGTATTGCGCCATAGCATCCTCATAATCGAGCAGAGCATCTCAAAAAGGTTAGGGAGAGATTCCATATTTCTATGAAACAATAAAAAATTTAAAGAAAATATCGAAGAAAAAGTGTAAATTATTCGGTCAAAATGACCAGTTTGGTTATTGGTCGTTTTACAACCCCATTAGCAGTACGAATATCCGCGACCCTTACGCGACCGTCACTTCCCGGATAAACTTTTATGACCCGGCCTAAACGCCACGATGTTGGAGGTAGATTTTCATGCTTGATAACGACTAAGTCGTTTTCCTGTAGATCGCGTTCCGGATATTTCCATTTATAGCGCTTATTTAACGTCATTAAATATTCTTCTTTCCATCGGCGACAAAAAAGTTGAGACAACGCTTTCATTTTTCGAAATCGATTAACAAGACTTATCGGAGATTCATTAATTTCAGGCTCCGGGGGAGCAAGTATTGGTCCACCTATTAAAAAATGACCAGGAGTCAAAGCTACTGGTTCCCGAGGGTTATCCGCCATAGAACAAAGAGGACGTGAATTTAGGCAAGCTTCAATTCTTGCGAGAACTGAAGAAAGTTCTTCAAAAGTATATTTAAAAGATTGCGCTTCCTTACGAAAATGGTGTTTAAAACTCTTGACCCCGGCTTCCCAAAGGCCACCCATATGAGGTGCCCCGGCCGGTATAAACCGCCAAGTTAAACCCTGAATACCATAAATAGAACCCACTGCAATCTGACTTTCCTTAAGAAATATCTTAAAATCCTTCTCTAATTCACGCGATGCACCTACGAAATTTGTGCCATTATCCGAAAATAAAGTGTAGGGGCAACCTCGTCGAGAAATAAATCTGTGAAAGGCAGATAAAAAAGTAGGCGTCGATAAATCAGACGTTGCCTCTAAATGAATTGCTTTCGTAGAAAAGCAAACAAAAATACAAACGTAGCCCTTCGTTATCCTACAAGCTCTGCCCGTGAAACTTTTGATGTCAAAGGGACCAGCAAAATCAACGCCCGTTGTCATAAATGGTCTAGTAAGAGTAGTTCTTTCAGGGGGCAGAGCCGCCATAATTTGACGACAAGATACTTTACGGTCAATAATACACCGTTTACAACGGCCAATGACTCCACGAATTTTCGACTTCAAGCGTGGAACCCAATATTCAATGCGCAATATTCGCAACATCAACTGATTTCCACCGTGAATGGAAATCATATGAACAAATTCTATTAACAATTGAGTAAATCGGCTCGAATAAGGTAAATTAATTGGATATTTCTCCGTATATGAAAGGGATGGTGATTTAACCAAGCGACCATTCAATCTTATCACACCGTCTTTATCGAGAAAGGGATTCAAAGAAATAAGACAACTCTTTGAACTTAACGGTTTTTTGTCTAACAGGCACTTATATTCATCTGCATAGTGGTGTTTCTGAGCCACAATGGCTAAATGCAATTTTGTTCTTCTGATTTCATAACCAGCAACGATTTTATCCACATTCATATAACGATTTGACCTATGAGCTGGATGACTATTGTAAAAGAACCTCAAAATATATGAGATTATCCGAAGAGCTCGATCAAGACGAGAGTAATTATTCAAAATATCCACATATATATCTTCCCCCTTAACGTCCGTAAAGAAGGAAGCATGAGTTTTGACAACCCGACCCTCAATGTCAGTGTCAAGATAACTTAGATCCGTTATATTCCAGTGCACTTTATCTTGACCCAGCCATCTTGGACCATGCCACCAAAGCTCACTATTTTCCAGCTCAGTGGGAGAGGTACCACGACTACCTAAATCTGCAGGATTATCCTCAGAACGAACATGATACCAATTATGGTTTCCTACATTTTCTTGAATGCGGCATACTCTGTTCGCTACAAATGTGGTCCAGGAACACGGCGTTTTCCTTAACCAAGAAAGGACTATCGTCGAATCAGTCCAACAGTAAATTTGATCAATTTTAATATCAATTTCACCTATTACCGTCTTCAAAAGTTCAGAGGCTAACACCGCCCCGCACAGTTCTAAACGAGGTAGAGAAATTGATTTGATGGGGGCTACTTTGGTTTTCGATGAAAGTAGGTGAGTATGAATTTCGCCGTTAGAGGCCTGAATTCGAATATAAATCACCCCCGCGTATGCCTTTTCCGAGGCATCAGAAAAAACATGAAGCTCAACAGAATTTCCCGGCGAATAATTAACCCATCTTGGAATACGAATAGTATTTACCTCATGATAAGAAGTTACAAATCTTTTCCATTCAACTTCTGTCGAAATTGGAAGCATATCATCCCAATTTATATTATCAAGCCAAATTTTTTGCATGATAATTTTAGCAACCACAATTACAGGACCTAACCAACCTACAGGATCAAACAATTTCGCGATAGTCGATAAGACTTCCCTCTTAGTATACCCATATTTTAATGAAATAGGAGTCACACTAAAATAAAACGAGTCCAACTGAGCGTTCCACTGAATTCCTAAAGTCTTTGAAGTACTCGATTCTATAAAGGTCAATAATTTAGCGTCAACTAAATGGTCCAAAGGTATGTCTTTCAAAATACTCCGTTCGTTTGAAGTCCATTTTCTTAGTTGAAACTTAGCAGAGGCCAAAGCAGCGACGAGTTGATCACGAGCCATTAATGCAGTCGAAATGTCATGAGTCCCTGTCAAAACGTCGTCAACGTACATGCACTTTCGTAGAATATGTGCTGCGAGAGGAAACTCAGCCTCAGAATCGTCCGCGAGTTGTAATAACGTCCTAATGGCAAGGTATGGAGCGCAGTTAACGCCAAAAGTCACTGTCTGTAATTCATAGTCCCTTACAGTCTCCGTCGGAGAATCCCTAAACAAAATTCGTTGAAAAGGGGTATGCGACGGATCAACCCGAATCTGCCTATACATTTGAGTAATATCACAATTGAAGACGAATTTAAACAGACGCCATCTAAGAATAAGTAGAACTAAGTCTGCTTGTAAGGTAGGTCCTACGTAAAGGCAATCGTTTAAACTAATTCCATTAGAAGTTCTATTTGAAGCGTTGAAAACAACTCTCAATTTAGTTGTCTTACGTTCTAGTTTTACCACCGGATGATGAGGTAAATAACAAAAAGAGGTAGGAGATGAAAAATTTGGTAATACCGGTCTCATATGTCCTATGTCCAAATACTCCCTAACGACGTCATCGTACATCTCCTTAATTTCAGGTCTACGCAGTAAAGATGATTCGGACCTAAGATATTGTCCCATAACACCAGGTCTTGAAGTCCCTAAAGAAAATTTTTCAGGAAATTCAGGCTTAAATGGGAGAGTCACTACATATCGACCATCAGATTCGCGACGAGTAGTCGCTTTATAATTTTCCTCACAAAATTTGTCAAATGGAGACAGAATTTTTCTTTTAGGAGTTTCCTCAAGTTCCCAGAATCTCAAAAGATTTTTGTTAAGGCAATCTTCCTCTGAAAATTCGACATTCGTAGAATATACCTGAACTTGAGGTTGTACAACTGGACCAGTAATAATCCAGCCAAAAATAGTGTTCTGAGCTAGTAAAGAGCCCAAAATATTACGACAGATTTCTCCCAACAGAATTCTTGGATATAAATCCGCGCCAAGCAAAAGATCAACAGGTCGACTGTCATCAAAATTAATATCGGCCAAACGAAGGTTTGGCAAACTTTCCTTTAAATACGAGTGGACTGTAAATGATGGTAAATTACCCGAAATATTTGGCAAAACAAGTGCCAATGTTTCCAATACAAGGGATGAATCGAGGGTGGAGCCAATTTTTAATGAACAAAGTTTTCTAGACATTGCCGTAACTGCCTGATTAACTCCTGAAATTTGAGCATTCGTCGAATGCGTCGAAATTTTCAGGCGATTTTGCAAACGTTCAGAAATGAACGATGCTTCAGAAGCAGGGTCAATAAGGGCCCGGGCTGGGTACGTAGTACCCTGATGAATAAGATTCACCATAGCCGTCCCTAAAAGTACAGTCCTACTTTGTGCTGTATGAAATACTTGACGATTTGTAGGAGCTGTGGCATGATTGGCATTCGAAGATGATGCGATTGCAGGTACGGAGTTTGAAACCCGAGAAACAGAAACCGAACTAACACCCGAATTCGACCGATTAGTATCCCTAGAAACTTCAGAAGATGGTAATTCACGGTGTAACATAGTATGATGTCTCTTGTTACAAATGGAGCAATTATACGAACTGCTACAATTTTTAGCTTCATGTGTCCTTGCGAGACAATTGACACAACAGTGAAACTTTTTTACCGTAGAAAATCGATCCGCAACAGATAAACTTTTGAATCGATGACAAGAACGTAAAAAGTGAACTTGATTCTTACAAAGAACACAAGAAGCACTTGAAGTTGAAGCAGCATTGGTATGATGCGCTTTGATTTTAGGTTCAGAAAGCCGTTTAGCAGATTCTGAACCCCTAAGATCACGTAAACAATCTAAAGTTTGAACTCTTTCTGTCAGAAAGAGGTCCAAATCCTTCCAGAGTGACAAAGCTGATTTGTCCTTTATACTCTGTTCCCACAGACTAACAGTTTGCGAAGGTAACCGTTGAATGCAAAGAAATACAATAATAGGATCCCAGCTGTGCGTCGAAATATTATAAATTGACATAGCCGTAAGGCAACCGTTTATTCCGCGTTGTAAAGTTTTTAATCCCGACGAGGTTTCCTTATCAAGAAAGGGAAGGCTAAATAGCGATTTTAACTGGTTATTAACCAGCATACGCGGATTATCATATGCGTCCCTCAAGTTGCGCCACGCAACATCAAAACCTTGATTAGTGAGAGGGCATTTCGAAACAATTTCCCGAGCTTCGCCACTAGTTTTCCGAACTAGATGGCATAGCCGCTCAATATTGCTAAGTCGAGAGTTATTGATATAAACCGCTGTAAAAAGATCCCTAAAAGTGGGCCAAGAAATGTAATCGCCCTCAAAAACGTCGGTATCGCATGGCGGAAGCGTTAAATTATGACAAAAGTTGTCAGCTGAATTGAGGTTTACGCTAGAAGACTGAGACTGCTCTTTCGGTGTCGCGTTGGATTTAAAATGATGTAATCGTTCATTAATCCTAGATAAACAATTAACGTACGCGTTAAAAGTGGCTTCATATTTCGATTCAGCCGCGTCAAAATCCGCTGGTTCCGCGTCATCCGAATTTTCTAAATATGATAAACAAGTACGATATGTCGATTTTACTTGTTCCCAAAGCAAGTCCAATTCTTTTCCACGAATTTCAAGATTAAATACCGAATGTAACTCCTCACGAATATCGTTGAATTTCGCTTCAAATTTAATGAGCGTATCCGAATCGCGAATAAAAATATCAAGTGCAGTTCCCGGCATTTTGGTTCGAATTTATTTTAAAATAAGTTAATTTAATTTAAATAACAATATAAAAATTCGTTTAAAAAAAATCCGAAAAAATAATAATATATTATAAACTAATAATATAAAACTATATTAAAAAATTTTATTTTCTTAATATGTGGTATTATTTTAACTAATTAGAAGCAAAACCAAAATTTGCAAAAAAAAAAAAATTAATAAAAAACACACTGGATATGTCGCGACTAAAACGGACAGTAGGGTGACTAACAATGTTATAGAAAAAACAAACCAACACAATGCGTGTGCGTATATATTAGTGTGAAGAGAAATGAACACACTCTTGAGCATAAACACAAAAAAAAAACCAACGCGTGAACGTACAGAGAAATAAAAACTATTCAGCTTAAGCAGCTTAAACACGAAAAAAAACGTTCGCGTGAGCGTATATGTATAACACAAAGGAGAAAAACCGATTTAGTTATAATCTTTATTGTAATGTATATCTGTTTAAATGTAAACCTGTTTAAATTATTATTATTTGCACTAAACACTTTTTTTTAACCTATCCCGACGGCTTTTTCTCTTTCCTTCGATTAAAACAAACACGATATGATTAATATTTATATTATTACTTGCACTAATCACTTTTTTTTTAAAATCCCGACGGCTTTTGCTTTTTCTTTCGATTAAAATATAAACGAATATATACGTAATGTAACGTAACGCGTAGGGTTGTAAAACGAAAAGTATGCAAAAAAAATAGTATTTCAATAACGATGAAACTTTTTTTCTTTTTAAATTAATTTTAATTATACACTTTTTAAATTTTCAAGTTTTTGTTTAGCTCACACATAAAAAAAACTGAACTATACGCACCTTTTTAATTAATTGTTTTCTGCTGTAGTTGAAGTGAAGGGTTGTTTTTGCAGGTTCTTGCTGGTGTTGACAAGATGAAGGCTGTGGGAATGTTGAAATTAATAATTTTTAAAAATTTTCCAAATTTTTCCTCAGGATCCGGTTCGAAGGACCAAATGTTTGCGTATGTAGCAAAAAATATATAAAAAATAAAAACACAATATAATATAAGGTTTTATAAGGAGAGAATAAAATCTCTATTTTATTTTTATATGTATACAAGATGTATTACCTTTTTTAAAAATATGCACAGCGGATGGTGTTTATGTGTACGAATTGTACGAAGGTACCAAAACGATTGATTTTATAAGTTAAAAAATAAAGAGAGAAGGTGGCGAGCAATATCTAAGTACCGTTAACGGTTTTACTAGTTAAAATCTATGTAAACACTCCTTTCAACGATGTATAAAAAAAGGAGTTTCATAGATTTTAACCCAGAATTAACCCAAAAATGGCTAATTGACTCAAAGGCGGAAAAGTACAAAGAAAATATTAAATTGTACTTAAACAATCTTAAATGTTCTCCATTTTTGTCTTTTATTTTCTTTAGTCCGATATACAAAACAACATTACAGCACTGCTCTCAATTAAATAATATAGCAAAAACAGTAAACATTGATATAGCCGTGGAACATTCAGGTTGGAAACATAAAATATCAAAATAATTTGATTTTTGACGAACCAAAATTGAAACATAAATTTGGACATGAAACATTACTACACACGATGGATCATTAAGGGAAACATGCCGGTCATTTGTATGGGGACTAGATCTGAACATGGACCGATTCTCACCAATTTCAATAGCGTTCAGCACAACGTTAATAAAAAATGCTTTAATTTTTAGATGTTTACACATCTTCCTTGTGATCGGACTCACAGGATTTTTTTTTAAATTGCTGTCCATAGAAGGGGAGAAAATTTAACATTTGCCTCTAAAACTTGTGTCCAATTTGTTATACGGTGAGTTACAGCTGTAAAAAGAGCTACAATTGTCACAAAAGTCAACTTTAGGTTAAAACTGCAACTAATTCTGAACTATGGAGATTTTTTGAATCACTTCAGAGCAAACTGATTTTAATAACTTGGAAAAATGTCAAACTGTAATGTGAGTCGCGTGGAATTGCCCATATATGTATATAATACTCTTGGAACTATGATTCTTTTGTTCTAATAAACAATAAGATGGAAAAGTTACACGCTAAAATGAGAGGGACGATGTATGAATGTACACATCCTAAAAATGTTTAAAATAACGTTTGCTCACAACGTTAAAAGAGATTCTGATAAATAAATATAGAAAAACTTAAAACTCAACTTAAAGCTAAATAACACATAATAATAACAGAACAACACTATATAACATGTAAGCAATAATCACAGGTTAATTGATAAAACAAATGTAATAACGAATCCTATAGCTAAGTGTAATAAGTATAACTAGCAGATTCCAGCCCTCGAAATTCTAGCACAAATTCTAGGAAGTTTTATTTTTTCATTAAATAAACACCCTAAGAGTATGCTAATCAATTATAGTCAATTCACAAATCAACACAAACAACAAACTCATTTTTATAACAAACACATTAACAAATTTAATAAACCCACACACAGCATTGTATAATTTTATGTATGTGTTAGTAGCACCTTTAAATGCAATTTCCTCAAAATAAAGGAAAAAATTTAAAAATCTGTAAATCTGCAAAACGGCTAAAAAGAAATACCTTTCAACTAATATAAGTTTGGTCAAAATCGGGTTAACATGATAGAACAAAACATCAGTCACAAGAATTCGCCTAGCCTATTAATATTATAGATTTTCATATGCAGATCATTTTCAAAATATTAAGCCCCGTTTGTGTAAGTCTGGTAAGTCCAATCGTGAAATTATACAGGTATAATTATACAGATATAAATGCTGCAACAGATGCTCATCTTACTTTTATTTTTAAGATTTTTAAAATGTCACTTATTCTTAGACTTTTTCTCATAAAACTGACACATGTGAGCATTTTTCAATTACAAATCTCTCTGATTCTCATTTTTTACCCTGTACCGCTATGTGGTCAGGCTATAATGAGTTTGTGCTGATGTTTGTAACTACCAAAAATATTTGACTTTTACTATATCAATCGACTCAGAAACATTTTTTGAGTCGATTTAGCAATATCTGTCTTTCCGTCCGTCTGTCCGTTTGTCCATCTGACCGACTCTCCAAAAAACCTTGTAATCAAGCTAAAGGTCACAAATATTAATATATTTTGACGAAATTTGGTATGTACGCTTTTATCGACCATAGGACGAACTTTATTGAATTTTGTGAAAATGACCACTTTGAGATCGGTTTAAATTGCCATAGGATCCAAATTTTCGTATAGATCTTGGTTAATTTTTGTTTGTGTGTGTTTAGTACTTCCATAAATCAGTAGTCCAAATAAACCCTGTAGGAATAATTTTTTCTGGCATTTATAATTTCAATACTGCGTTTTTTTGGGTTGTAAACAAAATAGAAACGTTTCGTAAGTGCCGTAAAATTCCCAATTTGTCAATGGTAAAAAGTTTGTGATTATAAAAATTTCAATAAAATTTTTATTAATATTTAACATTTTCACCTTCAAGTGTACGGATACTTTTTTTAACGAGTGTATGTATTTTTTAATCATGAAACAGGAATAAATTTGGTTAATAGTTTCACGTGTATACAGTTATGTGCGTCCATAAATGCGAATGAATTATTTTTATTTAATAGTATGACTTAAAATAAGGTATGACATCCGACATTCGCTATGATTAATTAAAATTTTTTAAATGTTTTTTGTGTAACGATACCGCTATAAATTCACCAATGGAAAATTCGCCTTTACTAGAACCCATCTTTTTATTTATATAAGTAGATGTAGCCATCATATAAATGCTTCCTCTGTCAGACAAAATATATTTTGTTTTCTTGCAAATATCTTTATTTTGAGCACAAAAATTTAATTTAAAAATAAAATGTTTTAATACTACAATTTTTATTGTGCAAAGTATCAAAGTAAATCGTAACCTTATAGAAAAATTAAAAACCACTTGTTCTGAAATTCTTCTCGTATTAAGTTTGCTAACTTTGCGTCGTAAAACTTTGCACAAATCCTTTTCCCAAGCTAAGTTAAGTGTATTATGTTGTTGGTCGTAATCGAAAAAGTTTTGGTAACACGTTTTTTTTTTTGTTGTTGCTGTTTTTCATGTCTTAACACCTAATCCAAACTGTTTAGGCCACACTTAAGTGTCTTTTAGTCTTAAAAATAACATCATCAAATCAATTGCAATTTCGATTGTTGCTGTTTCAAATTGAATTGCATTCAATTTTGTATGTTTAACTCGTTGTTGTGTCACGTTTAAAGTGCTATTGTTGTTGTTGTTGTGCATTTAGAGTCCAATTATGGACAAATCAAGTTGTATTGACGCTTTAATTATTTGTAATTTTTTTTTTTTATATTTAAACAATTGTTATTTCGCTTTGTTTTTATTTTTCCTAATTATTTCATTGTCGTTAATTTGTTGTTTATAGACAAAATTAAACGAAATTTGTGTAATTTGTAAAGTTTATTTATTTGATTACAGTTAGTTGTTGCTAAAGCTTTTACAATACAAATTTTTAATAAGTTACTAATGGTTGTTATAGTTTTCCTGTTTAACGAATTCGCGATTCAACGTACAGTTATTTTTCATATCCTCCATACCAATGAGCAGGGGGTATATATAAGTTCGTCATCCCGTTTGTAATAATATTTGGAAAAAGAAATGTGGACCTCATAAAATATATGTATTTTTTAACCTTATAACAAACGGAGTTGATATAGCGATGTCCATCGGTTCGTCTGTAAAAATACCGATCGCGCCCTTACTAGGTCCGCTGGTTTGCTCATTTCTAATGTAAATGATTCATTGATATCCTGAGCATGCGGCTATTTAAAACCACCAAAATTGGTTGAAAAGGTTCCTAGATTTCAATGAAAAACTAAAAAATATAATTTTTTGCTGTTCTTGTTATTGTTGTTTTTCTAAATTTTGTTTCTGAGTATGTTTGTATGGTTATACTCCACGCGTCCAGAGGACCGAAGCTTTTAATGGCTCAACCAATTTAAAATTTTCATAGACGAATATCTGTTTTTTAGTTGTAGTAGGGTTTAGCTGATTTATTTTCTCGTATACGCATGACCCAGCAATGGAAAGTCTACTCAAATAATAGAAAAATAATGAAATTATTCAGATAAAGATTATTTTTTGCTATGAAAAACACTATCATTGTCTTTATAAAAACAAGTAAGAATATTATAGTAGGGAGAGACCGACTATGCGATACCCTATACTATGCGTTTAGAGAAATGGTATTAGGTCGAACTAATTGGATATAAAAAATAAGCATTACCCAATTCTGAGTGGAATTTTTATTAATTTTTTGCCTGCAGATTTGAAAAAGTTCTTATCGGATGCTATATTTATATGGGGTCTAGGTCGAAAAATGGAACGATTCTGACCATTTTTGCAAAAACAAATTCAAAACAAATTTTAGAAAAATCTGTGCAATATTTTTGTTTTTGACAGGTGAAGATCGGAAAGCAGCTTTATATGGGGGCTATGACAAAGAATTCCCCTATAGGGTTTATTTTTAGACTTCTCAGAAATAGATTCTGAGTCGATCGGTATAATAATATGAAATATTTTTGCTAGTTACAAACATCAGCTCAAAGTCATTATTACCTGACCACAGAAAGTATAAGGAGAGCTCGTAGAACATTCAAATTTGGCTCAGAGCCATTTATCAACGCAATTAAAAAAAATTTAAAGTTTAATCAAAATGGAACACGCCTACCACCCCCCTCCATATAACCCGAAAAGATTTTTTCGCCCCAAATTTTTATTTCTTTACCAAAAGTCATGAAACTTGACACAAGTTATCACTGTTGTGAAGTTGGAATATCTGGAAAGTTTCATGAAAATCGGCCACGCCCATCGCCCACAGCCCAAAATTTTTGTTTCTTCATTAAAAGTCTTGTAACTTGACTCAAGTTGTCAATATTATGAAGTAAGGATGTTCGCAAAGTTTTACAGAAATATACCACGCCCACCGCCGATATAACCCATAAAAATTTTGTTTTTGAAACCAACTGAAAAAGTTTTGTAATTCGGCTTAAAAGATATAAGTAAAAATATTTTTCCATGAAAAAAAAAAATAGATTAAGCAAGATAAGCGATATAATGATTGATTACGTGTATGCAAACGACATCATCTAGTTCCAAAACATGTTTATAAGATTGACGTCTTATGCTAGTAATGTAAGGATCTGACGATACAAGAAAGCGATGGAAAACATCAGTATTTGTTGCGACTCTGTTGAACTTTCTAGAGAACATTAGTCTATACCTTCCTTAGTCCTTATTTCAAACTTAAAACACATGGGCCCAAAAGTATTCACCATTTTATATCGTGTTTCTTTGAATTACTGGAATGAAATTTCGTGTGACATTTTATTTTTTATAACTTTGTTCAACAATATACAATATTATCCGAATTTTATTTAATTAATCAAAAGAATACACTCCCACTTTCAATTTTTTTGCAACCAAGAAAAACTTAGAACACTGAAATTTTAAGTGCCATCATAAAAACCTGAACCTTTTAAAATTATTATTGTTATCCAACTCTTTTTAAATTTTAAATGAATGTTGAAATACTATTTTTTCAAATATACTTACATCAAATAGATATGACACAAAAGAGGCAGTGAGGCAGTTACTGCAGAGTTTGGTTTAGGTGATTTTGGCACGTTCTTTTATTTACGCTATTTATAAATGATCTTCCTTCTGTAATTAAACACTCAACTACATTAATGTATGCAGACGATGTAAAGTTAATTTTTACCCTCAACAATCTTGATCAACAATCACTTTTACAGAATGATATTGATCGTTTAACTACTTGGTGTAATATGAATCTAATGGACCTAAATGTCAAAAAATGCAAATATATGATTTTTACAAGATCAATTGCTTGATTTAGTTGATTCATTCAACGAGTTGATTCATTCAACGACCTTGGCGTACTTCTGGATAAAAAATTAGACTTTAGAAGTCATATTTCGCTAACAATAAATAAAGCTACTGGTGTACTTGGATTCATTAAACGGTGGGCTAAAGAGTTTTCGGATCCGTATATGACAAAATAATTGTTTACTACCTTGGTAAGACCAATACTCGAATATGGGTCTGTAGTCTGGGATCCGCAATATCATATACATTCGAATAAAATTGAATCAGTTCAAAAACAATTTTTGTTATTTTGTCTTCGTGGTTTGGGCTGGGATCCTAATATGAGGTTGCCATCTTATGAAAATCGTCTGGCTCTAATTAAGCTTCCTACATTGAAAAGTCGCAGACATATGCTAAATGTTACTTTCCTGTTAAAACTGTTAAATGGTAGTCTTAAATCTGAATTTCTTATCAACAAAATAAATATAAATATTCCTTTTCGATCATCAAGAAATTATAACTTTCTAACTATCAAATATTATTGTACAAACTATGCTAATTTTAATCCACTACGTAGAATTTGTGATGAGTTTAATATGCTGTATCAGTTTATTGATTTTAATAAAAGTTTGGATATTGTGAGAAGAGATATTATATTACTCTTAAATACATTAAATTAACTGAATTAAATAAATGTTACATATCAATTTTGTTAAATGTTTAATTATATATATAAATTATAATATAAATGTACATATACTTTAAGTAGTCTGTAAGGATGATTCCATAGACTGAATAAATAAATAAAAAAAAAAAAAAAAAAAAAAAGAACTTCTGGAAAAAAGTTATGTTACATTTCTCTTAATTTAATAATTCTCCACAAAACTTCATCATTACATTTATGATATTTTACACTCGAACTTTTTGCCAGCAAAATCCCACAGTGCCACGTAGTGGCATAAGGTATAAGAAAAACAAGTAAGAGTGTTAAATTCGGCTGTGCCGAATCTTTGATACCCTCCACCTCGGTTTGAGTCTTGATAATAAATGTAAATGAAAAAGTAAACAATTTGTTAAACTTAATACCAAATTATTTCACCAAATTCTTTAGGTTGGTTTTCGTCTTTTCTATTATTTCGGATTTTTTTCGGCGTCCGCTTATATAACATAACATAACTTGTCGTTTAATTTAGTTTTTGCTAATTAAATAGCTCGCCTTAACCTCCATTGCAAAGGTAATGGTTGTGTAGGGTGGCTATATGCATTAAATCGTGCTAATTGGAGATGGCTGTATAGTTTCTTTTAACTGGCCAAATATTTCTTCATTGTGGCCATATAGGTCGGATGGAGTAACAAAATAATAACCAAAAAAAAAAGCTCTCTCAACTTTTTTTTTTTTAAATATTACCATATTTGGAAAACATAGAGAATAAATTTATAATAATAAATAATCAAATTAGGGATGCCAAACGCAAAAAACCTGAAAACATAAAATTTTCATCAAAAAAAATTGTGAAAATTTATATATTAATAACATTCTCATCAAATTGCGTTTATTTACGTAACAATTTTTATGTTCGCAATTCTTAAATATCACTTGACGTTTTCTAAAATTCATTGAATTTAAATTAATGTTCTTGTTGTTTTTATTTGGCCAAGTGTTAATTATGTGGTTTAAAGTTTCCTTTATTAAGCTATTTGGGCCTATTGTTGTTGATGTAAATAAAACAAATTAATTACATATTTTTCCCGACGTTTCGTCGATTTTTTGTCGACTTTTTCAAGGGAATTCGTCTATTTAATAAATAAAGCATAACATTAATACAAATTCAATACAAAAACAATTAAAACTTACAATAATCTGGGATTATATCACATTTAAATAAATTTTAATTAATTTTTGAACTAACAAAAACATAAAGCATAAATTTGAACATTTATTACAACACGGTTTAGTTTAATATCACAGTTTAAATTATTTGTATCGTAATGCAACGCTGTAGCTGGCGTTTATATTATTTGTGTCTTCTTTGTGGTTCATTGTTTTGTGTATTTGTTGCTGAATACGAAGGCTCTCTATTGTATATCGTTTTCTCTCAGTACTTTCAATGTCTAACACTTTTACATTGTCAAAATTTGGTTTGTGAGAAGTGTTCATGATGTGTTGAGCTAGTGCCGTGGATTCTTTTTGTTTTAAAATGTCTGTTTTGTGTTCGTTAATTCTGGTTTCTAAATTTCTTTTAGTAGTGCCTATATAAATTGAATTGCAGTTTTCATTATCTGTTCCATCACATCCAATTTCGTAAACAACATTGCATTGTTGTTCTTTCCTTATTGGTGCTTTTACTTTAGAGAAAATCGTACTTAATATTTTGTTTGCTTTGTAAGCAAAACATATGTTTTCTGATTTTATTATTGTCCTTATATTCTTGTTGTCCGTAATCCCAGGGATGTATTTAACACTGTAAAATTTTTTTCTGGTATCTTCTGTATTATTATTAGTGTTCTTATTACTTTTTAATTTTCCTGCTCACATCGTCAATTAAATTACTGATTAATTTTTTTGGGAAACTGTTGTTGACTAGAATTTCTATAATTTTTTTAATGTTTTTTGTGTGAAACTGTTTGTCGCTGATATTTAGTACCCGAAAAACTAGATTTTTTGCTGTGTTAATGATTTGTGATCTTGGTTGTGTTGAGTTAAAGTTGATGATTCTCCCTGACGCAGTTTCCTTGGAGAACCAGTCAATTGTTATTGTACTATTATTTCGGAATAGTTTAGTATCCAAGAACGTGATTTCATTTTTTGCTTCCATTTCGATGGTAAACTGAATTTTCTGGTGATACTTATTAAGGGTGTTAAGGATTTTATCTTTATCGGCAATATTTATGATTGCCAGGATATCATCTACATATTTTACTATGTATTTAATACATATATTTTCTCTTTTTAATTCTGAAATTACTTCTTCGATTAAATTGTCTAGAACAATATCTGCAATGGTTGGGGAAAGTGGGTTACCCATTGGCATTCCATATACTTGATTGTAAATTTTTTCGCCATACATAAAATAATTATTGTCTACAAGACAAAATTGTAGAATTTTTAGAAATTTTGACCTAGGAATTTGTGTGTGTTCTTTAATTATTGACCATTTTTCCATTATGTTCTTTATTCCTAAATGTACAGGAATATTGGTAAATAAAGAAATAACATCGAACGACACCATTACTTCCCCCTGGGCTAAGCTGATGCTTTTAATTTGTTCAATCATCTGAGTTGAGTTTTTAATGTTGTAATTTTCGGATACAATATGTTTTAAAATTTGTCCTAAATGCTTTGACAATTCATAACATGGAACCTGGACCGAGGAGACTATTGGTCTAAGAGGGACACCAGGTTTTCTGTAGTGTAATTCTGTAAATTTCAACGATCCGACAATCGCAAAATATATCGACAGCTATTGTTGTTTACACTAAGGATCTTAACGGCAGTCGACCAATCTATTTTTCTATTTATTTAAATTGTAAATGAGTGGCAAAATAAGCGAAAAACACAAAGAAGAATAGAAAAAAACAAATTACTTCCTGTTTGACAGAATGATTTTAGGTTTATGTTTAATATCTTTATTTTTTTTACTAATATTTCTGTTTATTTATTTGAAAATGAAATAATGAATTGAATATGCTATTTAATTTTTTTATTTATATAAAAAAGTTTTTTAATAAAAGCAAAACATTTTCACTATTTTATGATTTTTATTTATGTATGACGACATTTCAACCTAAAAATTTAAGTTTTTATCGATTGAATAAACAACACAAAAATGGTTGTCGTTTAGATAACAACAACAGCTGACTTTAACAATAGCGAATATCGTTTAAAAATTTTACTGATAATTTTGCTATTTTTTTTTTTAACGATTCGACTATCGGTAAAAGAAGTTACTGAATCGCGGTACTGAAAAGCTATTAATTTCTTCTGAATGTCAATTTTTTTTTTAAATGTAAAAATTTTTTAAATGTAAACATATTTGGTGTTTTTTTTTTTTTTTGGAATTTCAATTTGTGTTTAACGAATAATATATATTGAAGATGCAATTGATGATTTCTAAATTTAAAATTATAATTTCCGACGTTTTGATATGATTTTCTGAAATTCAATTAATTCTAATTTATAATTGGAAATTTTTAATTCCAGTTTTTAGAATTGATATTTTTTCTTATAGAGCATAGGCTTCCAAAATAAAAGTGTGGTAGTTTAGTGACTGAGAGAGCAAACGAGACGATATTGAAGTCAACGCAACGACTGAATGAGAGAAAAACAATAAGTGCGCCACTGTTGGAAGCCTATGATTTAGAGAAAAGGGGATTCCCCAACCATGTTGTGCTTTTGTTTTCTGTGTTTACTTTTGGAATTTTTACCATTATTGTACGATCGTTTGTGGTGTAAACATTGGAAAACATGGGAAACAGAAAAAGGCTGTTGTTAAAAGAAAAACTAAATATCGTCGATGACTATAAAAAAGGTGAATGTGTGAGTGGATTGTGTGTTAAATATGGATTGGCCAAATCAACAATATCCACAATTTTAAAATCAAAGGAAAATCTGTTAAAAAATGCGGTTCAAAGAAGAGAAAATCAATTTCCAAAAATGGAAACAAAGCTCTTTTTGTGGTTCCAACAGCAACGGAAAAGCCATATCCAAGTCTCTGGTGCTATTCTGAAACACAAGGCCATGGAGCTCCACAAGCGATATTACAGTGGCAGTTTTAATGCCAGCCATGGCTGGCTGACGCGTTTTAAAACAAGATATGGAATTAGACCGCTTAAGCTTAGTGGAGAAAAACTCTCTCTCTCTTGGAACCTTTCAAAAACCAACTTCGCCAAACCATAAGTGAACAAAATTTGAGCTATCACGCAATATTCAATGCAAATGAGAAAGGTCTGTTTTGGAAGATGTTGCCTGAAAAAACTTACGTTCACTCTGGTGAGAAAATTGCTCCGGGAAGAAAGCTATCAAGAGAGAACTCTCCTACTATGTTGCAATGCGAGTGGCACGAAAAAAATCAAATCTTTTCTAACTGGAAAAGCCGAGAAACCTCGCTTTTTCCGTAATAAGCCGTTAACATTGGATTATAACCATTCCAAAAACGCATGGATGACGTCGTCATTATTCAAAAGATGGTTTTTCAACAATTTTGCAACTCAAGTTTGTAATGCGTATTTAATTATTCTGATTCATTAATTGTATCATATCTAATGCTTAAGGTGGAATCATATCTTGATAGCATCAATTTGCCTAGAAATGCTGTCTTGTTATTAGATAACGCACCGTGTCACACCCCAGCAGAAGAGCTAGTGAAAGAAACACGTGATGGCAAAATTTGGGTACTTTATATGCCACCCAATGTTACACCACTTATACAGCCCATGGACCAAAACGCAATTCGCTTATTAAAGTTGTACTACAAAAATAGTCTACTATCTAGAATATTTTCTAAGAATGAAAATGATGTAAAGTCTTTTTTGATAGCTTTAGCGTGGAAATCTATATCCGAAAGTGCACTCGCAAAATGTTGGAATAATCTTTTAAACAGAACCGAAAGTTTTGACGAAGATGACGATCTGCCTTTGTCTATTTTATTACGCCAGGATGAACAGCTGATTGGTGTTTCTCTTGGAGTGCAGTTGCTCAATTCAGCGTTTCCAAATGTAAGTAAAATCGGTTTATATCTTTAAAGTTGTACTATGGTCTTACATAGCACAGTAGGTTCAGTACAATAATGGTTAGTACTTTTCGTATTTTTTAGAATAACCTTTCATACGATGATATGAATAGATGGGTTGATGAAATTGATTGTGTAAATCTGGACTATGCTGCAAATGGAGATGACGATGCGGAGAGTGATACTAATGGTGAAGATAACATTCCTTCAGAAGAAGAACCCAGAATTAAGCACGACGATGTTGTAAAACATTTCGAAATTTGTATAAAATGGGGGCAATAAAATAACATAGATGCCACCAAATCACTTATATTGAGAGAACTCCAAGAAGAGGCGATACAAAAAAGACTACAAGTTCCTAAAATACAAACAAAAATTAAAAAGTTTTTCCATTGATGTCGTTAAAAATACATTTGTTTTAGAAGATCTCCAAAAAAGCTTGAAAAAGTTCCTATTTTATTGTTAGATTCGAAATGAATTTTTTTTGTTTTGTTATTCCTTGTAAGCACAATTCTCAAGCAAGATCTCAATACAAATTCATATCAATTGCATTCATTTTATTGATCACTTCGTTTTTAATTAAAATTATAATAAAGGCATTGTCCAAAACATATTAGAGTTGTTATTTCAATAGTTTTTGAGTAAACGAACTTTGTTATAAATAGTACTCGGTTTAACGAATTTTTTAATTTAACGAACAGGGCTGACAATATATAGTTCGTTAAATCGAAAAACTACTATATATTATTTGTATTATTTAATATGTTTATGTTTGTATATGTAAATATTATTTTTTTTTTATTAACAACTAGGTATTTTAGCATTATTTGCTTTAGATGTTGCTGAATTTTTACTCCCTTTATATTAACTCGTAGTGTCTGCTTGTCGAAAAAATTTTGGATCGATTTAAACCCCTTTCCCGTGACCCATTCGATCTGAAATTTTGCAGGCAGGCTCGTGGTAATGACAGAAATGAAATTTTTTAATGATGCCAAAACAATGGAAACTTTTAAATTTTTCTACCAGGGTTAATAAAAGAAATGTACAAAGGATCAGTTTTTATTATATTATAACCACAACGACCACAAAAACAACAAGGCTATGACAACAACACAACATTTAGAATAACAACAAGAACCATATAGAAACATCATATTTTATATTTTTTTTTTAATTTTTCAGAGATTTCCCTGGACCTGTTCCACCAATTTTAATGATTTTTGAAACAGAAATCTTCCCATGAATTTGGTGAATCATTCTCACTTAAAATGATCACTGTAGCTGCACTATGGAGGGCGTGATCGTGACAAGAACAACATAGAAAATTATATTTTTTCAAGACTTTTTTTAGTTCTTCATTCAAATCTCGGGCCCTAATCGACCGATATAGACGATTTTAAATAGCAAACTTCTCAGGATGTTAGTGAATCATTTTTTATATCAACGAGTACCCTATCTGCCCGATTGATGCCGCCATCGTGATTTCCACAGACGGACAGACAGACAGACGGATAGACGGACAGACGGACAGACGGACATCGCTATATCAACTCCGGTTTTTTATGGGGTCCAAAATTTTTTTTCTAATTATTACACACGGAATGACAAACTTATATATACCCTCTGCACACTGGAGTGGAGGGTATAATAATAAATCAAAATTTATAAAAAATACTGGTCAAAAAAGAGAAACTGTTAATTATAAATTTAAATGGTATTATAACTTAACCCTTTCACTCCCATGGTACACTACAGTGTACATATTTAAAAAAAAAAATTTAAATATGACCGATTTAAATTTTTGAATTATTTTTTGCACAAATATAATTGTTGCAGCGTAGGCCATGACATAGCGGTACTTTAAAATAAAAATTTGATCATTTGTTCATTTTAGTTGCAATTTTTGGTAACTGTGGTCGTGTTTTATGCATTTGGTGCGATTTGTCAACTTTAAGTTTTAAATATGGGTTCAAAAGTGAAATTTATTTCAATCAAATAATTTTTTTCTAGTTACCGCGAATTTAGGGATTAGTTTTGTGTAAAATATAAAAAAATTGGACCAACGGTGAGGCCTGGGCATCCACCTAAAGCAAAGTACACTGTAGTGTACATGAGTACTGAAAGGTTGCTAAGCAAAAATTTTTCACTGTGATTTTGTGCATAGATTTATTTCTATATCCTTGCAAAAATCAATTTAAAAGTGAACGTGGTGTTGCAGTTATCATATTTATATCCTTAAATACTTTTTGGTAAGTTTTAGTTTTTACTTTTTTTCAAATTGTAATCGTGGTTTAAATTTTTAGTAAAAATGAATCGTACAAAACCTGGATTTATGACAAACGAGCAAATTTTGGCTTGTTTGGAAGATTGTTCAGATGTAAGTGATGGTAATTTATCTGATGAAGAAGCTGTTATGGTTAAGGATATAAAAAACAACCAGGATTATAGTGACGAGGAGCTCGATGATATTGATGCTGAGGAGGTTTATAATTTTGCTGCGCTGGGTAACGATGATAAATATGTTCCAAAGACAGATTTCTTCAGCCAAAAAATATCAGAAGCTATTGGTCAAGGGCCAAATGAGGAAAATTTAGTGCCCACAACTAGTGTTGGAACTTCTCATGCTACTTCAGGTAATTTTTTGATGTACGAAAATGTAAAAACAGCGAAAAGAACTTCATGCAGAAACAAGGCAACGGCCGAATCAGTTGCGTGCATATTATCATCTCCTCTTGAGGATTATGAATCTGTTGATAAGAAGAGTATTGAGTGGAGACATATCCGGAGCACCTTGCCTGAACCCATTGGTTACATTGAAGTTCCAAGCAGTAACGATGTCAAAACACCACATTCATACTTTCAGCAATATTTACCGCCAGAATTCTTCCAAAAAGCAGCAGAGTACACAAATTTATACGCAATGCAAAATGAAATGCGGTTTAACCCCTGCACAGCCCAGGAAATTGAAGTGTTTTTTGGATTACATGGATATATGGGCATAGTTAGACTTCCTCGCATAGACATGTTTTGGGAAAGGGGTTTGAGTTTGCCACTCTTCACCGAGAATATGACAAAAAATCGTTTTTTTCATCTACGGACAGCATTACATGTCGTAGATAACAATGCAAAAGACCCAAATAACTCGGACAAGTTGTATAAGGTAAGACCCATTTTGGATTGTGTTCGCAAGCGATTGCTAGAATTACCACTAGAAGAAACTCTAAGCATTGATGAGCAGCTGGTTCCATTTAAGGGTCAATTGTCAATAAAACAATACATCAAAAATAAGCCTTACCCATGGGGAATAAAATTTTTCTTCCTATGTGGAAAAAGTGGTATGCCATTTGATTTTATCGCTTACCAAGGGGCATCTACGGAAATCAGTAATGACGTTGTAAAGGCAATGGGATTTGGCGCAGCAGTTGTAATAAAGCTAATAAACAGAATTCCTAGAAATTCTATTGGTCACAAATTATACTTCGATAACTTTTTTAATTCGTATCATATCCTTCATTTCCTAAAGACGAAGAATATACAAGCTGCCGGGACCGCTCGGATAAACAGATTCATAGCACCACCATTACCAAGCGACAAAGATTTAAAGAAGGATGGGCGTGGCTCATCACATCAATTAATTAGTAAAGATGGCAGTGTTATCGTCACAAAATGGTTCGATAATAAGCCAGTGCATATGGCTTCGAATTTCCTCGGCGAAGCTGTTATTGACGAAGTTAAGCGTTACGACAAACCTACAAAATCGTACCTTAATGTTCCAAGGCCAGAAGTAATCAGAAGATACAACGATGGCATGGGTGGTGTTGATCTTCTTGATCAACTTGTTGCCTATTACCGTATATTCCTTAAATCCAAAAAGTGGACCCTTCGCATTATAATGCACTTCTTTGATATTGCTATAACAGCTTCTTGGTTGGAATATCGCAAAGATGCAAGAGTTGCAGGTATTCCCATCAATAAACAGCTTGATCTCATGCACTTCCGCATGGAGGTTTGCAGTGCTTTAGTTTTGTCTCGGAAACAACCCTTAAAAAGAGTTGGACGCCCTTCAAATAGTCCAATTTCAGAAAGAGCAGATAAGCGACGTTATGTGGCTCCAATCAAAGATATTCGGTTGGATGGAGTTGGACATATCCCAGTTTTTGATGATGATGCCAGTGGACCTGGACGTTGTAAGTTGCCAGCTTGTACAAAAAGAACATATATAAAATGCATTAAATGCAATGCAAACTTATGTATTCAGCGTGGAAGCAATTGTTTCAGTTATTTTCATACATATTAAAATTTTGTATTTCTTATACGTTCATTTTTATATAAAAAATAGATAAAGCTAATAATATATGTAAGTATCTAAATATGTATAAATATGTCAAATATATTCAATGTACTAGTTTTTTATTTATGTGAAAGAAAAAATAAAAAAATTAATGGATTCCTACAACCTTTGATTACCAATGTACACTGTAGTGTACAACTTTTTTGGGGGCGAACGGGGCGTGGTGGAATTTTTTTTATTTTTCTAATATGCTATATTGAGGCTTCTTAATCAGAATCAAAAGTCCAAAAAATTATTTTTTGGCAAACAAAAAGTGGGGAGTGAAAGGGTTAAAGGTTAAATAACTGTAATAAAATGGTAACCGTACCTAACCGTACTGAGTTTAAGGCGCAGGGGGAGGATATCAAAGATGTACAATTTTCACTTCTTTCATATCTATTATCTAATAGAATGCATAAAGTCTTAGTTTGTAAACCAGATTGTGATAGCCCGAAAGTCGGTGTGGGGTCGCGCTTAATCGATTTATTAAAAAAAAATTTTTATAGAACATACAAATTTTGTTTTCCTGGTGTGTTATTGAGTTTATTAAATTGATGTATAAATTTGGTTTTGAAAAATAGGAGCCACAGCCATATCTCTCATTTCATAAATTAGCTCTGGAGTCGGAGTTTGAGCTAAGGACATATTACTCCGGCTCCCAGCCCTGATTTTAGCTCGGGAAACTAAACTATTGAATCATTCTCCCGAATTATTTCAAGACACATCTGCAGAAAACCTTCTTTCATCTACTTCAATCCCAATTCGAGACTAAGTGCTTAAGAAAACGTGGTCTTAAATACCATTGCAAATATGTGGGGATTACTTTCAAGACCTATCTATAGAAACGAAAAGCAATACAACACCATAAAAGATTCAGAAGTGGCGATTGTACAAGCATGTCTAAATATTGCGATTAGTACGCTTGAGACTGAGACGCTTGTGGAATGAATTACAAGCCAAGTGTTAAATGTCATTCATTATTTAATTTTTTATCCATTAGTTTTAGATTTTTATGAAGTGCGTCTACTTAAATTTAACTTTATATATAATTTGGTTATAATTTTTGTATTTGTGTTTACTTTCTTTATGAATAAACAATTTAGTAGCAAAGAAAAATAATAATAATGGACTTATTTCATAAATAGAATCGAAACGTTACAATTTGTTTCTCTAAGTTTGGTATTTTCTACATCGATATGAAACGTAAACGAGAATAACCTATAAAGAAATATTCTATAAATTGTTTGTTTTTTTAGCGAGAGTGATAGAATTTATTGTCATTTTAAAATGAAACATTTTGTATTGTCGTTACTGTTGTTATACCCTACAGACCACTATGAAAAGGGTATACATATATCAGTTTGATATACATATCTCTTGATCTTTAAAACTACCCGAGTATAGCGATGTCCATCTCTCTATTTAAAATACGGTCATTCACAAAGTAAACCATTTACCTGGGAAAAATTTGGATAATATTGTTTATCATTATTTCGAGCACGTTGTTGTTGAATTTGGAGCCTTTATGTTGATAAACTGAGGAATGACGTACGAAAATGTGAGGACACTTCAATAAAATACTTCATATGAAATACTAAAAATATGACACACAACATGTGCATTAGGGATATAACTTTTCGTATTTTTTGCAAATATCAATATTTGCCTGTCAAGGCTTAATAGTTTATGGAAAATCTATATATTAATATGTGAAGGTAAATTTGTAGTTCCCTTTTTAAGCAATATGCGGGCACGGAGGAGTGTTAAAATTGGCGTAGTTATAGTTAAAATGGAGAAGAAGCTGAGAATGATAAAATTTATGTTTAATCTGTCTTAAAAATATATTAAATTAAATAAAAGAAAATATATATAATAATTCGTTACACCCTATTAATGCGAATGATTTAAATTATATATCAGACGCTCTGGTTGAATTGTGAATTGCTAAAATAGATTAACATACCTTTAGGCTCATTTAATTATTCATAATTTTTTTTATATATGTGACCTTCTCCGAGAAAAGGGACCTAGTGTGTCAAAAAACGGGTTGTGTCAAAAACGGTGGATTCTGTTACCAAAAAGGGTGTAGAAACTTTAAATGCGTTTTTTTTTTCTCAAAACTTAATTTACACAAACTAGGTCGCTTTTCTCGGAGAAGGTCACATATATAGATTAAAAAAACATTGGAAGACAAAAAACATTAAAATACAATAATACTTCCTAGAATTTGCACTCGAATTTCGAGTGCTGGGCTATACTAGTTATGAATAATTGTGTTAAAAAAGGTTTCGCATCAAAACGATGAAATTTGGAATTAAGATTTTTTAATGCCAATATTTTAAATAATTTTTAAATTTTAGTTGCTCTTCATTTCAATACCAAGAAATGGAATTCAGAATCTGAATAAAATATTTATATTAATATCTACGGATTTATTGAATTTTTATTGTTATTGATTCCTTCCCATATGTATTTTTAAAACTTAAATGAAATTAAAAAAAGGAAAATTGCTGTTGAAAAATTTCCAAAGCTTGGACCAAGAGTTTGGTAAAATGTCGAAAAAACAAAACGTTGAAATATCATTATACTTAAACAAATGCCAAAACAGACAGATGTCATTTGAAGATTTTAAGCCTTAGCAAAAGAAGGAAAGAGTAAATATACTCGTAAATGATATGCTAAAATATCTGAAGAAATTTTTAATTTGTGGATTAAACTTAAAATAAAATAAATTATTGTGGGAGGTATTAAAAAAGTTGATATTATATTAGCAAAATAATTTAAAACGTCCGAGTGATAACAATTTTAATGATATATTTGATGTATCCAATAAAAAAGAATCTTTTTCTGAACAAGAATCAGTCTAAAATATAAATTTTGATAATTCGGATTACTCATAAATATCTGAAGATGATACTGATGAAAATCTAGATGACGATAGCTACAAACCGTCAGGCAAATAAAATCAACTTTTTTACCACCGTCGCAATATGGTGGTTGCCAGCACCATATCCTGTATTTAATACTAAGATATGTCATGGATGATTTTGTTGTGGAGCTATAAAATTACTACATAGCTTTCAAAAATACCTTTAATCAAACCGATGTAGTTCTTAAATGTATGGACAATAAATGATGATGTGCAATTTTTGTTTGAGCTCGGTAAATCATTAAGATATTATAATGAAAATAGAAGATTTCCATTCATTAAACTTAAATCATTACCACCATTGAGTAATGTTCGATGGAATTTCAGAGCATTAGTGGCATTTTGATATTTAGTCTTCTTCCAAATTATCGGGAAAAGCTTCTCCCTATTTGTAATTTCATATTTGGTCCATGGTATGTATGATGTGTGGTTTTCGAATCACTTTTTCCACACAGATAACTTTTCATCATTAAAAAAACTCAATAACGTTTTTTTGCGGCACTGGGTTCAAGAATTGCAATTAATAGACAGCAGCGCGGAAACATATGTGCAGAACGAGCTATGAAAATAGTGCAAGATTTTTTTCCGCTATTCAATTCAACGCGAGCACTTAACTTAAAATTTATTTATTGTTACGCCTAGTCAGTACAATATTCCCCATAATGTGCATATAGATGTGTACATATTTTTGATGTGTAATCATCTATGCGTTCAGGGGAGTAAAAATCTATTTCACAATACAATCACAAAACAGCGTAAGTGAAAATCGGTGTGAGGTATACATAAGTGTATTGGTGCAAAGATTATGATTTAAATTTATTTAGCTGACTCAACAACCTACAGAAAGCGCCATGAATATATAGCAAACAACTGCAACCATCAAGTTTAACAACCATATCAGTTGCTTGCTATACATAGATGGCGCTTACTGTTTGATTTTAATTTTAATCTCCCCTGTGATCGGACTCACATAGTTTTTTTTATTATTATTGGATCTGCTCTGTGGTGAACCTAACAATACAAATCTTAACAAGTAAGAAAATTATAGTCGGTCTAGACCGACTATACGATACCCTATACCATGCGTTTAGAGACCCTATCTCTCAGGCCCAACTAACTGGATATAGTAAATAAGCATAAACCAAATTCGAGTGGGATTTTTATTAATTTTTTCAGCTGCAGATATGAAAAAGTTCATATCGGATGCTATATCTATATGGGGACTAGGCCCAAAAATGGACCGACCCTGACCATGTTTGGTAAAGTCTCTTGTATTTTGCAAAAATATATACAAACAAAATTTGAGAAGAATCAGTGCAATATTTTTGGTTTTTGATAGATTTAAGTGAAGATCGGGAAGCAGCTCTATATGGGGCCTATGACTAAGAGTTGTCCAATAGGGATCATTTTTGTACTACTGATTAATGGATGTAATATATACATACAAACCCAATTTGACTAAGATTTGTATGATAATTTGGATCTTATGGCAATATATTTCATAAGGGTCATTTGTATGGGGACTAGGTCTGAACATGGACCGATTCTCACCAATTTCAATAGCGTTCATCCCATGGCCGATAAAAGATTTAGTACCAAATTTCATCAAAATATATTCATAGTTGCGACCTGCAGTTTGATTACAAACTTTACATGGACACACAGACGGACGGACGGACGGACGGACATCGTTAAATCGAATCAGATGATGATTCTGATTCGATCGGTGTAATTAAAGATGGGTGTAGGTCAAATATTTTTGGTTGTTACAAACAGCAGCACAAAGTCATTATACCCAAACCACATAGTGGTATAGGGTATAAAAACGAAATATTAAAAAACTTCAAAAAGAAAAAGTTAGTTTTTCAATTAAAATGGTACTCCCAATAATCAGCGGGATCCTACGGTATTGTAGGCAGGTCGTTTCGTCGAAGACGCGTTATGACTGCAGCTTTCAGATTTCTTGAAAGTGGATTCGGGTGAGTTTCCAATTTCATCTTATAATTTATTTGCAGACAGGGGATTTCATTCCTCACTAAAGGAATATTCAAGTCTTTGGGTGTATTTTCATTTCTTATGTACCAAGGAGCGCCTGTTATTATTCGCAATATCCTCGCTTGAGACCACTGTATAATATCGATGTTGGTTTTAGATGCGTTTCCCCAAAACTGGACCCCATATGCCCATATTGGCTTTATTATACTTTTATACAACAGAACTTTGTATTCAAGGGTCAGTTTCGATTGATGGTTTATTATCCAATGTAGACTAGATGCTATATATTTTACTTGGGTTTTCTTAGCTTCAATGTGTTTGCGCCATGTAAGGCGTAGATCCGAATGAATGCCAAGGTAGACGACATCGTTGGTGTGTGGGATTAAAACGTTGTTCAGAGAAATTGAGGGACAGATTTAGGGCCGTAAGCTGAAACATATTTGCACTTTTGTTAATTTGCCTTGATTCTCTAGGTAGAGAGCCATGCCTCGACATCGCGTAGGTATTTATTTAGCAACATTGATGCAATGCTAGAGTTCCTGTGAATGCTAATACGGTGGTCCGTTGGTATATCCAATGTAAAAACTATATACACAATAGGACGTAGGACACTTCCCTTAGGAACACCTGCTTTAATGTTAAATTCATCAGTGGTATGACTTTTGTACTTTACTCAAAAACTTCTATTGATTAGATTGTAATGGTGCGGCGTTGGTGGAAGATCCGCTTCCGTTTCCCTGAGCCTTTGCTGGTCGCACATGCTGGCGTAGGGGCCTAGCTCGCCGGATGGGTGGGGTCTTGCTCAGGCCCAGGGAAACCGCACTACAGATTTTCACGTGCGATTTGCAAAAAAACTGTCAATTAACACGGATGCTGTTCATACTTACTTGGGGATTGGGGACGAGGTGTTCTGCCCCTTTAGCCCTCCCTACCATGTTACCTCGACTCCATCTCAATTGGAGGTAACCCACTGCAATGAAAAGATTAGGTTTGGTTTGGTTTTCTACATGGGGTTTTCAAATTTTATTTATTTTACCTTCATTTCAAGGTTTTTAATTTTAAATTAATTGTAGCAAAAATTTTAATTTTAGAAACATTTTAAATTTTAGCAACATTCAATGTTTGGATTTTTTTTTTTTTTTAGATTTAGGAAAATTTTTAATTATAGACAAATTTTTATTTAGACAAATTTTATATTTTTATTTCGGACTGTACTTTTTCTTGTTCGTCATTTAAAAAAAAATTTTTTTTTTCCTTAACTTATGTACTAATTATTACACCCGTTAGGTTTACAAACCGTTATGTTTTCATGACTATATATAACTGTATTCTTTTTTTGTTTTTAAGTAGCAAAGTTGTCTTATAGACAACTATTTATAATTTATAAAAAAATCTTGGTTTAGCAAAAATTTTTTTTTTTTTTTTTGTTAAATTTACATTTATTAAATTTTATTAATTTAGAAAAAAATTTTAGATAAATTTAAATTTAGAAGAATTTTAGTTTTTGGTACATTTTAATTTTATGAAAAATTTTAATTTTAACAATATTTAATTATTAGAAAAATTTTTACTTTTAGTAAAATGTTACATCTAAAAATCTTTAATTGATAATTAGAAATATTTATTTACGTAGGAAAATTTGTTTTTACCAAAATTTATTTCTATTTGGCGTAAATTTATCAAATTTCTTAACATGGTAAAAAGTTTAGTTTAATTTTATAATTAGAAAAAAAATTTTTTTATATAATATTACCATAAGTAGCTTACTAATAATACATGTTTTAACATGATTTTGTATTTAAGATAATATATTTAAACCACAAAATTATAAATGTTTATTTATTATTTTATTTTTCGTTTGAAATATGGTTCATCATCAATGATATTATAATTAAATAACGATTATTAATACAAATGAGTAGTTACCGTTTACAAAATACAAGTTGCTCTATAAGGTGACCGCTTCATCCCATTTTCACTTTGTTCTGCCATTTTGTGTTCTTTGAATTTATGTTCTTTCACAAAGTTTAGAACAACGATTTTACAATTTCAGTGTGATGTGTGATTGGTGGGGAGGGGGGTGGGGGGTGTAAGTTCTTTTTTTTTTTTGTACATTTATTTAAAAACTCCATTCTAAATCCTCCATTTTCTTTGAGATAAAATACTTTTTCTGGTAATTAGGCAAAATTTTTATAATTTCTTTTATTTAATGGAATTTATTTTAATCACTTTATACCTTATGGTATATTTTCACAACCTTTTCTTTGTTAATTGCAATTGTTTTCATATATTTTCCGCAATTTTTGTCAAAAAAATTATGTATTTTTAATAACTTCGTTTGGTTCGTTTTTTCTTTCTTTAATTTTAAACCACGCACACACTTTGTTTAAATTAAAATACAAAAATCTTATTTTTTTGCTTTCTTTCATGAATGTTTCAAATTGAAGTTGCTGTGCTCGACTCGTCATCAAGTTCTCTCATTCACTTTTTATTTGGTATTACTGTCTGTTCCAATCGCCAAAACTTCAATGAATTTTAAATTCTGGCGTCATCTTCATACCACCAATTATACAAGCCTTTTTTTTTTCTCTAGCACAACCAAAAAAAAAAACCTGTTTTTTTTTTTTGTATTACCTACGCTCACCCACTCATAGAATAGCCTATGTATGTCATTATGTAACTTTTTATCTCTTTATCCCTAATACACATAGATATACATACACTCGTTCATAATCTCACTCTTTTCGTAAAAAAAAATACCAACTCATATTAAAAGGAGAGAGAGTAAGTGAGATTATTTAGTGAATGAAGGGGCAAGCTAATACCAATAGCTGAAAACCAGGTGGGAGAACGAGAAGGATTGCAAGCTGTAGTTGACCCATACATACATGCATAATCATGAATTCATATAAACAACGAAGAGACAAACAAATCGCTGCATTAATCAGTTTGCAAAAATATAACAAAAAATTTTCCATTCACATGTTACCATATAAGGTGTTGTTTACCGTACATACTTGAACTTGAAAATAATTTCAAGATCAAGGTTATTATTTTTTTCTTATTTCTTATTCTGCTTGTAACAGAAATTCTTTTGTTACAGTAAAGCGCAAAACAGATCACCGTCACAAGATATGATTCCAGAATCCTGTGACAATTTGATGAAAACATATTTCGCATTTTATATTGCAGATCCTCGTGCCATACTTTATCGAACGCTTGGGCAACATCTAAGAGGATAGCCAACAATAATTCCTGTCTTCAAATGTTCTTCTTATCTTATCCATTATGCGATTTACCTATTCAATTGTGCCAAGTGAAAGTCTAGCTGTAAGATAAGGCACAGTATTTTCCAAAAGCAATTTTTGGAATAATATAGATAGACACGGAAGAAGACTTAGGATGAAGCAAGTGTTTTGTCTTTACCAGGTTTGTGGAACATAATAATCTGTGAAGTTTTCCAAAAGTTCGGAAAGTAGCCATTCGGAAGCATACTATTGCTATCATAGGTAGTTCTTTAATCATTTTTGGGCTGCTTTTTTAACATTTTAAAGTCAATGCCAGTATCTCCTTCATTCTCCAGGGAAGAGTTGGTGTCAATGTGACTGGATATATATTTGCAAAACTTAAAACAAATTGTTCTGAAGATTAAAAATGGGATTCTATCGAAGTCAGAATATGACAGGGGAGTGGTCCGAGGAGAGATATGAACTTAACCGACATTAGACTTCTGCTAATGTGCTTAGTCTATTCAAATGAAAATTTGCATACTGCTCTCAATATTGCTGTATTCTTTTTGGCAGCATCATTGCGGAGATTTAGATCGCAACCATAGCATTTCTTGCAATGTTTGCAAGACTTTCATAACATTTTTACGTTTTCTTATCCATAAAAATGTAGAGGGTCCGCCAAATAACTTTTTTTTTTTTGAAAATGCTATAGAAAAAAACTACTGAATATTATCTCAAATTTCTTTTTTTATTTGAAAGTACAATCCTTCCGGTTAATAATAGAAAATAATTTCATTCAAATGGCTGCCTCCGCTGGCCATGCAGTAGCCTACAGGGTCGGTCCAATTTTTAAGCACATTATCGATTGTGTGCAGCTGTATTTCACCAATTGGTTCACGAATATTGTCCTTTAAAGCGTCAATTGTCTCTGGCTTGTTGGCGTAACACTTGTCTTTGAGGGCACCCCACAAATAATAGTCCAACGGTGTCAAATCGCAGCTCCGAGGTGGCCAAACGACATCAGCTCTGCGGCTGATAATGCGATCTTCAAAAACAGGGTGCAAAACATCGAGTGTAGCTTCGGCTGTGTGGCACGTAGCGCCGTCCTGTTGAAACCATATGTTGCCAATATCCTCCTCTTCAATTTTTGTGAACAAAAATTCGATCAACATGGCCCGATAACGAATGCCATTGACTGTAACGGCCACTCCTTGCTCATTTTCGAAGAAAAATTGCCCAATTATGCCTCTGGACCAAAATCCGCACCAAACAGTGACTCGTTTTGGGTGTATCGGCTTTTCAATGTATGCGTGCGGGTTTTCTGTGCCCCAAATGCGACAATTTTGCTTGTTTACATACCCGCCAAGATCAAAATGAGCTTCATCTGAAAAGATGATTTTTTTTGGCAAAATTGGCGTCTTCTGTAAGTCGATCGCAGGCCCACTTAGCGAAGCGAAAACGCATTGGATGGTCAGTTGACTTCAACTCCTGAACCAATTGGACTGTATGGCGTCATACCAAGGTCTTTATGCAAAATTCGTCTCAATGATGCCTCCGAAATGTTCAATTCTTGAGAACGACGGTGAATTGATGTTGATGGCGCTTCACGCACACTTTCTGCCACAGCAGCAATATTCTCGGGTGTACGCACTGTTTTTGGCTTTTCACGCTTTGGTTTATCGATGAGGATGCCAGTTTCTTTCACTTTTTTCACAAGATAACGAACATACGGAGCTGACGGTGCTTCTCTTCTTCCAAAATCCGTACGCAATTTTCGCACACATTCTGCAACATTACCATGATTTTCAAAGTAATGTCGCAATATTTACCAGCATTGTTCAAGCGTATACACAACCATATTCGTTCAGCGGAAGGATAAAACTAATTATCTGTCAAATCAGACATGAGGTAAGTGTTACCATTCACGAAATAAGCACTAGTTGAAAAAAAAACGTTAGATGGCGGACCCTTTAAAATATCTGAATGATCTGAAAAAATATGTTTTGTGGTAATTACAAATAAGTTAACGACAACTGAGCGGCGGGGGTGTGGTTGCCAAACTCATGCGGAAGCGGTGCGCGGACACGGGCGCGACGTGCTCGCGGAACACAGTTCAGCGCAAAAGCGTTAGGATAAATTTTATTTACTGATTACTTCAATTAACAAACGATTCCCGATATTTTTTTAAGTTTACGAAAATAAACTACAAACAAAACAATAATATAAACCGGTTTCGCAGTTTATTTTTGGAGTCTTGAAAACAAATGAATTTAGGCCCTAAACATACAAATTAGATATGAACAAATGCCCCAAAATACTTCAAATTGGAATAAGAAATGAACTTGTGCCCCAAAAACCATAAAAATTGGGTCATTTGTTCAAATTTTTTGGGGCATTTGTTCATTTTGTGGGGGCATGCGTTCAGCGCCGTTTCAAAAAAATTTGCTAAATTGAGCTGATGTTCATATGTGTATCTACAAACAACAAAAACAAAAAGGAACCCAAATCTTTATGCATCGCTGATAAACAAACAAACAAAATTATAATTTTATTTTAATGGTGCGTGGTAGAGAAGAAGAAAGCATATATTTCTAAAATTCATTACTACTCTGCCTTCTTAATCAGACCAGTTTTTGGCATTTCAGCCGTCATCACATTGAGTGCCACGTCAGAGTGCCACGTTTGTACGACAATACGTAAAATTCTTGGTGACACCTATGGAATCGACTTAAATTGTCATAAAACCCAAATTATTTTATAGATCTCGGTCATATTAGGTCCAAAAATAAACCCTATAGGACAATTCTTAGTCATAGCCCCCATATGAAGCTTTTTCCCGATCTTCACTTAAATCTATAAAAAACAAACATATTGCACAGATTTTTCTCAAATTTGGTTCTTATATGTTGTTGCAAAAAATAAGTGACCTAACCAAATATGGTCAGGATCGGTCCATTTTTCGACCAAGTGCTCCATATAAATATAGCATTCGATATGAACATTTTCATATGCAAGGGGAAAAAAATTAATAACAATGTCACTCAAATTTGGTTTATGCTTATTTTCTATATACAATTAGTAGGGCCTAATAGATAGTGTCTCTAAAAGCATGGTCGGTCTATACCGACTATAAATTTGTTAGTTGTTTTTATATAACTAAAATGAATACAAGCAAAATAAAAATAAAATAATTGGTTATCTTTATTTTCTGAAAAGCTTCAGATTTTTATCAAAAAAAGATGTGAAAAATAATATATAAATAACATTCTCATCAGATTGCGCTTTATTTGTGGAACAATTTTTATGTTCGCAATTCTTAAATATCATTTGAGGTTTTCTAAACTCCATTGAATATAAATTAATATTTCCTAATCCTGAAATGCTATTAATGTCTCCTGAATCGCAATATTTAGCTATTTGTAATTTCAGTTGATTTTTTAAATGTAAACATACATATTTGATGTTTTTTGAATTTCAATTTGTGTTTAAAGAATAAAATTTAAATTTTAAAAATTCAATTGATGTCTTCTAAATTTCAAGTTATTATTTCCGACGTTTTAATATGATTTTCTGAAATTCAATTGATATTTTCTAATTTTTAATTGGAAATCTGAATTCCAGTTTTTAGAATTGATATTTTCTTAAATTTGAATGGAAAATTTAAAAGGTGTAATTCTGAATTTATGTGAATAATAATGCTTTAGTAATTATAAACAATTTTTAAAAATTATATGTAATCGCAATCGGATATTTTGTAGGTAAAGCAGAATAATAATTTTATATAACTATCTAGAACTGTTTTTAAAGCAAAAAACTCATTGCTTCTTCTTTACTCAGCTCTGTATATACATTTAACATTGTTGTGTTGCATATCTAATTGAAAATGTTGACATTCATGTTAAAATAAAAATAACTATTGCAAAGCTAATTAGAACAAAACTTGTGGCGCCATCTACTGTAGCATAGTCACACTGAGCAAAATGAAGTAACAATCTGTTTGTTAATGCAAAATAAATGTATTTGCCCTAAAACAAAATATTGCAGAATTTTATATAAATAAAATAATATACCGATATTTCTAACATGCGGTTATTATGGAATATATATAGAATACATGTATATTACTTTATTATTTAATATATGTATTTATATGTTAATATTACATACAAAAAATAAAACATCAAAAGTTATTGTTATGTTTTTTTAATAAATTCATACATAAATTTTTTTTCTTGGTAAATTTACATTGTTTCTTTTTATTAAAACAGGTAGTTTAGCATTGTTTGCTTTAGATGTTTGTGAATTTTTACTCCCTTTATATAAACTCTTAGGCCGTTTTCCTTTCTGATAAAAAAATGTCGCATTTTATTTGCACTTTTTTTTTCGAAAAGTGTAGTTTTTTATATATTCTAAATTAAGAGTAACCTAATTTTATATATCAATCGAAAGGTCTCAAAGTGCTGTATTCATAAAATGCAAAAAATCTTGATCACGAAGTCATGGGGTGAAAATATTCAAAAAAGGGGAACAATGCGGAAATATTCTCACACTATTACCAGAAAGAAGTCGACTTTGAGACCTCTAGATTGATGTGTAACATAAGGTTCCTCTTAATTTAGAATATATAAAAAATACACTTTTCGAAAAAAGTGCAAATAAAAAGCGACATTTTTTGTCAGAAAAGAAAACGGAATAATGTCTGCTTGTCGACAACATTTTGGATCGATTTTTTACCCCTCTCCCGTGACCCAATCGATCTGACACTTTGCAGGATGACAAATATGATCTAACAAATTTTTTAGTGATGCCAAAACAATGGAAACTTTTAAATTTTTATACCAGAGTTGATAAAAAAATTTTCAAAGATTTACTTTTTGTTATATTATTACCACAACGACCACAAAAACAACAAGTACAGCTATGACAACAATACAACATTTAGAATAACAACAAGAGCAATATAGAAACATATATTTTTTAAATTTTTTTTATTTCTTCAATGATTTCTCGGGACTTATTTTTCAAACAGAAACCTTCTCATGATGTTAGTCAATCATTCTCACTAACAACGAGCGCCGCAGTTATCCTATTGATGGCGTGATCGTGACAAGAACAACATGACAAATCATATTTTTTCAAGACTATTTTTACTTCTTCATTCAATTCTCGGGACCTAATGAACTGATTCTAATGATTTTAAACAGAAACCTTCTCATGATGTTAGTCAATCATTCTCACTAACAACGAGCGCCGCAGTTATCCCATTGATGGCGTGATCGTGACAAGAACAACATGACAAATCATATTTTTTCAAGACTTTTTTTACTTCTTCATTCAATTCTCGGGACCTAATGAACTGATTCTAACGATTTTAAACAGAAAACTTCTCAGGATGTTAGCAAATTATTTTTTATGCCAACAAGCGCCCTAGCTAGCCGATTGAAGCCGTCATCGTGATTTCAAAAGACGGACAGACGGACAGCTCTATATCAACTCCTCTTGTTACAAGGATCACAAATATATGTATATATTTTATGAGGTCCAAAATTTTTTTTCTAATTATTACAAATGGAATGACAAACTTATATATACCCTCTGCACACTGGGGTGGAGGGTGTAAAATAAAAAATTTTACACATGTGTTTCATAAACATGCGTGACCCCACATATGTGTAAACTTGACTATTCGAAATTTCGAACGCTGCAGCTCACTGGCGCTTATTCTATAGTTACTAATTGGCGAGTAAACTTTTTATTTATTTATTTATTATTATCATTATTATTTATCATTATTTAACAATGAATGAAAAATTAAAAAAATTTAATTTAAAGTGTTCAGATATATTATTATTTTACTTTTTATGACATTTGTGTTTAAGGAAAAATCAATAAGTCTATAAAGCTTATTAAATTCAATACACATTCGTCTAAGCGGATCACAGTTCGCATAATTTGATCTATAAAACTGGACAGATAAAGGTGAGAAGAAACGTATTGGCCGCTGGTGGATGTTAAATGAAATATTGTTGATCAGGAAACCAGAACAAATATCGCCATTAATTATGTTCAAAAGAAACGAAACTTTTAGCGTAGATCTGCGGCTTTTTAAGGTTGGCAGCTTAACAAGGGTGAGTCTGCGAAGACAGAATAGTAGGAATTGTTTTCGCACCGATTCAATGCTATCAATATGAGTTTGATAGATAGGGTCCCATATAATAGAGGCATATTCCAAAATCGGTCTCACAAGTGATGTGTATGGTGTTTTTGTTAATACTGATCATTGACCCGTTTAGACCAACGTTTTATAAAACCAAGTACTCCTCTGGCTTTGTTTACTGTAATTGCAATATGAGGAACGAAGCTAAGCTTTGAATCTAATAAAACACAAAGATCTAAGAAGTTATCGACTTTTTCCAGTTGAAAGCCGCCCAACACATAATTTACAGATATTGGTCTTTTTCGAACAAAACGCATATATTTGCACTTTTTAAGATTCAGCTCCATTAAATTTAAAATGCACCATGAGTGAAACGAATCCAAATCATTTTGAAGTTAAGTATGGTCGGAATATTGGTTATAACTCGTAAAGACTTTTACATTGCCAGCAATACATCACGATATTTGAAAACTGAATAACCTGCGGTAAATCATTTATAAATAATGAAAATAACTTGACTGATATTCTCAACCTTGGATAATATAATTTTTTCACCACTTCTCTTTCCTCTATGTTTTTTATCTTACGAGTTTTTCTCAAATAATAACAGTATGTATGGGTTTAATTTAATATAAAATTTTTTACTAACTTTAATAATTTTTGTACCATTTGATTCGAAAGCAATGAAATAAATTAATTAAACAGCAAATATACCAAATGTTTCATTCTCATACTAAGTCGCCACTATTCGAAATTTTGAATAAGCTGTTCCGGGAAAACGGAAAGTCGGAAAATTTTTTGACCAGATTTTTGAATTCAGCGGGTCCTAAAAAGTACCTTTTTTTCCAAAAAATAAAAATAAAATTGAATCTCGGAGCGAAATGGGTTAAACTATAGTAACCATTTCGGTTGTAATATAGATAGAGCAAATTTACACGCCGGGAATTATTTTTATGTGGGTCCCTTCTACTATTCCTATTAAGCCTGTATCTTCTGTAATAAATGCCGTTTGGTATCTTACTCCTCGGTTCCGGATCTATAAAATTTAATCCATTTCAAGGAGAATACATTTTCAAAAATTTTAAGACATTCATCAACTGTCCTTGACAACATTGGTTGCGAAACACAGTGCAGAAAATCATTACCCATTAGCTTTCGGTTTCTATAAAGCACATAAATATTGCAAACTGGTAAAAAGGATTAGCTGCAGTGAATCTAAACGATTTTTCTATATCCTCAAAATTTATCTTTATTGCGTTTTTAGTCATTCAAAAGAAATAAATAAATGTGAAAAATATTTTATCTTATTTGTACTCGTACTGTAGACGGTGAAAACATTTTAGTTCTAATAATTTTACTGAAAAATATTTCTGTATCTACATATATTAACTTTTTTATACTCTATACCATTATGGGGTAAGGGTATAACGTGTTTTTGCTGTAACTACCAAAAATATTCGACAAGATCGACTCAGAATCATTTTCTGAGTTGATTTACCAATGTCCGTCCGTCCGTTCGACTATCTGTCTGTCTTTCTGTGTGTGAATGTGAACTTTGTAATCAAACTGCAGGTCACACATATGGTGATATTTTGTCACCCATATGTATTTTTTAGAACCATTAACTTGTAACCCAAAAACAAATCTTGTAGGACAATTTTTAGTCATAGTCATTATTTCCGATATTCGCTTAAATTTACCAAAAAACAAAAGTATTGCGCAGATTCTTCCAAAGTTTTGTTTGTTATGTTTTTTTAAATATAAGTTACTTCACCAAATATTGTTAGGATCAGTCCCTTTTTCAACGTAGCCTTCATATAAAAATAATATCCTATATGATCTTCTCCATATCAACTGGCAACCAATCACCACAAATTTGATTCGTGCTTAATTTCTCTATACAATTAGTTGAACCTAAGACTCTTTTTTCAAACTCATGCTGTAGGGTATTATATATATGGTCTAGACCGACAGTAATTTTGTCACGTGTTTATTATTGATTTGTATTGTTTTATTGAATATATATATCTTTTTTTGAAACGTGTGGTTTATAGAATGCCCATAAATAAATTTATTTTGATTTGCTAATAATTTTCAAAATTATATGCTTCTAATAAGATTTCGGTAATTGTAGTTTTTTTTTTTATCAAGCAATACTATCTATAAGCTTTACAAGCTCGTATAACAAAAACGCGATACAACGATATAGTCTGCTCGATTCGGGAATACGCACTTCACTTAAACACCATCGAAGTTTTACAGTCTACATACGACACATTGTGAAATACGCGCGTTACTTTTTTTGAATCCTAAATAATCTTAATACATTTATAGTTACACTAATTCGCTTACATGATGACTGTGAAACAAAGTACTTTCACGTATGATTACTTATAAGTCATGAATCAATGTAAGGCCGAGACCACGCAATGAGCGGCAAAGCGGCAAGCGGCAGAGCGGTGAGCGGCGAGTTTGAGCGGCAAGTGGCTTATTACTGAGCGTCATTTCTGAGCGGTTAGTTGTCAAAATGCCATTGTCAATGCTATTATTTATTATTTATACAAAAATTTTTTATAATAAAAGCAAAATATTTTCAATATTTGATGAATGACTACATTTCAACGTTTTTAACTTTTTATCGATTGAAAAACAACACAAAAATGGTTGTCGTTAAGATAACAACAACACCTGACTTTAACAATAGCGAATATCTTTTAAAAATTTTACTGAATACCAAAATCGATAATTTTGTTTTCTTTTTCTAACGATTCGATTTTCGTTAAAAAGAAGTAACTGAATCGCGCTACAGATTGACAAAACAAAGAAAAGCCATTTCTTTTTTTTTTTTGCAATTTTTATTATTTTATTCTATTCCTGAGCGGCACCGCTTAAACGCTCAGAAATGCCACTCTCATGCCGCTCATTGTGTGGCCACTTCAGTAGTATTTCATATGTTTTAATTTTTTCCGCTCATCGCTCTGCCGCTCGCCGCTTTGCCGCTCATTGCGTGGCCTCGGCCTAATAAGTTCGGGATGTTAATAAAATCGAAAAATAAGTGCCGCAGAACAAGATGATAGAAAATTTGTTTATCTCCTCCTCCAGATCGAAAAACCTATACTATTTGCGGGGGAAAACAGAATCGCTTATATCTCGCAAACTAACCGTCATAGAACTAAGAAGTACCTTTTCTGAAAGTATTTTCATAATTTTTCTAGTTATACATTTTCGGTACTTCCGTCAAATTAGTGACGTTTGAAAACATTGAATATTAATGATGAGAACGTTTTTGGCATACACAGTACAACATTTTTCAACTCATTGATTTGGGACTCAATTCTGAGAATTGCAACTGAAAGTAGCCCGAAAAATAAGAACTTCTGCATCATTAGTTTTGTCAAGTTGGCTGCCATTATAATTTAATGGCCATACGAATTTTTTTGCTCAAAGTGGACTTTTATCACTTTTTGTACATTTTAACACGGTTATAACTCGCTAATTTTTTGCATTTAAATCGCTTTTCCATTGGCATGGTCACCTAGTGGAACCTCTCTCCTTGTTCGTCCGATTCCTGAGGTAATTGTGCCAAAAAGGCATTAAGGTGGAAATGCACGAAATGTAATTTTTACGTCATGGATGCATTGATTTTATCAAAATAATACAGCAACTTGTCCACTCGTGTCTGTATGTCATCTCGCTGTACACGGTGTTTCCTAAAACTACTTCGAAATAGATGCATTGCTTGCGGAGGTTTATTGGTGGAGTTCGAAAATTATGTAGTTTGAAAAACCCAGTTATTTAGCAAAAAAGGTGAAAATGGGGAAAAAATGGGTGGAAAATGGGCATGTTTGCAATTTTTAAGGCACTGCTTGTACTTTTTTCGGGTAGGTTTGTTCCCCTTTTTTCTCCTATTCAATTTCTACAACTTTGTTTCAGACACAAAAGAGATTTTGGGTACGGTTTCCGAGTTATAACCGTGTTAAAATATACAAAAAGTGATAAAAATCCACCTTGAGCAAAAAAATTCGTATGGCCATTAAATTATAATGGCAGCCAACTTGACAAAACCAATGATGCAGAAGTTCTTATTTTTGAGGCTACTTTCAGGTGCAATTGTCAGAATTGAGTCCCAAAAATCATGTGTTGTGTTGTGATATGATAGGGGACATATGTTCTCTGATTGAACAACCTTAGAGCATTTGTTGTCATTAAGCAGATAACTGATGTACCACTAGCGTATTAAGTATATAATTGAGAAATCAATTTAGCCATGACTATTTTTTTAACATCTTTCTTAAAGGATTTTGTCCTCAAAATAGTTTATTTCCATCCAATTTCTTTTCAATAACGAATTATATAAATTTTGTTGTACATGTACATTTAACCTTTTTTATATAATCGATTGTAGTTATTTTCAGATCTGATACTTACTTTTGTATTGAAGTCTTAAATTTCCAAATAAAAGAATTTAATTCATAAAATTTTATAGTTATATTCTAATAATTTTTTTCTTTATTATTAATTTAATAGACATAAAATATATAGTATTTATGGTAAAATTCTATAATGATCATAATACGAGTACATACGCAAATGACTGAAGCAGTACATTTTTCTTTATATTTATTAATAATTACTTTTTTGATTTTAATAATCAATTTAATACAAAAAAAAAGTGAATTTAAAATTAATACAAAAATTTAATACAAATAAAAATACAAATACATTAATATGGACATACATTGAATGGTATAAAGTAAATTTTAAGCAAATTCTAAACGTACAAACTAAATAATGACGAGTTGATTTGATAAATTTTCAAGATTTTTCTTTTCGGAGTGAAGTTAATTCTTTTAAAAGTTATAAGAGTTAGTATGTATGTAAATTTTCCGTAATGGATTTGATATTTTATGATAATTGTACTGCATTATTAAATTGCTTGTTAATGTTTAAGGATAATTGTTTTTTTTTAATATTTTTATTAAATATAGCGGCAGTATTACAATAATTTGAGTATGGGATTTATTAAGAACAAAGAAAATTCGATATTTATTACATTTAATGTGACTTTGAGAACATTTATGGTTTACACTATTAAACTAGCAGGCGCTTAAAAAAAACAAAAAAATAAAACTTATTTACTACGATAATTAAAAAGCTATATAGATATAAAAATCTTTTCACATTCCTATTGAGACTTTTCAAACTCAATGAGTTTTTCTATTCCTTCTTCATTTCTTTTTTTTTTTCTTTAATTAAAATAAAATTAAAATCACAATTTTAAAGACTTGACAAAAGTTTTATAATTTTTCGTTTTTGTTTCTAAATATAAACATCAGCTTAATTCTGCGTGTAGATTTAAAAAGAAGTTTATGCTTTTAGTCGTTTTCTTTAAATTAATTTCAGCTGACTTCTCCAGTATGAAATATTTTTTTTAAGAGAAATATTTAAATGGATTTGGAGTTTTTTTTATCTTTTAATTTTAGTTTAATCATATTCAAGCCATTTTGGAGGGTTTGGGAGATTAAATATTAATTAAAAAAAGGCACATTTTTAAACAAAATAATTAAAGCTTTTTGTTCATTCTATGTATAAGAAAATTCTCAATATAAATCTTAGAAAATTTTGATTAATTGATAATTTAATATTAATTTTTGATTATTTCCATGGTAAAATTTAAGCAAAATTCAGATATGTTATTCGAAAAATCTGCAAAGAGAAATATAAAAAATTTTAAATATTGAATTTTAATTAAATTGTTTTTATAAATTAGGTATTAATAAACTAAAAAAAAACTAACTTAAACTTCAAGTAAGGTTATTGTGTTTAAAAATGGTCAGAACCTAACCGTGCTGGGTAAGATTAAGATTATTAAAAGACATATTAAATTGTTTTCTACAAATGTGTGAAAGTTCATATTGGATGAGACTGTTATGTGGGGACTAAGCCTAAAACTGATATGATCTGAACCATATTTACTGTGGTTATTTTTAATAAAAACCAAATTTGAGTAAAGTGTAGGGTATTTAGCTAGGTTTAAGTAAATATCGGTAGGTTGTTTTATATGGGGACAATGACTATTTATTTTTATTATGTACTGATGATTTATGGATGTCAATAATAAATATAAACCATATTTTAGCTGGATACAAGTATATGAGTAGAACTATGTATTTAAGTATGGAGGCTAGGTCATTAAAAAAAATCTTTGTGCCGATCACAGCTCGTGTAGCACATTTAATGACAATAGTCATGCGGACAGACGGACATAGATACTGATTAGTCCAGTCAGAATATGATACTGAGTCATTAATCGATATTAAAGCCCAGTTGGTCACGTCTTCAAGACATCCCCAAAGATGGATGCATGACAATGTAAAGTCCTTGAAGACAAATGTAGGCCAGCCGGAAGAAATTGTCAAACACTTTTTCGAACAAATGTCGTGGAAATCGTGGACGACTAAAATAGAGACCATGTCGCTTACACAAAAAGAATGAAAAGTTCGGCTATATATTCACTGACGACTTTATAGAAGATTAATTCCACTATATTATCGTCGTCAATGACTATTTAGGCGTCAACATCGTTCACTTTGTCATTAACGATTACATAGGCGACAATGTCCACATCTTTGTCGGTAATGATTGTATGGATGACAATATCGTACACTTTGTCATCAACGCTTATATGGGTGACAATGCTGTAATGATCACATTAACGTCAATGTTTAACGGTCTGTCATCATCTATCGTCCTCTACTTTGTCTTCAATGATTTTATTGGTAATAATATTAAAAAATGTATACAAAAACATAGACTTAAAACATTTTTATTAATAACTTTTAAATTTTCAAAAATAAATTATAGCAGTACTGTCAAAGTATAAGTAGATAGTATTTTATATTATTTAAGGGTTCTTCCGTAGTTCTCTTATGAAGTCTTCATATGTATGTCCCTCCTTCTTTATTGATTCTATATAAAATATATTTTTAATAAATTTTTTTATTGTTAAGTACAATGTCATTAAAAAAACGCTGTAATTTGTTCATGTCCTGAAAAATATTTACCATATAAAACCTTGAGTAAATATCCGTATTTCTTAAATGACCTTTTATCTTTGCTGTGATCATAGTTAAATAAAATTATTAACTATTAAACTATATGACAACTTTCAGGACTTTGTCGCTTATCTTGTCGTCAGCGAAGATTTCGTACACATCATAATGATTTTCCTAATTTTTTTGTTTTGTCTTGCAGACATTATTAAGTCCCGTTATATTACTTTTTTTTACATGCAAATCAACTTAAAGACAACGTCGATCATCATGTCACTAACGGAGTTCGACTGACGACAATTTGGCCACAATGTCGCTCATATTGACATCAACATACTCATACACGACAAAACTTAATTTTGTCCCGCAACTTGTCTTTTATTAAATATCCGCACGAACAACGCATAGACATTGTCGCTTAACTTGTCCTTAACAAAGTTCGATGGACGACTACTCATACTGTCGTCAACGGACTTTGACACACGACAACATATATATTTATCGCTGAATTTGTCATCAACGGGATGTGATACACGGCCATCTGAGTAATTGTCTCCCAGCTGGACGTTAACGACAATATCCATTATATCGTCGTTACAGAAAACTTCATCGACAAATGTCGTGCGTGACAAATTATAAAATGTCTTCAAGGAATCGTTAAAGACAATGTCGTCTACGACGATTTTGCCAACTGGGAGATTCCTAAAACCAATTTCACCAATATATACATGATAATCTAGATCAAAGGGCCTTAGTCAAGTATTATTATACCCTATATGACTATGTTGTCAGAATATAGTAAGTCTGTTCTGTTGTTTGTAAATACAAAAAATATGTGACACAGACCCATCTTATATACCAATTGACTCAGAATCATGGCCCCTATCGGATCGACATAAATAGTAATAACATCCAAATTATCAAATGGATGTTGGTCAAATATCGTTTATGTGTGTTTATTACCCTGTAGGACAACTCTTATTCATAGCTCCCATATAAAGCCGGTTCGTGATCATCAATTAAATCTATTAAGAAACAAAAATAAGATTTCTCCCATAGTGACCATTTTGGGCTCTATTTCAATACTCATAATCTATGTTATCTTGATTAAATACTATACTACTATGTGGTCAGGATATAATGAGTTAGTGCTGATGTTTGTAACTACCAGAAATATTTAACCTAAACCTTTTATTACACCGATCAACTCAGAATCATTTTCTTAGTCGATTTAGCGATGTCCGCTCGTCCGTCTATTCGTCTGTTTGCCTCTGTAGACCTTGTAATCAAACTAAAGGTCTCAAATATGAATATATTTTCATGAAAGTTTAGTATATATGATATTGCTACCAAATATAGTCAGGGTCGGTGGATTTTTCGAACTCGATATGAATTTTTTCATATCTGCATCCTAAAAAATTAATAACAATACCACTCAAATTTGGTTTATGCTTATTTTCTATATCCAATTAGTTGGACCTAAGTCATAGGGTCTCCAAACCATGGTATAGGGTATTGCATAGTCGGTCTAGACCGACTATAATTTTCTTACTTGTTTTTATTTAATTTCTCCTCATAACCCCATTGTGTATTTTTTGTAAATCAAACCAATTTCTTTGCAATTTATTTTCCTCTTCTTATAGTTAATTTATATTTAAATACGAAGACGTTAATATGTCAATAACTTCAACATTTACAATTGCATTTCTAACCATCCCACTATCGTTTTCTTCTAATGTTTTATATTCGTTACAAACATAAATAAGAACAAATAAAAGAATAACACAACAAACTCATTTGCGTTTGCCTTTTAAAACGAATAGAAAATCGAGACAATAAGACACGATTCAATTTACTTATAATCATAAAAAAGTATTTCAATTGGTTGCAATTGAAATAATACAAAAATTCAGTTCAATGGAAATGGATGCTTGTGCGAAAAAATCAATGGCAAAAATTTTACAAACATTATTAAATTTGGGAAGTCATAAATTGTTTTCTGCCAAAGAACTACACAATTTCCAAGTTAAGTGAAAAAATTCTCAACTAATTTCAAAAAACTCTCGATTGATTTTCTGAAATTAACAAATGATTTTTATAATCTAAAAGCACTTTACCAGATTACCGAAACATTTTTCTAACTATAAGGCCTTTCATCAATTTCAATAGCGATCGTTATAAATTTCCACATATGTGCGATCTGTCGTTTAATTACAAGGTGGACATTGATACAAAGAAAGAGGGACGGATGTACATCGCTAAATCGACTCAGAAAGTGATTCTGTAATTAAAGTTGGGTCTAGGTCAGATATATTTGGTAATTAAAATATCAGAGGAAACTCACTATACCCTGACCACAGAGTGATGCAGGGTATAAATACGATATAAATAGAAAACCAAAAATGGAATTATTAAGTTGCCTTTTCAAGACGTTAAATTCGGTAGTTAACACAAATTTTAGTTATGTTCATGATTTTTTTAATTGAGAGCAATTATTGAATGCAATCAGATTAAAATGTAAATACATACGATTACATTTTTATTTGTTCAAAAAGTAAGAGTATCACCATATTGCTTACTCTCTTACTCTCATCGGTAAACTATTCGTTCCCATGTACAAAAAAAAAAAAACAACAACGACAAGCAACTAAAAATTATCCTGCATTCATCGCTGATTGATATCTAAAGGGTCCGCCATCTAACGTTTTTTTTTTCAACTAGTGCTTATTTCGTGAATGGTAATACTTAGCTCATGTCTAATTTGACAGATAATTAGTTTTATCCTTCCGCTGAACGAATATGGTTGTGTATACGCTTGAACAACGCTGGGAAATATTGCGACATTACTTTGAAAATCATGGTAATGTTGCAGAATGTATGCGAAAATTGCGTACGGATTTTGGAAGAAGAGAAACACCGTCAGCTCCGTGAAAGAAACTGGCATCCTCATCGATAAACCAAAGCGTGAAAAGCCAAAAACAGTGCGTACACACGAGAATATTGCTGCTGTGGCAGAAAGTGTGCGTGAAGCGCCATCAACATCAATTCACCGTCGTTCTCAAGAATTGAACATTTCGGAGGCATCATTGAGACGAATTTTGCATAAAGACCTTGGTATGATGCCATACAAAGTCCAATTGGTTCAGGAGTTGAAGCCAACTGACCATCCAATGCGTTTTCGCTTCGCTAAGTGGGCCTGCGATCGACTTACAGATGCCGATTTTGCCAAAAAAAAATCATCTTTTCAGATGAAGCTCATTTTGATCTTGGCGGGTGTGTAAACAAGCAAAATTGTCGCATTTGGGGCACAGAAAACCCGCACGCATACATTGAAAAGCCGATACACCCAAAACGAGTCACTGTTTGGTGCGGATTTTGATCCAGAGGCATAATTGGGCCATTTTTCTTCGAAAATGAGCAAGGAGTGGCCGTTACAGTCAATGGCGATCGTTATCGGGCCATGTTGAAGGAATTTTTGTTCACAAAAATTGAAGAGGAGGATACTGGCAACATTTGGTTTCAACAGGACGGCGCTACATGCCACTCAGCCGAAGCTACACTCGATGTTTTGCGCCCTGTTTTTGAAGATCGCATTATCAGCCGCAGAGCTGATGTCGTTTGGCTACCTCGGAGCTGCGATTTGACACCGTTGGATTATTATTTGTGGGGTACCCTCAAAGATAAGTGTTACAAGCCAGAGACAATTGACGCTTTAAAGGACAATATTCGTGAAGCCATTGGTGAAATACAGCTGCACATAATCGATAATGTGCTTAAAAATTGGACCGATCGTGTAGGCTACTGCATGGCCAGCCGAGGCAGCCATTTGAATGAAATGATTTTCCATTATTAACCGGAAGGATTGTACTTTCAAATAAAAAAAAATTTGAGATAATATTCAGTAGTTTTTTTTATAGGATTTTCGAAAAGAAAAAGTTTTTGGCGGACCCTTTATATGCACATGTTCTGTTACGTATAAACATTTTTCACTATTTTTAGTCTTTTTACCGAAATTTTATAGCAATTTATAGAGTTGTTTCCACAGTTTACCCACAATTTACTCAATTGCAATACCAGCCTGCTAGAAATAACGAAACCAATATTAAGGGCACTCATGATAACGATTAAAACGGGAATAACCTGTGCAAACTGCGATTTTTTTTCACTCTCGCAAATGAACTGTCCAAAATTGTTTCAAAATTCTCTTGCGCACCTCTTGTAAATTTGCCAGACAATTTAGTATCGTAAACTTGAACTGTTTAGTTGTGCAACTGATTAGTCAGCTGTTTTGTGTTTACTTTTATTACAAAAAATAAAACAGTGATAGAATTGGATTTTGAAGAAAGAATTATAAAATACGAAAAAGAAATGAAATATAAATCTGCTACTTAATAAATTTTTTTTGTTTTTTCTATTACTTTATTTCTAAAAATAAAATACACACATACGTACAGTCATTTTTATTGTTAAGGCCTGTACGCAGTTTGCTAAGGAATCAAAAACTTCATATAAAAAAACGCTTCAGAAATGCTTAAGGAATTTTTCTGTCAAAAAATTTCTGTTGATAGTCCGCAGCTTTTTAAAAAAGTAGTATTGTTTTTACTACTTTTTTTTGACGTAAATGAAGTTAGGCAACCCAGGCTTTGAGCAGGAATATCAAATTTTTCATTCTTTCTGAAAGGAATTTTGACAGGAGAGGTAAGCATAAACAAAATGTAATATGCTAAAAAAATAAAAGTTATTTTTCAGTTGCAAACCTGGGAAAAAACGAACAAAATTCGGCAAAAAAAAAACAAGAAGCGGATGGGTCAGGCCAAATAGAGCAGAACCGAAGAATTGATTTATTTTCAATTTCACAATTCTTAATAATTGACAGAAAACAGCTGATTTCTAGCGTTGCACTGAAAGGTACTTTTGTGCTTTTTTTCTTTAAGAAATATATGAAAATTTTCTGTTAAGATTCCTTAACAAGCTGCGTACAGCTCTTTATTGTTAATTTTATGCTGGGATTTTATTTAATGAATTTTTTGTTTTGACATTTCCATCAAATTGACTTTATTGCACAATAGTTTAAAAAGGGGCTTCATAAATTCAGTCTCGCAAATTTGCACAATTGCACAAATGTTAATAATAAGCGTTTTCATGAGTTCCCTTAATGTCTTAACTGTACCCAGGTAAATGGTTTACTTAATAAATGGGCGTGATTTTAACGGACAGACAAACGGACATCACTATAGCGACCAGGTTTGTCGTAAGGATCAAAAATATATATAATTTATAAGGTCGTAAATTCATATTTCGATGTGTAACAAAAGGAATAACAAACTGATATATATCCTCTGGTGGTATGGAGGGTAAGATAATATATATATAAACGAATATGTATGACTGTGTATCCCATTTGTCCACTTTCGCAGTTTTAAGAAATGATGCTAAAGCTGTCGAATGCTTTAGTAAACATTTGTTTGAGTAGGGCTCTGACTTGTCTGTTTGAGGCGGAAATTTTTGACTGCTTTTTCACCACCTTACGGATAAGCGTGGATGACTAATAGATTGTTTTATCATTTTTACCACGATCTGAACATTATTTCTCGTGGTGAAATTTCCACCAAATTCGCGACTGGGTAGAGCTCTGAAACTTTCAACATTTACGTAAATTAGATGGCAAAATAATATTTAATCAATTTCTTTATTATCTGCTCATTATTTCTTGCGGTAAACTTTAAATCATATAAAGCATATTTAAAATTTTTTTTGTTCATTTGAGAATCTGCATATCAATTGAGAATTAATGGAAACCCATTGATAATTTCCTAAAATCAATTGAAAGTTTCTGAGAATTAATTGAAAACTCCTGAAAATTAATAACAATTTTTGACAATTTCTAAAATTGAGAATTTCTGAAACACAATGGGAAATGGTGTAAAATTTGTTTCTCTTAAAAATTGTTTTCTTTAAAATAGCAAGAATATTTTAAGGACATAAAAAATAAGCATAAGCCAAATTGTTGCTTGTAACAAATGTAAAAGGTAATATGGGATGTGATCATTATATGAGGACAGGGTCTAAAAATGATGCTGTCCTAAGCTACACTTATTGATTTGCATGCCGTCACTAAGGAGAGTATTTTTAACCTACTTTGAACAAAAATGGTCTTACCTCATTACGTTGTAATTAGACAGGCTTTAACCAAATCAAAGTCGATCGGTATATAAAAAGTCGATATGGATAAAATATTTGCTATATGCAAACATTGGCACCCGCTCATTGTACCCTGACTACTGTTTGTTGAACTAGCTGTAAATCACTGCTTAGAAACTATAATTATAAGGCAAACATTAGGCAACTTACCTTATTAATATGTGCTGAAGTTCCTTTTGCAAAAAAACCTAAGATAATTTAACTTATAAGTTTTATGTTTCTTGATGTTTTGTTAATGATGGCAACATTTAAAATAAAATTAAAAAAAAAACTGTATATGCTACAATGACGACAACAACAATGACGACGACTAAATGGTGTGTACTTTTGTGTAGGTGTAATCATTTTCAATACAACTCTGTTAAGCAGACTTATCGGTACTTCTTGTTACGAAATTTATGTCTGTCGTTAACTCTCTGTCTCTCTCTCTCTCTATTCTCACTAAGAGACCATTCTATTACACACTTGTTGACTACAAATATAAAGTTGCCTGTTGACGATGATCAAAGTGATGTATGTAGAGTTTCTTTTTGGATTTTTCTTTGGATGGCCTTAAATCCCAGACTAAATTCGATAGACTACGTGGTCGTGATAAGCGGCGTGTTTTCTTTTCGGGCAACTTATTCGAATCGCCCGATGTACGACCACCACTGCGTGATGAATCTAAAGTGCCTTCACGTGGATTATGATTGTGACTGTGTGCTGTCGAATGTAGCATGCCCGTTAAGCCACCATTGGTACTAGAACTTTTGCTCAGCGGTATGGAAATTGGATGATTCATGTTAATGCTGCTGTTGTTGTTTATATTATTGTTACTACATTTCAGTACTAGATCGGGTGGTGCAACGACTACTGGTTGTCCTTTGGGATTTGTTGAGATCGGTGGTGAAACTGAACTATTATCGGGTGTCAACTGCAAACTACTTAAACTTTTATATCTATTGGCCGGGGAAACATGGACCATATAAAGAAAGAAAAATGATTTTAAATTAAATTATGTAATGATTTGAGAAAAATAGGCTTTTAACACAATATATTATAGTAGTAGTAATTATATGTAGTATTTCTTAAAAACTCTCTAAAGAACTAAACTAGACTAATATAAGAAATTATAATTACATACACTCGAGTGTAATGCAGAAAAGTAGAACTTAAAAGTTGAATTTAATATTGAATATTTTAGAGTAGAACCCGTATCATACATTTAATGATCGTCTCTCTTGAACACTCGAAAAAATCATTAGATATTGAAAATGATAGTGGAAAATGTCCCTCAAACAATTATGTTCACATCGGTAACGATATATAATAAAACATTTAAAAATCGCCTGCCTAGAAATGGTCTGCTTCATACGTGAATGTAGTTAATAATTGATTATAAAAGAATGAAATATGCTCCTGTTAATACAAATATCTAAAATATACAATATCGATTTAACTCTACATCTCACATTTAATGGTTTACTTTAAATTTTCCATTTATTTCAATATTTCTTTGGTAAAACAGACAAATAAGTTTTTTCAGAGTTGATAGTTATATATTAAAATGCTAAAATAATTTGAACAAAAACATATAAAATTAAACGATTTTTTTAGAGAATTCCACCAAACTTAAAGAAACTTATTATTTTCTCAAGTGATTTAATTTAATTTAATTTTGAAATTAAATGAGAGTTCAATATTATAATTGATACAATAATTCCATTCTCATTAATACATTATGTTATTGAAAGTACTAAAGTCTCTTACGCCATAATTTGTAGCCCAGAAAATTTAGTTTATATTGGAGGTACTGGTTCAATTCAAATGGGAAGGCATGCCCCTTGACCGTTCATTCCGACTTTCTGCAAAAGTCAGTCTGCCTATATATATAAGCGTCCAATATACCAAGTTTCATCATTGTAATCCTGATATCCAAGTAAAATTGTCATGTTGATAGTAAAAACTGATAATAGTTTTTTTCGTAAAACATTATAATTTATATCTTCCACACAGTGAGAAAAACTTTATTGTTGTTCTCGAAACCGATATGTTAGCGTATGAAGCAAACCAATAATAAGCTGGTGATACGATTATCATAAATATACGAAAAGATAATTTTTGATACTCATATTGTGTAAGACTTTCACACGGAGTTGCCATTCTATGCCAAAGTAGATGGTTTCGGGAAAGTTCGGGTTAAATTATTCCTCACAAATCCCACAAATCGTTGATCGATTACTCAAAATGAACTAATTGCAATCTCAAAATTATTTATCATCTTATCAGCTGCTTTAATTTAATTTCCTAAATAATGAGACTTTATTAACTAGAAATGAATAGATCCTGGGGGCAAATCGACGCATTCGATTCGTGTAAAATCACTCGAAATTCAATATTTTGGGTCATTATTTAAAGAAGACGGACAATCGTCAGACCTCGTTTCACTTTAACTATTAACTACGGAAAATAAAGAAATAATTTCGATCGAAAAATTTCAATAATGAATGCGACGATTCGACCCCGTGCATTTGATTTTATTGAATGACTCTTTCGACATTTATTAGAACTAAAGCAAAAGGCACTGAATACGTTTTTCGTAGAGTGAGGTGCGGTACAAAGAAACTTTAAAAGCAATACTCAAAATTTTCAAGCGTTATAAAATAAAAAAAAGTAAAATAAAATAAAATAAAATAAAATAAAATAAAATAAAATAAAATTAAATTAAATAAAATAAAACAAAATAAACTAAAATAAAATAAATTAAAATAAAATAAAATAAAATAAACTTAAAAAAATAATATAAACTAAAATAAAATAAATTAAAATAGAACTAATTACATAAAAAAATGAAATAAAAATTATATAAAATTAAGTACCATAAAATAAAATAAAATAAAATAAAAAAAATAAAATAAAATAAAATAAAATAATGCAACATGAAATGAAATGAAATGAAATGAAATTTAATAAAATGAAATAAAATAAAATAAAATAAAATAAAATAAAATAAAATAAAACATAATAAAATAAAATAAAATAAAATGAAATAAAATATAATAAAATAAAATAAAATAAATTAAAATATGATAAAATAAAATAAAATAAAATAAAATAAAATAAAATAAAATAAAATGAAATAAAATAAAATAAAATAAGTGAAATTAAATAAAATAAAAAATATAATAATATAATATTAGAATTTAATAAAATAAAATAAAATGAAATAAATAGATCAAATTAAAATAGAATAAAATAAAATATAATAAAATAAAATAGAATAATATAAAAAAATAAAAAAAAATAAAATGAAATAAAATAAAAAAATTATATAAACTTAAATAAATAAATAAAATAAATTAATAAAACTAAAATAAAAAAAAAATAAAATAAAATAAAATAAAATAAAAAAATTAAAAATTATATACAATGAAATAAAATAAAATAAAATAGAAATTAAATAAAATGAAATAAAATAAAATAAAATAATACAAAATGAAATGAAATGTAATAAAATAAAATAAATTAAAATAAAATAATTTAAAATAAAATGAAATAAATAAAATAAAATAAATTAAAATAAAATAAAATAAAATAAAATAAAATAAAGTAAAATAAACAAAATAAAAATAAAATAGAAATTAAATAAAATGAAATAAAATAAAATAATAAAAAATTAAATGAAATGTAATAAAATAAAATAAAATAAATTAAAATAAAATACAATAAAATAAAATAAAATAAAATAAAATAAAATAAAATAAAATAAAATAAAATAAAATAAAATAAAATAAAATAAAATAAAATAAAGTAAAATAATTTAAAATAAAATAATATAAAATAAAATAAAATAAAATAAAATAAAATAAAATAAAATAAAATAAAATAAAATAAAATAAAATATAATAAAATAAAATAAAATAAAATATAATAAAATAAAATAAAATAAAATAAGTGAAATTAAATAAAATAAAATAAAAAATATAATAATATAACATAAAATTTAATAAAATAAAATAAAATAAAATAAATAGATCAAATTAAAATAGAATAAAATAAAATAAAATATAATAAAATAAAATAGAATTATATAAAAAAAAAATAAAATGTTATAAAATAAAAAAAAATATATAAACTTAAATAAATAAATAAAATAAATTAATCAAACTAAAATAAAAAAAATAAAATAAATTAAAATAAAATAAAAATTAAATAAAATGAAATAAAATAAAATAAAATAGAAATTAAAAAAATTAAATAAAATAAAATAAAATAATAAAATAAAATAAAATAAAATAATACAAAATGAAATGAAATGTAATAAAAAAAAATAAAATAACAAAAAAAAAAAAATAAAATAAAATAAAATTATACAACATGAAATGAAATAAAATGAATGAAATTAAATTAAATAAAATAAAATAAAATAAAATAAAATAAAATAAAATAAAATATAATAAAATAAAATAAAATAAAATAAAATAAAATAAGTGAAATTAAATAAAATAAAAAATATAATAATATAACATAAAATTTAATAAAATAAAATAAAATAAAATAAATAGTTCAAATTAAAATAGAATAAAATAAAATAAAATATAATAAAACAAATTAGAATAATATAAAAAAATGAAATAAAAAATAATAAAATAAAATAAAATGAATTAAAATAAAAAAAAATATATAAACTTAAATAAATAAATAAAATAAATTAATCAAACTAAAATAAAATAAAATAAAATAGAATAAAATAAAATAAAATAAAATAAAATAAAATAAAATAAAATAAAATAAAATAAAATAAATCAAAATGAAATGAAATGCAATAAAATAAAATAAAATAAAATAAAATAAAATAAAATAAAAAAAAAAATAAAATAAAATAAAATACAATAAAATAATATGAAATAAATTAAAATAAAATAAAATGAAATAAATAAAATAAATTAAATTGAAATAAAATAAAATAAAGTAAATTAAACTAAATTAAAGTAAAATATGAGAAAATAAAATAAAATTAAATATAATAAAATAAAATAAAATAAAATAAAATAAAATAAGATAAAATAAAATAAAATGAAAAAATAAGATAAAATAAAATAAAATAAAATAAAATAAAATAATATAAAATAAAATAAAATAAAATAAAATAAAATAAAATAAAATAAAATTAAAATAAAATAAAATAAACTAAAATGAAATAAATAAAATAAAATAAAATAATATACAATAAAATTAAATAAAATAAAATAAAATAAAATAAAATAAAATTAAAATAAAATAAAATAAACTAAAATGAAATAAATAAAATAAAATAAAATAAAATACAATAAAATTAAATAAAATAAAATAAAATAAAATAAAATAAAATAAAATAAAATAAAACAAAATAAAGTAAAATAAAATAAAATAAAATAAAATAAAATAAAATAAAATAAAATAAAATAAAATAAAATAAGGTAAAATAAAATAAAATACAATAAAATAAAATAAAATAAAATAAAATAAAATAAAATAAAATAAAATAAAATAAAATAAAATAAAATAAAATAAAAAAAAAATAAAAAAAAATAAAATAAAATAAAATAAAATAAAATACAATAAAATAATATGAAATAAATTAAAATAAAATAAAATGAAATAAATAAAATAAATTAAATTGAAATAAAATAAAATAAAGTAAATTAAACTAAATTAAAGTAAAATATAAGAAAATAAAATAAAATTAAATATAATAAAATAAAATAATATAAAATACAATAAAATAAAATAAAATAAAATAAAATGAAAAAATAAGATAAAATAAAATAAAATAAAATAAAATAAAATAAAATAAAATAAAATAAAATAAAATTAAAATAAAATAAAATAAACTAAAATGAAATAAATAAAATAAAATAAAATAAAATACAATAAAATTAAATAAAATAAAATAAAATAAAATAAAATAAAACAAAATAAAGTAAAATAAAATAAAATAAAATAAAATAAAATAAAATAAAATAAAATAAAATAAAATAAAATAAAATAAAATAAAATAAAATAAAATAAAATAAAATAAAATAAAATAAAATAAAATAAAATAAAATAAAATAAGGTAAAATAAAATAAAATACAATAAAATAAAATAAAATAAAATAAAATAAAATAAAATAAAATAAAATAAAATAAAATAAAATAAAATAAAATAAAATAAAATAAAATAAAATAAAATAAAATAAAATAAAATAAAATAAAATAAAATAAAATAAAATAAAATAAAATAAAATAAAATAAAATAAAATAAAATAAAATAAAATAAAATAAAATAAAATAAAGCAAAATAAAGTAAAATACAATAAAATAAAATAAAATAAAATAAAATAGAATAAAATAAAAAAAAAATAAAATAAAATAAAATAAAATAAAATAAAATAAAATAAAACAAAATAAAGTAAAATAAAATAAAATAAAATAAAATAAAATAAAAGAAAATTAAATTAAAATAAAATAAAATAGAACAAATTAATATAAAATAAAATAAAATAAAATAAAATAAAATAAAATAAAATAAAATAAAATAAGATAAAATAAAATAAATTAAAATAAAATAAAACAAAATAAAGTAAAATAAAATAGAATAGAACATAATATCAATGTAAGTCCCTTTCAATGGGCTGCAAAAAATTACTCTACGTTTTGTAGCAACCGATAATTTTAGTTCTGATGACTTTCAGACTGATATAAGGTTTTCTAATTCATCAATTGGCATTTAATTATAAATTAAATAAAAATTTTATGTAAAATTAAAACAAGTTTCATAATAAGTACTTACGCGAACATTTATAATAATCCCGAAGTTATATAAATTAAATGAAAATAGTTGTAAAAAGGTATTAATATTTTCGTATGTATGATCAGAAATATATTTTCAATAATACGATTCATTGTCTGAACTCTAATGAATCTTTATTGATTTTTTGAAAATTTCATATACACTATGGCGATATCAGGTGTACCGATTTTTTACAATTACTGAGATCTACTTAACTTCCTAAGACTTTAGAAACATGCTTTAAAAATACTTCGCTCATAAAGAAAGAATACCGTTATAATTATTCCTTTTGGTTTGCATAAAATACTGACCTGATGTGAAACAAAGGAGACTGGGGTTCTAAACTACAATCTTTATTTAAAATGCCAGCACTTAAAGGTGCTACATTGCCATTTAGGGGCGTATGATGATGATTACTTGGTGTCAAAACTCTGCCATTAGATGTTATGCTGTTATGAAGATGATGATGATGATGATGCTGCTGTTGCTGCTGCTGTTGTTGTTGTTGTTGTTGTTGTTGTTGTTGTGGATGATGCGTATGGTGATGGGTTGCTACAGCGGTGGCAACGGAAGATGATGATAAATTTACTACCGACGCTTGATGATGATGATGATGATGTTGATGGCTGTGTTGATGGTGATGATGACTACCATTTGAACTGCTAGTGTTGGTAGCATTGCCGCCACCACCTCCGCCGTTGCTACTGCTGCCAGCACTATGTGAATTTTTCAAATAAAGCTTTGGTAGTGTGGGACGTTGACGTTTTTCCGGTAATTTTTTCCCCGGTATTGTTTCAATGGGCGGTGGCACTGGTTTAATATCCTCTTGGACATGAGTATGTTGATAATGATTGACGACATTGCCAACACCACCACCACCACCACCACCACCACCACCACCACCACCACCACCGCCTCCTGATGTGGGATGATTATGCGAATGATTCTGATGATGGTGGTGATGATGTTGTTGGTGTTGCTGTTGCCCAACTGCTGGTGGCAAATGGTGGTGATGATGAGGATGATGACTGTGATTGCTACTGCTATTGTGACTGCTATTGGTATTTGTATGTTTATTCGATTCCAGGCTACTATAGTTGTTGTTGTTGTTATTGTTGTTGCTGCTGTTATTATTGCCATTGACACAATTGTTATTTAAACTGTTATTATTGCTACTTGAATTATTGTTGTTGTTGTTGTTGCTATTATGGCCATTTGAATTTTGATTCACCCGTATCAAACTACAATAGTTACCACTACTGTCGGTGTATTGCGACTTAATTGTGGGTGTCTCATTTATGGGCTCAAATCTAGATAAAGCTTTCGACAATGGCGTCAATCCTCTAACATAATCATATATATGATCTATATCTTTATATTCATCTGATACATCTGCAGGTGATTGATTTTTACTATACGAATCACAGCTGGCACTACGCTTTAATATATAACCATTTTCCAATAGGCCATTGGCCACATACGCTACACCGGCTGCTGATGGCAACATAACCACGGGTAATTTATTCCGACTACTAAATTTCGAGTCCTTTTTCTCTTTCTCAGAAAGCTTAATATCGACTATTTGTAAACGATCTCGGGCATCGCTCAGTAGACGTTGAGCTTTCTCAAGAAATCGTGTATACTCGATGAAATGTTCTAGTTGATCCATATTTTTGGCTCGTTGCAATTTGATTTTAGCATTTAAGGGTACTGGCACCAGGTCGTTGTCCTTTTGCAAAGGTAAAGCAAAAATACGATCAATTTCAACACAGCCCAAAAGACGCATTTCCGCAACGAATGGTTGTTTTAAACCCTTCGGTACGCTACCATGAACTAGTCTGTAATAAAAAATTAAAAACGAAAATTTATATGTTTTGAGTTGTCGCAATTGAATTCAAGTAAATTTCACTAGATGTACGGCCTACATAGACAGTTTTCTGATTTAAAGGAGTTTTCCCATCCTGGAAAACTTGTTTGATAACGTTAATACTATCGAAAGAAAGTTCTTTCAAAGGAAATTATTGTTTTGTTAAAATCTGAAGTCTGAGTTATTTTTATTATGGAAACGTAAAATTTTCCTCGATTTAATTTTGTGTAATATATATTGTCAGATTTGTTCGATTCGGTGTTCCTTCAATAAAACAATTGTCGGATTAGGAGTTATATAGGTCTTTTCAAAAAGAAATTACATTTTTAGGAAAAGTTTCCTTTAACAAAAAAGTACTAACATAATAAAAAATTTATATTTTTTAAAAGGTACTTTCATAAGAAATGGTACTTTTATAAGAGAAGGTACCTTTTTAAGAATAATAACGTTCTTAGTTATGATATTAATACTTAGACGTATGAGTGATAGTATTATGAAATTAAATGTAAATCATGCAGCGTTACAGAGTCATTGATGAGCGTAAATTTGTATATCGTAATCGTAATGCTTAATAATAATAATAATTTTCATTTTGAATGATTTTTATCCCAAAGAATTATATTTCATTAAAAGTCATACAGTCGAATTCTGATATTCTTATAAGTTTTAGTTTAGTTTTAGTTTAAGTGTTTTTGAATTTACCTCACTACAACTGGCATTCTTTTCAACAAGAGATTCTTCACAGTGTGTACTCCACTTATACTATCCTCCTTAGCTATAGGTGAAAATTTTGCTTTGGTATCGAGTGGCATATTTATGATTTCATCTTTTATATTTTTGCACTGTAAAACTTTGCCATTTTCATTCATAGTTGTTAGCATTTCGCCAGCATGTATGGTGCGACTCATTAGGGGACAGCGAAATGTTTCACGCACCAACACACGACAATTACGACGTTTCGATAATTCCAATACCGATTCGATGCAACGCGTAGAACGACCATCTTCGCTAAGCAATTCAAAATAACCAGGATACGATTCGGGTATCAAAACTTTAGCACCAACATTTGTGGGCTTACGACCTTCTTTCAACTTTATGGGTTGAGCTAAAATCTGATATTTTTTACCCGAACTAAGAAAAAGTGCCGTACTTTGCAGAGATGGCGCCGACAGAGTAGGTACACCAAGATTTTGATGTTGACCCTTGACAATTTTAGCTACAGCTGGGAGTTTTTGCTTGGAAAAATCACGCAAATACACAGGAGGCGTTAATGTGGAATCCCCAAAACGGGATGCGGCCAATATTATTTGGCCATCAGTAGCGGCCATGTCGCGATTAAAGAATGATAACAGTTTGTTTCGTGCAAAGTTAACATTAAATGTAAATAAATTTCATGGATTTTGCGTAGGATCCGGATCACTAGTTGTTGCTGTTGCTGTTTCTGTTGTTGTCTTTGTTTGTAATATATCGATATTCCCGTTTAATAAATCTTCCTTGGTAGGTATGGCGTATGTTGTGATAACAAAGGAGTTTGTAGATTGTTTTGAGGTTGACGGTAAATAGTTGAGGTCTTGTTTAGATATATTAGGTATTGAGGTATTCGTTGTAGTTGTTGTTGATGTTGAGGTTAGGAAACGTGAGGAGGTTTGTAGTGCGTAGCTAAAATACTGCATTCGGTTTGAATCTCAATACTTTCTTTGCCTGTTGTACTTCCAATAATATTTCTCTATAAACGTTTAAAAGCGAATTGTCCTAAAATTAAATTAATTTATAAATTCAGAATTAATGTGGTGTTGATATATAAAAATTTACATATTATTATAATAAATTCGCCACAATTGCAATTTTAATTTTAGAATAATCAAAACAAAACTCAAAAACATCTTTGGCTACATTTCGTTTACATACGGGTATTTCCATTATAGTGAAATACATTACACCCCATCAAAAAATTCTATACAGTCAGAAAGTATAACACTCTTAGGGCACTGTTATACGTTCAATATATCTGTGGTCATCACTTATGACCGCCTAAGTCGACTTTAGAACGATTTGAGTTAAGTATGCTATCATATTCTACTAAAAACGCTTTATATTTACGTGAAATCCCCATTTCTCTAACATTTTTTAATAAAAAGTTATTAATGAAAACATATTGACCTAAGTCGTAATGAAACCCCATTACATTTATATAAAAAGTAATTTTCCTCGAAAGCATGATTTTCGACTTACGCGGTTAATGTTTGCGACCACAGATATATTGTGATATTTGAATCGCAATCCATATCGCAGAATGGCCACCAATTCTGATATCCATTAAAATGGATTGCGATCCATCAATACTGCATGCTACACGTTCAATATAAATTGTGATATGTGGACGTGTAACAGTGCCCATAAACTTACTAATTTTCAGAGCACTCTTAAATTAGAGTTACAAATTGTAATTATTATTTATTTATTTGCTTTCGTGTACAACAAGAATAAATCTTATAATAACAGTTGAGGAATAATTACGCTAAGGCATGACAATTTAGGAACATTTTAAAGAATAACCATGAAAACAATTCAAGATTACAAATAAATAAATTAAAATTATAATTATATATCTATACTAATATAATAAAGAGGTAATGTGTGTTTGTTTGTTTGTTTGTTTGTAGGAGGTAATCTCCGTAACTACGCAACTGATCTTCCTGAAATTTTCACAGAGTCTTACTACGGATATGGGAAGTGCTATAGGCTATAATTTTTTAAATATTTTTTGGTGGGCGTGGCATCTCCCACAGAAAGTAAATTTTTAATATCATATACATATATTGAGTACTATGATAGGGAGAGCTTTGCAAATTTGTGTGAGGTCACCTATTGTTAATATTAGTAGCTATGCCGGAAATGGGCGGGATCGGATAAGTGGGCGTGGTACCTCCCATACAAGTAATAGTTCAATGTTATATATCTCGAGTATGTGATGAAGAGAGCTTTTCAAATTTTTTTGATGTCACCTATTATTACTGTGAGTAGTCGGATGCAAAATGGGCAGTATCGGACCAATAGGCGCGGCACCTGCCATACAAAGTAAATATAAAATGCCACATATCTGGAGTACTGTGATAGTGAGAGTCTTAGGACTTTGTGTGAGCCCATAAGTTATTCATTTGATTAGTTAGACAAAAAATGAGCGTGATCGGAGCAGTGGGCGTGGCACCGCCCATACAAAGTAAATATATGGTATCATATAATTGGTGTGCTAAAAAAGGAAGCTTTGACACTTTGCACGAGTCTATCAAATCTTAGTATGAGTAGTCGAACCAAAAACTTGGCGGGTTCATACCAATGGGCGTGGCACTACCCATGCAAAGTAACTATTTAATGTCATATTTCTGGAGTACTGTAAAAGAGAGAGCTTTTGTGGCTTTGCGTGAGTCCATACGTTCTTTGTGTGATTAGTCGAACAAAAAAATGTGCGTGATCGGAGCAGTGGACGTAGCACAGCCCATGCAAAGTAGATATCTAATACCATAAAACTGGTGTACTATAAAACGGAATGACTCGACATTTTGCATGAGTCCATCAGATATTAATGTGAGTAGTGCACTAAAAATTGGGCGGGATGGGATTAGTGGGCGTGGCACCTCCTATATATAAAATGTGAAGCACTACGAAAGCGACAGTCTTTTGACAAGTTCATTAGTTATCAATGTGATTTGTCGTGGAAAATATATCGCCCAAATAAAAAATCGCAAAACTCAAAAATCGCGAAAAATAAAAATCGCCCAAAAAACAAAAATCTTCAAAATCTAAGCGAAGCACACCGGGTTGCATCTAGTAAATTAATAAAATTATTAAGCAAAATAATCAAAAATGAATTTTTTAAAATTTGAATCGTTGCTGTTTAGTTACTGAGATTGTGGAAGCATATTCTAAGGACGTGCAACGTTGACGTAGATACGCCAAATGTCAAATAAAGACGACGAGGTAGAATTAATTTTTTCCGCGGTTTGATCTGGCGAACCGCAGATTCTTATAAAGATAAGATGGTTTTGCGGTGAAAATTACTTTATGCAGAAACAACAAAACACTAATTTTTATAATTTAATTTTATATTCGTGAAGGAAGAAGTTCCGGCAGACCTGCTTAGTCTAAAAACATATCTAATTATACAGTTATATAAAATATTAAATTTGGCTTTACTGAATCACAACTTACAAAAACTTTACACCCGTATAAAATGCCGGGAATTAAATTAGGTTCGGCTAGAAATATTCTTATATTTAAGGAGGTGAAAGATTGAGTGTGGTTCTATCAAGTTTGAGTGTTATTAAAAGTTACACAAAGATTTTTCGTTCTTGAAAAAAAGTCAATTCTCTCGCCGTTGATAACTATTCCATCCAAAAACTCTGGATTCGCACTTCGTTTGCGTATTAGCAGACATGTTGACTTGCTAGTATTTTTGCATAAACCATTTGCTGACGTCCATCGGTATAATTGACTAAGGTCATAGTTTATTATGTCTGTATTTTGATCTAGTTACTGAATTGGGGTTCTCAGAATGAATTGTACATCGTTTGCGTGCATGTGTATCTTGCAATGAGAAAAATAATCTGGTAAGTCGTTGATATAAATTGAGAACAAAAGTGGGCCTAATATTGATCGTTATGGTACACATTTTATAAGGTTTAATGGTTTAAATGATTCGCTATTTATACTCTCAGCACATAGAGGTATAGAGTGTAAATAGTTGCCATGAAAAATAAAAGAAAACTAGGTAAGTAAGACCAGGAGAAAATAAGTGCATGTAGTTCCTCAAAATTGCTAAAATGTCGAAAAATTTTCATCCACAAAGATATCTTTTTTTAGAATTTATTTTCATCAAACGGAAAAAAGTTATTAATTTTCCAGTTGACTTTTACATCGATAATTCGAATAATGTATAAAAGATTTGTCAAAATTCAAAAACCATGATTTAATCAATATCCATTGAAGTAGATACTCTAGTTAAACCTGTGAAGTTGATAATCTTGTTTTTCGTCGGTGGTTCACGTCCATGATCTGAAACATCATAATCATCTCAGCTTGAATTTCGTAAAACCAGCTTCAATATATTGGCTAATGTTTCATAAGATTTCATCATATTTGTGTCTAATGCGAACGGAATTGACGGTTTTTTTTGTTTGTTTTGTGCAACAGCACAACCTTCAAACTGGAAAGTGAGCCTCTTCAGTGAATAATCGCCAATCGCTGGCGTTATGTTCTATTCACAGATTATTCACTTAACCTATGGTGTTATTGTAGAAAGTGAACGAATTTCTGAATTCTGTTGCAACAATGTAATTCATTTCGTTTTGTGTTAGCGGTTTTGGTTGAACACTTCTACATTTGACGCATAATTATGATCTTGCAAATGACATGATCTTAGGACTCGAAGGTTGTGGTGGTTCGACACCATCAGAGAGTAACACTGGAAGTGCGGCAGTAAAAGCTTTTGTCTTCAACTTCCTCCCATTTGTTCCAGCAACATAGTTAATGCATCCGTAGTACCTGGTTTTATCTTGACCGTTTGGATCTTTTACCCAGATTACCGGCTTGACAAAATGCCAGTGTCCTCTTCGTCGATGAAACCAATTCAAAATATTGCTATAGCAATTACTGCATACTGTGAAATCTTCACCAGTTGCATCCAATTCATCGAAATTTTGCGTATATGAGAAGTTAAAATTCGGAGTTACAAATTTATTCGCTCCTTTTTTCCAACTTTGGCCAGATTTGTAACAAAATTAATTTATTTTTGGGCACTTGTTATTTTTCATAATGAACCGTCATTGTTTTTCTTGTTCAATTGTTATTTACTCCAAAGATTTTGTTATGTGTTGTCTTGTCAGTTTAATGATAGCACAGTTCAAGCTTTAAATTCGCTTGTAACAACGCGAAGTATGGAAAAAAATGTTGCACATAGTTGATAAACTAAAATCTCGAGTTTTCGACGAAAATATATCTGGAAAATGTGAAAAAGAATTTTTCAGTATTATATTTTCTATAGCATTTTGAAGGCACTAGATACAGTTTTTGCACGTTAGTTTGTTTTACAACTTTTTTTCCTAGTCTATATCTAGCTACACCTGTGCAGAAAAAAGGAAATCAAAATTTCAAAATTTTTAAAAACAACAGCTACTCTAGCAAAACGTATAAAATGTCCTAATAGGTATTTTAACTGAAAGAATTGAATTCTGTTGTAAATAAATAAAAAGTGTAGTGAAATGATTCACTTACCGAATTTTTAATTTATTTGTAATTTTTGGAAAAGTAAATTAAACATTTTCATGCTAGGAATATAAAATAAAACTAAAATGGAAGATTTTTAATTTTGTTAAAATTTTATAATGCTCGTATATAAAGTGAATTAAAGCAAAGTGTATGATTGGGCATTTAACTTTTGTGTAAAAAAAAAAATTTATTTAAATTTAAAATAATTTTTTTTGAAAATACAATCATTAAAATTAGTAGACTGAGTTTTGAGGTTTCATAAAACATTTTTTTGTGATGATTACCCAATAATCTCGGTTTTGGAGATAAACATCTGCTAAGTGATTTTGTTGATTAGTTTTTCTTTAGAACGCCTATAAAAGATAATTTGGGAGCGTACCAACATTTTAATTTTTATATATTTTGTAGGTAGATGTCGAGATGATTTAGGTATTTAAGTTTGTTCAGACTAGTCACAGAGTCAAATTCAGTTCGAAAGTGGAATTCAATATATATTAACTTCTTCAGAAAACGTAAATCTAAAATCTAGGCTTTTAAAATAATAGCTAAAAATTTAGGTTGCCAATTTTTTTAATGGCGCCTTAAGGTGTACTTATTTTTAAAGGTTTATTTATTATAGAAAACGATATAAATTTGTGATATGCCTGTATATTCAAAACATGACCATTATGGGTATCAAATTTTTTTTAAAAAGGTCCATCTTACCGATGTTCATCTATAAAACCGAAAGTTTTTGGGAATCACATAAAAACTAACAGCATTCCAACGATTAGTACCGTTATTGTCGCTAGCAATGTTAACCACAACTTAAAACTTTTCTATGCAAAATATAGAATTAAGAAACTAATATATTATCTATATGCTAATCAATATTTATAATATCTTCTTTTTAGCAAACAAAAAAAATTTTTTAAATGTCGGATATATTTTAACAATGAAATAAAAATATTGTACTATTAGCGAATCGCAACAATTCCTAAATCAAAGTAGCTTTCCGATGTAGTCTAAACGGCTTATTAGCCAACTAATGAATGCATAATAAAATTTATACACCACAATGATTAAAACCTCAGGATGCCTATAAAAAATAATAAAAACAGCTGACTATAAATATCAGTTGTTAAATGATCAATAAAAATCACATTATCCATTTGTTTTGCTTGTCATTTGTTGCGTTAATGAGTCACATAGTAAAACATTGATTATAAATCATCTTGTTATTTATATTATTTTCTTATTTATTTATTACATTCAATAATAATAAAAAAAATAATGTATAAAGCGGCAAAAGGTGGTAACATTAAAATGTTTTATTATTAACAGTTTACAAAACATGTGATCGTTTTGTTAGCACCGCCAATTAACTTTTCTATTACCGAACAATAATGGTTGGTTAGATTATGTAAAAAGTCTCTCGTTATCACTTTAGTTAAACAAGCGGATTATGAGCATTCAATGGAGAGGTATAACTTTGTGGGTAATGAAAATCGTAACGAAAATTCTATAATTTTCGAACTAATTAATATTATGAAATGTTATTTATACTATTTATTATATTTAACACTAGATGTAACCCGGTGTGCTTCGCTACACCCTCCCCCTCCCCCCCTCCCCTTCCGGATTGCTATGAAAGGGCTCACGCAAAGTACCAAGGCTCTCACTAATACAGTAATTCAGATATATCACATTTAATATTAAGTTTGTGTAGGGGTGCCACGTGCATTTGTCCAATCCCGGCCATCTTTTTGTCTGACTACTCACATTAATAATAGATGACCTGAGACAAATTTGCAAAGCTTTCTCTATCATATTAATATATATGATATTTAAAATTTACTTTATATGGGAGGTGCCACGCCCGCTAAAAATATTTAAAAATATTACAGCCTGTAGCACTCCCATATACACCCATGGCCTTGAACTTAGAATATCAATTGGCAATTTTTCTTTTTAGCGATTTATGATTTTGCCCATTTTTGATTTTGGAGATTTTTTGGGCGATTTTTATTTTTCGCAATTTTCGGTTTTGGCGAATTTTTGATTTTGCTTTCGTAGTACTTCATATTATTTATATAGGAGGTGTCACGCCCACTAATCCCATCCCGCCCAATTTTTATTGGACTACTCACATTAATATCTGATGGACTCGTGCAGAATGTCGAGTCTTTCCCTTTTATAGAACACCAGTTATATGATATGAGATATCTAATTTGCATGGTCTGTGCTACGTCCACTGCTACGATCACGCCCAATTTTTTGTTCGACTAATCATATAAAGAACCTATCGGCTCATGAAAAGCCACAAAGCCCTCTCGTTTACAGTACTCCAGATGTATGACATTAAATAGTTACTTTGCATGGGGAGTGCCACGCCCGTTGATGTGAACCCCTCCAATTTTTTGTCCGACTACTCATACTAAGATCTGATGGTGTCGTGCAAAGTGTCAAAGCTTCCCTTTTTTAGTGCACCGGTTATATGATATCATGTATTTACTTTGTACGGGCGGTTCCATGCCCACAGCTCCGATCACGCCCATTTTTTGTCTAACTAATCACATGAATAACTTATGGGCTCACACAAAGTCCCAAGACTCTCCCTATAACAGTAATCCAGATATATGGCATTTTATATTTAATTTGTATGGCAGGTGCCACGCCTATTGGTCCGATACTGCCCATTTTTTGTCCGGCTACTCACATTTGTAATACGTGACATCAGACAAACTTGAAAAGCTCTCTCTATCACAGTACTCGATATATATAATATTGAATTATTACTTGTATGGGAGGTACCACGCCCACCAGTCCGATCCCGCCCATTTCCGGCGTAGCTATTAATATTAACAATAGGTGACCTCACACAAATTTGCAAAGCTCTGCCTATCATAATACTCAATATATGTATATGATATTAAAAATTTACTTTGTGTGGGAGGTGCCACGCCCACTAAAAATATTTAAAAAATTATATCCTATAGCACTTCCCATATCCGCAGTAAGACTCTGTGAAAATTTCAGGAATATTAGATGAGTAGTTACGGAGATTACCTCTTACAAACAAACAAACAAACAAACAAACAAACACACATTACCTCTTTATAATATTAGTATAGATAAGCATATCGTTAATTAAGGAGAAAATTCTAAATTGAGGTACATTGTTTGAATTTTTGTATTCTGAATATTTTTCTCAGGAATGAGATCGAAGAAATCTTAACACACGTTTTTAATCATAATTTGATTATTTTTCTTTTGATTTTTCGGCTGTGCCGAATATTTTATACACTCCACCTCTGATCTAAATTTTATATAATAACCAGATATTAATATAAAAAAAAGCAAATTTTAAAATAATTTTTACCTGAATTAGCTTGTAATATGTTAATTTAAGAATACATTTCATACAAAGCACAAAAAAAACAAGGAAATAAATTAAAGTTACTCTACATAGACTTAAACATATACCCGATAAAAGCATATACACCAAATTTTATCTATATATATATCTATAATATTAAAAGGCTAGGCGATTTCTTGTGACCGATGTTTTGTTCTACCGTTTTATCCCGATTTTAACCAAACGTATATTATTTGAAAGACATTTTTTCTTTTTAGCCGTTTTGCAGATTTACAGATTTTTAATTTTTTTCCTTTATTTTGAGTAAATTGCATATAAAGTTCTACTAACGCATACATAAAATTATACAATGCTACGTGTGTCTTTATTAAATATGTTAATGTGTTTGTAATAAAAGTGAGTTTGTTTTTGCGTTGATTTGTGAATTGGCTATAATTCATTAGCATACTTTTAGGGTCTTTATTTAATGAAAAAATAAAACTTCCTAGAATTTGCGCTCGAATTTCGAGGGCTGGAATCTGCTAGTTTTTATAATTGCGACCAATAGTTTCTTACCAGGTGTACGGGTAGTGACAGAAGGCCAGGTTAAATCGGCTAAGAAAGTGATCGGTATAAGATTTGTACATGTGTAAAGTATCATTAATAGATTTAAACATCAACACAAACTTCTTAAATTGATTCTTATCAAAAATGTTCTTATTAAAATGCTAAGATGGGTATACATTTATCAAAAAAAAAAAAAAAAATAAAAATTAATTAAATTATTAAGAGAACGTACTATATATTTGTAACAAAAAATATCAAATCAATTAAAAGAAAATGGTGATGTGTAAAGGTAGTTTTTTTTTTTTAGAAAAAAGTATTTTTTTTAAGAAAGGATCTTTAAAATGAGCGTAATTATTTAATATAGTGTAAAATTTAGCTACTTTTTAGTATTAAGGTTACTTTTTGTAAAAAGTTACCCTTTGTTATGAACACAACTTTTTATAAAAGCACCATTTTTTAAAAAGTGCCCTTTTTTCAAAAAGTATACTTTTTTTTTTTAATAATTAGCACAATTTCTTAAAAAGAAAATTTTTTTAAAAACGGTACCTTATTTTTGTAAAAAAGTGTCTTTTCTTAAACGATACTTTAAAAAAGGGTATTTTTTCAAAAAAGGTTTGTAAAACAATACTTTTTAAAGATGGGTAAATTTTTACAAATATATATTTTTTAAAGAGTACTTTCCTCAAAAAGGTTAATTTTTTAAAAAAGGGTACTTTTTCAAAAAGATTCTTTTCCAAAAAAAGTTTTTTTTTTAAATGACACTTCTTTAAAAAAGGGTACTTGTTAAGAAAAGGTTCCTTTTTTTAAAAAACTGTAATTTTTTAAAAAAGATACCTTTTCTAAAAAGGCTTTTTTTTAAAGGGTCCTTTAAAAGAACTAAAAAAATTTTTAAAAAATTTTACTTTTTTGGCGATTTTCTTTATTACTTCGTGATATCTTTACATATCTAAGAAAAAACAAACACATTGAACATTTTTAAGAGCTTTTCACATTTTCATTCACATCTATTGGCCCTTTCGAACGATTTTGATGATTTTAAATAGCAACTCCTTCGTGATATGAGTAAACGATTTTGTGCAAAAATTAAGGGACTAGCTTCGTTAGTGAGGGCGTGATCATCATTTCCACAGACAAACAGACGGAGAGACGGCCATTGCTAAATCAACTTCCCTTGTTATAAGGATCAAGAAAATATAGGATTTTGGGGTCTCCGGAATTTATTTCGATGCGTTGAAAACGGAATGACTTATCTATATATATCCTCTGCACAGTGGTGTGGAGGGTATAAAAATATTCCAGTTATTAAGCTTAGTGACATATATTTTGTTATTAGTTTGATTAAAATGTGTGACGAAATAAAAATACGTGCTAAGATAATTAAATATTTTCAACAAAATCCAACTTGGTCCTACAAAAAGTTGACAAAGAATCATGGGTCTGTCGTAAAATTGTTTCCAAGACTATTTAAAGTTTCAGGGAAACTTAACCATTGATAGGAAACATGGTTCGGGAAGGAAGACAGGTCCACATGATGTCCTTAAAGTCAAGAAAATAGGAAGCATATTGAAAAGGGCTTAAAATTAAAGCCAATACAGGATTGAAAACACGCAAAAACCAAAAAGTTCTAGACATGAACGCTGTAAAAATTTAGAAGCCAACAATAGAGCACAGAAATTGAAATAACGTTTAATAACAAATATACTCCTGCTGCATAATGCAGGACGAAGCGTATGTCGTGGCAGATATTTTTTGCAGCTTCTCGTTGGTGCTAATGCTCCAGGAAATGTCGAAGATTACTTTACTTAAGACTCAAAAGCACACAAAATTTCCAAAGAAAACATTGTGGAGTAGCAATGGGCTCTATAAATACCGAAATTTATGGTTATTAAGGAGTGTTTGCAAAGAAGACTACTTCCTTTTATTACATACTAGCTGAACCCGGTGTGCTTCGCTACCCCTCATCGTTATAAAATAAAATAAGATAAAAACAAGTAAGAGTGTTAAATTCGGCTGTGCCGAATCTTTGATACCCTCCACCTCGGTTTGAGTCTTGATAATAAATGTAAATGAAAAAGTAAACAATTTGTTAAACTTAATACCAAATTATTTCAGCAAATTCTTTGGGTTGGTTTTCTTCTTTTCTATTATTTCGGATTTATTTCGGTGTTTGCTTTTTGGTCATCGTGGTTGCTGATCGGCATGCATTTTGGTTATATTTAATTTTTTTATTTATATAAAAAAGTTTTTTAATTAAAGCAAAATATTTTCACTATATCATGATTTTTATTTATGTATGACGACATTTCAACCTAAAAATTTAAGTTTTTATCGATTGGATAAACAACACAAAAATGGTTGTCGTTTAGATAACAACAACAGCTGACTTTAACAATAGCGAATATCGTTTCAAAATTTTACTGATAATTTTTCAATTTTCTTTTTTTTTACAATTCGACTATCGTTAAAAGAAGTTACTGAATCGCGGTACTGAAAAGTTATTAATATCTCCTGAATGGCAATATTTTTTTTAAATGTAAACATTTTTAAATGTAAAGATATTTCTAAATTTAAAATTATTATTTCCGACGTTTTGATATGATTTTCTGAAACTCAATTAATATTTTCTAATTTATAATTGGAAATTTTATTTTCAGTTTTTATTATAATTGATATTTTCTTAAATTTGAATGGAAAATTTAAAAAGTGAAATTTTGTATTTATGTGAATAATAATGCTTTATTAATTATAAACAATTTTTAAAAATTAGATGTAATCGCAATCAGATATTTTATAGGTAAAGCAGAATAATAATTCTATATAACTATGTAGAACTGTTTTGTAAGCAAAAAACTCATTGACGAACTCGGTAACTCTATTTTGTAAAGACAACAAAAAGTTAACCCCCCAATCTCACATCACACTGAAATTGTAAAATCGTTGTGTACGTATTATCAACGAAAAATTGTTCGAATTAGTCGAATCCATCGCCATTAAATTTTATGCTCAAACATCTGACTGCAATCTCATTTTTAAAATGTTGTCGAAGCGTAAACTTGAAAACATTTGTATACTTCTCTCTCTTATTTTATTTTAAGTAGAGTTACCAACTTTATTATACAGGCACATGTTTGAGGGAAAATGTTTACATTTATTATTATTAGTATTATTTTAATAATAGTTAATAATATTTATGCTCTATAATTAACAAACTTGCGTTTTTGTATGCGCATTTCAAAAAATAAATCATTATAATAGATTTAACAAGTTAAAACTTTAATTACAATTTTACAGAATCCAGTAAATTTGCATTAAATTTATAACAGGGTAACATTAATCATCGTTAGTGTCTGCCACTATTCGCACGAAAAATTTGGTGCCATTAGTGTGACCACTGCGGAAAATGTGTGTGTATTAGTAAAAAAAATGTGAGTGTATTGAGTTTTTCGAACTTGCAGTGTGATGTGAGATTGGTGGGTAATATGCCAAACTTATGTTCATATTTGTAAAAGAATAATGAAAAAACGTATGAAATAAAAGACCAACCCGTGTATACTCTTAACATTGTTCTGTATGATATCTGGTTGAAAATATTAACATTCATGTTAAAATAGAAATAACTATTGCAAAGCTAATTAGAACAAACAAAAATTATGGCGGCATCTACTGTGGCATAGTCACGCTGAGCAAAATGAAGTGACACTCTGTTATACAAAAGAAATGTATTTTCCCCACAACAAAATACTGCAGAATTTTATGTAAATAAAATAACCGATTTATTTCTAACATGCAGTTACTATGAATATACATACATACATATATATAATATATGTACATTATTTGTATTATATAATATGTGTATGTATGTATATTTAAATATTACACACAAAAAATACAACATCAAACGTTATTTTTGTGTTTTTCTCTTTAAATAAATTAATACATAAATTTTTTTGCTAAATTTACATTTGGGCAATTCACAACAGGTGTTGTATATTGTATGTTGTATTGAAATACACAATACAATCATTTGTTGTGAACACTCAGTTGTATTTTCATATTGTAAAACGCTTTCTTTAGTAATTTTCGATCCAACGAGGAAAGATCGCTTCGTCGCTTCTGCTATTTTGTATAAGAGAAAACACTTGTCAGTGTTTGCTTTTTGGTCGTGAGATGTACCCTGGAGTTTTAGTTACGTACCTCTTGCATTTTAATTTATAATGAAAAAAAAATGTTAAATGTTTTGGTTGGTACTGAAAGAGAAAATACATACTAAAAATATAAACATTAATTTTTATATAAATAAACTTATCGATGTATTTGCGTTATTTGCCATATTTTATTTTATAATTATTTATGCTGATAATATTGTATGTATTTGTTTTTTCTTTTTCATAAAAACTGGCATTCACTTGGAACTGATATGTTATGATACAATATACAACATTTACTAAACATAGCAAATGAAGTTGGATCGTGTATCAGATTTTTCAGTGAAAATTACCAACAACAATTTTACACTATTGTAAAGTGATACACGATACAAGAGATACAACGATACATTACCCATTGTGAATTGCCCAATTGTTTTTTTTATTAACAACTAGGTATTTTAGCATTATTTGCTTTAGATGTTGGTGAATTTTTACTCCCTTTATATTAACTCGTAGTGTCTGCTTGTCGAAAAAATTTTGGATCGATTTTAACCACTTTCCCGTGACCCAATCGATCTGAAATTTTGCAGGCAGGCTTGTGGCAATGACAGAAATGATCTAACATATTTTTTTAGTGATGCCAAAACAATGGAAACTTTTAAATTTTTCTACCAGAGTTGATAAAAAAATGTACAAAGGGTTTGTTTTTGTTATATTATTACCATAACGACCACAAAAACAACAAGTCCAGCTATGAAAACAATGCAACATTTAGAATAACAACAAGAACAATATAGAAATATCATGTTTTTTTTTATTTTTTTTTACTTTTTCAGAGATTTCCCTGGACCTGTTCCACCGATTTTAATGATTTTTGAAGTAGAAATCTTTCCATGAATTTGGTGAATCATTCTCACTAAAAATGATCACTGTAGCTGCACTATTGAGGGCGTGATCGTGACAAGAACAACATAGAAAATTATTTTTTTTTCAAGACTTTTTTAGTTCTTCATTCAAATCTCGGGCCCTAATCGACCGATTTGGACGATTTTAAATAGCAAATTTCTCAGGATGTTAGTGAATCATTTTTATGTCAACGAGTACCCTAGCTGCCGGATTGATGCCGTCATCGTGATTTCCACAGACGGACAGACGGACATCGCTATATCAACTCCGGTTGTTATAAGGATCACAAATATATAAATTTTATGGGGTCCAAAATTTTTTTTCTAATTATTACAAACGGAATGACAAACTTATATATACCCTCTGCACACTGGAGTGGAGGGTATAACAACTCTACAACAGCAACAATGAGTCATATGTTTTTCAAATAGGAAAAAACTGTTTATGTGTTAGTTTCGGTCATTCACCAGTATGCATTGAAATATTATTTCGCCAATGTTGGAGAAAAGTTAAGTTCTTAAATTGATGTGAAATGTAATTCTCAACTTGGGTTGAACAATTTTTCTCCTTGTTTGCTTTCAACTTGACATCAAGTTGAGACTTAACATTTTTTCCAATCTTTGGGAAACATTTTTACTCTCAATTGGATATCCAACACTTTTCTCCACTTGAGACCAAACATTTTTTCAACTTGAATACGATTTGTGTTAAGTCTGAGATATTATTTAAATATGTCATAAATAATAAATTAAATTAAAAAATGCCAAAAAAGTACAAATAAATCATTGATATATTTTTAATTATTTCTGCTTTTTGTCAAATTTTTCAAAAAATGTACAACTAATTAATTCATTTATTTTTAATTCTACATTTTAAAAAATGTACATAATATGTACATTTAATGTTAAATATGTACGTAGTAATGTTAAATATATAATGAAATTAAATTGAAAATTGAAACATTAAAAAAAGTAATTGTTTTCATTTCTAAAATTAGTATAATATTTTTTAATATGGCAATTCCGTACCTTCCATTTGATACCGATTGGAAATATTTCTTTGCTATCAAGTTGAGAATCACAAATTTCTCAATTTGATAACTATGAAAATCGCCATATAAAAAATGTGCCTTTTAAGTTGAGAAGACTATATTCGAACTATTGAGGGCATTTGAGAATTAACGTTGGAGATTTGAAAAATGTATTTGATCTCAAATGCACCTCAACTTGATAGCAAACAAAAATGTTTAGTGGGACATTTATTGTAGGGTCGTTTGCACACACACAAAAAATAGAAAATAAATTGTCAATAAGCAAAGCAAGTGGCTTCGAAATTCGATGATGCCAGTTAATCATTTTTTGTTCACGCGGAATTTATAATTGGAGGAATTTTTTTCTCGAGAAATGTATTTTCCGTGAGAAAGAAATTCCTTGAGAATATTCATAATTGGGATGAATAACTTTTAATTGGAACTTTTTAGTCAGAATAAATCATAATTCTAGTTAGATATTAGTTAATATTTAATTAGAAAAAATATTGTGGTGGCATCTACGCAATTATTGAGGCAGTCACGGAAAAATTAAATGCAAGTCTGTTTTTTTTAATATAACAAAAATGGATTTTCCCTTTAACAAAATATGGCAGAATTCTTTATAAATGAAATGCAAAATGGAAAATCAATTTTGTGCTAATTCTTAACAAAATTAATAATATATATATATATGTATTATTATATTTATTAATATTTGTAATTTTATTTGACACAATTTCACACACAGTTTTACAGATCAACTGTTTTAATTAGAAAAAATATTTTGGTGGCATCTACGCAATTATTGAGGCAGTCACGGAAAAATTAAATGCAAGTCTGTTTTTTTTAATATAACAAAAATGGATTTTCCCTTTAACAAAATATGGCAGAATTCTTTATAAATGAAATGCAAAATGGAAAATCAATTTTGTGCTAATTCTTAACAAAATTAATAATATATATATATATGTATTATTATATTTATTAATATTTGTAATTTTATTTGACACAATTTCACACACAGTTTTACAGATCAACTGTTTTCAACTGATTTAGAAGTTTTCTGTTTTTGAAACAGTAGTGCCAATTTGTAATATTTTGTGATGTAATGAAAATCGCAGAATAATAAGTTAATACACAATAAAAAATATTAAATTTTTAAGTTTTATATACATATTGCAATAAAAAAAACTTTGGTAAATTTACATTGAAGATGGTCAGAAATGAATGAGAAAAAATATATAGGCATTTCAGAAAAGCACATTTAATATTAAACTTTATGCACAAAATATATGGGTTTTTGTTGTTTCGAATTTAACTGTGGCTCTAAGTGAAAAGTTTTAGACCGATCGTATATTACATCTTGAGGATCCTCACCTAATATTTTCAAATATATTAAATTCTTTTTAACTCATTTAACCTCATTACGAAAATAGTAAAACAGTAAATATGGAAAATCCACGCACCTCAAAAAATTGTTTTCTATGAAATAAATTAAAGACATTTCATATTATACAATTTTCTTTCAAAAATGTATCAATTATTGCAAATTTGAAATTTGACATATAGTATTTGTACATATATTTGTATAGATTTCGCAGTATGAAAAGAACTATTATTTCTTTATTTAGAATATATGTAAGTATTGCTCGCAAAAAAATGCAACATCATGAATGAAACACATAGACGACTGCTGGCAGCAGCATTTGTAGTCGTATAGTCAGCTACTTGATTTTTCTGAATACGACAGCAACATATAATACAAATGCTTTTTATTTAAATATACAATTACTTTTACTTATTTAAAATGCATTAGTACAACGTAAAAATAAATAAATTAGTTTAACGCCTTTTGATTATTAATGGAATTATAGCCTTTCATTTTGCGATTTTTTTTTTAAACAAAATAAAACATTTCATAGCACTAACTTCTTTTACATATTTTGTTATATTGTCAACACTATTTTTGTTTTGTAGCCAACAAAACACACTTGCAGTTTTTTTTTTTCTATTTGAAGAACATATGACTGCCATTGTTGCTGTTGTAGAGTTGTTTTTTTTTTTGATTTTGTTTCGTTAACTCTTTTGTATTAAAGCACCTCCAATATATGTATCCATTTTAGTTTGCAAATTCAGTATATTTATAATTTATTACTTACAGCAAAAAATAATAGAAACAATTTTATCAGTTATGCTTACGAAACTATATAAATAGACTTGAAGTTGGCTGCAAAAGCAGTAGCCTGTGTAAAGAACAAGTTAGCGACATGTAACTGTTACGTAACGTGTCAGCCTTTTTTTCACATGAAAAGTATTGGGACGTTCCGGTTACGTTCGGTAACTGTTTTAAATGATTTTCATGTAAAAAAAAACAACTGACTCGTTACGATTACGGGTAGAAAACATTGACCTTTTATATGTATTATAATGCTATGAATGCATTTATCTTTATTTTATTTTATTTATATATTCTTTTTTTTTTGTATTGTATATTATTTTTTTTTATTATTATTACTATTTCATTTAATTATTTTTTTCTTTAAATAAATTAATACATAAAAATTTGTTTTTTAAATTATTGGTGAACTTTTACTCCCTTTACTTACTGCCTTTATATTAACTGGTAGTGTCTGCTTGTCGAAAAAATTTTGGATCGATTTTTAGCCCCTTTCCCGTCAGCCAATCGATCTGAAATTTTGCATGCAGGCTCGTGGCAATGACAGAAATGATCTAACAAATTTTTTTAGTGATGCCAAAACAATGGAAACTTTTAAAATTTTCTACCAGAGTTCACAAAAAAATGTACAAAGGGTTTGTTTTTATTATATTATTACCACAACGACCACAAAAACAACAAGTCCAGCTATGACAACAATGCAACATTTAGAATAATAACAGGAACAATATGGAAACATCATGTTTTTCATTTTTTTTTTAATTTTTCATAGATTTACCTGGACCTGTTCCACCGATTTTAATGATTTTTGAAGTAGAAATCTTCCCATGAATTTGGTGAATCATTCTCACTAAAAATTATCACCCTAGCTATCCTATTGAGGGCGTGATCGTGACAAGAACAACATAGAAAATTATATTTTTTCAAGACTTTTTTTAGTTCTTCATTCAAATCTCGGGCCCTAATTGACCGATTTGGACGATTTTAAATAGCAAACTTTTCAGGATGTTAATGAATCATTTTTTATGCCAACGAGCACCCTAGCTGCCCGATTGATGCCGTCATCGTGATTTCCACAGACGGACAGACGGACAGACGGACAGACGGACAGACGGACAGACGGACAGACGAACATCGCTATATCAACTCCGGTTGTTATAAGGATCACAAATATATATATTTTATGGGGTCCAAATTTTTTTTTCTAATTATTACAAACGGAATGACAAACTTATATATACCCTCTGCACACTGGAGTGGAGGGTATAAAAAATATTTATACATTAACAAAATATTATTTATTTAATTTAGAATTAATTATTGCACTAACAACTTTATATAGTCAAGGGCTCAATAGAAGTTATTATGGGCGTGGTCCCGCCCAGTTTTCTTGTAGTACTATCTCTATTAATTTCAATACGATATATGCCAAATATCATCGCCGTAGGTTAAAAAATGGCCAAGATATTACGATTTTAAATTTTGGGTTATATGGGCGGGACCACGCCCCTTTGCCCACTAACAACTTTATATAGTTAAGGACCTATTATTTCGCAAAAATATCCTTTTGTGAAAATTTCATGACGATCCTTCCAGTAGTTTAGAAGATATTAAAATTTTTTATTTTTCTAAAAAGGGGCGTGGTCCCGCCCACTTTTCTTCTGTTATGTATTTCTATTCATGCCAATACTATATGTACCAAATATGACCGCTGTAGGTCAAAAAATTCCCGAGATATGACGACTTCAAGTTTTGGGTTATATGGGTTATATTTATACAACCTATTATTCCTTCCAGAGTCAAAATTTCAGGAAGATCGCTTCAGGGGTTTGGCCTCCTATAAAGCACAAACAAAAACACATTCATTTTTATATACTATATATAGAAGATTGAAAGCAGATTAATTATAATTTAAGGTAAAATGGTGCGAAAAAGGGGGATTTTGTAATAAAAAAATGTATGGCTACCTTACCTGTAGATAAAAAGTGTATAAAACTTTAGGTAAATACCTATTATAAAAAAAGTATTTTGTATAGCAAACATTGTTAGTGGTATAAGTAAGTATCTGAATTAAAAAAAAGGGGGCGTTGAAGTGGGCGTAGTTCATAGTTATATGGCGACGCTAACAGTATTAAGAGCAATATACTACCAAATAAAAAAAAATCCGTTGGAAGGAACAAATTTGTACAGAGAACAAATAGTTTGAAATTTTCAAACAAAATTTGGCGTGAAAAGGGGCGTGAAAGGGGGAGTGGCGTAAGAAATGTTTATTTCTACCTCGCTTGGAGTATAATGTGTATACAATTTGAAGTAAATGCTTTGAAAATTTCAGGAAGATCGGTCCAGAGGTTTGGTCTCCTATAAGGTACAAACAAACAAATAAACAAATAAACAAACACACATTCCATTTTATACCTATATATAGATTCAATTGTATATACTACCAGATTCCAGCACTGGAAATTCGAGTGCAAAATCTAGGAAATTTTATTTCTGCATTTAATAAAGACCCTAAAGGTATGCTTCGTAATTCAACTAATTTTAAATGAAGAAAACAAACTCAACACATTAACACAAAAACATTAACAAATTTAATAAACACACACATAGCATTGTACAATTTTATGTATGTGTTAGTAGCAACTTTAAACGATCATAACTCCAAAAAAATATTCCAGACGATGAAAATCTGTAAATCTGGGTAATAGCTAAAAACAAATACCTTTCAAATGATAAATTTGTCAAAATCGGGGTAAAACTGTGAAACTTACATCGTTAACAAAAAATCGCCTAGCCTATTATATAATATTATATAATATTATAGATATAAAAAACAGAACTATCAGCCCTGTTCTTGAAACGTTGTTATTTGAATAAGAATGAATATGAAATAACATGAAATTGAAATTTTGGGTTTCTTGGAAACACAAATTTTATATTTCCGAAGTATTTTTCGAAATCATATTTTTTATTATCAAATGACATGAAACATATGGCTTAGCTTCAGAACCATATGTTATCTAGAAACCGAGGTGCCATATGGTTCTTTAGTCACTTTCACAAAAAAACTTTAAGTAATTTTTGCATGTTTTTCCTTAAGATTCTAAAGAAAGTAAAAAAAAAATATTTTCTTTTAAAATAACAATTTACTTGTTCATTTAATTGTTTTTATTCTTCAATTTCATTCAATTAAGAATGACTTCTATTTTTGAAATAAGTTAGGCATCACCAAAGAATATTCGAAATTCACATAAATTGGATTTGACTGGCATCACTTCTGTTTCGAACATAAACAAAGTTGTGGCAGTCATATGCAAAAAAAAAAAATAAAAATATTTGATTTGAGTGAAATATTATTTTAAATTTCTTTATTCGTAATAATTAGTGCATAAAGAATCTATGTTATTATTGAAAAAATTATAAAGGAAAATAGATTATGCAAATAAAAACTTTTTGTTATAGTTATAGAACAACAACATCTCCAAAAGTGTGTTTTATTAACATTGACTACTGATTACGAGTTTTTTTTTTAAATCAACGCAAAATGTAGACGTTTTTTAAAATGTTTTTTTTTTCATAAAGTTAATGTCTAATTTTTTAAAATAATGACAAGGTTCAATAAAAAACATGTTTGAGTTTAAATATCAATTAGTTTTTTTATCTCTTAAGACCTGCTTAGTAGAAAAAAGGGGCATTAGTTTTGATTTCACAAAGCCTTTTCTATGTGAATTAAAACGAGGAAAAATATTCTTATTGAAATTAGGGAACAGCAAAAAACTCGTAGATTTAAGAATTTTTTCATTTACGAGTTTTTTTTTTGTGATAGTGGTTTCAAGAACAATGTTCCTTATTATTACATTTTATGTATATTCTACATTTTCTAGATCTCAAAACTTGTGGTTTTTACTTTTTCTCTTTCAAAATAGTTGAAATGTAAAAACTACACATATTTTCTTAATACTGTGAACTTTCAAAATAATACAATTTTTGGATTTTTAGGAAACAGTTGTAATATTTAAAGACCAGAAATTTAAGATATAGATATATGAATGATTTGAATATATGCCTAAGTAATTTGAAAATTTCAACTGCCTGTTTTCCGATTGTTTTTTTTTAACATAAACCAATATATTATTAGAATGTTAAACAAGTGTTTTTTTTTTATTAAACTCGTTGTCAAAATAGACGATTTCTTGTGACCGATGTTTTGTTCTACCGTTTTATCCCGATGTTGAGCAAACGTATATTATTTGAAAGGTATTACTTTTTAGCCGTTTTGCAGATTTAAAGATTTTTAAATTTTTTCTTTATTTTGAGAAAATTGCACTTACAGTTGCTACTAACGCATATGCAATGCTATGTGTGTGTTTTTGTGTTGATTTGTGAATTGGCTATAATTGATTAGCATACTTTTAGGGTCTTTGTTTAATGAAAAAATAAAAATAAAAAAATAAATTATTGAGGCAGTCACGGAAAAATTAAATGCAAGTCTGTTTTTTTTAATATAACAAAAATGGATTTTCCCTTTAACAAAATATGGCAGAATTCTTTATAAATGAAATGCAAAATGGAAAATCAATTTTGTGCTAATTCTTAACAAAATTAATAATATATATATATATGTATTATTATATTTATTAATATTTGTAATTTTATTTGACACAATTTCACACACAGTTTTACAGATCAACTGTTTTCAACTGATTTAGAAGTTTTCTGTTTTTGAAACAGTAGTGCCAATTTGTAATATTTTGTGATGTAATGAAAATCGCAGAATAATAAGTTAATACACAATAAAAAATATTAAATTTTTAAGTTTTATATACATATTGCAATAAAAAAAACTTTGGTAAATTTACATTGAAGATGGTCAGAAATGAATGAGAAAAAATATATAGGCATTTCAGAAAAGCACATTTAATATTAAACTTTATGCACAAAATATATGGGTTTTTGTTGTTTCGAATTTAACTGTGGCTCTAAGTGAAAAGTTTTAGACCGATCGTATATTACATCTTGAGGATCCTCACCTAATATTTTCAAATATATTAAATTCTTTTTAACTCATTTAACCTCATTACGAAAATAGTAAAACAGTAAATATGGAAAATCCACGCACCTCAAAAAATTGTTTTCTATGAAATAAATTAAAGACATTTCATATTATACAATTTTCTTTCAAAAATGTATCAATTATTGCAAATTTGAAATTTGACATATAGTATTTGTACATATATTTGTATAGATTTCGCAGTATGAAAAGAACTATTATTTCTTTATTTAGAATATATGTAAGTATTGCTCGCAAAAAAATGCAACATCATGAATGAAACACATAGACGACTGCTGGCAGCAGCATTTGTAGTCGTATAGTCAGCTACTTGATTTTTCTGAATACGACAGCAACATATAATACAAATGCTTTTTATTTAAATATACAATTACTTTTACTTATTTAAAATGCATTAGTACAACGTAAAAATAAATAAATTAGTTTAACGCCTTTTGATTATTAATGGAATTATAGCCTTTCATTTTGCGATTTTTTTTTTAAACAAAATAAAACATTTCATAGCACTAACTTCTTTTACATATTTTGTTATATTGTCAACACTATTTTTGTTTTGTAGCCAACAAAACACACTTGCAGTTTTTTTTTTTCTATTTGAAGAACATATGACTGCCATTGTTGCTGTTGTAGAGTTGTTTTTTTTTTTGATTTTGTTTCGTTAACTCTTTTGTATTAAAGCACCTCCAATATATGTATCCATTTTAGTTTGCAAATTCAGTATATTTATAATTTATTACTTACAGCAAAAAATAATAGAAACAATTTTATCAGTTATGCTTACGAAACTATATAAATAGACTTGAAGTTGGCTGCAAAAGCAGTAGCCTGTGTAAAGAACAAGTTAGCGACATGTAACTGTTACGTAACGTGTCAGCCTTTTTTTCACATGAAAAGTATTGGGACGTTCCGGTTACGTTCGGTAACTGTTTTAAATGATTTTCATGTAAAAAAAAACAACTGACTCGTTACGATTACGGGTAGAAAACATTGACCTTTTATATGTATTATAATGCTATGAATGCATTTATCTTTATTTTATTTTATTTATATATTCTTTTTTTTTTGTATTGTATATTATTTTTTTTTATTATTATTACTATTTCATTTAATTATTTTTTTCTTTAAATAAATTAATACATAAAAATTTGTTTTTTAAATTATTGGTGAACTTTTACTCCCTTTACTTACTGCCTTTATATTAACTGGTAGTGTCTGCTTGTCGAAAAAATTTTGGATCGATTTTTAGCCCCTTTCCCGTCAGCCAATCGATCTGAAATTTTGCATGCAGGCTCGTGGCAATGACAGAAATGATCTAACAAATTTTTTTAGTGATGCCAAAACAATGGAAACTTTTAAAATTTTCTACCAGAGTTCACAAAAAAATGTACAAAGGGTTTGTTTTTATTATATTATTACCACAACGACCACAAAAACAACAAGTCCAGCTATGACAACAATGCAACATTTAGAATAATAACAGGAACAATATGGAAACATCATGTTTTTCATTTTTTTTTTAATTTTTCATAGATTTACCTGGACCTGTTCCACCGATTTTAATGATTTTTGAAGTAGAAATCTTCCCATGAATTTGGTGAATCATTCTCACTAAAAATTATCACCCTAGCTATCCTATTGAGGGCGTGATCGTGACAAGAACAACATAGAAAATTATATTTTTTCAAGACTTTTTTTAGTTCTTCATTCAAATCTCGGGCCCTAATTGACCGATTTGGACGATTTTAAATAGCAAACTTTTCAGGATGTTAATGAATCATTTTTTATGCCAACGAGCACCCTAGCTGCCCGATTGATGCCGTCATCGTGATTTCCACAGACGGACAGACGGACAGACGGACAGACGGACAGACGGACAGACGGACAGACGAACATCGCTATATCAACTCCGGTTGTTATAAGGATCACAAATATATATATTTTATGGGGTCCAAATTTTTTTTTCTAATTATTACAAACGGAATGACAAACTTATATATACCCTCTGCACACTGGAGTGGAGGGTATAAAAAATATTTATACATTAACAAAATATTATTTATTTAATTTAGAATTAATTATTGCACTAACAACTTTATATAGTCAAGGGCTCAATAGAAGTTATTATGGGCGTGGTCCCGCCCAGTTTTCTTGTAGTACTATCTCTATTAATTTCAATACGATATATGCCAAATATCATCGCCGTAGGTTAAAAAATGGCCAAGATATTACGATTTTAAATTTTGGGTTATATGGGCGGGACCACGCCCCTTTGCCCACTAACAACTTTATATAGTTAAGGACCTATTATTTCGCAAAAATATCCTTTTGTGAAAATTTCATGACGATCCTTCCAGTAGTTTAGAAGATATTAAAATTTTTTATTTTTCTAAAAAGGGGCGTGGTCCCGCCCACTTTTCTTCTGTTATGTATTTCTATTCATGCCAATACTATATGTACCAAATATGACCGCTGTAGGTCAAAAAATTCCCGAGATATGACGACTTCAAGTTTTGGGTTATATGGGTTATATTTATACAACCTATTATTCCTTCCAGAGTCAAAATTTCAGGAAGATCGCTTCAGGGGTTTGGCCTCCTATAAAGCACAAACAAAAACACATTCATTTTTATATACTATATATAGAAGATTGAAAGCAGATTAATTATAATTTAAGGTAAAATGGTGCGAAAAAGGGGGATTTTGTAATAAAAAAATGTATGGCTACCTTACCTGTAGATAAAAAGTGTATAAAACTTTAGGTAAATACCTATTATAAAAAAAGTATTTTGTATAGCAAACATTGTTAGTGGTATAAGTAAGTATCTGAATTAAAAAAAAGGGGGCGTTGAAGTGGGCGTAGTTCATAGTTATATGGCGACGCTAACAGTATTAAGAGCAATATACTACCAAATAAAAAAAAATCCGTTGGAAGGAACAAATTTGTACAGAGAACAAATAGTTTGAAATTTTCAAACAAAATTTGGCGTGAAAAGGGGCGTGAAAGGGGGAGTGGCGTAAGAAATGTTTATTTCTACCTCGCTTGGAGTATAATGTGTATATAATTTGAAGTAAATGCTTTGAAAATTTCAGGAAGATCGGTCCAGAGGTTTGGTCTCCTATAAGGTACAAACAAACAAATAAACAAATAAACAAACACACATTCCATTTTATACCTATATATAGATTCAATTGTATATACTACCAGATTCCAGCACTGGAAATTCGAGTGCAAAATCTAGGAAATTTTATTTCTGCATTTAATAAAGACCCTAAAGGTATGCTTCGTAATTCAACTAATTTTAAATGAAGAAAACAAACTCAACACATTAACACAAAAACATTAACAAATTTAATAAACACACACATAGCATTGTACAATTTTATGTATGTGTTAGTAGCAACTTTAAACGATCATAACTCCAAAAAAATATTCCAGACGATGAAAATCTGTAAATCTGGGTAATAGCTAAAAACAAATACCTTTCAAATGATAAATTTGTCAAAATCGGGGTAAAACTGTGAAACTTACATCGTTAACAAAAAATCGCCTAGCCTATTATATAATATTATATAATATTATAGATATAAAAAACAGAACTATCAGCCCTGTTCTTGAAACGTTGTTATTTGAATAAGAATGAATATGAAATAACATGAAATTGAAATTTTGGGTTTCTTGGAAACACAAATTTTATATTTCCGAAGTATTTTTCGAAATCATATTTTTTATTATCAAATGACATGAAACATATGGCTTAGCTTCAGAACCATATGTTATCTAGAAACCGAGGTGCCATATGGTTCTTTAGTCACTTTCACAAAAAAACTTTAAGTAATTTTTGCATGTTTTTCCTTAAGATTCTAAAGAAAGTAAAAAAAAAATATTTTCTTTTAAAATAACAATTTACTTGTTCATTTAATTGTTTTTATTCTTCAATTTCATTCAATTAAGAATGACTTCTATTTTTGAAATAAGTTAGGCATCACCAAAGAATATTCGAAATTCACATAAATTGGATTTGACTGGCATCACTTCTGTTTCGAACATAAACAAAGTTGTGGCAGTCATATGCAAAAAAAAAAAATAAAAATATTTGATTTGAGTGAAATATTATTTTAAATTTCTTTATTCGTAATAATTAGTGCATAAAGAATCTATGTTATTATTGAAAAAATTATAAAGGAAAATAGATTATGCAAATAAAAACTTTTTGTTATAGTTATAGAACAACAACATCTCCAAAAGTGTGTTTTATTAACATTGACTACTGATTACGAGTTTTTTTTTTAAATCAACGCAAAATGTAGACGTTTTTTAAAATGTTTTTTTTTTCATAAAGTTAATGTCTAATTTTTTAAAATAATGACAAGGTTCAATAAAAAACATGTTTGAGTTTAAATATCAATTAGTTTTTTTATCTCTTAAGACCTGCTTAGTAGAAAAAAGGGGCATTAGTTTTGATTTCACAAAGCCTTTTCTATGTGAATTAAAACGAGGAAAAATATTCTTATTGAAATTAGGGAACAGCAAAAAACTCGTAGATTTAAGAATTTTTTCATTTACGAGTTTTTTTTTTGTGATAGTGGTTTCAAGAACAATGTTCCTTATTATTACATTTTATGTATATTCTACATTTTCTAGATCTCAAAACTTGTGGTTTTTACTTTTTCTCTTTCAAAATAGTTGAAATGTAAAAACTACACATATTTTCTTAATACTGTGAACTTTCAAAATAATACAATTTTTGGATTTTTAGGAAACAGTTGTAATATTTAAAGACCAGAAATTTAAGATATAGATATATGAATGATTTGAATATATGCCTAAGTAATTTGAAAATTTCAACTGCCTGTTTTCCGATTGTTTTTTTTTAACATAAACCAATATATTATTAGAATGTTAAACAAGTGTTTTTTTTTTATTAAACTCGTTGTCAAAATAGACGATTTCTTGTGACCGATGTTTTGTTCTACCGTTTTATCCCGATGTTGAGCAAACGTATATTATTTGAAAGGTATTACTTTTTAGCCGTTTTGCAGATTTAAAGATTTTTAAATTTTTTCTTTATTTTGAGAAAATTGCACTTACAGTTGCTACTAACGCATATGCAATGCTATGTGTGTGTTTTTGTGTTGATTTGTGAATTGGCTATAATTGATTAGCATACTTTTAGGGTCTTTGTTTAATGAAAAAATAAAATTTCCTAGAATTTGCGCTCGAGGGCTGGAATCTGCTAGTTAACAATATTGTGCTGCCCAAAAACAGATTCTAAATAAATACAAATTTCGGACAAATTCATGTTCTCTATTATATTCTATTCTTTTCAATTCATACATTTTAACAGATCGACGTACAGCGATTTAACATTTTGAAATTCGTTGTTATGAACTAATTAAAATTTTGTGTAATTAAATTTTATTTTTTAATGTTTTCTAATTTATATAATATAAATAATTGTATCTTCTTCAACTGTAAATTTCAGTTATTAGTTACAAAATGCTTTGAGTGCATTAATCCTCGATGGTAATATTGATTCGTTGTTTTAAATAAATGAAAAACACATTTTACAGATTTAATTTTTTGGAATCACTGACTCACTGATCTACTGATTCTCATATATATACGTGTTAATTTTGACGGGAAACGTAAATTGCAAACTAAGCGTCGTATAGCACAATTGTTGAAGTTGTATCCCTTAAAACTTTGTCGTGGACAAAAAATCATTAATATTTCAAAAACTATGTGTATTAGAGCAAAATTGTTGAACATACCGCGTTTTATAAACAGTGTCTTCCTAAAAATATATTTCCATTGTTATTTGGCGGACAACTTAGGCAAGTTATATCCAACTAGTTTATTATATTATCTCTTATAGCGGAATACAAATATTTTAATAAAATTCTAATTGCTTTTTTTCTTTGACAATAAAAAGATAAATTTTTTTCAAATATGTTCTGCGGCAAAAGGCATATGTTATATTTATGTATGTATAATCATAAAATATATGTGAACGTATAAAAGTGGATGAAGAAAACGATGAAAGTGCCTCAAACCATTTTATTATTCACATTAGGTTGTTACATATTTTTTAGATTAAAAAAATAGCTCATACACGAGGTACACATTTGTCTATAGAATTTAGAAGCTATTGTGAAGAACATTTTATTTAGAAAGAAAACATGAAAATGAAACAAATAACTATAATTATTGCTAACCCACCGACCATTGTCAATCCTCAGATATGATGAAATTATTATTATTGTAAATATCTCATATAGTACATAGACAGTTCAACTACTGAACTTTGTTGTTAAGCTGATCATATCTATACTAATATAATAAAGAGGTAATGTGTGTTTGTTTGTTTGTAGGAGGTAATCTTCGTAACTACCCATCTGATCTTCCTGAAATTTTCACAGAGTCTTACTGCGGATATGAGTAGTGCTATAGGCTATAATTTTTTTAAATATTTTTGGTGGGCGTGGCAGCTCCCACACAAAGTACATTTTTAATATCATATACATATATTGAGTACTATGATAGGGAGAGCTTTGCAAATTTGTGTGAGATCACTCATTGTTAATATAAGTAGCTACGCCGGAAATGGGCGGGATCGAATAAGTGGGCGTGGTACCTCCCATACAAGTAATAGTTCAATATTATGTATCTCGGGTACTGTGATAGAGAGAGTTTTTAAAAATTTACTGATGTCACCTATTATTAATGTGAGTAGTCGGATGCAAACTGGGCAGTATCGGACCAATTTGCGTGGCACCTGCCACCTGCCTATCAGATCTTAGTATGAGTAGTCGAACAAAAAATTGACGGGTTCACACCAATGGGCGCGGCACTCCCCATGCAAAGTAACTATTTAATGTCATATACCTGGAGTACTGTAAAAGAGAGAGCTTTGTGGTTTTGCCTGAGCCCATAGGTTCTTTGTGTGATTAGTCGAACAAAAAATGGGCGTGATCGGAGCAGTGGGCGTAGCACCGCCCATGCAAAGTAGATATCTAATATCATATAACTGGTGTACTATAAAAGGGAAAGAATCGACATTTTGCATGAGTCCATCAAATATTAATGTGAGTAGTCCAATAAATATTGGGCAGGATGGGATTAGTGGGCGTGGCACCTCCTATGAAAAAAATATGAAGCACTACGAAAGCGACATTCTTTTGACAAGTTCACTAGTTATCAATGTGATTTGTCGTGGAAAATATATCGCCAAAGTCAAAAATCGGCAAACGCAAAAATCGCGAAAAATAAAAGTCGCCCAAAAACAAAAATCTTTAAAATCAAAAATGGGCAAAAGCAAAAATCGATAAAAACAAAAATTGTCAAATGATATTCTAAGTTCAAGGCCAATAGTTAAGTGTTGCCAGATCTAATATAGATAATCCATCTTCTCCTCATGGGCAACTACATGTACCTTGCTCCAGGGTAGGAACGCCGAAAAATCTGGTAATTGTTGTACCGAATGAAAAAACAAAAAACATTGTATATCAGCATCAGCAAGCACACCGGGTTACATCTAGTAATATTTAAAGTCTAAACTTAATTAAATATATTAAGTTGATTTATATGAACATTTTTTTATACCCTACATATACCACTATGTGGTCAGGTGGTCAGGATATAATGAGATTTTGCTGATGTTTGTAACTACTAAAAATATTTGACCTAGACCCACTTTTCATTACACCGATCGACTCAGAATCACTTTCTAAGTCGATTTAGCAATGTCCGTCCGTCCGTATGGCAGTCTGTCTCTCTGTCTGTCTGTCTGTGTGTCCATGTAAACATGTTAATTAAACTACAGCTCGCAAATATGAATGTACATATAGCTGAAATATGGTATATAAACTCTTATCGGCTATAGGAAGAACTCTATTGAAATTGGTGAAAATCGATGCTCCCATACAAATAACCCTTATCGGACTGACCAAAATGTCTCAAGATTCAGATTATCATATATATCAGAAAAATTTGGTGTATATTTATATATTATACTTATTAATCAGTAGGAAAAAAATAAACCCTGTATGACCATTTTTAGACATAGTTCCCATAAAAAGCTGCTTCCCGATCTTCACCCAAATTTGCCAAAAAAAAAAGAAATATTGCATAGTTTTTGTTTAAATTTGGTTTATATGTTTTTGAGAAAAGTAATTGATTTTACCAAATATGATTGGTCCATTTTATTTGTCTAGTCCCCATATTAAAATATCACCAGATGTGCATAAATTAACAATAATACCACCAAAATTAATTTTATGCTTACTTTCTATATCCAGTTATGGCCTCAGTAAAGATGGTTCGAAGACCTGCTCTTGAAAAGTATAGGATATTATATAGTCATAATAGACTGACTATAATTTGGTTAGTTGTTTATTACTGGGTATTTATTACAAATTGGTTAAATTTCTTAACCAAACATTTTTGGCACATCAAATATTCTACGATTTATATATTGCACCCTAATACACTAACGATTTTAAAGAAGATACTTATACAATGATGATATTTAACTCTTTGTATTCGTTTAAAAGAGAACTCATCATCGACATCATCATTTTGAAAATACGAGCACATCACGTTCGATCGATTTATTATGGGCGCAAGGCAAATGATGGCAAATAAAAGTCATTTTGGTTTTATGTTTTATGTTTTCGTTTTCGACATGTTACAAATAAATAGAAGATACAACATCATAAATATGTATGTCTTGTAGAATATAAAAAAATAGATATCTATAAAAGGTTAAGAAGTTTTAACCTTTATAGATAGTTAAATTTTGATTATAAGAGATGGAAAAAGTTAAATTTTAATATTGGGAAAATTCTAAGACGATATTTCTGAGAAGAGGGTTCCTTTTTATAGGCTTAAATTACCGAAAACGTGCCCCCCGATTTAGTTTTTTTTTATAAATAACGTACGAAATGGAGAAATGAATCTTTTAAAGCTAAGCTCTCTGCGCTCTATTTAGCTTTTAATGGAACCATGAGCCATTCGTTACATTTGGTTTTATTGTTCTAATAAATTTGAGGTTCAAAAATTTATATACAGGAAATTTTTGGAGATAAAGAAACTAATCATTTGAAAAACGATATGCCAAATTAATTTTAAAAACGCAATACTACATACATATAATCGTATTTATGTTTTTTTTGTTGAAGATTTGAAAAAAAAAGAAATATTTTTGTACACATTTTCACTCAAAGATCCAATGAAGTGTAATAAATTATATTAATGGAAATGAAAAGGAAATTAATTACCAATAAATATGCTTAATTTGTACACAGCTTTTTTTAAACTCTTTCTTTTAACTCATACTCTCTGTATGTCTGTCTGTCTGCCATGGGTGGACCCCATTCCCCCTTAACCAATTGATTTAAAACTTTTCGTGACTACAGACTAATTTTGGGGTAGTCACGCACAGTCACGGAGTGATCTAAATGTCATTTCCCCTCATCCGATCGATCTCAAACTTGGTCTATACACTTGCTGTGAAAAAAGATTAACTTTGACTTAGTCATGCACTGTCACGCATGATAACGCACAGTCACGGAGTGATCTAAATGTCATTTACCCTTATCCGACCGATCTGAAACTTGGTCCACTTGCTGTAAAGATAGATCAACTTCGACATAGTCACGCGCAGTCACGCATAGTCACGCACAGTCACGGAGTGATTTAAAACCCATTTTCCCTTATCCGATCGATCTAAAACAAATATAAATAACATATTTGAAAAGAAAACAACAAACACACTGAATTTGTAGCAAATTTTAGATTTGTCTCCATAATTAGGAGACGAAATAATGACAAATAGACGGACAGATAAACGGTCAGACATCGATATATCCACTAGAATTTTTATAAAAATCAAGAATATATATAATTTATGATACACATATACCCTCTGCACAGTGGTGCGGAGCTTATAAAAACAGTTTTTAGCGCTTTCTTTTAAGATCTTTGAAGTGATTTCAGTTCACATAAATAAGTCAAGTGACCCTGAATTAGAGATTGGAAAATTATTAGTTTAATTTTTTTGTTAAACTTTTTTTTTAAAATTTATAAATCAAATCAGTAGTAGATACAATCTTATATTTCAAAATTTTGGATATGTATATCCCACGATATACATATTATTGTACTAAATATTTTAGCTCTTACTTTCCCTCACAATGTTGTATTGCAGGGTGTTTATATATAATATAAAAAGAATCCTTATCCATCATCCCACAATAATCAATCACCATCGAAAGGAGTTTTTATAGATTGATGATGACAAGAATGGTTTCCATAGATTTAGATGACAACATAAATTGTAAACCTTATTTTTGGAAATGTAAGGAGTAGTAAGTCGTGTACTATATACTAACTAATGAATTAAAAATACGTGTGTGTGTGTGTGTGTTTGTGTCAAGCTAAGAGATCTCTTAAGGTTTTCTAAACCTACTTACACATGCATATTGCAAAAAATAAAAATAAAAAATAATGGAATATAGCTCCAGGTTGAATTCTTCCCATCATTAGTTAAACGTTTCGTAGTAAGTACTTGTGTACTTCAACATTTTAAGTTGTTGTTGTAACACATTTTTATTTCTCTGCTGATGTTATAAATTTAATACTTAAAAATATAAAGTTCGTCGTTTTTTTTTCGTGGTAGTTATAGTGCTCATCGCTGTTGTTGTTGTTCAGTTTTTAGCCTCATTAATGAGGGCCCAAATGCCCTACTTAAAAAAAGATGAAATTGCCTCAGTATCAATTTACCTTGTCAAAGTCTTTCATTTATACAGTTACAAAAATAGAGTTACTCACACATTTGTACGATATTCTTAAAGTAAATAATTATATCGAAAATGTTTATTTTATTCTCACATTTGTTATAGTTTAAAAATTCAATTGCCCTATTCTAATACAGAGAAATCTCTAGCTATGCGACTGATCAGAAAAAATTAAAAACTGGTGGATTATTCGAAAGATTTCAAAACTTGATAATTGCTTAAATAAGCGCGTTTATCTTCTTAACAAAACTTTGCCAACTTTTGTCTTCGCGTAAATAAAATTCTACGATTTCATTTTATGAAATAATATTAAAAATAAAATCTTAACAACATCATTATTTTTCTGTACCCTATTCTGAGTTTTTCGAAAAATTATTATTAATGGCGTTTTCTTTTCTGAAAACAAATGTTACACTTAAGAATATAATTTACATTTTTAAAATATTTAACCAACACAGTTAAGATGGTCAAAATAGAACGCAAAAGCACAATTTGGCAACACTTTTTTGACAGCTGTGTTTGTTAAAAATTTTTTTATTGGTTGGGGTGAACATAAATTAGCAAATAGTTAAATTGTAGAAAGCTACAAAAATTAATTTAAAAAAAAAAATTGATAATTTCGAAAACGCAACAATTAAAAGCGGAAGTGATGATAGAACCATGGTCAAGTAAGGAAATGCAGTATAAGTATATCAAATGAAAGTTAAAAAAAAGTAAGAAACAAAACAAGTAAGAAAATTATAGTCGGTCTAGACCGACTATGCGATGCCCTATACCATAGTTTAGAGACCCTATCTCTTCGGTCCAACTAAGTGGATATAGAAAATAACCATAAACCAAATTTGAGTGACGTTGTTATTAATTTTTTTGGCTGCAGATATGAAAAAGTTCATATTGGATGCTAACGGGTGATTTTTTAAGAGCTTGATAACTTTTTTTTAAAAAAAAACGCATAAAATTTGCAAAATCTCATCGGTTCTTTATTTGAAACGTTAGATTGGTCCATGACATTTACTTTTTGAAGATAATTTCATTTAAATGTTGACCGCGGCTGCGTCTTAGGTGGTCCATTCGGAAAGTCCAATTTTGGGCAACTTTTTCGAGCATTTCGGCCGGAATAGCCCGAATTTCTTCGGAAATGTTGTCTTCCAAAGCTGGAATAGTTGCTGGCTTATTTCTGTAGACTTTAGACTTGACGTAGCCCCACAAAAAATAGTCTAAAGGCGTCAAATCGCATGATCTTGGTGGCCAACTTACCGGTCCATTTCTTGAGATGAATTGTTCTCCGAAGTTTTCCCTCAAAATGGCCATAGAATCGCGAGCTGTGTGGCATGTAGCGCCATCTTGTTGAAACCACATGTCAACCAAGTTCAGTTCTTCCATTTTTGGCAACAAAAAGTTTGTTAGCATCGAACGATAGCGATCGCCATTCACCGTAACGTTGCGTCCAACAGCATCTTTGAAAAAATACGGTCCAATGATTCCACCAGCGTACAAACCACACCAAACAGTGCATTTTTCGGGATGCATGGGCAGTTCTTGAACGGCTTCTGGTTGCTCTTCACTCCAAATACGGCAATTTTGCTTATTTACGAAGCCATTCAACCAGAAATGAGCCTCATCGCTGAACAAAATTTGTCGATAAAAAAGCGGATTTTCTGCCAACTTTTCTAGGGCCCATTCACTGAAAATTAGACGTTGTGGCAGATCGTTCGGCTTCAGTTCTTGCACGAGCTGTATTTTATACGGTTTTACACCAAGATCTTTGCGTAAAATCTTCCATGTGGTCGAATAACACAAACCCAATTGCTGCGAACGGCGACGAATCGACATTTCACGGTCTTCAGTAACACTCTCAGAAACAGACGCAATATTCTCTTCTGTACGCACTGTACGCATTCGTGTGGTTGGTTTAACGTCCAATAAAGTAAACTGAGTGCGAAACTTGGTCACAATCGCATTAATTGTTTGCTCACTTGGTCGATTATGTAGACCATAAATCGGACGTAAAGCGCGAAACACATTTCGAACCGAACACTGATTTTGGTAATAAAATTCAATGATTTGCAAGCGTTGCTCGTTAGTAAGTCTATTCATGATGAAATGTCAAAGCATACTGAGCATCTTTCTCTTTGACACCATGTCTGAAATCCCACGTGATCTGTCAAATACTAATGCATGAAAATCCTAACCTCAAAAAAATCACCCGTTATATTTATATGGAGACTAGGTCGAAAAATTGATCGATCCAGACCATATTTGGTTAAGTCACTTATATTTTGAAAAAATACATACAAACCAAATTTGAGAAATCTCTGTGCAATATTTTTTTTTTGATAGATTTAAGTGAAAATCGGAAAACAGCTTTATATGGGGGCTATGACTAAAAATTGTCATATAGGGATTATTTTTGGATTACTGATTAATGGATATAATAAACATATACAAACCCAATTTGGCTGAGATCTTTATGATAATTAGAATCTTATGGCAATTTATGTCGATTTCATAGCGTTCATTTGTATGGGGATTAGGTCTGAACATGGACCGAATATTTCAATAACGTTCATCCTATAGCCGATGGAAGCTTATATACCAAATTTCATCAAAATATATTCATATTTGCGACCTGTAGTTTGATTACAAGGTTTACATGGACACACAGACGGACGGACGGACGGACATCGCTAAAACGACTCAGAAGGTGATTCTGAGCTGATCGGTATAATAAAAGATGGGTCTAGGTCAAAGATTTTTGGTTACAAACAGCAGCACAAAGTCATTATACCAAAACCACATGGTGATATAGTCTATTATTATATTTACTAGCAGATTCCAGCTCTCGAAATTCGAGCGCAAATTCTAGGAAATTGTATTTTTTCATTAAATAAAGACCCTAAAGGTATGCTAATCAATTATAGCCAATTCACAAATCAACACATAAAACTCATTTTTATTACAAACACATTAACAAATTTAATAAACCCACACATAGCATTGTATAATTTTATGTATGTGTTAGTAGCACCTTTAAATGCAATTTACTCAAAATGAAGGAAAAATTAAAAAATCTGTAAATCTGCAAATCGGCTAAAAAGAAATACCTTTCAAACAATATACGTTTGGTCAAAATCGGGATAAAACGGTAGAACAAAACATCAGTCATAAGAAATCGCTTAGCCTATTAATATTATAGATGTTTAAAACAGGATCCATTAAGAGGTTTATAAATAACAAGTAAGAAAATTATAGTCGGTCTAGCCCGACTATATGATACCCTATACCATGGATACGAGACCCAATCTTTTCGGTGCAACTAATTGGATATAGCAAATAAGCATAAACCAAATTTGAGTGGCATTTTTATTAATTTTTTTCACTGCAGATATGAAAAAGTTCATATCGGATACTATATTTATATGGGGACTAGGTCGAAAAATGGACCGCTCCTGACCATATTTGGTAAAGTCACTTATACTTTGAAAAAATATATACAAACCAAATTTGAGAAAAATCTGTGCAATATGTTTTGTTTTTTGATAGATTTAAGAGAAGATCGGGAAGCAGCTCTATGTGGGGCGTATGACTAAGAATTTTCCAATAGGGAGTATTTTTGAATTACTGATTAATGGATGTAATAAACACAAACAAACCCAATTTGACTGAGATCTATATGATAATTTGGAACTTATGGCAATTTATGTCGATTTCATAGGGGTCATTTGTATGGGGGCTAGGTCTGAACATGGACCGATTCTCACCTATTTAAACAGCGTTCATCCATTGGCCTATGAAAGCTTATATACCGGATTTTATCGAAATATATTCATATTTGCGACCTGTAGTTTGATTACAAACTTTACATGGACACACAGACGGACGGACGGACGGACAGACGGACGGACGGACGGACGGACATTGCTATTTCGACTCAAAAAGTGATTCTGAGTCGATCGGTATAATTGAAGATGGGTCTAGGACGAATATTTTTGGTTGTTACAAACAGCAGCACAAAGTCATTATACCCAAACCACAAAGTGGTATAGGGTATAAAAGCATTACCCAACTCTGAGTGGAATTTTTATCGGATGCTATAATTATATGTGGTCTAGGTCGAAAAATGGACCGATTCTCACCAATTTCCATAGCGTTCACCCCATGGCCGATGGAAGCTTATATACCAAATTTCATCAAAATATATTCATATTTGCGACCTGTAGTCTGTTTACAAGCTTTACATGGACACACAGACGGACGGACGGACGGACGGACGGACGGACATTGCTATTTCGACTCAGAAAGTGATTCTGAGTCGATCGGTATAATTAAAGAAGGGTCTAGGATGGATATTTTTGGTTGTTAAAAACAGCAGCACAAAGTCATTATACCCAAACCACATAGTGGTATAGGGTATAAAAAGGCAATGGGGGTAAAATTGCCTCCAATATTCCAAATGTCAATCCGAAGCAGTGCGAAGAAAGGTATAAAACTATGATGAGACGAAAAAAAGGTGGCAGTTGAGAATAATAGTACCTCGGTGTCAAAAAGAATGAGGGTAGGTATTGAGGATGAAATAAACAAAATTTGATTGATGGATGACTCCATTAAACCCGAAGTACAAATAAGCAGTCAACTGAAAGCAATAAGAGAAAAATTTGAAAAAGTGCCAAAAGAAAGTAACCGGAAAAAAATATGTCAACCAACGAAATATTTTTGGAGATTGCGGCCCAGAAGGAGGAGACAAAAGAAAGGCGCCATAGTGAAAGGATGGAGGAAGTGAAAGACATCAAAAATCTTCTAAAACAAATTTTGTAATAAAAAAATAAATAACTTTTAACTAAGGTTAATTATTTATTGTTATCTTAATTTGTTTAAGAAGATTTTTGATGCCATAGTACAGGTATTTATGTTGACCTTGTTTATTAGTTTTTATAATTTTTTTTTTTATTAAATTATAAAATGTATGTATATAAATAATCTAACCCATAAAAAATGTTTTTATTAAAACTCTTTCTTTCCTTATCCATACGAGTTTTGAATCTCTCCGTGACTGTGCGTGATTTTGCGTGAATATTCTAAAATTAATCTTTGGTCACAAAAGGTCTATGGACCAAGTTTCAGATTGATTGGATGAGAAGAATTGGTTTTTATATCACTCCGTGACTATGCGTGACTGTGCGTGAATATGTCGAAGTTAATCTTTTTTCACAGCAAGTCTATCTACCAAGTTTCAGATCGATCGGATAAGGGGAATGTCAAAGTTAATCTTTTATTCACAGCAAGTGTATGGACAAAGTTTCAGATTGATCGGATAAGGGGAAATGAGGTTTTAATCACTCTGTGACGGTGCGTGACTATGCGTAACCATGCGTGTCTACTCAAAAATTAATCTGTAGTCACAACAAGACTATGGGCCAAGTTTCAGATCGATCGGATAAGGGGAAATGTATTTTAAATCACTCCGAGACTGTGCTTGACTATGCGTGACTGTGCGTGACTACCACTAAATTAATCTATAGTCACAACAAGACTATGGCCCAAGCTTAACATCAATTGGATAAGCGGGAATGGGGTTGCCCCATGACAGACAAACAGACAGACAGATAGACAGACAGACAGATATCAAATTGTTATTGAATTCAGCAAAAAATTTTTGGTTTCGTATGACTACTTTCTTTTTTTCTTAGCGCAATCCAAATAAGACACAACACAATCAGCTGTTTTCAGGTGTAAGCTTCACATTCTGATTTTATGGAGTGTCGAGAATTCCACTTTTTATCATATTATAGTGCAACATTTTTAGAAAGGAACACTTTTACAGAGTTAGCAATTCTTTTTTTTAGAAAAAACATAAAAAGCAAAAAAAGTGCGAATGCAAAAAAAATCACACTTTTTGCCAGAAAAGAAAACGCCATAAAGTATAAAATATATCCATCGCCGTTGAAAATAAAATCGTATGGACTGTCAATTTTATAACTTAGCCATTTTCACGATACCACTCTTTTCCTACATAGTGGAAATTGGTGCTTATGGATTTGTGACAAATATTACTGATTTGCGGAGAAAATTGTAAACATAAACTTAATGAACTTTAAAGGTAGGCCCTATAAAAATACTTACACACAACAATACGATACAAATCATAATAATCGCCTACAACATAAAATCAAATATCAAACGTTATTAAAAAAAATTGTTTTTTCAAAAACTAAACCTTTTCCAACACAATACCACAGTGGTTAAAAGCAAAACTCGTACACCATGATTAAAAATCTTTTAGTGTTAGATAACCGCTTATGTATAGGTAAGATTTTTGGGGCATAGTATATCTAATTAAATTCCAAACTAATACAAGCAAGAAAATTATAGTCGGTCTAGACCGACTATGCAATACCCTATGCCATTCGTTTAGAGAATTGGTTCAACTAATTGAGAATAGAAAAGAAGCATAAAGCAAATCTGAGTGGAATTAGATTTTTTTTGCCTGCAGATCTGTTATATTTATATGGGCACTAGGTTGATCCTGATCCTAACTTGATTAAGTCACTTATTTTTTGCAAAAACGTAAAAAACCAAATTTGAGAAAAATCTGGGCAATGTTTTTATTTTTTGATATGTTTAAGTGAAGATAGAAAAGCAGCTTTATGTGGGGGCTTTGACTAATAATTGTCCTATAGGGATTATTTTTGGACTATTGATTAATGAATATAATAAACACACAAAAACCTAATTTTACGGAGATTTATGTGGTAATTTAGATCTTATGGCAATTTGAGTCGATCTCATAGGGGCCATTTGTATGGGGACTAGGTCTGAACATGCACCGATTTCTATAATAATCGTTCTATGGAAGATAGAAAAAAATTTCGTCAACATACATTCATATTTGCGAATGAATGGTTTACATGGTCACACAGACGGACGCACATCGCTAAATATACTTAGAAACTGATTCTGAGTCGATCGGTTAAAAAAAATATGGGATATATTAGACATATTTTTGGTAGTTACAAACATCAGCACAAACTCATTATAACCTGACCACATATTGGTATAGAGTATACAAATCAATATTATTATTAGAGGAGTACACTTACATTATCTTTAAAAAGTCAATCAATAATTAAAAACGTTTGGGAACAATGTGAAAAGAATTTTGCTGTAATATCAAAAATTTGTAAATTGTAGAATGGACGTTAAATGAGAAGGCAAAATACTATCAATAAAGCAGTCGAAAAAGGAAAAATCTGCACGCAAGTTTTCCAAAAAAAGCTCTTCCACTACGTAGTATATATTGTAAAACTATATGACTTCAAAATAAATAAAAAAGGACCAATAATATAATCTTCACTGCAGCTGAAGCCATCATTTATAGTCTGTGCTTCAAATTTTAGGCCCATACTACAGGAAAGAAAGCCTGCACACAAAAAACAAGGAATACATTCTGTTGCAGTACAGCACTATAAATCCACATCAAAGACTAGTGATTTTGCTTTGTTATTTGAAGTTTTGAGTTACTTTTTACTACAGAAAATACTCATTTCTCATATGAACGTTTAGTAAATATACTCTATTGTAAAAATTAGCACTTTTTGCTGTTACATTTCTATAAATCCATCAGGTGTTTGAAGATAGTTACGGTTGTGCGAAACGCTGTGGCAGAAAAAGAAAGCTAAATGGTCGTAATGAACGGAAAGTGTATAAGGAAGCAAGCAACAGCACGAAGAGCTGTAAGCAACTTACTGCATTTTGCTCAGTTAATATATGCCGACAGTGTAAAGAGCTCTTAAACGAAATTCTAATATCATTCGCACCAAAATGATGAAATTTCTGCGGCTTTTAAAGGGGCATATTGATGCACGAATTAAACTTGCAGAGGAATGTATAGGAACTGACTGATACTCGGTATGCTTATTCTAACTAAATGTTAGTTTGTTGCTTTTAAAAAAATGTTCGTTTAAGTTTATCTTTTCTTATGAGAAAAAGTTCAATCTGGATGGTTCAGATGGATTCCTTGGCTATTCGCATAATGTACGCCGAGTGCCGCGATTTTTCTCTCGTCGTTATTATAGTAGTGACAGCTTAATGATCTGGTGACTATCTCTTCAAGTAAAACTTTGTTTTCAGCCAATAACATAAAGCTTCTATCCTGGGCAGTATGCTCTCCGGATTTAAACCCAAATGGAAAACATGTGGGAAATATTAGTACGAAGAATATACGCTGATAATCATCAGTTCAACACAGTTATACAGCTTCAAACCATTATCGAAGAATAGAACAATTTGGAAGCAAAATTGCTAAAATTTTTAGTTTTAAGTATGAAGAAGAGAATTTTCAAATAAATAAATTATTAAAATTAACAGTAAAATTTAATTTTCCTCTATTTATCCTATTGGATTTATAGAAATTCAAAAGGGAAAAACTACGCTTTACGAAAATAAGTAAAAACAAGTAAGAAATTATAGTCGGTCTAGGCCAACTATACGATACCCTATACCATGGTTTAGAGACCCTATCTCTTCGGTCCAACTAATTCAATATAGTAAATAAGCATAAACCAAATTTGAGTGGCATTGTTATTAATTTTTGTGGCTGCAGATATGAAAAAGTTCATATCGGATGCTATATATTGATATGGGAGCTAGGTCGAAATATGGACCAATCCTGATCATATTTGGTAAAGTCACTTATATTAAAAAAAAAAAACATATACAAACCAAATTTGAGAAAAATCTGTGCAATATTTTTGTTTTTTGATAGATTTAAGTGAAGATCGGGAAGCAGCTCTATATGGGGCCTATGATTAAGAATTGTCCTATAGGGATTATTTTTGGACTACTGATTAATGGATATAGTAAACATCTACAAACCCAATTTGACTGAGATCTATATGATAATTTGAATCTTATGGCAATTTATGTCGATTTCATAGGGGTTATTTGTATGGGTGCTAGGTCTAAACATGGACCGAATATCACCAATTTCAACAATGTTCATCCTATGGCCGATAAAAGCTTATATACCAAATTTCATATTTGCGACCTGTAGTTTTATTTCAAGGTTTACATGGACACACAAACGGACAGACGGACGGACATCGCTAAATCGACTCAGATCGGTATAATAAAAGATGGGTCTAGGTCAAATATTTTTCGTAGTTACAAACAGCAGCATAAAGTCGTTATACCAAACCACATAGTGGTATAGGGTATAAAAATACCGTTAGGAAGTACTCATTGCACCAAAACTTCCATTCAAACTTGTTTCGGAAGAAACAATAGAAATTATACTTATGTAACAACCTGTAGACTTCATGGGGCTAATTTTAAAGGTAGAATGGCCAAAGGATGGCTTAAAGTTAGTCAAAACACATAAATCCAAGTTTTTTACTTTTGTGAAAGATTTTTTGTTCTTCGATGAGGGCAAAATTGACATATTTGAATCTGACCGAAAGCCATAAGTAGGACGAGGATCTATTGAAGAGCTTCTCGGAAACATGTAAAACCAACAATGAAGCACGATGGTGGATCAGTGATAGTTTGAAGATCTTTCTTTTTCAGCTGGTCCAGGATGCCTGCATTTCCTCGAAGGAATAATGGACCAGAGAATATCTTCAGATATTTAAAAAACTAAGGATTCAAGAAAAAGCTAGGTCTAAGGGACAACTACTACTTCCATCAAGTCAGATATTAGGGATAGTAAATTTTCAGAGTACTGGCATTAACCCTGTTGAGAATATTTGAAGGTATCTCGTTAAAAAGTGAGAAAATAAGTCCATGGGGCAAAATGGCAAAATATTGAACCAAGCTTTTCTTGGAAGCCGATTGAAAGTATAGAGTTGTTGATGCCAGATAAATGACTCTAGACAAATTATAAATCATTTATTCCATTATATTAACTTTACGAATTTTGCTATTTATCCTATTTTTTAAAAACCCCTTATTACGGCATAATGTAATTATCTCCTCTAAATTTTATGGTTGCTTAAAATAAAACTTATACTGCACTATAAAACCTACAAACGGGCTTTATGTGTATCACTTACAAGTAAGCTGAAATTAAGCGGTATAATAAAAAATGGTTGCTGCATGAGTTTCGCTTTTAACCACTGTATATTCAAAAATGTTAATCTTAGTTTAAAACTCTGAGGTTCATTAAAGACCAACTCAAAGTTATTACTTTTGCAGCCGTAACAATAGCTTGTCAGATTAAGGTTGACAAGTAAGACAACCCAATAAGGTAGGTGGCGGTCACATAAAGTATAAGCACAAATCATAAATTGCCTCAAATATTGATTTTGTTTAATATGTACCGAAATACAAAAATAAAAAATGCACTATAACCCTATTATTTAAAATTACTTCACAGCTAGAATCAATAGCACCAAATCAGTGTGGTTATCTGAAAGTATTAAGAAAATTACTGTGTTCCCAACAACACTCTGTTATGCAAGACTGTTTGAGTGAAATTCCCACAAATACTTATATAGTAGAGGATATACTGCCATGTGTGTCCATGTCAACCTTAACTAAGATGTCGAAATTATAAACTATCAAAAATTTGATACATAAACGTTGATCAGCTAAAGATGATTGATCCAAATGGGATTTTGTAATAATCAGTTAATTTTTAGACTTAAAACTCTTCTCCGGAGGAGAATTTAAAAATCATTTGCTATCATTTCATATATTTTTACTACTTGAATGAACATTATTTTCTTCATTCGCCTTTCAGTTTCGGTTAAAAGGTATAGTAGACTGGACATCAGTAGTGGAATACAGGCTTAAAATATTTTTTTTAAAGCTATAAATTTTAAAGCTTCGAATTTATTATAGTCCATATTCAATGAAATTTATTTCAGCTTGATTTCTGGAAGGATCATGAATATATATATAATGATCAAAAGGGTGTTGCTCATATCCAATCTACATAAATCTGTAATTTTTTTAAAAAACCGTGTAGCACATAAAACGCACCAGAAAACGTTCTACATATTTGAACATATGTACACACTCGGTATGAAATCTATAACATTAATGGGTTAGGCGATTTCTTGTGACTGATGTTTTGTTCTACCGTTTTATCCCGATTTTGACCAACCGTATATTATTTGAAAGTTATTTCTTTTTAGCCGTTTTACAGATTTACAGATTTTTTAATTTTTTCCTTTTTTTGAGTAAATTGCATTTAAAGGTGCTACACATACATAAAATTATACAATGCTATGTGTGGGTTTATTAAATTTGTTAATGTGTTTGTAATAAAACTGAGTTTATTTTTTGCGTTGGTTTGTGAATTGGCTATAATTGATTAGAATACTTTTAGGGTCTTTATTTAATGAAAAAATAAAATTTCCAAGAACTCGAGCTCGAATTTCGAGGGCTGGAATGTGCTAGTAGTTATAAATACTTAAAGAAGTCGAAATTGGTCCATAATTAGGAAAATTAATATTACTTAGACATAGACCTAAGTAGTCACCATAAAAGCCATCGTTCCAAAGTAAAGGTAAGACTGTTTTGAGCCATCAAAATAAAAATATTGTATTTATGATTGAAATCGAAAAAATCTTAACACACGTTTTTCCTCTTAACTTGTTTCGCAAGCATTATTAATTTTTTTTAACAAGTTATCAAAATATATCAGTTATTAGTTATTCAATATTTTCAACAAAATCCAACTTGGTCCTACAAAAAATAATCAAATAATCAAAGGTCTGCCATCAAACTGTTTATATTTCCAATGTTATTAGAAAGTATCTTGAAAGCTGGTTCGGGAAAAAGAAAAGTCAAATGATGTTTGTAAGGCCAAGAAAATAGAAAGTATATTGAAAACAGCTCCCAACGCTCCCAATAGAGTTTGTCGCATTATTTGGTGCATCCAGACAGGAACGCTGCAATAAATTTAGAGGCAAAAAACAGATCACGGAAATTGCAATCATGTTTCTTAAATGAATATGTACCTCTGCTTCATAATGGACGACGAAACCTATATAATTTCAGATTTTTGGGAGCTGCCTTATGATTGAGGATTTTTGAAGATAAGTTTACGAAATTCCAAAAAGTTCCTTGTCTAGCAAACAATATGCAGTTATGGCAAAAAAGCCAGTTATTTGTTACAACAGGCTCTATAAATAACGAAATTTGTATTTACCTCTTAAGTGGAAATGACGAGTGTCGCACGCAAACATTTTCATTGCCATATTCGACACTGACGGGCTAAGAGTAGTAAATTTATTATAGTTAACAAACAACCGTTATTTTTATAAATATATTAACACTGATAATGCCCGCTCAGAGTTGCATTAAAATTAAATAGTCTCCACACTCATGTTTCTTTTAAATTAAATCATAAGGCAAGGGGTTAAGGAGCGTTTGCAAAAAAGACTCATTCCTTTCAAAAGCTAATATTTTTGGCCCGATTTTTCATCCTGTCACTATGTTAAGAAAGCTCTTCAGTGGTAGGATCTGAGGATTTTGTAAACATATACTGAAATTAGGGACAAGGCTAGAAATATTTCTGTGTGACAAACCATTAATTAGCTATAAATCTATTTTGGCAAAAATGTATTTGACGACCAGTATAATGCATATATTTTTAATCAACTACTCTATTAAGAAATTTTCCCTATTGGGAGGTTTTACTGCACTTCATTTTTCATGCGAAAATTTCTTTTCTATTTCTCTTTAACAAATTCACTAAAAGCAACTTTGTTGAAGATGAAAATGTAAAAAAAAAAACGTAATTTCTCACGCTCTTCTGTTATAAGTCTTTACAAGCGACAATTGCTACTTAGGGATACAGTTCTTTTTTGTTCATGTAAAATCTATTACACTTTTTTACTGTTGCTTTCTAGTTATGTGTGCAAAGTTTTAACAGAACGTCGAATTGAAAGGGGTCAAAATATGGCAGTAGCATGTGGGGACTTTTTCAAGTAATATCTTAATCATTTAACGATTAAAAATATCTAAGATATTCTGAATATCTGTTTTGATTACTACTTAGAGGAGAGTCACAAATATTATTGGGTCAGAATAATCGGAATAATAATAACTGAAGCTATTGGGAGTGCATATCGTCACCTTAAATGTAAAAATAGTCACCACTAAAAATTCCTAAATTTTTTATTGATTGTGTTTCCCCACTAAAATTGTGATTTTAAAAAGAAATTCATAGGCTGTGGCAACGAGTATAATAAATGAACTAAACTCTTGTTTAAAAATAATATAGAAATTAAATTATGAAAACTAATCAACTCAAATCTTATATTTACGGGTAAAACTGGGAAAAAAAATTTTTGGATTTGAAAACCCATGTCTATTATTTTATGTAAAGAATCTTCAATATATCCATCAAATAACATTACCAACATGTTGGTAATTTGTTTTTGTTTGTATAAGGTGGAATTCAAACGTAATTAATAGAAAATTACGAGATGTCAGTAGAGGCAATTGTTTGTTGTCAGTTTATGTGACATAGTGGAAACCAGGTATAAGTCGAGGATTTATTATTAATGTATAGACGTTAATATAAACAATATTATAACAAACGATATTATAAAATTATGACATAAAAAATATTATATAGAAAATTAAAAAAATTATATATATTAACAAGAAATATAACAGAAGTTTTATCAGGAGTAAAAATAAATAATGAAATAAAAATAATATAAAAAGTAAAGTAATAAATTATAAAAAATTATTAATTAATAGCAGATTCCAGCCCTCGAAATTTGAGTGCAAATTCAAGGAAATTTTATTTTTTCATTAAATAAAGACCCTAAAGGCAAGCTAATCAATTATAGCCAATTCACAAATCAACACAAAAAACAAACTCATTTTTATTACAAACACATTAACAAATATAATAAACACACACATAGCATTGTATAATTTTATGTATGAGTTAGTAGCAACCTTAAATGCAATTTACTCAAAATAAAGGAAAAAATTTAAAAATCTGTAAATCTAAAAATCGGCTAAAAAGAAAACCTTTCAAATAATATTCGTTTGGTCAAAATCGGCATAAAACGGTAGAACAAAACATCAGTCACAAGAAATCGCCTAGCCTATTAATAATGTAGATAAAAAAAAAACTTAAAAGGAAAATTACTAGGAGTAAAAAAGCATTCCAAAGACGAGTAGCATTTACATTCAGAAACGAGACATCAGGAATTATGATATTTTCACCATTTGACGATATAGCGAAGCGTATATTTTGAAATAAGTCCTGCGGTTTTTGAGATTACATAACTTTTTAAAAAAATATTAGAGTTCTTATCTTTAACAGGTTTTCAAATGATACTCACAACCGTAAGTAAGACTTGGAACCAACAAAGCTTTTTGGAGTAGTATTGTTTTACTTTTAACGGCGTAAAGTACTGCATAGACCACAAAATTCTTAATTTTGCATACATTTGCAGAACCAATGCATTAATATGATTTGACCAAGTTAAGTTACTGTTATATCCTATTCGCAGATTTTTCGCCGTTCGTACGATATCAATTTTCTCGTTGTTTAAATGTCTTCTTGAATGAGTTGATTTACCATTTTTTTGTTTATTACAATACATTTGGATTTTCCTTTTAAACACAGGCCGTTTGCAGATACCTACTACTTGTATAAATATTATTTTGAAACTACACTACACTTTATTCTTATTTCGTATAGCTTCAAGACAAAGTCTTGGCATCTTTTGAATCCATTATTCCTGCAGTTTATTTCACAGTTCTTCCTTACCTGTTCGAACCTTCCTGTCCAATTCATCTCACAGTAATTCTATTGGATTGAGGTCAGGTGACTGTGATGGCCATTCCATAACATTGCAGGTTCCAGCTGCTTGCTAGGTTTCTATAACTGCTTAAAAGTTTTTGCTGTATGTCGTTCGTAATTATCTTGGTGAAATTTTCGACCCACAATTCTTAATCCAGTGACCACTATGTTTCAGGATAGAGTTGTACATGGTTGCTTAAGAAAAAAATCTTAGAAAGGAACAGAAAAAGGTTACAGTTTTGTTCCCCATTTTTACTCCTAAATATGAGATCGAACAACTAAGAAAAAACACGGGTATTTTAATATGTAATAACTATATGTGATACATAACGAAAGTCACTCGAAGATAGACTGGTAGTCGATGTAGAGGCATACCTTCACACACTTTATTGAAGTTCATAATTCCCTCGAAAACTTGCCGCTTGTATCCACATAAGGCAATTCTGTTTTGGCATATACTGTTTTCATCAATACTTTTTCTTCAGGTTGAAAAGAATGACCAAAACAAAACGAATGGCCAGTACTAGTCTGTATCCCTCACCATTCCTTTATTCTCTTACCAATAAACTCAGATTTTTCTTTAAATTTACAAAGCTTTCTGCTTGATAAACTTACGGGTTACAATTTAATTATTTTATATTTTACTCATGAGTTGCCAGGAACTAGAAGAAACAAAATCGTTAGGAAACTTATCACTACTATATAAGTATTCTTATATATTAGAAAAATTTATGGAAACTAAAGTCAGTCCGTCTGGCCGTTCTATCCGGCCGATTTCCATAATTTTTTTTATGAAAGGTATTTAGACACAGATATGTCATCAGTCATTGAAATTTACTCAACTGCCACCTTACTCAAGTTATACTCAAACGCGATTCTTCCCTGTACATTTCTTATGGGAACATTCACTCAAGCAATTCGAATTCTCATAGCTCCTCTTCTAATGAATGGATCTTGATCACTCTCAGAAAACTCAGTGGATCAAGCTCTTTCTTTGGAGCTATTAACTGCTTAAATTCGTTGAGTTTGATGCAAGTTATGTGTGCACAATCCACTTTACATTATGCAACAAGAAAGTTAACGTACAGATTTTATTACAATAATTGCATAACACATACCCTGTGTTGAATTGTGAATTGCCAAAAATTTTAATACCTTTAGGTGGAATACAAGATGGCCTTTATTTCTGGGTGTTCAACAAATATTTATAATGAAACAAACTTAATGAATTAAATAGATTAAAAAACACTGAAAGAAATAAATTGAATGATAAAATAAAATTTCCTAGAATTTGCACTCGAATTGCGAGGGCTGGGCTCTGCTAGTATAAGTTAAGCTAGATCTTTATTAATATCAAATTTGAGCTTTGCCTTCGAATTTTTAAATCGTTTAAAGATTTTTCTGGCTTAGGACACAATGTTAATTTTTAAATAAGACTTTGATATCAGAGATAGTTTGTGCTGCGGTAAAACTAAGAATGGGAGCGCATAAAACCGTAACATAAGTATGCGAAAACGTGACAATTTCCAAGCTACTGAACAAAATTGATACTACTCTTTTTCTTGCTGTACTTTCAAACACTTATTAAAAACTTTGTCTAATACACAAAGTACTGACTTAAGTACTAACAATACTAAGATGTACTTATATTCGAAGATGTTCCTTCCTTCTTCTTTTTTTTTTTTTGTTGAAAATTCATCCTCCATTTTTTGAGTCTGTGCTATTTATTTGATGACACAATTGCTTTTTTCTCTCTTGTGTTCCTTCACTATGATTCATTTTCTTTTTTATATATTTATCGTGTTTGAATGTGTTGTTGAGCAAAAACCAAAAAAAAAGAGTTTAATCACAATTTCGATTTAATCAAAAATAGCTTAATTAATTTGTGACATTCTAAGTTGTTAAAAAAATAACAACAAAAACTTTAGCAACATCAACTAGCTAACTGAGACACAGCAATGTGTAGCAGCAAGCCGTCGCTGTCTTTAGATATATTATATTATTTTTAATTTAATGTTTGTTGTTGTTGTTGTTGTCATAGTCATTTTCGTGTTAGAGTTATTTTAAAAATTGCCAAAGCTTAAGTGAATGATGAGAATGATGATGGTTGCTGGTTGGTATAGATGAATGAATGTACGGCTATAACAATTGTCCGTATTAGGTGGTCATATATTTTTATACCCTCCACTCCAGTGTGCAGAGGGTATATATAAGTTTGTCATTCCGTTTGTAATAATTAGAAAAAAAAATTTGGACCCCATAAAATATATATATTTGTGATCCTTATAACAACCGGAGTTGATATAGCGATGTCCGTCTGTCCGTCTGTCCGTCTGTCCGTCTGTCCGTCTGTCCGTCTGTGGAAATCACGATGACGGCATCAATCGGGCAGCTAGGGTGCTCGTTGGCATAAAAAATGATTCATTAACATCCTGAAAAGTTTGCTATTTAAAATCGTCCAAATCGGTCGATTAGGGCCCGAGATTTGAATGAAGAACTAAAAAAAGTCTTGAAAAAATATAATTTTCTATGTTGTTCTTGTCACGATCACGCCCTCAATAGGATAGCTAGGGTGATAATTTTTAGTGAGAATGATTCACCAAATTCATGGGAAGATTTCTACTTCAAAAATCATTAAAATCGGTGGAACAGGTCCAGGTAAATCTATGAAAAATTTAAAAAAAAAATGAAAAACATGATGTTTTCATATTGTTCCTGTTGTTATTCTAAATGTTGCATTGTTGTCATAGCTGGACTTGTTGTTTTTGTGGTCGTTGTGGTAATAATATAATAAAAACAAACCCTTTGTACATTTTTTTGTGAACTCTGGTAGAAAATTTTAAAAGTTTCCATTGTTTTGGCATCACTAAAAAAATTTGTTAGATCATTTCTGTCATTGCCACGAGCCTGCATGCAAAATTTCAGATCGATTGGCTCACGGGAAAGGGGCTAAAAATCGATCCAAAATTTTGTCGACAAGCAGACACTACCAGTTAATATAAAGGCAGTAAATAAAGGGAGTAAAAGTTCACCAATAATTTAAAAAACAAATTTTTATGTGTTAATTTATTTAAAGAAAAAAATAATTAAATGAAATAGTAATAATAAAAAAAAAAATAATATACAATACAAAAAAAAAGAATATATAAATAAAATAAAATAAAGATAAATGCATTCATAGCATTATAATACATATAAAAGGTCAATGTTTTCTAACCGTAACCGTAACGAGTCAGTTGTTTTTTTTTACATGAAAATCATTTAAAACAGTTACCGAACGTAACCGGAACGTCCCAATACTTTTCATGTGAAAAAAAGGCTGACACGTTACGTAACAGTTACATGTCGCTAACTTGTTCTTTACACAGGCTACTGCTTTTGCAGCCAACTTCAAGTCTATTTATATAGTTTCGTAAGCATAACTGATAAAATTGTTTCTATTATTTTTTGCTGTAAGTAATAAATTATAAATATACTGAATTTGCAAACTAAAATGGATACATATATTGGAGGTGCTTTAATACAAAAGAGTTAACGAAACAAAATCAAAAAAAAAAAACAACTCTACAACATCAACAATGGCAGTCATATGTTCTTCAAATAGAAAAAAAACTGCAAGTGTGTTTTGTTGGCTACAAAACAAAAATAGTGTTGACAATATAACAAAATATGTAAAAGAAGTTAGTGCTATGAAATATTTTATTTTGTTTAAAAAAAAATCGCAAAATGAAAGGCTATAATTCCATTAATAATCAAAAGGCGTTAAACTAATTTATTTATTTTTACGTTGTACTAATGCATTTTAAATAAGTAAAAGTAATTGTATATTTAAATAAAAATGCATTTGTATTATATGTTGCTGTCGTATTCAGAAAAATCAAGTAGCTGACTATACGACTACAAATGCTGCTGCCAGCAGTCGTCTATGTGTTTCATTCATGATGTTGCATTTTTTTGCGAGCAATACTTACATATATTCTAAATAAAGAAATAATAGTTCTTTTCATACTGCGAAATCTATACAAATATATGTATGTACAAATACTATATGTCAAATTTCAAATTTGCAATAATTGATACATTTTTGAAAGAAAATTGTATAATATGAAATGTCTTTAATTTATTTCATAGAAAACAATTTTTTGAGGTGCGTGGATTTTCCATATTTACTGTTTTACTATTTTCGTAATGAGGTTAAATGAGTTAAAAAGAATTTAAAATATTTGAAAATATTAGGTGAGGATCCTCAAGATGTAATATACGATCGGTCTAAAACTTTTCACTTAGAGCCACATCTAAATTCGAAACAACAAAAACCCATATATTTTGTGCATAAAGTTTAACATTAAATGTGCTTTTCTAAAATGTCTATATATTTTTTCTCAATCATTTCTGACCATCTTCAATGTAAATTTACCAAAGTTTTTTTTATTGCAATATGTATATAAAACTTAAAAATTTAATATTTTTTATTGTGTATTAACTTATTATTCTGCGATTTTCATTACATCACAAAATGTTACAAATTGGCACTACTGTTTCAAAAACAGAAAACTTCTAAATCAGTTGAAAACAGTTGATCTGTAAAACTGTGTGTGAAATTGTGTCAAATAAAATTACAAATATTAATAAATATAATAATACATATATATATATATTTTATTAATTTTGTTAAGAATTAGCGCAAAATTGATTTTCCATTTTGCATTTCATTTATAAAGAATTCTGCCATATTTTGTTAAAGGGAAAATCCATTTTTGTTATATTAAAAAAAACAGACTTGCATTTAATTTTTCCGTGACTGCCTCAATAATTGCGTAGATGCCACCACAATATTTTTTTCTAATTAAAACAGTTGATCTGTAAAACTGTGTGTGAAATTGTGTCTAATAAAATTACAAATATTAATAAATATAATAATACATATATATATTTTATTAATTTTGTTAAGAATTAGCAGAAAATTGATTTTCCATTTTGCATTTCATTTATAAAGAATTCTGCCATATTTTGTTAAAGGGAAAATCCATTTTTGTTATATTAAAAAAACCAGACTTGCATTTAATTTTTCCGTGACTGCCTCAATAATTGCGTAGATGCCACCACAATATTTTTTCTAATTAAATATTAACCAATATCTAACTAGAATTATGATTTATTCTGACTAAAAAGTTCCAATTAAAAGTTATTCATCCCAATTATGAATATTCTCAAGGAATTTCTTTCTCACGGAAAATACATTTCTCGGGAAAAAAATTCCTCCAATTATAAATTCCGCGTGAACAAAAAATGATTAACTGGCATCATCGAATTTCGAAGCCACTTGCTTTGCTTATTGACAATTTATTTTCTATTTTTTGTGTGTGTGCAAACGACCCTACAATAAATGTCGCAATAAACATTTTTGTTTGCTATCAACTTGAGGTGCATTTGAGATCAAATACATTTCTCAACGTTAATTCTCAAATGCCCTCAATAGTTCGAATATAGTCTTCTCAACTTAAAAGGCACATTTTTTATATGGCGATTTTCATAGTTATCAAATTGAGAAATTTGTGATTCTCAACTTGATAGCAAAGAAATATTTCCAATCGGTATCAAATGGAAGGTACGGAATTGCCATATTATACTAATTTTAGAAATGAAAACAATGTACTTTTTTTAATGTTTCAATTTAATTTCATTATATATTTAACATTACTATGTACATATTTAACATTAAATGTACATATTATGTACATTTTTTAAAATCTAGAATTAAAAATAAATGAATTAATTAGTTGTAAATTTTTTGAAAAATTCGACAAAAAGCAGAAATAATTAAAAATATATCAATGATTTATTTGTACTTTTTTGGCATTTTTTAATTTAATTTATTATTTATGACATATTTAAATAATATCTCAGACTTAACACAAATCGTATTCAAGTTGAAAAAATGTTTGGTCTCAAGTGGAGAAAAGTGTTGGATATCCAATTGAGAGTAAAAATGTTTCCCAAAGATTGGAAAAAATGTTAAGTCTCAACTTGATGTCAAGTTGAAAGCAAACAAGGAGAAAAATTGTTCAACCCAAGTTGAGAATTACATTTGACATCAATTTAAGAACTTAATATTTCAATGCATACTGGGGAATGACCGAAACTAACACATAAACAGTTTTTTCCTATTTGAAAAACATATGACTGTCATTGTTGCTGTTGTACAGTTGTTATACCCTCCACTCCAGTGTGCAGAGGGTATATATAAGTTTGTCATTCCGTTTGTAATAATTAGAAAAAAAATTTTGGACCCCATAAAATTTATATATTTGTGATCCTTATAACAACCGGAGTTGATATAGCGATGTCCGTCTGTCCGTCTGTGGAAATCACGATGACGGCATCAATCCGGCAGCTAGGGTACTCGTTGACATAAAAATGATTCACTAACATCCTGAGAAGTTTGCTATTTAAAATCGTCCAAATCGGTCGATTAGGGCCCGAGATTTGAATGAAGAACTAAAAAAGTCTTGAAAAGAAAATAATTTTCTATGTTGTTCTTGTCACGATCACGCCCTCAATAGTGCAGCTACAGTGATCATTTTTAGTGAGAATGATTCACCAAATTCATGGAAAGATTTCTACTTCAAAAATCATTAAAATCGGTGGAACAGGTCCAGGGAAATCTCTGAAAAAGTAAAAAAAAAAATGAAAAACATGATATTTCTATATTGTTCTTGTTGTTATTCTAAATGTTGCATTGTTTTCATAGCTGGACTTGTTGTTTTTGTGGTCGTTATGGTAATAATATAACAAAAACAAACCCTTTGTACATTTTTTTTATCAACTCTGGTAGAAAAATTTAAAAGTTTCCATTGTTTTGGCATCACTAAAAAAATATGTTAGATCATTTCTGTCATTGCCACAAGCCTGCCTGCAAAATTTCAGATCGATTGGGTCACGGGAAAGTGGTTAAAATCGATCCAAAATTTTTTCGACAAGCAGACACTACGAGTTAATATAAAGGGAGTAAAAATTCACCAACATCTAAAGCAAATAATGCTAAAATACCTAGTTGTTAATAAAAAAAACAATTGGGCAATTCACAATGGGTAATGTATCGTTGTATCTCTTGTATCGTGTATCACTTTACAATAGTGTAAAATTGTTGTTGGTAATTTTCACTGAAAAATCTGATACACGATCCAACTTCATTTGCTATGTTTAGTAAATGTTGTATATTGTATCATAACATATCAGTTCCAAGTGAATGCCAGTTTTTATGAAAAAGAAAAAACAAATACATAGAATATTATCAGCATAAATAATTATAAAATAAAATATGGCAAATAATGCAAATAACGCAAATACATCGATAAGTTTATTTATATAAAAATTAATGTTTATATTTTTAGTATGTATTTTCTCTTTCAGTACCAACCAAAACATTTAACATTTTTTTTTTTTTTCATTATAAATTAAAATGCAAGAGGTACGTAACTAAAACTCCAGGGTATATCTCACGACCAAAAAGCAAACACTGACAAGTGTTTTCTCTTATACAAAATAGCAGTAGCGACGAAGCGATCTTTCCTCGTTGGATCGAAAATTACTAAAGAAAGCGTTTTACAATATGAAAATACAACTGAGTGTTCACAACAAATGATTGTATTGTGTATTTCAATACAACATACAATATACACCTGTTGTGAATTGCCCAAATGTAAATTTAGCAAAAAAATTTATGTATTAATTTATTTAAAGAGAAAAACACAAAAATAACGTTTGATGTTGTATTTTTTGTGTGTAATATTTAAATATACATACATACACATATTAAATAATACAAATAATGTACATATATTATATATATGTATGTATGTATATTCATAGTAACTGCATGTTAGAAATAAATCGGTTATTTTATTTACATAAAATTCTGCAGTATTTTGTTGTGGGGAAAATACATTTCTTTTGTATAACAGAGTGTCACTTCATTTTGCTCAGCGTGACTATGCCACAGTAGATGCCGCCATAATTTTTGTTTGTTCTAATTAGCTTTGCAATAGTTATTTCTATTTTAACATGAATGTTAATATTTTCAACTAGATATCATACAGAACAATGGTAAGAGTATACACGGGTTGGTCTTTTATTTCATACGTTTTTTCATTATTCTTTTACAAATATGAACATAAGTTTGGCATATTACCCACCAATCTCACATCACACTGCAAGTTCGAAAAACTCAATACACTCACATTTTTTTTACTAATACACACACATTTTCCGCAGTGGTCACACTAATGGCACCAAATTTTTCGTGCGAATAGTGGCAGACACTAACGATGATTAATGTTACCCTGTTATAAATTTAATGCAAATTTACTGGATTCTGTAAAATTGTAATTAAAGTTTTAACTTGTTAAATCTATTATAATGATTTATTTTTTGAAATGCGCATACAAAAACGCAAGTTTGTTAATTATAGAGCATAAATATTATTAACTATTATTAAAATAATACTAATAATAATAAATGTAAACATTTTCCCTCAAACATGTGCCTGTATAATAAACTTGGTAACTCTACTTAAAATAAAATAAGAGAGAGAAGTATACAAATTTTTTCAAGTTTACGCTTCGACAACATTTTAAAAATGAGATTGCAGTCAGATGTTTGAGCATAAAATTTAATGGCGATGGATTCGACTAATTCGAACAATTTTTCGTTGATAATACGTACACAACGATTTTACAATTTCAGTGTGATGTGAGATTGGGGGGTTAACTTTTTGTTGTCTTTACAAAATAGAGTTACCGAGTTCGTCAATGAGTTTTTTGCTTACAAAACAGTTCTACATAGTTATATAGAATTATTATTCTGCTTTACCTATAAAATATCTGATTGCGATTACATCTAATTTTTAAAAATTGTTTATAATTAATAAAGCATTATTATTCACATAAATACAAAATTTCACTTTTTAAATTTTCCATTCAAATTTAAGAAAATATCAATTATAATAAAAACTGAAAATAAAATTTCCAATTATAAATTAGAAAATATTAATTGAGTTTCAGAAAATCATATCAAAACGTCGGAAATAATAATTTTAAATTTAGAAATATCTTTACATTTAAAAATGTTTACATTTAAAAAAAATATTGCCATTCAGGAGATATTAATAACTTTTCAGTACCGCGATTCAGTAACTTCTTTTAACGATAGTCGAATTGTAAAAAAAAAGAAAATTGCAAAATTATCAGTAAAATTTTGAAACGATATTCGCTATTGTTAAAGTCAGCTGTTGTTGTTATCTAAACGACAACCATTTTTGTGTTGTTTATCCAATCGATAAAAACTTAAATTTTTAGGTTGAAATGTCGTCATACATAAATAAAAATCATGAAATAGTGAAAATATTTTGCTTTAATTAAAAAACTTTTTTATATAAATAAAAAAATTAAATAGCATATTCAATTCATTATTTCATTTTCAAATAAATAAACAGAAATATTAGTAAAAAAAATAAAGATATTAAACATAAACATAAAATCATCCTGTCAAACACGAAGTAATTTGTTTTTTTCTATTCTTTGTGTTTTTCGCTTATTTTGACAGAGATGCCACTCCTTTACAATTTAAATAAATAGAAAAACAGATTTGTCGATATTAATTTAAATTCAATGAATTTAAGAAAACCTCAAATGATATTTAAGATTTGCTAACATAAAAATTGTTACATAAGTAAACGTAGTTTTATGAGAATGTTATTTTTTATATATAAATTTTCACAATTTTTTTTGGATGAAAATTTGAAGTTTTTCAGAAAATAAAGATAACATTAAATTATTTTATTTAAAATGTTTGGGACTTTTCGTTTTTTGCGTTTTTCATCCCTAATTTGATTATTTATTATTATAAATTTATTCTCTATGTTTTCAAAATATGGCAATATTTTAAAAAAAAGTTGAGAGAGCTTTTTTTTTGGTTATTATTTTGTTACTCCATCCGACCTATATGGCCACAATGAAGAAATATTTGGCCAGTTAAAAGAAACTATACAGCCATCTCCAATTAGCACGATTTAATGCATATAGCCACTCTACACAACCATTACCTTTGCAATGGAGGTTAGGGCGAGCTATTTAATTAGCAAAAACTAAATTAAACGAGAAGTTATGTCATATAACCGGAAACGCATGCATATAGGTATATAACCAAAATGCATGCCGATCAGCAACCACGATGACCAAAAAGCAAACACCGAAATAAATCCGAAATAATAGAAAAGAAGAAAACCAACCCAAAGAATTTGCTGAAATAATTTGGTATTAAGTTTAACAAATTGTTTACTTTTTCATTTACATTTATTATCAAGACTCAAACCGAGGTGGAGGGTATCAAAGATTCGGCACAGCCGAATTTAACACTCTTACTTGTTAAATATTGATTTCATCGTTTATTTGTTGTTTTTTAAAGTTCCTCTTATATGTACGAGTTTGTCATACTTTCAGGTAGTTTTGGTCTATCCAAATGGAAAAAAGTAGGTTGTGCTCTATTAAAATACTGGCTAGGAATATTATCCGTTAAAAGGTTCAAAATCCCGCATAAATCATAAAAAAACTCTATAGCCTGAAGTGTGCGAAGTTAGCCCCCCATTTTTGGAAATAAAATTTTTTGAAGATTGTTCTAAATTTTCTAGGATTGTTCTACAATGTTCCAAAATGATGAGTTTCTAAAATGTAATTTGTACCGGTAGATCGAAAAAAAAAACGAATTTCAAGTTTTGTCCCCCACTTTTGGAAAAAAATTTTGACGGTTGTTCTAGTTGTTCTAAACATTGTTCCAAAATAGATATGTCGCTAACCGTAACGTACGCAAATGAGAACGAAAAATATTTTTTCTGCGATATCAAAAGTGTGCGAAGTTAGCCCCCCATTTTTGGAAATAAAATTTTTTGAAGATTATTCTGAATTGTTCTATGATTGTTAAACAATGCTCCAAAACGATGAATTTCTATTATATAATTTGTACCGGTAAATCGAAAAAACGAATTTTTAACTTTGACCCCCACCTTTGGAAAAAAAATTGGCGGTTGTTCTAGCTGTTCTTAACATTATTCCAAAATATTTTTGTATTTTTTTGTGATTTTTTTATATTTGATGTTTTTGTGTTTTGTGATATTTGTCTTTTTTTGTTTTTTGTTTTTTTGTGATTTTGGTATATTTTATGGTTTTTGTTTTTTTGTGTTTTTTTTTATTAACTATATAAACTAGCAGATTCCAGCACTCGAAGTTCGAGTGCAGATTCTAGGATATTTAATTTTTTCATTTAATAAAGACCCTAAACGTATGCTTCTCAATTTAACTCATTTTAAATGAAGAAAGCAAACTCAACACATTAACACAAACACATTAACAAATTTAATAAACATACACATAGCATTGTATAATTTTTAGTATGTGTTAGTAGCAACTTTAAACGATCATAACTCCAAAAAAATATTCCAGACGACGAAAATCTGTAAATCTGGGTAACAGCGAAAAAGAAATACCTTTCAAATGATAAATTTTTTGTCAAAATCGGGTTAGAGCAGTGAAACTTACATCGGTCACAAGAAATCGCCTTGCCTATTAATATTATAGATTTTACATTCAGGTGACATTTAGGATACCTTGTATGAAAAATATTTTGGAATCTGTACGTTAACTCTTGTGTTGCATAAAAATATTGATATCGTTTAATAACGTTGATATAGCAATAACACAAGGGAACAATGGTTCTGTTGATTAAGAACTGAATATTGTTTTTAAGGTTATTTGGGACGCTGAATCCAAATCTGCCCTTGGTTTTTTTCTATCAGCTCGACTTTTCGAGATATACCGTTATGTTCAAAATTAAGGCACTTCCGCTACATATATTGGAATAACTTGAAAACGGTTCACCATATTAAATAAAAAAAAAAATCCAAAACTCGCAAACAATATTCTCTTAAAGCCGTGCTTACTTTGTTTTTAAATTTTCCAAGTAGTTTTAGAGATATCGTTCAAGTTTTGAAAAAAAAATTAAAATTTTTTAAAAAAAAAAATTTTTTTTGTTCTTTAAAAATTCCTAAAAAATAAAAATGGGACAAAAATCACAGTTTTGGTCTGCAAACAGTTAGTTAAATATATTTCGAATAAAATGAGCTTCATTTCATTGCAATCGGTGCACAACTTTTGATTTTGTTCACGATTTACTGAATTGATATAAATCGCGATTTCCATACAAAAATAACATTTTCTAATGTGTAAGTGTTTGTATGTAATAAGTTAGTTTTTTATGATTCTAAGAATTAAAAAAATTAAGTAATAAAAAAAGATTATTTCATTTTTATGGTTGCGGTAGCAAACTCATAACGCCTATAAATTTTATTGTCCCTTTATGACACCTAGTCAGTTCACAGTCAATTAAAGAGAAAAAAGAAAAGTCCACTTGTTTTTATTGATGTGTGGTTTACCGTTGGTAACTGATGATTTTTTAAAGGAATTCCCCTGAACACATGTGTTCATTCATAAGTGACTGTCAATAAAATTGTGGATATAATTTTTTTTGGTACTTCAGTAAAAAACTACTAAGTATTTATATGGGTTCATTCAACCAATTTTTCTCATTCAACAAGTGTTTACGAAAGCGAAAAGTATAACGACAAAAAATATAAATCATTTTACATTGAACATTTAATCAGTCAACACAAAAAAGTTCAATTTTGTTCCCGTGTGTTATTTATTGAAAATTGTGTTACTTTGATATATACTTCAAAATTGTGCAATGGCTACGTCAAGAAACACCTGTAGAATCAATCCCAACTATTTTTGTAACATATGTGGCGAATACACGTTTATAAAAAATAGAAAAAGTGTGTCAGATTTTATTAAAAAAATTTATTTTGACTACTTCGGATTTACCATGGAAACCCGTGACAAGTACTGGATTCCTAATACTGTATGTAAAAACTGTGTAGAGTATTTAAGGTTATGGGCAAACAAGCAACGGACCCACTTCAAATATAAAACACCAATGATCTGGCGGGAACCTTCGAATCATTATGATGATTGTTATTTTTGCGCTGTCAACATAACAGGCATTAATAAAACAAACCGGTCTAAATGGATTTATCCTAACGTGTTGTCTATTACCCAACCAGTCCTGTACTCTAGTGAGGATTCAGAACCACAACCATCTACATCTACACACAATTTCCACGACTTACGACAAAATGTTCCTTCACCAATTTCTGAATTTGGATCAGATGACTTGCATTTAGATATTTCTTCTGAACGCGAGCAATTTAATCAGGAGGAGCTTAGTGATTTAGTGAGAGACCTTGGACTTTCTAAAAAAGCATCTGAAATTCTTGCTTCTCGATTAAAGCAAAAAAATCTGTTAACCCAAGGAACAACAATTTCATACTACCGTAACAGAGAAAAAAACTTACTTCCATTCTTTTCCGAAGACGATGAATTTGTTTATTGTTCAGATGTTCCTGGTTTAGTAACAGCGATGGGATTAGAGGAGTATGATCCAAATGACTGGCGACTATTTATAGATTCTTCTAAACGCAGCCTAAAATGTGTACTTCTGCATAACGGTAATAAATTGGGTTCGTTGCCCATTGCACATTCAACTAAAGCTAAAGAAGAATATTCTACAATTGCCTCAGTTATAAATAAAATAAAGTACAACGAACACCGCTGGCTAATTTGTGTGGATCTAAAAATGGTGAATTTTCTTCTAGGCCAACAAGGTGGCTACACAAAATATCCGTGTTTCATTTGTTTATGGGATAGCAGAGCCAGATCTGAACACTGGAGTAAGAAAGACTGGCCTTCGAGGGAAGCTATGGTTCCAGGAAACCACAATATAGTTAATCAACCACTTGTGCCCAGGGATCGCATAATACTGCCACCTCTCCATATCAAGCTAGGACTTATGAAACAATTTGTCAAAGCTCTCAACATTGTTTGTTTTAGATATATCAGTAAAAAGTTCAACAATTTGAGTTCGGAGAAACTGAAAGCTGGCATTTTTGATGGCCCTCAAATCAAAAAATTAATCAATGATGAAAATTTTAGTAATTCCATGACAGATATTGAAAGAAATGCTTGGAATGAATTTGTTTGGATAGTGCGCAATTTCCTGGGAAACAAAAAGGGTGAGCACTATTCGGACCACGTGGATAACATGTTGTCACATTTCAAGCAGCTTGGTTTTAATATGAGCATTAAGGTGCACTACCTACACAGTCATTTGGATTGTTTCCCTGAAAATCTTGGAGACTTCAGTGAAGAACAAGGTGAACGTTTCCATCAAGATATCCGCACTATAGAGGAGCGGTACCAGGGTCACTGGGATAAGCATATGATGGCGGACTATTGCTGGAGCATTAAAACAAATCCCTCTAAACAAGGTTATTTAAGAAAATCTTATAAAAGAAAATTTTTCGATGAGTTGTAATTACATTGTAATATTTGTGTATTAAAATTTTTTATTTTTCTTTAAAATTCTCTTTTTGTGTTAAATTAAAAAGTATTGCTGACCATAAAAATGAAATAATCTTTTTTTATTACTTAATTTTTTTAATTCTTAGAATCATAAAAAACTAACTTATTACATACAAACACTTACACATTAGAAAATGTTATTTTTGTATGGAAATCGCGATTTATATCAATTCAGTAAATCGTGAACAAAATCAAAAGTTGTGCACCGATTGCAATGAAATAAAGCTCATTTTATTCGAAATATATTTGACTAACTGTCTGTAGACCAAAACTGTGATTTTTGTCCCATTTTTATTTTTTAGGAATTTTTAAAAAACAAAAAAAAATGTTTTTTTTTTTAAAAATTTTAATTTTTTTTTCAAAACTTGAACGATATCTCTAAAACTACTTGGAGAATTTAAAAACAAAGTAAGCACGGCTTTAAGAGAATATTGTTTGCGAGTTTCGGATTTTTTTTTAATTTAATATGGTGAACCGTTTTCAAGTTATTCCAATATATGTAGCGGAAGTGCCTTAATTTTGAACATAACGGTATATCTCGAAAAGTCGAGCTGATAGAAAAAAACCAAGTGCAGATTTGAAATCAGCGACCTCAAATTAGTAAAAATTTGCTATAAATTTCAAATCAACACAAAAAAGTTCAATTTTGTTCCCTTGTGTAATATACTTTTGAAGAAATGCTAATTGCTTAACAAAAGGAACAACTTTACTTAAAAAAAGCAATTTTTAAAGATTAGGTACATTCTTAGGAAAAAGTACTTATTTAACAAAATAACAAACTGTATACCGTTTCCCCACTTTTGATCGGCGTTTATTTCCGCGATAGAATTTTCATTCGAAATTTCATATTCATAGATTCATTTGCTTAGAAGATATAAAAGGTAGAGTTTTTCTTTTTTGAAGCTATGGGAGTAGCCACTAATATTCTAATTTCCAACACCAGTTTATCTTGCTGCTACATTCATTTTGTATGGTCAACATAAGCACATAAAAATTCTGTTAATATAATTTTATATATTAAAAGAATTTATGAATAAACTTTGCATTCAAGATTTTTTTCAATATTTTTCTTCTCTCAAACCTCTATAACTAGAGTTCTAATTAATGTAGGCTGTTGACATATGTCTAAGAACACTCAGTGGATCAAGCTCCTTCTTTTGAGCTATTAACTGCTTAAATTCGTTGGGTTTGTGGAAAGTTATGCGTGGAAAATCAACTTTACTTTTACTGTACGTTAACTTATCTTGGCATATTTTGGCATTACTGTACGTTAACTTCTTTTGGCAAATTTTGGTATTATATTATAAAAATTAATATAATATAATATAATATAATGCTGCGGAGCAGCAGGGGTCCTCTAGTAGATAATTTAAAAAAATGTATTGGCTGAGTTCATATTTGTTCGTTTTCTATTATACTCCCTTTCTTTGTACATTAAGTTTTCCATCATGTAATTAAATAATTGATTGAATGAATTTAAAATTCGAAAAATCCAAAATTATACTACAATTAAAATATAATTATAATTATTTTGAATAGGAGTGACACCACTCTCCCCCCAACTGCAACAATCCCGCCTATTTTCGGTGCGACTATTCAGATTAACAGTAGATGGCCTCACACGAATTTTGAAAGCTGTTATAATACTCGAGATATTTGATATTGAATAATTATTTTGCATTGGAGGTGCCACCCGCCCGCATCCGATCCATTTTTAGATCATTTTTATCTTTGCCGCTAGTCTGCCTGCAAAGCCTTAGCTCGATTGGATAACGGAAAAATGGTCAAAAATCAATCAAAAGTTTTTTCTGCAGGCAAGCAGACAAACAGAAACTACGAGTTAAAAGAAAGGTAGTAATAAAACAAAAGCAGCACAATTTTTTAAAAATACCAAAAACTTTTTTCTAGATTTTATGTCTCAAGAATTAAGGAAACTTATTTTTAAGACAAAATAAAAATATTTATCCAATCCATTATCATTTTAATGTTAATAGATTAAGTAATAGTTTATGTTTCCCCAATAGAAAGATAAAGATCAAGAAAAATTCTCATCGTTTTTATACCCTCCGCACCACTTTACGTTTTCCAGAAAGTATAGCCCAGATAGAGGGTATCAAAGATTCGGCATAGGCGAATTTAAAATATGTAAATAGATCTCATAAGAGCTTGGGTAGACCCAATGCAAACAGAAAATTATATGAAATTTCATATATCACTGACTGATTCTGTAACTCTTTAGGATTAATATTTAATTTAATATAATTATCACTTATATCCGTGGTTTTTTAGAATAAAAAATCAAAATGTTCAGGGGAACTCGGTATAAAGTTTTGAGAGCTTTTTATTTAATAGTCCTGTAGATATGGGCAATAAATACTTTATATAAAACTTGGAATCAAAAATCTTCAGAGGAATAGATCCTAGAGAAGGACGAAAAAACAATATGTAAATAACAATTAAAGTGTGTGCAGATAAAACAGCTTATGTCGACAAACGTCGTTTTCTTTGAAAAAGAAAACTACCAATGCAACCACCCATGTAGACATAAGTTGTTGTTGCTTGAAAAATGGATTTTTTTGTTCGTCAACAAAAAGTTAACGGGACTTGGGATGAGAAAATTACAACGTATCAAAATAACAAAAAGTGGTTATAAACTGAAATATAATCCAAAATTATTTTGCATTTTTTTTCATTAATAACAGCGTATGTCGCTGTGTGTCTTTTTCTGAGAAAATAATTTGTCAGCGATCAAACGTAGGTTGACATACGTCGATAGTGCTGAAAATTTGTTTAATAAACATTTAAGTTACGTTGTTATTTAAAGAAAAATCTCATAAATGGTCAATATTTTTTTAAAAAAAATTTAACACGTGTAAAGAGCGTTAAAAATTAATATATTGGCATCGTTAACTCAAAACTGACAAAAATGGACATACGCGGTTATTCCAGAAAACTACAGTTATGTCTAATTATTGATAGGTAGTTACTTGTTCCTTATTTTCAGTAAATTTCATTAAATTACAAATTCAAATATTATAATATTATAATTCAAAATATGTTACAAGAAAATAAACAGAATGACTTATTGTCGGCAGTCGAAAATAAGATATATAATAATAATACACTAGCAGATTACAGCGCTCGAAATTCGAGTGCAATTTCTTGGCAGCTTTATTTTTCAACTTAGCCAATTCACAAACCAACACTTTAATGGTTTATTATTATTGTGAATGAAGATAACAAACTCATTAATAAACACATTAACAAATTTAATAAAACATACATAGCTTATGTATAAGTTTATGTATGTGTTAGTAGCAACATTAAATGCAATTTACTCAAAATAAAGGAAAAAAATAAATCTGCAAAAGGGTTAAAAAGAAATACCTTTCAAATAATATACGTTTGGTCAAAATCGGGATAAAACGGTAGAACAAAACATCGGTCACAAGAAGTTGCCTAGCCTGTTAATATTATAGATATGCATGATTTCATCGAGAATGTTTATGTTTGAGGAAAATAGAAAAATTAATAATTGCATTAATTGATTAACTCTTTTCTTTAACCAATCGCATCTACCATATAATGATATACGTCTTTAAAATTTTCCTTTGCATTTAATTAAATCAATTTATCGTAAGATTGTCTCTTTAAAGTGATTGTATCTTATCTCACTCAGAATGGGGGCAATGGGCCATTAAGTTAAGAATATTTTCTATATCGTTCATACGAGACATTTGCTGTTGAAACCTGGTTCCATTAAGCTCGATAAGGTCACATCTGACTTTGAAAATATAGCTTACTGCTCTCATATTGTTACTAAGATCAAAATAGCATTGTGGTTCTCTATGATTCAGTTATGCATAAAAGCGATTTGTATTAGATGCATTCTCCAAGTAAAATTTCCTTTCTTCAGTTTTTAACCCACTAAGTATATCAATACGTAATTGTTCCCAGTTTTCTCTGGTTGTACATGCCGCAATTCGGATTGAATTAACATCACAAAAGTTTCAATATCTATATACCAATACAACTTTTTTTGTATCGTATATGTCAGTCTAGAGTATATATATGATTAATTTCACTACCAGTTTTTAGCATTAGCGCGTATGTAGGTGTGAATTGTGGTAATTTAAAATTTTTTTTAAGAAAACCCTTTGAAGTTTATCAACTTCCTCAAATAATGGGAATCCCTATATTTGGGCTTCATGTGACTGGATAACTCAAGGTACTGATTTGAAAAAGTTCCACTTCGCGTTTACTCCAATCTCTTTTTTAAATAAAAAATTTTTCCATGTTGCATTTATGCTATTTTTCGCTGATATGTTTTTCTTTTCGATATGTTTTTTAAAATTCATTTTTGGCGATAGTGTAACTCCAAGATATGTGTATTCATTTGAAATTCTAATTTATTCACCACTGAAAATCCAATTTTCTCTTTTTGGGTGTCTCCCTCCTTTTCTGAATATCATCATTTTCGATTTAGTTGGATAGGCTTCTAGATTCCATATATCATAATATTTCCCCAGCTTGTTGGTATCGTCTTCTGAAATTACTATATCATCAGCATACCTTAATAATCTGATATCTATTGAACCCACAATAACTCCACCCTCTAAATGCTCGTGTAAGTCATTTAAATAACCGTACTGTACTATTTGCCCCAGTACATGTCTCACAATCTGTCGATGAAACTTCTACATTTCAAACTGCAAAGTTGGTATGGCTGAATATACTCTGAATCATTCTAGTCATCTTTGTTGATAAACCAAAACTCTGGAGTTTATAAAACAGAGCTTTTCTACAGACTGTCAAAAGCTACACGAAAATCTACAAAAAAAAGCATATAGCTTTTTACTTTCATTGTATTTTAGATGAGCACTTATTAATACTACCAGATTCCAGCCCTCAAAATTCGAGTGCAAATTCTAGGAAATTGTATTTTTTCATTAAATAAAGACCCTAAAAGCAATTATAGCCAATTCACAAATCAACACAAAAAAACTCATTTTTATTTCAAACACATTAACAAATTTAATAAACACACACATAGCATTGTATAATTTTATGTAAGTGTTAGTAGCAACTTTAAATGCAATTTACTCAAAATAAAGGAAAAAATTTAAAAATCCGTAAATCTGCAAAACGACTAAAACTCAAATAATATACGTTTGGTCAAAATCGGGATAAAACGGTAGAGCAAAACATCGGTCAGAAGAAATCGCTTAGCCTATTAATATTATAGATAACTAGCATATTAATATCCTTTGGCGTTATTTTCTAACGAGCATCTTAAGCGCCTTGCAACCAAATTAGTTGTCAATATTCTTCGACAAACAGTTTATTTAGTCGTAAAATTGGTGTCATTTCTAGTATCAAATGTACAAAATTTTTAATTCTACTGCAATATTATATTAAAACAATGTAAGAGCACTAAAAAAACATATGCTACCCTAATATTTATAAAAACCAGTATATTTCTAAAACACAAAGTGGCGGTAATCGTTATTTGTTTAATGATAAAAACCCTGATGATGTTATTTCAAGTCTACCAGACATTGTTACCTATTATCGTTGCTGTTGCTGTTACATGCTGGCTGTGTATTGCTGCAGCTCTGTTGCTGTAAGTATATTTCTGCAATGTGGCTTAAGTAGAAAGTGGCACGACATTTCTTGAGGTTTTTTTCCACAATTCTACATTAAGTCGTTTGTATGTAGTATTTTATTAAGAAATTTCTTAATAATTTTTTTTTTAATAAAAAGCATTTGCTTAAAATTACTTTTGGTAATTTGCTTTATTAAGAAAAAAAAAAATGTAAATTATAAGAAATTTAATCAAGAATATTATTGCTGCCGCTTCTATGCATGCAGCAGTAATTATGGAATTTGGAAAGTTCTTGTGCTGCAGCACAAAATAGTTAACAAACGATTTTTTAACACACACACTCACACTCATATACCAAACACGTTAAAGAGGCAACCGAACTGATGATGGAAATCTTTAAAAGATTTTGCAAAGTTATTTGTGTCATATAATTAGTGAAAATTACTTAAAATAAATAAATAAAATGTGAACAGAATTTAACGAGTAATAGTCAGGTTTTCAAAGTAAACGTGAATTTCAATAGTAATTCGGTAATGGCTTTGAATCCATTATACATAATATTAAAATATTTAATCATGAACTGAGTGAATTCAACCAGAGAAACGATTAATGAAATTTTGGTATACAAGTTTTGATTGGCTCAAGGATACATTCATTAATAATTGATAAAAGTCGGTGCAATTCCCATAATAATTCTCTAACAAATATCCCCTAAGAGTTGTACTTCAATTATTCCTTTTTTCATATATATGTCGATTAGGGTGGCCCTTCATTATATGGAGAAAAAAAAAGTGTTCAAACTCTCGGTTGCACCCCCTAGAAATATGCGAATAGCAAAAAAAAATGAGAAATACAATGTTTTGGGCCAATCAAAAAACATTTTAGGCTCAACGCGATTGAAAATTTCAAGTGTGTTTATATGGGGAAAATATGATTTTTTTCAGATTTTATGAAAATTTCGTTCTACAGTTTAATTTTTCGGGATTAGTATTAAATTTTCTTTGGTAAAAATAAAACTTCAAAATCGAAAAAAACTCGCCAAGAAATAGAAAATGCCCCAGACCACTTATGTGCCAAAAAAACTAGATCATGAAATGTGATGGCATTTTTTTCGACTTTAAGAAATTAATTAAAGCCAATATTTTGTTTAAGTCTCTATACCTGTAAGTACTCCGATATAAAGTATTGTTTTATTACTACCTTGTTAACCTATTAAGCATTGAGACCGAAAATGGAAATTTTTTTGATAAAATTTTGAAAACTCCTTTTTCAAGTTTTGAAAAATTTTCTGAATCAAAATTTTGAAAAATTGATCTAGCTCTTTAAGGTCTTGTTAAATGCATGTTATAGATTAAAATTAAAGAAAAGCAATATTTATTGCAAGTCGTAAGTGATTACAGAAAACAATTTGAATCGCACACTAAATCATCCTTAAATACACCAAAATAAATAGAATTAATAAGCTTGGGGTCATATGTGACCCCAATTCCAAAAGGGTTAAGGGGTCATAATATTTTTTTCCGAAAACCTAGGCTATTAAGATAAAATACAACATTTAAAAGTAAGAAAATGATGAATTTTTAATACAAAGTATGTAGATATGGTACATTTACAGAATATTTTACAAAAATCCCATTTTTCACGAAATCCGCAAAAATAAAATCCTTGTCAAAAATATTCTGGTATAGGGATTTACCTAAAAATTCACACACTTAATCTCTAACATACATTTAAGAAGACCTTAAAGAGCTAGATCAATTTTTTTTGAATTTTGTTTAAGAACATTTTTCAAAACTTGAAAAAGGAGTTTTCAAAATTTTATCAAAAAAATTTTCCATTTTCGGTCTCAATGCTCAATAGGTTAACAAGGTGGCAATAAAACAATACTTTATATCTGAGTACTTACAGGAATGGAGACTAAATGTTTTTGGATTGGCCCAAAACTTTGTATTTCTCACTTTTTTTTTTTTGCTATTCGCATATGTAACAACTTTTCGGAAAAATTAAACTATAGAACGAAGTTTTCGTAAAATCTGAAAAAAAGTCATATTTTCCCCATATAAACACATTTGAAATTTTATTAAAGAACTTCTTTCGGCTGTTGCAGTTGCAACTGGAAGGGTCAGAAAAAGGAAATAATAATTCCTTTAGTTCCCTAATGCCCTGAATTATCTGAATTTCAGATTCTAAGCATGCTTTCAAATAAATTAGTTGTTCATACAGATCAACTGATATATCTTTACTGTATTTAGAAGTCAGTTTTCCGGTTTCCGATAAGAGAGTCTTCGGATTTAATACTTCGAATGTATTACTTAGATCACAGAGGCTCTGAAATATTTGTTTAGTTTGAGAAATTAATGTATCTAAACAACAATAGTAAACATTGACACTGAAGTACGTTGCGGGTAAAAAATTCTCGTCAAAAACTGCTTTGTTATCTTCCGTCTTTTATTTTTGCTATCTTTCCGGACTCGGTTAGCAATTTATGAAAAGAATTTTGAATTCTTATATTCAGAAGATTACTAAGTAAAATACTAGCTTTCTGTAAGTCATTTTATTCATGCTGTAGAGCCCTAGAAAAGGGTTAGTGACATCAAATAATGAAGGAAAAAAGTCGGCAAGCACTATAAAATCGTAGCTCTCTAAAACGTTAATTATATTTTTACTTTCGTTACGTTCCTCTTTTTTGTGGAATTTAAATTTATTTCGTTGTTATAAAGTTTTCATTCTTAATAAATAATTTTTCGTTATAGCCGATAAAGTGTAGTTTCTAGTAGGGGATATTTAAGGATAATTTTATATTTTTCAGATGGATAATCGCTCAAACCTGACCAGCGTTTAATACTATTGCAATAAAATGTATAATTTTTCCCAAATCATCGAAAAAAGTTGAGACTTCAGGTACACGTCTCGCAGCATCATTTAAAATAAAATATAATGCGTGTGGCGCACAATGAACATAATTGGCATTTGGTGCATGCTATTTTATAAGGTCTTGTAATCCTCCATATATACAACATAACATTTACTCTATCGTAACCCTAACCTCTACATATTCCTTTATGGTATTTACAATTCCAGTTTTACCCCCTTCCGCACTACAATCGTCTATTGGTATAAGCTCCAAAAAGGACCACAACAATTTTATCTGAAGGACCCCTTTCAAACTTATTTTAAGTAGTTTTCTCTACTGCTTCAACGTATTTCTTAATTGTACAGCCTAAGAGTTAGAGTGAGATTGTGGATAACATTTTGAAATTTTTTGCATGTATATGATAGGGCGATAGCTACGTCCTTGATTGTCTCACTAAACTAGGGGGAAGACTGAAAGGTCCCTTTTAAATCAAAATATGGCGTATGAATTTTTAAAAAAGTTTTTTTGTGATAGTGTAAAATGTTCAGACATATTTATAATCGATTCAAGGTTTCGTGCGGAGATTAAAATATTAATAAAAGACGATTGGATAAGTCATATGGATAAGTCATATTGATGACCTCGAAAAGAAATATTATTGCAACCTATTGGAATGTTTCACGAAAATATATTTTGTTTTCTCGTCTATAAATCGAGGCAGTATTTACTCCATTCATAATATTACATGGGGAACAAACTTATTCTATAATATTTGTATCATCTGTGTTTTCAACAAGTTTCAAGTTTACATAATTTTTATCACAATGACATATCACCAACTTTACAATGGCTCTAGTTATTAAAGATTTATAGAGTTGCCATAAGCTAAAATGTGTCAAGCTAATATATCGGGACAACATTATAATAAATATTGTATTCATTACATGAAATACTTTGGTCTTACTGGCTTAATAAATATAAACAAATCATACAAATTGGCCAAAGAACAAAAATTAATCTGCAAAAGGTGTTCATCGTTTCTTGATATGGAATGTAATGTCAGCACTAAATGCGTTCGATTTATAACTCATTATATTTCGAGATCATTATATCATTAGAAATTGGATAAGAAATTACTTGTTAATTTGCAATAAAGTTCAGACTTCCCATAATTTCAATAATTATTTTTTTTAAGGAACAATCTCGTAATCTGGTATGTACCCCAAACATTTGTAAAAAAAGCCTATAAATCTGTGCATATGCTAACACTGGTTATTTGTCAAATTATCGATAATATTTAAAGGATTTATCGATAATTTTGATTTGATATTTTTGTACGATTAATGATGATTTTGAAATCATACTTATGTACGATTAATCGGTTCATCGATTACAGATATTGCAGGGTGAGCATACTTGCTATATTGTGATTACATGACTTGCGTTACGCTTCGTAATAGACTATTTCCTGTTTAAAACAAAAAAAAAAATGGTTAGCGAAATTAACGCCTATTTTGAAGTGTAGCTTTGAAGGGATAAAAAATAGGAAACACGTTTGACGAAGAATATAGAGCTAACAGGAGATTAAGTTAAAAAATAAAAATTTATTAAACCAAAATATTGTGTTTTCTATTAAAGTGAAAGAAATTTTACAGTCTAGACGACTACATGATATCCTGTACCATGCTTTTAGAGATTGTGTCTTGGATCAAACTTTGTTGAGGCAATAACAGGATATAGCAAATAAGCCTAAACCAAAATAAATAAATAAATAAATAAATAATGTAAGGAGCATGACCATATTTAGCAAAATCACGTACCTTCCACAAAAATACATATCAACCAAATTTTAATAAAATCTATGCAATGTGTTTGTTTTTTTTTTAAATTTTAGTGAAGATCGGGAATATAGAGTTTATTTTTAGACTAGTCAACGGTTATTGTACGCACACATACACAAAACGTTATCGATATAATATATACGATAATCTGGATCTTACGACAATTTTAGTCCATCTGAAAGGTGTAATTTGTATGGGGTGTATTTGTATGACCGATATACCAAATTTTACAAAATATTACAAGGATTACATGAACACAGACAGACAGACAGGTGGTATAATAAATGGTATAGACTATAAAAATATGATAAGGAAAATAAAAAAGATAGAGAGAACGATTTTAGGGCGAAATTTAAAATTCAAAAAATTAAAACGGTTCTATAAACATAGTATTGTATTGATTAATGTTTACTAGTAGATTCCAGCGCTCGAAATTCGAGTATAATTTCTAGGCAGCTTTTTTTCCACTTAGCCAATTCACAAACCAACACTTTTATGGTTTACTATTATTGTGAATGAAGATAACAAACTCATTAACAAACATATTGACAAATTTAATAAAACACACATAGCATTTGGTATGTGTTAGTAGGAACTTTAAATGTAATTTACTCAAAATAAGAGAAAAAAATTAAAGATCTGTAAATCTGCAAAACGGCTAAAAAGAAATACCTTTCAAATAATATACATTCGGTTGAAATGGGTATAAAACGGTAGAACAAAACATCGGTCACAAGAAATCGGCTAGCCTATTAATATTATAGATTAGTGTACTTTTGGCGACATGTTATATCCATATAAATTTATATGAATGTCATTCACCCAAAAGTACTTTGAACATACTTTAAGTTTAGTTCTCTGAAAAAATACACCACTACCATGTAGTATATGTGTACTAAGCACACTAACACTAATAAAAGCAATTGCGTGTGCGTACATTAATGTAAGGAAGATGATTGCGTACTATACGCAGTAAAATACAGCACAAAACACTAAGTTACAGTTCCTAGGAAGCACAACATATAAAAAAATGTCGCATTTGGTTACTTTGTATATTATGAAATGCACTACTTATTTGGAAGTACTTCACATTTTTTTAATCAATTCAATAAAGGAAGCCTACTTCTTCTGCAGTTCTATATTTAACATTAAAATGATACGAAAGGTTATAAGAAATAAACATTAATAGCTATATATTGTATTATTCACAAAGTTATCTCAATATCAGAATAAAAACGAGCTTAACCTCAAGTAGTATCCAAGCAAAAAAATTTAATTGCTTTTTGTATAAAAAGTTAAAATTAGTAAAGAGCACTTACTTCTACAGGAAGTTTTTAAAGTATTTCTAAAAATGACAATAGAATGTTCCAAAAAGTGAATTTAATTAAATTTAACTCTCGTTAACTATTCCTGATCAAAATACATGAATGTATTCACATCAGTCTTCGAACAACTAAAAAATCATTATGAGTAGAGATTTCAAGGCAACCATACACATTGGGGTTCTAGGATAACCACAACGAAAGGTATATAATTGTATAACGCCACAATAAATAATGATTGCGATATCGTAACCAGAGAGAAACCAACGTATTGGCCCACAAATAGAAGAAATATATCAAGAAAAATGCATATTTTAGTAGAAGATGACCACGATCTAAGTTCTGAACATTCCCCGTTAGACATTACATACCACGGATTTAAAATTTCACATGTATATCAGCAAGGACTCGTAAACAAATCAACTGATTATTTTTTAAATTTGGTAAATGAATCTATGATAAATCATCCATAAACACAATAGATGATATCGAGATTGAAACATTTGAATTCACTGCATTGTAACGGGCAGCATGTCAAAGTACACTAGTTGCAACTTAAAGGGCGTGTCTTTCCTCATATCCAGAAAGCGTCAAAAGCTTGTTAAAAAAAGAGCAAACTTCATAGTAAATGGCAACAATTTCGTTTCCCAACTGATAAAAACGCACTTTATAACACAGCTCAAACATTAAAATGTAATTTACACAAATCTAATCAAATCAACATCAATAATTATTGAACGAATTTAACATGTGATGGTAAAACGAAATACTCGTTTTGGAAAGCCATACAAAAACTTAGCAGACCAACTATTTACTATGATCTTTAGTAAGACTCTTGAAAATAGACCATATTTTAACAAAAACATAAACAGTGAATCTAGTATAAGCACCAATGATGACAGCATTGATGAAGTAATGCTAAAAGAAGTAATTATTGAAATACAGATTCTTAAAGTAAAAAAAAAATTCTGCTGACTTTCATCTTGTTAGTGCTCAATTACGTAAGAATTTACCTTATCAAGAAATAGAAACAATAACATCTTTAATAATGCTGTATTAAAAGTCCAATTTACGCCCAGTTGCTGGAAGGCAGCTGAAGTAATGTTGATACCAAAACCAGGAAAGAACATTAAGAATGTTAAGTTCTATCGGTCCATATCGCTGCCATCACTTAGCGAAAAACTCTTTGAAAGGATCATCAGATCTAGACTGAATAAGATTATTCAATTAAGGAAACTAACACCAAACAATCAGCTTGCTTCTTGCAAAGTCATTCTACAACTGAAGAGATCCCTAGAGTTCCACCTACTATAAAAATTGCATTCGAAAATAAAGAAGTGTGATCCGCCAAATTCTTAGACATATCACAGGAATTTGACGGAGTTTGTCACTTGAAATTAATTAAAATCTACTCGAATTACAGATACTCGTACACGATAAACAATATTCTGAGTTATACCAAATAATATTCAGAGTACGGCAAAGTAGCATGCTGGGAACAAACTTGTACCTCCTTTTCACTCAAGACTGACCAGGACTCTCAACCTTACGATCTGCTGGGCCCCAGAAAAGCAGGATAATGAACTGAATCATCAGTCATTAAAAAAAAACAGCTATTTAGTGGTAATATTAGTTAGGCACATAGTTTAATTATAAAATGCTTAAATAAGGAAAAAAAGAGTTTCAAATTACAATTACATATTCCACTTTCCAAATATAATTGACAGTAAAAAATACAAGACGTCCTCAAAAAAAGAAAAAAATATGTAAGGGAATTACAGTCGGTCTAAACCAACTATACGATGCGTTCAGGAAGGCGATCCCAGGTCCAAATTATTGGATATAGAAAATAATAAGCACAAACCAAATTTGAGAAAAGTTTATATCGGATGCTATATTTATGTGACGACTAGATCAAAAAATGTAACGATTCTGACTATATTTGATAAAGTCACTTTGCTTTTGCAAAAGCATAAACAAACCAAATATATATGAGAAAAATCTGTGCAAAATTTTTGTTTTTTGATAGATTTAAGTGAAGATCAGAAAGCAGTTTTATATATGGGGGACTATGACTAAGAATTGTGCTATAGGGTTTATTTTTGGACTACTGATTCAGGGACATAATAAATAGACATAAGCCTAATCTATATCATAATTTGGATCTTAAGGAAATTTAAGTCGTTCTCATAGGGGTCATTTGTATGGGGACTAGGTCTGAACATGCACCGATTTTCACTAGTTTCATCATCGTTCGTCCTAAGGCCGAGGTAAGCTTACATACTCAATTTTATTAAAATATATTCATATTGGAGACCTGTAGTTTTATTTCAAGGACAAACAGACGGATGGACGGACATCACTAAATCGACTCAGAAAGTGACTCTGAGTCGATCGGTATAATAAAATATGGGCCGAGGTCTAATATTTCTGATATTTAGGAATATCAGCATAAAAAAAATACAATTGTAACCACCAAATTTTGACTTCGATTTCTGAAAGCACTATAAAAGGTCAAAAGCAAGGTTCAGAAAATACACACATCAAATACACAATGCTCTGTTCTAAAGCTGCCAATACATATTTTTATTTTCATAACAATTATGTGTGTTTCTAAATTTTGTACGGTGCCAAACAAAATCATGACTGTGTTTCGTTTTAATATTTCGTTATCGATACGAACATTTTTCTATCACGAATTTTTTGTTTCGAACACACATAAACTGCACAGATTCGAGTGTAGCTTTATTTTAAGTTCGTTTTCTTGCACGTGTACTGCTAAAACAACCAGAACATGTTCTTCAACGCGTACATCTAAAAATTTAAACATTATCCACTTGCGATCGAAAAAGAACGAAATTAAGTCATAAGCAACATATAAAATTTCTCTGTTTTCTATTTTATTACTATCTTTTTATTTTTATTTTTTTTTTTAGTTTTATTATTATCATTTTATTTTTATTTTTTTATTACTGCTATTGAATTATTTTTAATTCTTTTAATAAGTTCGGTTGAAACAATTGTTGTCGTTATTATAGGGGTGTTTCAGATTTTTCCGATCGCGAGTGAATATTGTTTTAATTTTTAGATTTACTCGTTGAAGAACATGTTCTGTTTTTTTTTATCAGTACACGTACAAGAAAACGAACTTAAAATAAAGCTACACTCGAATCTGTGTGGTTTATATATGTTTGAAAATAAAAATATGTGTTTGTTGGTCTGAGCTATGTTTGTTTTACATATATGTACGAGTTTTTTATTCAATGTGTGTTTTTTCTGAACTCTGGTCAAAAGTCTGAATAAAACATGAGTTTCTATTTCCATTCTAAGAAAAGTGACCTCTAGTATCGCATTCAGCTTAAGCTGTTATTTTAAAATTTATAGGTCAATGAACATCATTGACACTGTTTTTAGTCTATTTTTGAGTTTTTAAACTTTTTCTCACCAGCGATGTACAGTTTTCTTAGATGTTATTTTTACCCATATCCGTTTTGATAATGCATGGAATACACTGGCATATTAAATATGCTTCTGTGCATGCTATGAGGTTAAATGATATAATGGTTTGTCGAAATATATGCACTTCTCTCAGTTGTTGTGTTTATTTTTCTATATTATGATAATAATTTTTTGCTGGGTTATTATATTATGACTTCGAACAATACAAAGGTTTTCTTTTCAATATTTTTCAACAAGAAATATTACGAAAAGGATAAGAAAGCATAATGTCTTGTGATGCCCTTTTGAAGCATTCAAAACATAATATTTTACACATATTGCTCACATGTAAGGGTAAAAAAAAAATAAACAGAACGTATGAATATGCAACAAATACACACCTTTTCATAAATATTCATGAAGAGTGTGGGTAAATTGAGTAGTAACCAGGAAATCATTAAAAGATAATCTTAAAAGGGTATTAATTTGTAATTCTGCCAAAAATTTGCATAGCTTCTTTGTAAAATTATTATTGAAATAGTTTTATATGCAGTTCTCTTATTTTACATATAGAACTTTTATTTTCTCGGGAGACCCTGCGACGTAATCGTTTATAAGGATATCATAATACAACATTTTTGAAGTGTAAACTCCTCGTGTTCGGTTTTTCGAAGTACTTATCGAATTGGGTTTTGTTAGTTTAGCTGCTGTTCGGATTTTATGGCCGCGTGTATATTTTGGCTAAACCTAGATTTATCAGAAGAACTCGTAGTTTTTCTCATGGCTTTATCTCAGAAACCAATTGCGTCTAAATGACATTTGTATTGACTGCTAGGGCTAGTTCGAGCTTTATATGCACTTGTAACAACGCGGCTATGAAAAAATGCGCATAGTTGATAAACTCAAATATCGGATTTTCGATGTAAAATACAGTTCTGAAGAATTTTCAAATGGTGAAAAACAATAGAAAAAAATTAAAAATTTTCGATACTTTAGCATTTTAAAGCACTAGATGCATTTTTTTTGTGGTTAGTTTGCTTTACACTTTTTTTCTACTAGTCCATAGCTATAATTGTGACGAAGACAAGAGAAAAATACCAATTGGTTTCCAAATAGAAATTGGTTAGTTTCGATAAGTGCTTCGAAGAACTCACGCGAGAAGGAGTTTGCATTTCATGTGTTGCACTGTGTAATCATAGATTTTCTATGTACATGATTGGATTACCACATAAGAAGATATTTATTATTTTCTTCACTTAACAATTAACCCACGTATAGAAGAGCAAGCCTTATTATTCATTACATTTTCGTTCGTCATAAATGCTTCAAGGAGTGCATTTCAAAAGTACTAGACGTCGTACGCAAAGCTTTCAAGTACGTGCTTACCACATGATGTTCTTTCTGTTCAAGAAAAAAAAAAGGTTTGCATTTAAAAAGACACCATCAAGCCATACAAAAGACGATGGTGGTGCTGATATTGCTGGTGTGGGTGTATGTCTTTAGTTTAGCTCTAAAGATTTAAAAGAATTTCATAAGAAAAACCTGGTTATTTTAGTTAAAAGTGAAAATGTGTTCAAGGAGCTTATACGACAGAAACAGCAACAGCAACAGCAACAACTTCAACAATAAATGTACGTATTCATTTCATCATTAATCACGGTAAAAGAGGATTTGGCACACTATTCATGCAACATGATGTGTATTTCCTAAACATATATATGAATAAGAAAAAAATCCAAAACTACAACAAAAGAGTTTCGCAGGGTTATTTTCTTAACCGTATATGAATGAGTATCAAATATAATGTGTGTTTATTAGACTTTGTTTTTAAAGGTTTTTTTTTTAAATTTATATTTAAAACCAACCAACCACACAATTCATGATTTCACAATGGTACATATTATGATAAATAAAATGTTTGGTATATCAGGATTCCTCAGTTCTATCTCTAGCATATAGTCAAAAAGTTTATAAATATCAGGAAGTTTTTTTTATAGATGATTTATGGGTCACACATAATCCATATATGAACATATTAAACATAAAAAAACAAATCTGGTAAAAACTAGGTTGAAAATTGGACCGATCGTGACCATATTGGTAAAGGCACTTAGTTTTTGGAAAAACATATACAACACAAATTTTAAAAAAATCTGTGCGATATTTTTGTTTATTTGAAAGATTTGATTGAAGATCGGGAAACAGCTTTATATCGGGGCTGTGACTAATTATTGTTCCATAGAGTTTATTTTTCTGACTACTGATTAATAAATGTAATATCCACACACAAACCAAATTGGAGACACACGGATGGATGGACGGACATTATATAATCGACTCAGGAAATGATTCGGAGTCGATCAATATAATAAGAGATATGTTTGGCGGTTATAAACATCAGCACGATGTGATTATTATCTGATAAGTTATAAAAAGATGGAATATTATAGTTGATCTTGATGAAATATACGATATCCTAAACCATGAGTTTCTAAAAGGGTTTTTAGATCCAACTTTGATGAGGTTATAATTGGATATAGAAATATTATCACATACCCAAAATTGAGAAGCATTTTTATTAATCTGTGGCCTGCAGATATAAAAAAAAGTTTTTATCATATGCTATTTTTATATGGGGACTTGGGCACAAAATCATCACCAAATTTAGTAACATATACAAACCAAATTTTAGAAAAATATATTTTTCTGTTTTTTGAAGCAAAAACTGGAAGCAACTTTAAATGTTTTATTTCCGGATTTTCGGATTACCGATTAATGGGTTAAAAAATATACACATATTAAATTTTACCAATGTCTATTGATAATCGGGATCATACGGCAAATTAATTCGATCTCATAGGGGTTATTTTAAGGGCGTTAGGTCTGAGTATGCATCGATTTGCACCACTTTTAATAACGATCGTTCTATGTTCGATCATTGCTTATATACGAAATATGCTTGTATATATTTGCGACCTATATTTTGATTAAAAAGTATTCATGGACAAACAAATAGACGGACGGACATCGCTAAACCGGATCAGAAAATAAATGAAAGGTAAGTCTTGATCAGACATTTTTAGTTATAAACTATACCAGAGTGTGGTATCTATAATATTAATAGGCGAGGCGATTTCTTGTGACTGATGTTTTGTTCTACCGTTTTATCCCGATTTTTGACCAAACATTTTGCAGATTTACAGATTTTTAAATTTTTTCCTTTATTTTGAGTAAATTGCATTTCAAGTTGCTACTAACACATACATAAAATTATACAATGGTATGTGTGTGTTTATTAAATTTGTTAATGTGTTTGTAATAAAAATGAGTTTGCTTCTTGTGTTGATTTGGGAATTGGCTATAATTGATTAGCATACTTTTAGGGGCTTTATTTAATAAAAAATAAAATTTCCTAGAATTTGCGCTCGAATGTCGAGGGCTGGAATCTGCTAGTTAAAATTAAAACAACAATTTAAAAAAGTATATTTAAATTTGAAGGTAGCAGTGGATATGTGAATGAAATGGTGCAATTTGGTTTAATTTTTGATTTTAAGGCTGAAACAAGATGTTCAAATGGAAAAACTACAGCAAATTTTGTGAATATATCCAAAAAAGACAAATTTCAGTAATCACTAGATTTAAGAGAGGATCTATGTGTACCATTTACGAATAGAAAAATTAAAAGTATTCGAACAATAATGATTTTGAACAGTGCGCTGCTCTATGTAAAAATCATGAACAACGTAAGTACGAAATAAAATATCGTCAATAAAACGTTATATCTGTGTAACAATCATTTAAAACATCATTTCTAAGTTAATTGGCTATTTAGAAGTTGGATTTTAATATATATTTTGAAAAAAGAGTTGCCATCTAAAGCCAAAATATTTGATAAATTCTTAAACAGGACCACTTTTTCTTTAATAATTACCAACTTTCTTGACAATATATGATTTTGTACTCACGTTGTCCATTTTATTTACATATAATTTGAAACATGATAAAAAGATGCGATATCTGATGTTATATATATAAATATATATATTATTATACTATTATGATAGTAGTGTCTCTGAAAAACGAAAATTTGATAACCAATCGGGAAAAATTCGGCTAAAATCCAAATAGAAGAATATGTTAGAAGTGTGTTAAATCCGGGTTTACCGAATCTTTGATACCCTCTACATAGGTTTTCCATTTTCATTAATATCTGGACTTGCACTATTATACCAAATGTAAACAAAATATTTTAAAAAGTAAACAATTGGAAGAACTTAATTCTAAAATATTACAACAATTACAATTTTTTAGAGGTTTCTTCATATTTTTCGACATATCGTGGCACAATGATACCCAATTTGCCCCATTTTCAATGGCAACATGCTCGAAATAAGACAAACAATATTATCACAACTTTAACAAGGTAAATGGTTTATTTTATGAATGAGCGTGATTTCAACTGACAGATGGACGGATGAACAGACAGACGGACGGCTCGAGTTGTTATAAGGGTCGCAAATATATATACTTTATAGGGTCGAAAATACATATGTCGATGCGTTACAAATGGAATGACAAACATATATGTAGGTATATACATGAATAAATAAAAAAAAGGGGTCCTCATGATAAATAAAATTTCATCGTTCATTTGAGTTCAAAATAAAAACTTCTTTCAAATCAAATTTGATCAAGAAAACAGTGTTATGGACGTCTCAATGAACATATTACTATGGGGGAAGGGTTGATTATGGAACAATTTCAATAGAGATATTTCTTAACAAGAACAGATCACATATATTTCATGCAAATATTTGTACAATCTGTAGTTTCGTTATGAATTTTTCATGAACAGATTGAGAAACAAATATACAGAAGGATCTGAATATATAGGAATATAAAGTGGATTTAATTTTTAATGAACTGGTATGCGACCCATAGTGCATAGGCCATATGTAAATCTTAATTCTTTGTTGTTATGTATGGAATTATATTTTATAAAAGACTTTCCGAAGTCTTCGTCTTGTTGAGAGTCCTTTATTTTGAGAGAGAAAAAAGAACATATTATGTCGTTTTCAAGACTTTTGCTAGCATCTCATTATATCCACTGCCATTCTACTACAGTGCTATACAATGTTTAACTATATATTCATGTCACCGTGACTAATGATGTCCACCACATCATGTTAAGAACTTAAATATTGTACTTTGTTTAGTTTTTTTTACTTTACACTCCATAACTATGTAGAATACGTAGAACACAGCTTTACGTTTCAATCTTTTTGTTTATTTTTATGCAAAATAAGTTTCTGTGATTTTTTTGCTTTATCTTTTGTATTTTAAAAGTAAGAATTACTTTTTTAGTTAAACACTTTTCTTGATTAACGTTTCAAATAGATTATTTCTTTTACAATTTATGTGAAAACATCTTGTGTACAGCATTATTAATTATTGTAGCATAATAATGTTGTAGCGCTGCTTTACATTAATTACATTTTACCCTGAGTATGTATTTGTTGTAGTTTTTCATATTGTGGGCGATAGTTTTTTTTTTAAATGGTAAATGTAGACTTAAAATTACTTATATATTTTTATGGAGCTTAAGTGTGTAAAATCGAAAACATACTGATTGCTTAATGTGTTTAATTAAATACATGTACTTTAGATATATTCCGCTTCATCTATATCACTACATAAATAATTATTTTGAATCGATTGGAAACTCTTTGAATATAAAATCAGCTAGAACTCAATTCAAGATATTTGAAAAGTTCATAACTGGTTGTGAATATTTTAAATTCAATTACAAACAAGTAAGAAAATCGATCTAGACATTAACTGACGTAAAATATTAGCTTATACACTCGGGGCCATAATTTTTGATGCTCATTGTTGCACAGATGGCGTTAGATCTGGAAGGAGCTTTAGCTTCCTTTATATAAACGGATACCACAAAATGCTTAACCCCTGCTGATGTGAAGAATTTTTTAACAAAATTTTACATAATATGTTATTTTGGGTATATTCTAAGCTTTGGCGAATAAAAAATATTTTAAATAACGATCTTGGAGCCTGTAATTATTATTAAATCTACACTGCCAGGACACTTTTAAATTGAAAAACTCTGTATTCGATATAGAGAGTTGTGATCAGCAGGGCCTGTCACCTACTTATTTTATAAACAATTTGTTTTTTCATCTTTATTTATAGTAATACTACGACTAGTCTATGAGGACTAACTAATAGTTTAGTTCTAATTACAATATTTAATAAGGGTTACAGATATATGAGTTTATTAATAAACCTATCAGATAATGGGGTTTGAAGCGATTAAGCCTTCTTGCTAGACCCTCAGTATTAAGTAACTCGTGAATTTCATTATGGGGATGACACTGTAGCCTTAGTCTATGAGCCTCAGCATTACGCCTTATTTCTTCATTTATGGTGCCTATTTTTAAGTCACGATGAATATCAGCATTTCTAACGTACCATGGGGCATTAACAATATTCCTTAAAACTTTATTTTTGTATTTGTGTATGATGGAATTTTTTGCACATCCCCAACTTGGATTCCATAGGTCCAGACTGGTTTCAGCAGCTGCTTGTAGAGCATAATTTTGTTGTGTATAGAGAGTTTGTAGTTTCTACCTATAAGCCAACTAATTTTTCTGTATTTTATCTCCAGTTCGTCTTTTTTCTTTTTGACGTGTTCCTTCCAGTGAAGTTTTGCATCTAACTCCATACCAAGATATTTGGCAGAGTTTACAAATGGAACTTGTATGGAAAATCTACTGCAAATGGTATTTTTAGACATAGATATATCAACTACGAAATTAATTAAAAGCTTTTTGTCGAATAGAAAATTTAAATTCCATATTGCAAATTATGCATCACAGTTTTATACTATATCCGCTGGATGTCCCCAAACCTCCGGTTTATCTCCAATCTTATACAATATTTTTACATACGACTTCCCAACTCTGACAGGCTGCAATTCATCCATTTTCGCAGACGATACTGCTATTCTGAGTTCGGCTATTTTTGCAGTTGATGTTATAAATAATCTCCAAAAATCTATAAAGATTGTAACTGACTATTTCGATAAATGGAAGAAATAATTGTTTCATTCCAAAAACCAATATAAATGTTGGGAATATTAATATTCATTGGGAAGATAAGGTTAAAGATCTTGGTGTTATTCTCAATAAAAAATTAATATGATTAATATATATGATCATATAAGTAATATCATTTACATGATCAACATTACGATTAAGATATTGTACCCAATAATTAATAGAAAATCAAATTTTTTCATCGAGAATAAGCTGCTAGTACTGAAAAGTATATTTCATGCTATAATGTTTAATGCTGCTCCTGTATGGTATACCGCATCTGCATGTCATACAAAAAAAATTGCAAATTTGCAAGACCAAACTGCTTAAAATGATATATAATCTCCTTGGGCATTTTTCGACATCAACACTGCACTCTATGTCTAACATTACATTAGTCAAAGATAAACTTCAAATATTGTCCCAAAATTTTGTGGACCGTTGTCGTCAGTCTAGTTATCTTTACATAAACGCTTTATGTTGATAAAAAATTTATCAAACTCTTTTATTTCTTAACTTTTTTCTTTTTTCTTTTTTTTTCTTTTTTTTTAAACTCTTTCTTTTAACTTATACTCTCTGTCTGTCTGTATGTCTGTCTGTCGTGGGTCAACCCCATTCCCCTTATCCAATTAATCTGAAACTTGCCCGCTAGCCTTGTTGTGACTACAGATTAATTTTGGGGTAGTCACGAATAGTAACGTATAGTCACGGAGTGATCTTATTGTCATTTACCTCATCCGATCGATCTGAAACTTGGTCCATACACTTGCTGTGAAAAAAAATTAACTTTGACTTAGTCACGGAGAGATTTAAAATGGATTTCCCCTCATCCTTTTCAATCTGACACTTGGTCAATATATTTGCTGTTAAGAAAGATTAGCTTCGACATATTCACGCACAGTCACGCACAGTCACTGAGTGATTTAAAACCAATTTCTCCTTATCCCATCGATCTGAAACTTGGTCGATAGACTTGCAGTGAAAAAGATTAACTGTGACGTAGACACGCACAGTCACTCATAGTCACGCACAGTCACGAGAGATTAAAACCTCAGTTCCCCTCATCCGATCGATCTGAAACTTTGTGCATAGACTTGTAGCCAAAGATTAATTTTAAAATATTCACACACTGTCACGCACAGTCACGAATATATTAAAAACTCATATGCATAAGGAATGAAAGAGTTTTAATAAAAACTTTGTTTTTATAGGTTATATTATTTTTCTTTGAATCATTGGTTTTTTTTAAACTTTTCCATACCTTCTAAATTATATCCTTGTTATTATATTACTAGTATAAATTTTTAAAGTTCAAGTTCAAAAAATATGTACGAATTGATCTCTTTACTATAAGATATTAAATTATTTTGAATATTTATAATTATGTTGCAATAAATGGAAAAAAATAATCTGTAATATTAATAGGCTAGGCGATTTTTTGTTACCGATGTTTGGTTCTACCGTTTTATCCCGATTTTGACCAAGCGTATATTATTTGCAACGTATTTCTTTTTAGCTGTTCACCAGATTTACAGATTTTTAAATGTTTTCCTTTATTTTGAGTAAATTGCATTTAAAGTTGCTACTAACACATACATAAAACAAGTAAGAAAATTATAGTCGGTCTAGACCGACTATACGATACCCTATACCATGCGTTTAGAGACCCTATCTCTTAGGCCCAACTAACTGGACATAGAAAATAAGCAAAAACCAAATTTGAGTGGGATTTTTATTAATTTTTTTTGGCTGCAGATATGAAAAAGTTCATATCGGATGCTATATCTATATAGGGACTTGGTCCAAAAATGGACCGATCCGGATCATGTTTGGTAAAGTCTCTTGTATTTTGCAAAAATATATACAAACAAAATTTGAGAAGAATCAGTGCAATATTTTTGTTTTTTAATAGATTTAAGAGAAGATCGGGAAGCTGCTCTATATGGGGTCAAAGGGATCATTTTTGGACTACTCATTAATGGATGTAATGAACGCATACAAACCCAATTTGAGTAAGATCTATATGACAATTTGGATCTTATGGCAATTTATGTCGATTTCATATGGGTAATTTGTATGGGGGCTAGGTCTGAACATGGACCGATTCTCACCAATTTCAATAGCGTTCATCCCATGGCCGATAAAAGCTTATGTACCAAATTTCATCAAAATACATTCATATTTGCGACCTGCAGTTTGATTACAAGCTTTACATGGACACACAGACGGACGGACGGACGGACATTGTTAAATCAACTCAGAAAGTGATTCTGATTCGATCGGTATAATTAAAGATGGGTCTAGGTCAAATATTTTTGGTTGTTACAAACAGCAGCACAAAGTCATTATACCCAAACCACATAGTGGTATAGGGTATAATTATACATATGCTATGTGTGTGTTTATTAAATTTGTTAATGTGTTTGTTAATGAGTTTGTTATCTTCATTTACAATAATAATAAACCAAAAAAGTGTTGGTTTGTGAATTGACTAAGTTGAAAAATAAAGTTGTCTAGAAATTGCACTCGATTTTCGAGCGCTGGAATCAGCTAGTAATAATAAAGAGAATCAAAACTCTAGGTTGAATTGTTTCCCTATTAATGCTTTTAATGTATGTATGTTAAGACATTTTCGATCTCACTCCTTGTACTATATTAAAGAATGGTCTACTATACATGAGAAAAAGTTCAGTCATCTGACGAAATAATTTGTGAAAATCTAGCCTGCCTTCAATACCATTTTAGGGCACTTAACGCTCAAAAGCCTGGATTTTTAAATTAAACTCTTTGTCAAATTTCAAGTAAAAATAAAATTTTGAAGGAAAAATATTTTATTTCAGTTAATAGAATATTTGGTTCAGAAACATTTTTGAGAGTAAGAAAATCAATTGTTCAAGTGAGATAAATGAAATGTTCTTAAGGATATCAGATTTTAATAGAAAGCAGAAAAAAATTATCACTCTCAGGTCAGCGTATACTGACTGTGCTGACATTTGTATATACCAAAATATTTGACCATTTTATTATTCCGATCGACTCGAGATCACTTTGTGAATTGATTTAAAGATATCCATCCGTTCATCTGTGTTTTCCTAAAAACCTTGTAATAAAACTACTGTTGATGATAAATGCCCCTATGGGGTCGATTTATGTTACCCCTAGATTATATCGTTATGGTTAAATTTTGTTTATGTGTTTTATTACTCCAACTAATCAATTGTTCAAAAATAAACTCTGCTTCCTGATCTTCACTTAAATCTGCCAAGAACTAAAAATATTGCATTTTTCTCAAATTTGGTTTGAAAATGTTTTTAAGAAAAATAATTAAATTTCAATAACAATAGCATTAAATTGCAAAAGTTATTAAGTTATGCCTTTCATCCAATTATGCCCTCAGTAAAGTTGGACCGAAAACCTTTTCTCTTAACTCCTGGTATAAGATATCGTTCATGTGGTCTAGACCGACCATAACTTTCTTACGTGTTTTTTAAATATTTGTTTAAAACCAATTTCTCCGAAAAATAAATATTTATATATATAAAAAAATAGTATACCATAAACAATGGTTATCTTAATATTTAAATCAAGTCCCAACGTGATCTCTAAGAGATCAAAACGATAAATAATGCAATTGTAACTCAGTTTCTTTTGGGCGACACATTTATGCCCAAAACAAAGAATTTCAAATAGACACAAGATGGAAAATTCAAATTTTTATTTAAAACCATATGACACACTTACTGCTCGCCTTATTATTATTATTTTTTTTGGGGTCAATAAGTTAACAATTTCAAACCAAAAAGCAACTAAAACAAAATAAAGCCAACTTACCCAAACAAACGGATGTTGAACAAACAAAAATCAAATACACTTTTGGGAGTTGCCCAACCCAAAAATAGAAAAATAAATATTACAAAAATTTTCCCATTGTCTTGATGAGACAATGTTCGATGTGTACGAAGGGTTTTCCCTAACCATCCATACATTTGTATTTGGTGCTTGATTCAATGAAGCGCTACACATAATAATAACTTTCGATGCCAGATTTGGCTAAAGGCCCACTAAACAAACTCATAAAACGTATTTAAAATTCTTCTAAGCATTTGGCTAAACAGAAAAGGCAAGTGTCACACCAACAAACTGTTATCAAAAGAAATTGAAAACAAAAGGAAACCAAACACAGTACATTAAGACAGAAGATAAATAATAAAAAAATAGAAAAACTTGAAAAACTATGTATTTTCGTATGCACTGTAACAGTAACAATAACATAGTACGACATTTATTGTCTTTTTTTGTTGTTGTCTGATAAGCTTCATTGAATACTCAATGAATTATAACTACTCTCAATTATAGGTATGCAGCAGATATTTAAAGGAATAGCTTGATTTTCAAATTTGTGACAATTTCTGACAGAAGAGTTTCTCAAAGTTAATTTGTCAGGAGAACAGCAAAAAAAAAAAAAAAAAAAAGTAAGAAAATTTTAGTTGGTGTAACCCGACTATACGACTATCCCATATACTAAGGTTTTAAAATATTTTACTCAACGTACAACATGTCGAGAGTGTTGTATCAAAATTTCAAGCAAATCGAAGCAAAACTAAAGAAGATACAGGATTTCCAGCGACCGGCCTCATACGGTATATTGTATTTAAATCAGTTTTTAAAAAACTTTAAATCGATTTTCTCGCAAATAGCATGTTTGAAGTCCGAGAACATCATAACTCAAAATCTACTTGACCGATTCTTTTGAAATTTTACATAAATCAGCAGGTAACCACGGAAAGTTTTTTTTTTAATTTTCCATTTTCTTCCTTTTTTTTTAACAACAAATTCATCGAAATTTCATTTCAAATTCATCGAAAATCGTGTTTTTCACTTCAAAATGCTGCCAAAAATAATAAAAAACAAGTAAGAGTGTTAAATTCGGCTATGCCGAATCTTTGATACCCTCCACCTGGGTTTTACGTTTACATTAATATCTGGACTTCTTGCACTATTTGTAACAAATGTATATAAAATATTTGAATATGTAAACACTTTGATAAACCTATTACTGAATTATTACAACAAATGCTCTGAATTTTCAGCATTTTATAGAGGTGTCTACATATATTAGGTCATAAATTGGCACAATGACTCCCGATTTATCCCATTTTAAATACTAACCTGATCCAGATAATTACAAACAATATTAAGTTTAACCAGGTAAATGGTTTATTTTGTAATTTTCTTTTTAATTTAAATTTTTTAATATAAAGGTGCATTTTATTTTTTACAAACCTTTTCAATTTTCCAGACCTATTAGTATAGGGCACATTTGTGAGTCCGCATAGATCAACTTTCAACTCTTACTTCTTTTTATTGTATTAAATCTATCTTTGTGTCTTTAAATTAATTAAGATAATTAAGATGAAAATATTTAACAAACTGTTTTTTTTTTAGTTAATATCTGAACATTTTACTGATACAAGGCAAAACTAAAACTGCCAAAAATTTCAGTCAAAACTATTTTGATTGTATTTGTTAAATATCGCATAATTTTTTTCAATTTTAAACTTTAAAGTCTTTTTAAGTCTGGTAATAACTCTATAATATGAAGGAAGTAAATATGTGGATTCCTTAATAACAATGACAAGTATAAAAAAACACTTTTTTTGTGCATTACATTAAAATATTATAAATTTGAACATAATTAATTTTAGAAACATAATTAATTTTAGAAAAATGTTCGATTCGTTTTTCGATGATGCTGAAAACATATCAAAGAAATACAGAACATAAAGATTTTGCTTCAGTTAGTTGAGAGACGAGAAGCTAATGGATGGCTGGAGCAGGTCAAAGGTGACGACTATAAATGCAAATGCAAGGCTTTTGAAAATATATTAAAATGCGATAAATCAGATCTAAGTATACATGCTTATAACCACTGCTACAAAAAATCTTTTAAAACCAACAGTATTGCCATAATTTGAAATTGTAAAGATGCTAAATTGCAAAAAAAAGATGCTTAAACGTACTGGATGCTAAATTCTTTTTTCAAATTTCATTACCTTTATACTGAAAAATTATATACTTATTAATAAATTCTTTGGTTTTTAAATCGAAAAATTGATATAAAACATATGTTTCGATTTATATTTTTTAAATTTTAATTAAAATTATTTTGGATTTCATCTGAAATTTTTATTAACATCAAATTGAGTTTATTTTAAACTTAAATTAAATATTATTAATTTTAGAGGGATTTTTTTTTAATTTAAAATATAACAGAAATTACATTATCAAAAGATACGATTATATTAGAATAATTGGTTTATGGAATCTAACATTTCTGTGATGTCTTCATCTTCAAGTTCTTCTTGGCTCTGATATTTTTCTGACGATCGACTCTTATCAACGACATCGCTCGGTATATTGTAAGTGTGACAGCACCGATTTTTCAATTTCAATCCTTCTTTTATACGTATTACAGAACATAACAACTCGGATTTTATTCTGTTCGAAGTTTGCTTTTAACTAAAGCCATTAAACTAAACAAACGTTCAACTTCGGCTTTTGAGAAAGACAAAACTAATATAGACAATACAAATATTGATAACTCCTAAAATGGATTTTCGCCAATAGAATTTTTCAATCCATAAAGAGGTTGTATTCAGTGTTGTATCCCAGTTTTGTTCTTTGATATAACTCCATTGGATTTGAATTTTTTCTGTTTCAGATGATATAAATTTAAACTCTTCTAATATATTGGTTATCTGTTCTTTTACCCGATTTAATGTGTTTTGTATTGAAAATTTTGGCATTTTTTTAATACAATAATATTTTTTGGCAATCGACTTTCAAATTCATTAAAAACTGTTGTTGGTGTTTACATTCTTCTATTTCAAAATGTTTTGTTATATTTGTTGAAAGAAACGCGCAGTGTGGTAAAAGGAGTAGTACACAAAATTACTGTACTACACTTTGAGAAATAAAAACATATCAATACCATTAAAATTATATATTCAAAAATTATGAAAAAACAATATCAAAAAAAGATGCTAAAAGCAACTTTTTATTAATAAAAGATTCTAAGTTAGCATCTAGCATCTTTTGATAAATTTTGGATGCTAAACGACAAAAAAAGTTGCTAAATCTAGCAACTAAAAAGCTAAAACGGCAACACTGAAAACCAAGAACAAATATTCTGTTTGAGTTGTAACATCTCATTTGCAAGCCATTTTAATTAAGCTGCGTTCACACTATGTGTTTTGCTTGTGTTTTTCTTATTGTTTTAGCACGTGCAATTTGTACACATAGTGTGCACCCTTTCAAAAACTGTTTATGTACAACACATTTGGCAAAACATATGTAAATTTTTCAATTAGAGCAGGTTCTATTTTGGCATGACAACCATATTAAAATACAATACTGCTTGTGGCGAAAGAAAAACAGAGTAAATTATAAAGATAAATATTGAAAGAAAAATAAATTGTTTAATATTAATTAACAATTAAAAAATATATTACTTTATTTTTAACAATAACTTTTTGTAAATTCACAAATTAAATCAGCTGTTGTTTACATTTAGAGGTTATGTCATACGGAAATACATATGTACGTTTGATCGCAAAAATGATGAATTGTATGTAAAACGCCAATTTTGACACACACGCCGAATTACGTATGGATCGTAAAACTGAATTTACATATGGAAAATACACACCTTTAATTGTGTAAATTTTAAATGCACATCTAACCATATCAAAAGATGAATTAAACAGAATTGCAAAAATATTTTCTTTATAATATCTGTATGTTTTTTATATTATTCTTATGTAATTCTCATGATATTTTTATCTTATTTTTTATATTTTTTTATTTTTACATAATTGAAATTCAAAATGTACAAATTAAAAATAAATTTTAAAAAAAGTAGTGTAGGGAAAAAAGAGAATTTTTTTTATAAGCGTAGAGATTTCTGAAAAAATCTCCTGGCATCACTAGTACCTATTAAAAAACAATGTAAAAATTCACAAGACAACGCGACATAGACTTGCTTTGTTCAAAAGCTTCCATAAGACTGAATGAAATTGTTGCTTACTTTACTCTTTGGTGAGTATTTTCATTTTTGTTCGGCTATATACATACATATAAGAAGCCAATTTGAGTTCGGTTTACTCGTGCTGCTATGCATATGTTTGTGTGTTAACAAAAATATACGATATCCCAGTCATCATTTCGAAGATTGTTTTAACAAAAATTACCTTACTGTGTCTTCTTCGAGCACTTTTGATGATTAAAAACTGCTTAATCACATGCGCTATAAGAAAAAGACTAGATAATGATTTTTGCTTTCTCTTAGAAAGTGATTTATAGAAAAATTACATTAAATAAGACTCAAAAATGAGTCGAAGCTGATTAGAAAAGCGGATAAAAAGGACTCTCAAGAGCGGGTAAGGTAATATTTAATCCCAACAAAAGAATATTTTGTGATCAGCAAAAGGGCGCATTTATAACTGTTTTAATAGCACATATGAGTCAAAAAGACTCTACATGATCATTTATTGCATAAAATGCTTACTGGGATTTTATTCACTATCTGTAGAAACAGGTTTTTTAAGTAAAACAAATCTGCATACAATTTCAATTCTATTTCGTTCACAATGATACGGTCACTTTGTTTACTAGCTACTAGTAAAATAAGAAAATAGTATTATAATACAGCGTAATGATGAATTGTACTTCTCAATTAGTTTATTTTTAATGTGCCATAAGAAGTTCGGTTTGTGTTAAGAAAAGCATGAATATATGTTTCCCAGGGCGAAGCTTCATCATTGCACTATGATTGAGTTGAGCTCCGCGGCTATTCATAATGTGAATAGCTCGTGTCAAAAATTTTTGGTAGTTGGGAATGGCGTTTGTGTTAAGAAAGGCATAAACGCATGTTTCCCAGGGCAAGGCTCGATCATTGCACATTGATTGAGCTGAGCTCCGCGGTTATTCTTAATGTGGATAACTGTTGAAACAAAATTTTGGAAATGGCGTTTACCTCCGTTCCGACATTAAATAACAAAGTTTAAAAATTTATTGTAATTAACATCTGACAAAAAATAGTATTTTTCTAAACAACAATTTTTTTTACAGGGTAAATAAATATTTTATGGCTTACCTACCTACTACTTTTGAAAGCAAGTATGCAGCAAGTATACATGTACTAAAAATACAACTCTTAAAACCATACTATTTTTTCAACTCTAAAAATTTCAGAATTTTGTAAAAATAAAATAAAATACCGATTTATTGTAATATGCGCTTATTATGGATATACATATACAGAATATATGAATATTATTTATAGTATTTTGATAGTGGCAACAGTAGTATGTATCAATTTGTAACATTTTGTGATGTTATAAAAATCGCGGAATATTGATATTGATTTTATATAGTTTCTTTTATTAATTAATTAACTTAAATATTACACCAAAAAATATTGATATTGATGAATTTTTATATTATTAACACAACGACCACAAAAACAACATGCACAGCTATGACAAAATACAAAATTTAGGAAAACAATATAGGAAAACGTCATATTTTTTTTTACCTTTTCAGTGATTTCTCGGCACCTATGAAACCTATTGTCATGATTTAAAAACAGGAACCTTCTCAAGATGTTAGTGAATCATTCTCACTAAAAACAAGCGCCCTATCTGCCCTATTGAGGGCGTTATCACAAGAACACATATTCAAATCATATTTTCTCATGACTTTTTAATTCTTCGCTCAATTCTCGGGACCAGATTAACCGATTTGGACGATTTTAAATAGCAAACTTCTCAGGATGTTAGTGAATCATTTTTTATACCAAGGAGCACCCTAGCTATCCGATTGAAGCCGTCATCGTGATTTCCACAGACGGACAGACGGACAGCCGGACAGACGGACAGACGGACATCGCTACATCAACTTCGCTTGTTATAAGGATCACAAATATATATATTTTATGGGGTCCAGAATTTTTTTTCTAATTATTACAAACGGAATGACAAACTTATATATACCCTCTGCACACTGGAGTGGAGGGTATAAAAAATAAAAAACTCTTCCTGACTACTTAAAAAAAAAAAAACATCACCTTTGAAATGCATTCGGATTTTTTTATTTCGCATGATCCAATAATGAGTTATGATGTTCGCTGTCACGGACTTATTTATTAAAATTGTTAATTGAAATTTTTTACAAAGATTCTTAAAATGTTATGCTATAACGTGTATATGAAATAAATAATCCAACGTATTCATATTTAAAAAACAATTATGAAAATATGCCTTCCTTTCGCTTTTTAAACCTTAATAATTTTGATATTATGACAATTTAAGTCGATCTCATAGGGGTTATTTATATGTGGACTAGGTCTGAACATGAACTGATTTTCACCAATTTCAATTTCGTTCATACTGTGAACATATATATATACATATATATATATATTTGTGACCTGTAGGACATCGCTAAATCGACACAGAAAGTGATTCTGGTCAGTATATAATTATTATGTGCTAATCTCACTAAGAATATTAATGAATATTGTACAAAGAATCCTATATATTGAACAAGATTGATTTGCTATTGAAACTTTGAATAATTAATTTATCCAGGGACGATTTCTGCGGGATAATGCTGAAAAACTTCAATAAATTTTTCTACGATTTCCATTATTTTTTTCATAAGATATTCATATTTATTTTTCGGAAAAATTGGATTAATTTCTAAAAAATATCAACTCTGTTTTCATACCCTATACCACTATGTGGTATAGGGTATAATGACTTTGTGCTGCTGTTTGTAACTACCAAAAATATTTGACCTAGAAACATCTTTTATTATACCGATTTAGCGATGTCCGTCTGTCCGTCTGTATGTCCATGTAAACTTTGTAATTAAACTACAGGTCGCAAATATTAATATATTTTGGTGAAATTTGGTATATATGCTTTTGCCAGCCGTAGGATGAACCCTATTGAAATTGGTGAAATTCGGTCTATGTGAAGACCTAGTCCCAATACAAATGACCCCTATGAAATCGACATAAATTGCCATAAGATCCAAATTATCGTATAGATCCCAGTCCAATTGGGTTTATATACGTTTATTATATCCATTAATCAGTTATCCAAAAATAATTCCTATAGGACAATCTTTGTTATAGACCCCATATAGTGCTGCTTCCCGATCTTCACTTAAATCTATCAAAAAACAAAAATATTGCACATATTTTTCTCAAATTTGGTTTGTATATTTTTTTTGCAAAATACAAGAGACTTTACCAACCATGGTCAGGATCGGTCCATTTTTGGACCTAGTCTTCATATAGACATAGCATCCGATATGAACTTTTTCATATCTGCAGCCAAAAAAATTAATAAAAATGCCACTCAAATTTGCTTTATGCTTATTTTCTATATCCAATTAGTTGGGCGCAAGAGATAGGGTATCTAAACGCATGGTATATATGGTTTTCTTACTTGTTTTTTAATTACAGTTGTGGAGTCGGAGTTCTGGAGTCTAAGTCGTGGTGTTTGTACCGGAGATTCCTCGAAAAAGATTGGCGACGTAATACTTTACAGATCACTATGAATAAGTAGATTTTAATTTATGTTAAGAGTGTAAGTTCTTTCAAGTACTTAAATTAAATAATATAAAAGTATTTCATTATAAATTATTTCGGAATTTTATTTATTAGCTGAACTTATATTCGGTTATAGATCAAGTTGAAAATTTTGAGGTTAATTTAATTGAATTTGAACAATATTCAGCATAACATTAAAATTGATTTGTTTGTGTTATAAAATATTATATTTCATATTATATATTATAGGTCTGGTATTTTAGTTAATTTCTTACTTAAGAAAAATCAAATTGAAAACTGAAAGTCAAAGTGAAGTTAAAGCTTCATGTGTGTAGCTATTAGCATAAAAAAATTAATAAAATTTACTTCAAATATTTAGTGAAATTATATTTAAAAAAAAAAAATTAAAAAAAAATACTATTTAAACATGATTATTTTAAACGAGCAGGAGCGGTCGAGGCGTCGTCGCTTGAATTTAGTAGAAGAAAGTAGCGGAGACACAGAAACTCCAAAAGTATTAGCTACATTTAAATTAGACTTTTACCAGATTTTGAAAAATAGAAGCAATTCCAGAGTACCCTGATATTATCCAAGGCGCTGCTCTGATCATTGCGGCATTGCCACCGAAACAAGATTCCGCAGAAGTATTATCTTCTGCACTCAGAATCATCAGATCCAATTTGAGAGCATCAATGAAGCCAGATATTATTGAGGATATTCTATTTCTAAAGACAAATGCAGAGTTATTTTTTGATGTTTTGTTATTTTAAGTTAGAGTGGTCTTTACGGGAAAGATAAACCATAATACCACAAATGACTACAGACCTATCAGTCTATCATTGTTTTTACTTAAAACCTTGGAGAGACTGGTAGATGTCTATGTGAGAGTAAGCTCACACCGAACAACTTCTGTAAAGCTCAACATGCATGCCTCAAGGGCAGGTCGGTGGGTACGGCTTTACACGAAGTAGTGGGGACGATTGAGGATGTCTTCACTATAGGGAATTTATTTTGGCTTCTTTCTTCGACATGGAATGGGCATTCAATAATGTTAAAATATCATCGAGCCTGAAAGCCTTAGATATTCCGAGCAGGGATCCACAGATAATCCTATGGACGGTCACCATGCTGAAGAGCAGCGTGATAAACTCGAAAATAGGCGAAGCGTGGAAGGTGGTGACGAGGGGAACTACACAAGGCGGAGTTATATTTCCTCTTTTGTGGAACATGGTGATCAATAAAATCCTCCAAACTTTCGATTGAACGGGCACCAAAGTGGTCGCCTATGCTGATGATGTTGTGCTTCTGGTCAGGGGTAGATCCCTATCGACGATCAGTGACCTCATGGAGTCGGCAATAGGTAAATTCGTGAAATGGGAAAGGGAAAACGGTCTGGGGGCCAACCCCTCTAAAACCGAGCTGGTTTTCTTTACTAGACGAGCAAAGATACCTGAGTTCAATCATCCAAGACTGGATGGGAAGACACTGGTACAATCAAAGGAGGCGAAGTATTCTGGACTCTAAACTCACTTGGGCGAGTAACGTAGAGGAAAGGACTAAGAAGACGTTATGTGCCTTATACACCTACAGGAGGACATTTGCCAGAAAATGGTGTCTCAAACCCCAGATCATCCACTGGATGTATTGTGCGATACTAAGACCCATTTTGACATATTGTAATCTGGTGTGGTGGAAAGCTGTGAACGTAGGGGCAGACTTTCTAGACTCAGAAAGGCACAGAGATTGTCAGTCATATAAGCTGGAACAAAGCTCTTGGAAAAAACAGTACAATCCCACGGAGAGTAGCGGGACACAAATTGATCGGAAAACCAATTATATGTCACCGGTGATGAGTTTTGGGTGTAATTTTTTTTTATCCAAATACCGACAAGGGTAGACTGGACCGCAGACTATGTCGACAGGACTGCGATCTCAGTGTATACCGACGGTTTGAAGATGGAAGAGGGTACGGGGAGTCTACTCTGAGCAGCTTGACATTCAGGTAGCTCGGAGAATCCCTGACAAATGCAGTGTTTTCCAGGTCGGGATTCACCCAATTCTCACAGCAATGAAAATAATTCTGCTGCGGGATCTAGATCCAACGACCATAAGTATTTTCTCAAAGCTCTGAAATCAAGTGCAGTTAGGTCGAAATGTGTGAGAGAATGTATCAGTTGTCTCAAATAAATTCGACAACACACCGTGAGGCTAATATGGGTTCCAGGACATAGTGGGGTCAAAGAAAACGTGCTGGTTACGAGTGTGCGCGGAAGGGCTCAGAATCTTTGAGGGGGACGATGGACACTGCAAAATATTCCAGATCCTATAGCCCTTGCCTAACATACCAAGAATGAAAGCACTCCTTGGCTTTGGTAAAGGGACAATCAGCCTACTTAGGAGTCAGTGCAACATTTGCTGTGTGAATGTCCAGGACTGAAGGAGCGGCGCCTAGATATCTAGGGCAAATATTTTTCGATAACCTGGGCTACATAGTAGACTAGACTTCTTGAGGGAATGTGGCTGGTTCAGGAGGGACGCATAGTGGACGAAAGAGCTTTCTTTCACCTTTTCTTTTTTCTTTCTTCTCCATACTCCCTACATTATATATCTCTTTTCCTATCTCTACCTTTCCAAAGGGCATCACAATGGGACATATGGCCTCCGAGTGTACTCGACTTCGGGCGGGCGACCATCTAAGTTTAAAATTATTAATAAAAATATCTAAAATATTACAAAAATTTGTAGTAAGTGTAGGAGTCGTACCTTAAAAATTTCAGCGGATGAAGTGCGACTTGGAGTTAGAACTTTTTTTTGATGACTCCAAGGAAAATATAATTTTTTGTAACTTTAGTTCATGATTGATACTTCAGATTGTAACGAAAAATTAAAGAAACCCGAAATTATTTAAGGTATGAAATAATTCACTGAACTTACAAAAAAAAAAAAATATTTTAAATAGGGATTTTTAAAATTTTGCTTTTAGTATATTTTAATTCTTAAAAAATATATATAGTTGTTAACTTTCTCTGAAAAAATTGCAATTATTCCAAATTTGATATATTCAGAAAGTATAGCGATCTTTTGCTTCATCGATGTTAGCTACATTCTCTATTGCCATGCTTAATTTGAACGCAATAAATTATAAAAATAATATATTTTACGAAATTTAAAATTTTTTAAAGTTATACTTTCTTTCAAAACGATTACCGGCTTCTAGGGACCCTGATATTAAAATCTAATCGTAAAGAAATTTCACATAAACTGTGTTTACATTTGTTTTAGCAGGTTCCGCTTAAAGCCGAGTTATATTCGAAAGAAAAAATTCCATACAAAGCCAATCTACCCTAATATTTAAAGGAGACTGGGTATGTTCTTTTAAATTCAAATGCAAATTCACTATGAAACACGCTTCGCAATCTTTGCCATACTTGTGGACATTATGAGGCGCCTAATCAGTTAACTGACGTGGTCAAAGATATGACAGAAAAGCGTATGTTATCAATTTTAAATTTCTCTAGTTCGATGTGTTTTTATCTCTTATATCAGCATTCGTCTTTTATTAAATGTATGGGTAGAAATAAAGAAAGAAATAAAGATGATTTTCATTTTACGGCTGAATTTTTAAAACACAAATACTGTCCAGAATTAAATTTGATCTCTAATTTTATGTTTTTTTATTTATTACTTATTTTTCGCTAACATTCGGTTAACTTCTTCAGGCAATAAACATGAACAACAATAATCAAAACGATAGCATGTACTCGTACATGCACAGCAATATTTCACACAGTTTCGAACATTTTTTACTTTAAATTTTTTTAATTTTTTTTGCAAATAAATTTTCTCTTCTCACATTTCTTTAAAATTGGATTATAAATTAAAAACTTAAAAAAATTCCTTCTTTCGAAACTCTGTCATTATAGCAAAATCATTCATAACGGACAAGAAGACTTTTGCTTGATAACACTCGTATGTACGAATGTGTACGATAATGTGACTTTATTTATGCTTTTCTTTATTGCTTACTCGTTCTTTGTTTTGAATATTAGAATTTAACCTCAATTCAATAGGGGGACATATTCATTCTCCATATTACAATGTATACAATTTATGAAGTGCTTACCATTTTGATAATTTTTATATACATATTCTTTGTTATGTGGTGTCTGTGTTTTTTTTAACTTCCTGCTCTGAGAATTTTTTTATGGCCCATACTTTTTTTTTCCATAAAATGATTAATAAATACTATGTATATAATTTAATAAAAAAATAATAAATACAAAAACGTTTTTTTTGTTTTAAATGATTAGTAATCAAAACAGCAACCCAAAACACAAAAGGAATAAAACCGTCCAAAACGACGATGTTTTGAATGACTTGATGACTTGACTAAACACAAAAAACAAAGCACTGGCAAAGTACTAATATTCGATTGTACAGAGAATTTAGTACTGGTAAGGAATTAATTGGGAAGTGCTTCACTAGTGCTTTTTGAAGCTCTGGCTGATAAAATCCAATTCTGTGAAAGGTAACAAGGAAAATTTCAATAAATTGGTCCCTTTAAACATTTAAACGCTGGAATATATTGAATAATAATAAATCTTGTTACATGTACATTAAAGAAAATGTTAACAGTTTTTGCAAATTAAATATATATTTTACTAATATTACGTTATGCCAAATAAATCAAATTTCAAAATTACCGTGTTTATCAAAACAATCATTTAAAAAACTAATATATGTTAGCTTTAAAGCTTTTTTTTAATTTATGATACAGTATATAAATTATTTTATTTTTCAATAAATGACTTTTTGAATAATAAATATAAAAATAAATGAAATGTAAAAACAATAATAATGTTTTTTTTTTTTGTTAAATATAAGGGAAGTATGGTAATTCATGGCTGACCTCATGATCTTAGCCGTTATCTATCTGTTGGATTTTTAGAGAGTTTTGCAGATTTTGTCTTGTCAACCTGATAGCAGTTGCGTAATATACTCGTATAACTGTTATCTTAACTAATTTCATCTAAAGAGACAAATTCTTAAGATATTTGAATTTTCCAAAAGTTATCTAATCTTGATGTTTATCTCGAGGTTTGTAGTATTTATGTTCATAATCTCTGTATGTTATCAACAACAAAATATTGACCAGCTGCTTATCAACATGATCGTAAAACCAATATAAAAGGAAAGCTTATCAAAAAATATATAAAAATCCATAATTATCTTGCATATTTTTTTGAATACTACGTATAAAAATTTTAAACTTTTGAGAAATATAATTTTACATTTTATTTCGAGTATACAGAATGAGAAACTCTGCTAAGCTTAATTTTAACATTTTTTATTTCTATTAAATAACTTGAATTTATAGAACACAAATAGTGAAAAATTCATTTTATTAAAGTTAACAGAGTCAATGTTAAGTTATAGAATTATGCTTGAAACATATAGACGACAGTGACTACACGACTACAGCCTGTCAAAAATAAAATACACACGTTTATATGAAAACGATTATTTTGACATCAACATACATAGCTACACGGATACATGACAACTTTTGTCGTTGTAGTCAACTTAGGATAATTTCTATTTTTGTTGGCTACAAAACAAAAATAGTGTTGACAATATAACAAAATATGTAAAAGATATCAGTGCTATGAAATATTTTATTTTGTTAAATAAATTAATCGCAAAATGGAATGCTATAATAATTCCATTAATATTCAAAAGGGGTTATATAAATTTATTTATTTATTTTTAAGTTATAATAATGCATTATAAATAAGTAATTGTATATTTAAGTCAAGTTTTTACAGAATCATGCATGGTTTTCTATTTTAATAAAGTAAAAATAATATAATTGGCACTACTGAAATAAAAATGCATTTGTATAAAAAGAGCTGTTTATATGTTGCTGTCGTTTTCAAAAAAATTAAGTAGCTGACTACACGACTACAATTGCAGCTAGCAGCATTTGTAGTCGTGTGTTCGTGTAGCCGCTGTCGTCTATGTGTTTCATGCATTAGGTTATAATTCTCAAAAATCTCTACTATATATTGCACCAAAACATTTTTAACTAAAATTGTATATATTTTTTCGCTTTTCTTGGCTTCTCAACTAAGTACCGTCGAACTATTGATTTTATATGTTTTTTTGATTGTCTTATGCCAACCCTCAATGGAACGTCAGTGCTAATTTTCCCAGGTTATAGGGTTGCATTGTAGACCTAATGAGAAAACGTAGCAGCTCACTTCATTAAGGTTTCTAATTAAAATTTCCTCCATCGACTTTTGTAACGGAGTATTTAATAAACTCTTACAAAGCAAATTTGATCACGATGTATAGAATAATCTTGATCTTAGGGCAGTATAGATCGATATCATATGGGGTCTAGGTCTAAACGTGCATCTATTTTCACCAATTTCAGTAGCGACCATCATATGGTGGATATGCGAAATTTTATCAAGATCAACATTTATTTTTGTGATTTGTACTTAATTTAAAATTTTTTTTTGCAATACGATACCCTATACCATGCGTTTAGAGAGTGGGTCTCAGGTCCAACTAATTGGATACAGAAAATAAGCATAAACCAAATTTCAATGTTATTGTTATTAATTTTTTTGCCTGCAGATATGAAAGAAATCGTATTGGATGCTATATTTACATGGAAACTAGGTCAAAAATGGACCGATCCCGACTTATTTTTTACAAAAACATATACAAACCAAATAAGAGAAAAATCTATGCAATAACTTGTTTTTTTTTTTTTTTTTGATAGATTTAAGTGTAGATTGCGAAGCATCTTTATATAGGGGCTATGACTAAGCAATCTCCTTGAGGTTTTATTTTTAAACAACTGATAAATGAGTGTAATAGACATAAGCAAACCAAATTTGACCAAGATCTATATGATAATTTAGGTTTAGGGCAATTTAGGGCGATCCCATAAGGGCCATTTTTATGGGCACTCGGTCTAAACAAACACCGATTTTTATCAATCTCAATAGCGTTCGTCATATGGCTGATAAAAGCTTTTACACTAAATTTCAGCCAAATTTATTCACCACCGACAGTGATTTCCATAAATATTTTCACCATAAAATGTACCTCTTTCCTTCCACTTAGTTAATGTTTCAAGTAATTGTACACTAGGGTGGCCGTTAATAAAAAAAAGTGTTCAAACTGTCGCTCCCAACCCCTAGAAATATGCGAATAGCAAAAAAACTTAGGAATACAAAGTTTTGGGCCAATCAAAAAACATTAAGATGTTCCTCAACGCGACTGAAAATTTCAAGTGTGTTTATATGGGGAAAATATGACTTTTTTCAGAGTTTATGAAAATTTCGTTCTAAAGATCAATTTTTCTGACAAGTTGTTATATAATTCGGGATCAGTATTAAATTGTCTTTTCAAAAAGCTATATAATTTCAAAATCGAATAAAGACTCGCCAAGAAATAGCAAATGCCCCAGACCACTTTTGTACCAAAAAAAACTATTTCATGAAATTTGATGGCATTTTTTCAGTTTTGAGAAATTAATTAAAGCCATAATTTTTTTTCGTCTTTATACTTACAAGTACTTAGATATGAAGTATTGTTTTATTATTACGTTGTTAACCTATTGCGCATTTAGACCGAATATGGGAAATTTTTTTGATAAAATTTTGAAAACTCCTTTTTCAAGTTTTAAAAAATTTTCTTAAACAAAATTTTAAAAAGTGGATCTGATGCTTTAGGGTTTTGTTAAATACATGTCAGAGATTAACTGTGTGAATTTTTAGGTAAGAAAATTTGCCCGAGGAACCCTACCTCTATCTATAAAATCAAGTCTGCTAGTTTTCGCTGGTAGGTATTTTTCCGATTTCGTTCAAGATTTCGTCCAAAAACATTACGTTTACAGCCATTTTTGGGGCTGAATCCAAATTTTAATTCAAAGTACAAATAAATACAAAGATTTTGAGGCAAAAATTGTTGAAATCGGTTGATTAGTTCATGAGATATTGCTATGCGCTTCTTGACGAAGCGCATTCTCGACGTCAAATTTTGGACCATTGCCGTATGTCACGAATAACACGAACAATGTTGGCCACCAAGGCGTCATGGAGCATTGGTGACTGCTCATTTCATTCTTCAGCATAATTTTTTTGATAACATAATATATTCAGTCCGTATGATTATCATTTATTAGTGGAGTGGAAGATACATCTCTTATATATGATTGATATTTATACCCTCCACTCCAGTGTGCAGAGGGTATATATAAGTTTGTCATTCCGTTTGTAATAATTAGAAAAAAAAATTTGGACCCCATAAAATATATATATTTGTGATCCTTATAACAACCGGGGTTGATATAGCGATGTTCGTCTGCCCGTCTGTCCGTCTGTGGAAATCACGATGACGGCATCAATCGGGCAGCTAGGGTGCTTGTTGACATAAAAAATGATTCATTGGCATCCTGAGAAGTCTGCTATTTGAAATCGTCCAAATCGGTCAATTAGAGCCAAAGATTTGAATAAAGAACTAAAAAAAAGTCTTGAAAAAATATAATATTCTATGTTGTTCTTGTCACGATCACGTCCTCAATAGGATAGCTAAGGTGATTATTTTTAGTGAGAATGATTCAGCAAATTCGTGGGAAGATTTCTATTTCAAAAATCATTAAAATCGATGGAACAGGTCCAGGGAAATCTCTGAAAAATGAAAAAAAAAAATGAAAAATATGATGTTTCTATATTGTTCTTGTTGTTATTCTAAATGTTCTATTGTTGTCATAGCTGGACTTGTTGTTTTAGTGGTCGTTATGGTAATAATATTATAAAAACTAACCCTTTGTACATTTTTTATCAACTCTGGTAGAAAAATTTAAAAGTTTCCATTGTTTTGGCATCACTAAAAAAATTTACTAGATCATTTCTGTCATTGCCACGAGCCTGCCTGCAAAGTTTCAGATCGATTGGGTCACGGGAAAGGGGTTAAAATCGATCCAAAATTTTTTCGACAAGCAGACACTACGAGTTAATATAAAGGGAGTAAAAATTCACCTGCATCTAAAGCAAATAATGCTAAAATATGTACCTAGTTGTTAATAAAAAAAACAATGTAAATTTAGCAAAAAAAAATTTTTATGTATTAATTTATTTAAAGAGAAAAACACAAAAATAACGTTTGATGTTGTATTTTTTGTCTGTAATATTTACATATACATACATGAACATATTCAATAACACAAATAATATACATATATTATATATATGTATATCCATAACAACTGCATGTTAGAAATAAATCGGTATATTATTTTATTTACATAAAATTCTGCAATATTTTGTTGTGGGGAAAATACATTTCTTTTGCATTAACAGAGTGTCACTTCATTTTGCTCAGCGTGACTATGCCACAGTAGATGGCGCCACGATTTTTGTTCTAATTAGCTTTGCAATAGTTATTTCTATTTTATTATTTCATACGTTTTTACATTACTCTTTTACAAATATGAACATAAGTTTGGCATATTAACTTTTTGTTATCTTCACAAAATAGAGTTACCGAGTTCATCAAAGAGTTTTTTGCTTTCAAAACAGTTCTACATAGAAATATAGAATTATTATTCTGCTTTACCTACAAAATATCTGATTGCGATTACATCTAATTTTTAAAAATTGTTTATAATTACTAAAACACTATTATTCACAAAAATACAAAATTGCACTTTTTAAATTTTCCATTCAAATTTTAGAAAATATCAATTCTATAAACTGGAATTAAAATTTCCAATTATAAATTATAAAATATTAATTGAATTTCAGAAAATCATATCAAAACGACGGAAATAATAATTTTAAATTTAGAAGACATCAATTGCATCAAATTCCAAAAAAAAAACACCAAATATGTTTACATTTAAAAAATGTTTACATTAAAAAAAAAAATTATTGGCATTCAGGAGAAATTAACAGCTTTTCAGTAACTTCTTTTAACGATAGTCGAATCGTTAAAAAAAGAAAAGCAAAATTATCAGTAAAATTTTTAAACGATATTCGCTATTGTTAAAGTCAGCTGTTGTTTTTATCTAAACGACAACCATTTTTGTGTTGTTTATTCAATCGATAAAAACTTAAATTTTTACGTTGAAATGTCATCATACATAAATAAAAATCATAAAATAGTGAAAATATTATGCTTTTATTAAAAAACTTTTTTATATAAATAAAAATAGCATATTCAATTCATTATTTCATTTTCAAATAAATAAACAGAAATATTAATAAAAAAAATAGAGATATTAAACATAAACATAAAATCATCTTGTCAAACACGAAGTAATTTATTTTTTCTATTCTTCTTTGTGTTTTTCGCTTATTGACAGAGATGCCACTTGTTTACAATTTAAATAAATAGAAAAATAGATTTGTCGACTGTCGTTAAGATGTATCTACTTAGTGAAGCACTTAATCCCTAGTGCAAACAACAATAGCTGTCGATATATTTTGCCATTGTCGGATCGTTGAAATTTACAGAAACGGACTACAGAAAACATTAATTTAATTTCAATGAATTTTATAAAACCTCAAATGATATTTAAGAATTACGAACATAAAAATTGTTACATAAATAAACGCAATTTGATGAGAATGTTATTTATATATAAATTTTCACAATTTTTTTTGGATGAATATTTGAAGTTCTTCAGAAAATAAAGATAACAAATTATTTTATTTAAAATTTAATTATTTATTATTATAAATTTTTTCTCTATGTTTTCCAAATATGGCAATATTTTTTTTAAAAAAAGTTGAGAGAGCTTTTTTGGTTATTATTTTGTTACTCCATCCGACCTATATTTATTTATTTATTTATTAAATGTGGATATCACGTACAACAAGATATAAATCTTTTTAATTAATTAATTTTAATTTGTGATAGTAGTAACAATACTTTTAAGAAACAAGAAACAAGAAAAATATAAAAATAAAAATAATTTTAAATTACAAAAGTATAAAAATATAAGTAAAAAATTAATACATAATGGGAAAGTATAGAATATATAATATAATCACAAATGAAACAATAATTAAGAAAGTTGAAAATTAGAGACCAAATAATTTTTAAACGATTCATTTTTAAATTGTAAAGCGTTGTCTGTTATTTGTAAATTGTTGGGTAACGAGTTCCACAGACATATGGTATTTGTAAAAAAATGTCAACTAGAGATTAATGTTCGATATCGTAATTATATAAGATTATTTTCTCTATTGGATCGGGCAAATTGAAGGCGTTGAAATAAATAAGATGGTTCTTTGGTGTATATTACTTTGTGAAGTAGAATTAATGATCTTATTTTTATTAAGGCCACAAGGCCAACTCCTTACAGAGACTTTGAATATAGAGAAGTTCCATCATATCTCTTTATACCATACACATAACGTAGGATCGAATTGTAAGCTACTAATAATCTCCTTTTACTTTCTGAATCACAAAAAGCAAATATCTCACAACCATATAGTAACTTCGGCATAATGAAAGTTTTCGCGAGAAGCACACGAATGTTTAAAGGTGTAAGATGTTGTATAGGGTACAACGTTCTTAGCATTTCAAATATTTTTCCAGATGCAGAATTAATCTGATTGTTCCACGTGAGCGATTTATTAAAAATAATTCCCAGATTCCTAGCAGATTCCACAATTTCAATATTCTGATTAAATAATGATACTGGAATATCTATAGGGAGGTACAACGTTCTTAGCATTTCAAATATTTTTCCAGATGCAGAATTAATCTGATTGTTCCACGTGAGCGATTTATTAAAAATAATTCCCAGATTCCTAGCAGATTCCACAATTTCAATATTCTGATTAAATAATGATACTGGAATATCTATAGGGATGGTTTGATTTCTTTGAGATAACTAAACATTTTGATTTTTTTGGATTTAAGTAAAGTCCATTTGAAGAAGCCCATTCAAATATTATATTGAGATCCTCATTAAGCTTTTCAGTGCATTCACGAATTAATCCTTTTTTCATATATGGCCGCAATGAAGAAATATTTGGCCAGTTAAAAGCCAAAAAAGCACGATTCAATGCATATTGCCACCCTACACAACCATTACCTTTGCAATGGAGGTTAGGGCGAGCTATTTAATTAGCAAAAACTAAATTAAAATAGAAGTTAGAAGTTAAGTTATATATAATCGGAAACGCATGCATATAGGAAATGCATGCATATTTTTCCAACATTTTGTTTACATTTATCGTCAATACTCAAACCGAGGTGGAGGGTATCAAAGATTCGGCACAGCCGAATTTAACACTCTTACTTGTTTTTATATAAAATCAAACATACATTAGGGGTGTAATTGTTGTATCTGTTATCGTAATTTTTCGATGGAAACTATTTTTTATTTTCCAAAAAAAAAAAAAAAAAATACTAAGAATAATTTTACTCTATTATTTTTACGGAATTATGGCCCCTAATTAAGAATTATAGTGAAACGATGTCTGAAATTTGCCAGTTTTCTTTAAATAATAAACCAAAATATGTAATTTCGATTAATTTTACTCGATATCAAATGCGGCGATTAACCCTCAGTATTTATACCCTATACCACGATGTGATCAGGGTATAACGACTCTGTGCTTATTTTTGTAACTAACAAAATTATTTGACCTAGATCCATCTTTTATTATATCGATTGACTCAGAATCCTCTCTGAGTCGATTTAGCGATGTCCGTCTGCCCGTCCGTCCGTCCGCCTGTCTGTGTGCCCTTGCAAATCTTGTAATTAAACTACAGGTCGCAAACATGCATATATTTTGATGAAATTTAGTATATAAGCTTCTATCGGCTACATCATGAAAGCTGTTGCAATTGGTGAAAAGCGGTCATCTTCAGACCTAGTCACCATACAAATGATCCCCATAAAATCGACCTAAATTGCCATAAAATCCAAATTATCATAAAGATATCGGTCAAATTGGGTTTGTGTGTGTTTACTACCCCGATTAATCAGTAAACAAAAAATAAACGCCATAAGACCATTCTAAGTCATAGCCATAAATCTATCAAAAAGCAAAAATATTGCACAGATTTATCTCAAATTTAGTTTGTATGTGTTTTTGCAAGAAATAAGTGACCTTACCAAATATGGTCAGGATTAGTCGATTTTTCGACCTAGTCCCCATATAAATATAGGATCCGGTATGAACTTTTTCATATTCAAAGGCAAACAAAATTCGTAAAAATGCCACTCAAATTGGGTCTGGACCGATTTCTGGTACATCTATATTAATAAAAAATAGTTATTTTGCTGAAGAACGAAATGTAAAATCATCAACGGTTTTAGCTGAAAACTGAGCAAACAAACACCAAGGTAAAGAAAAAATATAAAAGATTTTAAAAAAGAGTTTAACCTGAGAACGTCATACCATATGGAAGTTTTGCTGTACTGGTCTAGTACTTTCACTCTGACTTAGAATTTATCACCCCCCCAGACAATGACCCCGAAAATGCTCCACATTATAATTGTAATAAAAATTGTATAAGTTGTAAAAACAATAGTTACTGGGTGACAATTTGCATTTGACATATAAAAATGTAAAAATGTAAAAACGAATGGTATATCAATTATTTAGTAACGTAATTGCCATTAAACACATTTTGATCACATTTGTGGTTTTACCCGTATGTATTTTAAACTAATTTATTTTACATGATTCATTATTATTATTTATATTATATAGGTAAAGTGATACAATATTACTCTAAAGTATAAAAATACTTTTAAAAATGCTTTTGCCGCTTGTATTTTTCTGCCTGGGTACATACAGAAATTGAAAGAGTAGTCAAATAGTTAATATGAGGTGATCTCTTTGAAACAGTTGTTAGGAATTTTTGTATTTTGTTTCTTTGTGACTTGGCTCTTGGGCACAATGTTGCCAGTATTTCATTGTGCAATGGAGGGCAATTATTCTTTCCAAATTCGGTTTTTAGTGGTTGTTCTAAATTTTTGATAAATCAAAAGTAAAAACAAAAGGACAATCCTTTTCTTTTGTGACAAAAGATGTCGCATTTTATTTGCACTATTTTTGGTGTGGTGTGGTGGGTGTGGTGTGGTGTGGTGTGGTGGTGGTGTATATATATATATATTATATTTATTTTGGTTTGGTGTGGTGTGGTTTTGGTGAATTATTAATTATAGTATATTATATTATATTATATTATTTATATTATATTATATTATATTATATTATATTATATTATATTATATTATATTATATTATATTATATTATATTATATTATATTATATTATATTATATTATATTATATTATATTATATTATATTATATTATATTATATTATATTATATTATATTATATTATATTATATTATATTATATTATATTATATTATATTATATTATATTATATTATATTATATTATATTATATTATATTATATTATATTATATTATATTATATTATATTATATTATATTATATTATATTATATTATATTATATTATATTATATTATATTATATTATATTATATTATATTATATTATATTATATTATATTATATTATATTATATTATATTATATTATATTATATTATATTATATTATATTATATTATATTATATTATATTATATTATATTATATTATATTATATTATATTATATTATATTATATTATATTATATTATATTATATTATATTATATTATATTATATTATATTATATTATATTATATTATATTATATTATATTATATTATATTATATTATATTATATTATATTGTATTATATTATATTATATTATATTATATTATATTATATTATATTATATTATATTATATTATATTATATTATATTATATTATATTATATTATATTATATTTTATTATATTATATCTTATACATTAATCGAAATGTTTCAAAGTCGAGTCCTCGTAAATTGCAAAAAATTACAGCCATTGACTTCTTTCATGTAATAGTATGAGAATATTTCCCCATTGTTTCCGAGGATTATAATCAATTTTTTTGTAGCATATTATGAACACATCACTTTAAGACCTTTCGATTGATGTATAAGATAAGGTTGCTCCAAATTCAGAAAATATAAAAAAAATACACTTTTTGAAAAAAGTGCAAATAAAATGCGACATTTTTTGTCAGAAAAGAAAACGGCAAAAGTTAATTAAGAAGTTTTTATAAAATAAACTGGTGTAAATCTGAAGGCTGAGTTTTCGCAAAACTTTGCTCAGTCAAACTCAAACACTTATATCTTTCTAGCTATTTAACCAACGCGTTAAAAATCATGAGTTTGACTAAGCTGAAATTAGTTAAGTTTGTTTGTTCAATTCAACTTTTTATATGTTGGTTATTATGTTCTTGATGATTCCATAAATCTCTAGTCGAACCTGCTTTTTCGTCTTTGTTCGTGAGTATTTTATGTATATATTTGATTAGAATTCTTTTAATTTTAAAATATGCGTCTTTTTTTTTGAAAATTTGTATTGAATTTCAATCTAATTCTTACTCCATGCCGGGTTATAAATAAATCGTTTATAGGTGAATTCTTTTATTTTATATAAATTTTTTATTTAATAAATTTTAGAATTTTTAAAATTTATAGCCTTACATTCACTTTTTTAACAATAGTTGTAACCAGTCTGTATTTTTTTAATATCTATAATATTAAGAGGCTAGGCGATTTCATGTGACCGATGTTTTGTTCTACCGTTTTATACCGATTATGACCAAACGTATATTATTTGAAAGGTATTTCTTTGTAGCGTTTTTTCAGATTTACAGATTTTTTAATTTTTTCCTTTATTTTGAGTAAATTGCATTTAAAGTTGCTACTAACACATAGATAAAATTGTACAATGCTATGTGTGTGTTTATTAAATTTGTTAATGTGTTTGCAATAAAAGAGAGTTTGTTTTTTTATGTTGATTTGTGAATTAGTTAGCATACCTTAAGGGTCTTAATTTAATGAAAAAATTAAATTTCCTAGAATTTGCATTCGAATTTCGAGGGCTGGAATCTGCTAGTTATCAGTAATATAGGAATATATAAATATATAAAAATAATAAGCGAAAGAAACTTGTTTCCTAAAAACCCATCTTAGAACTCCACACAACAAAACGTATCCCTATTTTCAAAAAAATACCTAGACTGGCAACACTGTTTGACAAACACATTATGCCAGGGGGAGTCTCACTTGTGTGTGTATATTGCTGTTTTTGTTGTTTAAATTTCAATGCTGTCGTTTTTTTTTTACTTTTCTACTTTTCTTATTAATATTTGTGTGTGCGGTTTTAGCATTTTAATTAATTTTATTTTATAAATACATTTTATTCTTTTCTACTTTGAGTTAAACATGTTTTGTTATTTATAAAGAAATTCTCCTAAAGTTTCTGTACGCTGCCCGCAAACTCATTTGTAGTTAAGTCTTATTTAACTGACATGAAACAGAAGCAGTGTTAACATTCCAAATATTGGACAGGCCGTCAGTGTTGTGTAGTATGGAGAGTGCATTTACTAAAGTGATGATGAGTATTTTTTTCCCAAAAACTCTTGTTTCCATTTGTGGACGAAATTTTTTTGGAATAATTTTTAAATATTTTTTTTTTTTTTAATTTTACTGTTTTCCTTGGTGATCGTTACTGGTTCAGGTTCGAATTTCTATATTCAAATTATAGCCGACTTTTACTAGCCATTTGATGTGTTATATTTTTATTTATTTATTATACCCTATACCACTATGTGGTTTGGGTATAATGACTTTGTGCTGCTGTTTGTAACAACCAAAAATATTTGACCTAGACCCATCTTTAATTATACCGATCGAATCAGAATCACTTTCTGAGTTGATTTAACAATGTCCGTCCGTCCGTCCGTCCGTCCGTCCGTCCGTCTGTGTGTCCATGTAAAGCTTGTAATCAAACTGCAGGTCGCAAATATGAATATATTTTGATGAAATTTGGTATATAAGCTTTCATCGGCCATGGGATGAACGCTATTGAAATTGGTGAGAATCCGTCCATGTTCAGACCTAGCCCCATACAAATTACCCATATGAAATCGACATAAATTGCCATAAGGTCCAAATTGTCATATAGATCTTACTCAAATTGGGTTTGTATGCGTTCATTACATCCACTAATGAGTAGTCCAAAAATGATCCCTTTTACCCCATATAGAGCTGCTTCCCGATCTTCAGTTAAATCTATTAAAAAACAAAAATATTGCACTGATTCTTCTCAAATTTTGTTTGTACATATTTTTGCAAAATACAAGAGAATTTACCAAACATGATCAGGATCGGTCCATTTCTGGACCTAGCCCCTTTATAGATATAGCATCCGGTATGAACTTTTTTATGTCTGCAGCCAAAAAAAATAATAAAAATCCCACTCAAATTTGGGTTTTGCATATTTTCTATGTCCAGTTAGTTGGGCCTAAGAGATAGGGTTTCTAAACGCATGGTATAGGGTATCGTATAGTCGGTCTAGACCGACTATAATTTTCTTACTTGTTTTTTGTTTGGATTAGTTCGCTTATACGAAGTTGGCAGTTTTTGCTTTTAATTTGTTTTGATTTAATTTCTTAAAATTTGATTACTATTCATTACTATTACGACCTTATGACGTTTTTATTAAAATTATTTCGCTTGTTTATTGATAATCTTAGAATTAAAATAAATACATGCATATTAAATGATTCAATATGAATTTGATTTTCAATATGATTTTAGTGGGCGTTCCTTTTTATAGAGCTTAAATGATCATGATAAGGTCGATTTAAAGATTAAAGTCTTTGTTTTACATAAAACTTTGTAAAAGTTAGGGAAGTAAGTTATTGTCATAAAACTACTTCGTTTGGATTAAGACACAAGTGTGAAAAATTTTAAATGAACAACATAAATACTTATTGGATATAATACAGACTGACGGATTTAATCGAAAGCCGAATATAAAATCGAGTTTCTAATAAGTGTTGTATTGAAAACAAAGAGCTAACTCTTGGTTTTTAATACGTGTGTCACTTAAGATACTAAAACAAAATAATTTTAAGAACAAATTTTTTCGCCTAATACAAATATTTTTGACACATACGAACTTCAGGCCACAGATACATATATTTACTTCAATACTTCAAAATTTATAGAACGAAGGTTAACGAAATGGTTGAAATTAATAGGAAAATTTTTTAAATCTTTACCTCAATTATTTTCATGTAAATTTCAAACTCTTTGTTGCGTTTCATTTACTTCAATTGTGTGAATTTTCATACACGCTTTACTTTAGAGTTACTGATGGGTGTAATAAACAAAAACAAATCAAATTTGACCAAAATCTTTATGATAGTTTGGTTTTTATGGAAAATGAAGTCGATCTCATAGGAGTCATTTGCATGGGGACTAGGTCTGAACATACACCGATTTTTACTAATTTCAATAGCTTATATACTAAATATCATCACAATAGATTCATATTTGCGACCTGTAGTTTGCTTACTAAGTTTACGTGGACACACAAACGGACGAAAGGATGGACGGACATCGCTAAAACGACTCAGAAAATGATTCTGGGTAGATCAAATATTTTTGTTAGTTGCAAAAATCAGCATAAAATTATTATGGTGTAGGCCTGAAAAATATATCATGTTACTTTAAAAGCAATTGATTGTCCTTTTTTATGCCCTATACTACTAAGTGTGTGGTCAGTGTTTAATGAATGGTTTTAGCTGATGTTTGCAATTACCAAAAATATTTTACTGAGACAAATCCATTCTTTATAATACCGCACGATTTAGAATCACTTTCTGAGTCGACTTAGCGATGTCCGCCCATCCAATCGTCTATCGATCTGCCTGTCCGTCCATCCGTCCATCCGTCTGTCCGTCTATATGTTCATGAAAATATTGAAATCAAATTACAGGTCATAAATATCAACATATTTGGAATAACTTTGGACGAAAACTATTGCAGGTGGTGAAAATCGGTGCATGTTCAGACAAAGCCCCTTCACAAATAATCCTATCAACTAAAATTGCCATAAGATCCAGATTATCATATTTATATCGATAAAATTTGGTACATATCTGTATGTTATACCCACTAATCAGTAGTCAAAAAGAAATCCTTTAGGTCATAGTTCATTTAAAGTCATAGTCTCCGTACAAAGCTGATTACCGATCTTTACTTAAATCCATCAAAAAATGAAAATATCACTTAGATTTTCTTAAAACTTAGTTTTTGAGAAAAATCTAAATCTGGTCATGATCGGTCCATTTTTTTTAACCATACAAAATATCAGCAAATATGACTTTTTTTATATCTACAAGCCATAAATTAATAACAGCGGCACTAAAATTTATTTTGTGCTTATTTTCTATATCCGGTTATTGCCGGAGCAAATCAAACACTCTCTCTCGATATGCGTCAAATAGAAAATTGTATAGTGGGTCTAGACCGACTAGAACTGTCTTTCTTGTTTAGTTTTCGTTTCAGAAAAATAATTATGTATAAAAAAAATTATCAAAAGAAAATAAGAAATGTATTGTAAAAGTCGGTTGGGAGCGATAAATATAATATCCAAAATAACTCGTATGCCCTAAATATAATATCTTTTGCCATAAATATCAAATTTTCAGAAAAGATAGAGAAACTTTGTGAAAGATTTGAATCTGCTAAAAATAATAATCAGTGTAATAATGTAATAAAAAAGTCTGGTGGCGGCGTATTGGTTGCTATACTAAACGAATTTTCGACTGAAGAAATTATCTTAAACGATTTTTTACATATTGAGATTGTATGTGTTTTAGCTAAAATGAATAACAAATCCATGTACATTATTTGCTCATACATTCCGCCTAACTCTCCGCTTTCTGGTTCTGAGGATCATCTGAAATCTGTTGATTTAATCCAAAATTATATAAAACCATCTGATTTATTAATGTTAATTGCAGATTTTAACATGCCGTCTACATCCTGGAAAGCTGATCCTGATCCCAACTCTTCAGCTGCATTTATTCACGGTTTATTGGAAAATTGTCTTTTCCAAGTCAACTCCGTCACAAATGCGTTTGGTAGACTGTTGGACCTTATTTTCGTTAACGAACCTAATGACTTTTCAATATTGCGGCATAGCCCTATTTCTAATCTGGAAGATATATACCATCCAACACTTGAGATATCTTGCTTTTGTTCCTATCCTCTTCTTAACTCACAGCGATAAAATCTTTTGCTTTAATAAAACGAATTACCAAGATTTACAACTCCATCTATTCCAAATTGACTGGATAAATCTATGGTTTTCTAGAATAACCGCGTAGGTCATAAAATCAAAATGTTCAGGGGAGCCAAAAAACGTTATATTTGAAATTATGGGCCCGATATAAAGATTTTAGAGCTTTTTATTTAAAAGTCCTGTAGATATAGGCAATAAATACTTTATATAAAATCTTGAGTCAAAAATCTTCTGAGGAATAGATCCTAGAGAAGGACGAAAAAAAAACAATATGTAAATTACACTTAAATTGTGTGCAGATAAAATAGCTTATGTCGACAAACGTAGTTTTCTTTGAAAAAGAAAACTACCAATGCAACCACACATGTAGACATAAGTGGTTCTTGGTTGAAAAATGGATTTTTTGTTCGTCAACAAAAAGTTAACGGGACTTAGGATGAGAATATAACAACGAATCAAGAATAATGGTGACAAAAATAACAGAAATAAACACGAAAGTTTTTTATTTTGCATTTTTTGTTCATTAATAACAACGTATGTCGCTATGTGTCGTTTTCTGAGAAAATAATTTGTCAGCGATCAAACGTAGGTTGGCATACGTCGTTAGTGCTGCAAATTAATTCAATAAAAATTTAAGTTACGTCGTTATTTAAAGAAGAAACTCAGAAATGGTCAATATTTTTTTTTTTTAATAGAACAGAGCGTTAAAAATTAATATATTTGGCATCGTTAACTCAAAACTGACAAAATGGACATACGCGGTTATTCCAGAAAACCACAGAAATATGTTATCTCGTTGCAATGATAACTTGGACTTGTGTTTGCATACATTTTATCATCACCTCTTTGAATGTTTCTCAGCATCTGTACCTAAAATGTTACCTCCTAAATCGAATGGTCTTCCTTGGAATACAAAACATCTATCTCAACTTACAAATAAGAAAAACAAAATGTACAAAAATTATAAAAAATATGGAACATTGATAGATTATATGAAATACTCGTTCTCAAGATCGGAATTTGTTATTGCTAATCAATTGGCCTATAATAACTATTTAATTAAGGTAAGAAATAATCTAAAAAATAATCCAAAATCATTTTATAAATTTATTCATTCTAAAAGACGTACTGCGGACTTTCCTTCGGTTATGAAGTACGGTGATTTAGAATCTTCAGATGATAACTCCATAAGTAATATGTTTGCAGACTTATTCTTCGACAGTATTTAATAGCAATAATCTGTATCCATACCTAATATCGGAATCTTCAATTATTAATATACCATCCATCAATCAACATACAGTTCTGAATGCCCTGACATAATTGAAATTGTCGTATGCTGCTGGTCCTGAGGGTGTTCCTAGTTGCATTTTAAAGCGCTGCGCACATTTATTGTATATTCCTTTGACTTATATGTTTAACATATCCCTTAAATTGGGTTAGTTTCACGCCATTTGGAAAGAATCATTTATTATTCCCTTCTTTAAGTCTGGATCTAAAGCTGGTATTTCGAATTATAGAGGTATTGCTAAATTAAGTGCTATTCCAAAACTATTTGAAAAACTTATATATGACAGGTTGTCACATCATGTGTCGTCTATCATATCTCCAACGCAACATGGATTCCGCAAATCAAGCTCTACAATAACAAATCTTTTGGAGCTTACAACTTTGGTAAATGATGGTTTCATTAATATGAAACAAACAGCAGTTATTTATAATGACTTTAACAAGGCATTTGATAAAGTAAATCATGATCAATTGTTGTTTAAGCTTGACCGTATGGGCTTTGATATATTGCTGATAAAATGGCTTGGATCATATTTAAAAGTCAGAACACAATGTATTAAGTTTCGTAACTCGTATTCCAACAACATAAAAGTATTATCCGATGTACCTCAAGGTAGTCACTTGGGACCTCTTTTATTTACGCTATTTATAAATGATCTTCCTTCTGTAATTAAACACTCAACTACATTAATGTATGCAGACGATGTAAAGTTAATGTTTACCCTCAACAATCTTGATCAACAATCACTTTTACAGAATGATATTGATCGTATAACTACTTGGTGTAATATTAATCTAATGGACCTAAATATCAAAAAATGCAAATATATGATTTTTACAAGATCAATTCCAAATAATGGTCGGTATATCATGAATAATGCTGTGCTTGATTTTGTGGATTCATTCAACGCTAACAATAAATAAAGCTACTGGTGTACTTGGCTTCATTAAACGGTGGTCTAAAGAGTTTTCGGATCCGTATATGACAAAACAATTGTTTACTACCTTGGTAAGACCAATACTCGAATATGGGTCTGTAGTCTGGGATCCGCAACATCATATAGATTCGAACAAAATTGAATCAGTTCAAAAACAATTTTTGTTATTTTGTCTTCGTGGTTTGGGCTGGGATCCTAATATTTGGTTGCCATCTTATGAAAATCGCCTGGTTCTAATTATGCTTCCTACATTAAAAAGTCGCAGACATATGCTAAATGTTACTTTCCTGTTAAAACTGTTAAATGGTAGTCTTAAATCTGAATTTCTTATCAACAAAATAAATATAAATATTCCTTTTTCGATCATCAAGAAATTATAACTTTCTAACTGTCAAATATTATTGCACGAACTATGCTAATTTTGATCTGCTTCATAGAATTTGTGATAAGTTTAATATGCTGTATCAGTTTATTGATTTTGGATATTGTGAGAAGAGATATTATATTACACTTAAATGCATTAAATTAACTGAATTAAATAAATGTTATATATCAATTTTGTTAAATGTTTAATTATATATATAAATTATAATATAAATGTTTACTTTAAGTAGTCTGTAAGGATGATTCCATAGACTGAATAAATAAATAAATAAAAATACAACTACCTCTGCAGTTAATGTGAAAATGAAGTTCAATCAAAAAATATATATTGGTAATTTTATATAATAAAGTCTTTATGGAAACGAAATGTATTTATTATTTTCATCATAGATAACCGTACATAGGAGTGGGTCAAATTGTAGGGGACCATGCGCTCATGGTGATTCTGGTACTATTAATATAAAAATAAAATAATTCATCACCTGGGTGTGTACGGTAGGGTGGGTCAATTATTTTTACTCCATGGGCTCATCACGATTCTGGTAATATGGGCCATAACAAGAATATTTGGCCAAGGAACCATACCTCTAAAATCTTTTTCTATCCCTCCAAAATTTTGATGATATATTTGACTTATGTCATATGCGGGTACCCCATATTTTGTTATATATATATAATTTTATATGGGGTACCCATAAATTTTTTTTCTTAATTTTTATTTGAGTGCTCCTAACTTTAAAGAAATACGTTGTATTGAGAAAATAAATGGTTCTGTTGATAGATCACATCCCCATACACTTACAATACATTCGTTATTTTTTGAGTAACAACAAAAATATTCACTAGAAATAAGTTATATGGCAAAACAACGTTTACCGGTTCAGCTAGTGAGTCAATAAGCGTAAAAAGCTGATTTATGCAAAATAATAATTTTACAATAATGATTCTTTGGCAATTTCATTATAATTCATTTATTACATTTAAATGATAATTTAAAGAAATTTTTTTTTTAAATAAAACATTAAAAATAAAAAATTATAAATATAAGTTTTTGATATCAATATAATCCCAATGTATGTATGACTACATTTTATTGAAAATTACGAATGGTATACAAGGCAATAGTTATAATAATATATAGTTATGTGTGTGAAGATATTTTTAAATTGCATAGAAATACTAATAAAAGTTTAATCGCCATTAGTTCAAGTAATGCTAATTTAAATGTAATGGTAATTAAAACATGCTATGCTTGATTTCAAAGTATTCGTATTAAGAAGTCTGAATTTTATATACTATAATATTGTTTTCTATATGTGGAAACAAAAATTTTCATAAAATACTTTTATAAGTAGAACTAAAATTTTTTTTTAAAGAAACCTTTCTAAATAGTTAATACTTTTCATATACAGGGTGGCTGACGAACATTGCTAACAACACAAAAATATATTAACTTTATTTCTGTTTGATTGATCCGTCCGATTTTTCTATTATTTTACTGATTGGTCTATCAATTTAAGGAAAATGGACGGTTGGGACATTGAAACAATAATTTGATTTGTGTGACGCTATCACGCACTTCTCCGAACAGATGGGTCCTTCAGTTCAAACGCAGTTCTGTATTTGCTTGCACACAAGTTAATCATAAAGCTTTGATAGCGAGCTTGTCTGCTTAAATGGGTATCAATAGACAGCCCCTATTAATAATTCTGTAATTTATCTTATTTCTTTATAAAATTCAAATAAAAAATAATTTGAAATCAGCAGAACTGCCAATTCCTTTGGAATTTTTCCAAAGGTTCACTCAAATTTTGGTTGGGATGAAGAAAGGTTGAACTGCATTTTTGTATGTGATTAATATAACTAATGAGATGGAATACCGTTCAGCTGGAGTCTCAGTTTGATGTTCAATTTCATCAAGCTGCATTATCGGCTTTTATAAGAAAACTATTGTTACGGTCAATAGAGACCGTTACTTAAAGAGTTTTTTTTCAGACTTAATCCCAAATAGAATCGCTTTAAACTGTTTTTTGCAAACAGGAAGTGTACTAAACAAGACCAACATATTTCAATTTCTTATAGAGAAATTCTTCAGCTTTCTTTGCTTACAGGAAACAATTTTTTAATACAGGAAAAAAATTTTACCAAAAGATATGATGATTTAATGCTCTGTATAACAGCAATTAGTTTTTCTCGCGTTAAAGACAAAGAACTAATAATTATATAAAGCATAAGCAGTACAGTGTCTTAAAGAATTACTGAATCTGTAACATGTCGAGAGTGTTGTGTCAAAATTTTAATAAAATTGGAGCAAAACTAACGAAGATACAGCGTTTAAAACGACCGGCCTCATATATATATATATACATATATATTTAAACTTTATTAAACACTGATATCTTATATATATTTACGCTGATCCCTGACTCACTGACTGACTGACTGATTCTGTAACGCTGAAATAAAACACACACATAGCACTCCCTACAAAGCTATGGGAAATACACAAACAAAATTTAATCTTTCTCATTTTATACAAACCCACACACAACTTTCTCTCTTCTTTGTTACCGAAAATCTACAATTTTGGAAACTAAATCGCCAAAATTGTCATTTTTAAAACAAGAAATTGTCAAGAAAATTTTACCGCTTATAAAACTCGAAAAAATATTACAAAAGGAAGCAATAAAATTTATTTATATCATTCATATTACGAATATTATTACAGCATTGGTTATTTCCATATATAAAAATGTATTAGTGGTGAAATTTCAACGAAAAAAATTTAACACAGCAATCAACTAAATAATTTTATTGATATGTATCTATAGCTGAAACATATAATATAGGTTTAAAGGATCGCCGTAATTACAACTTAAATCTTAAATGGAGATGCTATTCAAGGTGTTTCCGTTCTGAAACGACTTGACCCAGAATGAAATCTATACATATTTTGTAATTTACATTTACACTGAACTAAAACTATCAATTTTCGATAAACAACCCATTAATTGTTAACCCTCGAAATCGTAATTTTTATATTACTGAAAATTTAAAATCTTCAATCATCATTTTAACAAATTTAAAAAATCATTTTAACAAATTGAAAAATCGTCGAAACGATAGCACTACATATGCAGATTTCGCAAAAAAAATGCATCAAAAAACTAATATCTATTCAAATTCTTCTTTAAATTCCCATTGTTGGACAATGAAAAAATTCTGCAAAAAAAGTAATGAATGAAATTTTAAAAATTTTTATTTTTCTCATTTAACGTCGTCCGATATGCATACATACTTTTTTTTATCAAACTAAACTTTACCGTTTGTCTGTTTTGTTTTTAATCTCAAAATTGTTTTGAATCGTTAGGAGTGCTTTCGCTCAGGTTCTCTGATGGCCAGCACTTACCAAAGGGTATGCTTTTTTTGATAAATATATGAGAAAAAAAGAGATCTGCAATGTGGATTTTGTTGTTGTCCAACGTATGATTTCGTTTAAAGCTCTGTATTGAAAAGCACTTGAAAAAATAGTGCAATATTAAGTTTAAAATATAAATTATTCTGACTTTGCTTAATTAAATTACATTGTAATTTCAGAAGAGAGGTGTGAAAATAATTTTTTTTCACTCATAACATTAATTTTTGCATAATTTGCTTTCAAAAAATTTAGACAAACATAAATTACGTAAGTAGGTACATATATTTAAGATTTTAATTTGAATAATTCATTGAAATTATCATAGAAGAATTAAAGGCGATTTGGAATTATAATTTTGTTTTTAAGTAAAACTAATACGCCCTTATAATTTTTATTTTTTTTTTTGGATTTATAGATAATTGAAAAAAATGTTCGTTTTTACAGTTCACATTTATGATGACATATGAAATATTTTTTTCTCTTTTTTGTAGGTGTATTGGTGTTTGCACTTGTTTAAGGGGTGGTAAGTTTTAAAACCTTTTTTTGCATTTCTCTTTCTGAATGCACAACATATCGAGAGTGTTGTGTCAAAATTTTAAATAAATCAGAGCAAAACTTAAGATACTGCGTTTTCAGCGACCGGCCTCATACGGTATATAGTATATAAATCATAGCATATGTATATATTCGAAGTCCGTCAACATCATAACTCAAAATCTACTTGACCGATTCTTTTGCAATTTTAGACACTATATCTACACATAAATCATCACGTAACCACCGAAGGGTTTTTTAATTCGATTTTCTTTCCCATTTTTTAACAACAAATTCCCGAAATTGTATAGCAAAAATCGTTTTTCACTTCAAAATGCTGCCAAAAAAAAAAAAAAAATAAAAAACTCTTCGTCACTGCCACAGGAAACATGTCACCTTTGAAACGCGTTTCGATTTTTTTATTTCACATGATCCGGTAATGAGTTATGATGTTCACCGCAAAACAACAACGCCTCCGGAGATTCGCTGTCACGGACTTATTTATTAAAATTTTTAAATGAAATTTTTTTCAAAGATTCTTCAAATATAATGCTATAACGTTTATATGAAATAAATAATCCAACATAATTCATATCTTCAAAAAAGAATTATGAAAATACGACTTTTTTTTAGCTTTTAAAACCTTACCCCCCTTAAGAAACTTTTAGGAACGTTTTTTTTTTCTATGCTATTCTATTTTTCTACAATAAAATGGAGTTAGTTTGTAGCGAACTCGGCGGGACCGGGCAAATTAGTTCCTTATAGACTAAGTTCGTTATAACCGTAGTATTTTTTTGATTTGTCCGAAAGGTTTAAACAGTTTTTTTAGTTGAATAAATTTTTTTATTTTGGGGCATTGTAAAAAGTTATAAAACATAAATTAAATTACTAAAAAGATACATATTAATTTTTTGTCTTAATAAGACTAAAATTACCGAGTTTCTATCAAAATAAAATATTTTTTTAAAATCATATAATATGAAAAACTCCTTATGTATAGAAGCAGAAAATACAAATCAAAGCTACTGGCAAACTTTTACGAAAATATACATAAAAGGACCTTTTACAAAACTTCATTTGAAAATCGAAGTTTTTGTTTTGTATTAAAATTAAATGAAAATAAAATTAAATTAAATTGAAATTAATTTTTTTTAAATACATAAAACATACGAAAATTCTGAAATGGAAAAAAAATTTGTTTGTTAAAGTCAAAAGTTTGGTATAACCACCGTTCGCTATAAGAGAAGCAATTTGTATGAAAAATGTGATTAAAACTCTTGGAACCGAAGAAATTCTTCGCTATAAACAAAAATTTATTACAACCAGGGTTCGTTAGAAGCGAACTCCATTGTATTAAATTTTAATAATTTTGGGAATCTCCAATCTCCTTTACCCGGCCTTCCCATGTTTAAGTCAAATTGATCACACATCCAATAGTCAAAAAATTGTTAAGCAACTGTCCCATTGAAAAATTGTAAAAGAGAATTGAAACGTATGATTGTTTAGTAAAAAAGAGTTAAAAAGTGTGAGTGCATTACAACCTGAAAGCCAAAAATATAACGTGTGAAGGCCGGGTATTATCTTAAATATATTTACGCTGATCCCTGACTCACTGACTGACTGACTGAGAGACTGACTGATTCTGTAACGCTGACCAAAATGATACGGTTCTAATCCTAGGATTGATCTCGCTCCAACTGACACCACATTACCTTTCATATTAAAACGCCGCCAGTTTCCAGTAATTCCTGCATACGCAATTACCATAAACAAGGCTCAAGGCCAGTCATTTGATTACGTTGGCATTAATTTGGAGACCGCGGTATTTTCACACGGCCAACTGTATGTGGCTTTGTCACGATCAAAAGTTGCAAGCCAAGTTAAGATACGTATTCAATCGAACCCACAGCAAGGAAAACTTTTAAATGACCAACGATATTTCACACGAAATATAGTTTTTCAAGAGATTCTAAATTGAAAAACTTTTTTGCCAATATTTCTTATCTGTTTTGATACTTATGTATACAATTTCTACAAATACAATCTTTTTTCACATGTACATATGTAACAATATAATTTTCAATTTACTACTATATTAAAAGAAATATAATTTATTATAAATTTTTCGTGTATTTAAATTTAAACTGTTTTATTCATAATTTTTAAACGGGCGCCTAGGCGCCACACAATCAACTAGTATATATATATATATATATATATATATATCGTATATATATCTGCTTTTTTAATAAAGTTTAATAAAGTTTAAATCGATTTTCTCGCAGATAACATGTTTGAAGTCCGTGAAGATCATAACTTAAAATCTACTTGACCGAATCTTTAACCACGTAACCAGGTAACCACGGAGAGTTTTTTCTTTTACCATTTTTTTAACAACAATTCTCCGAAATCTTGTGGCAAATATCGTATTTTTCATTCAAAATACTCCGATTTTGCAACGGATTTATATTGGGTTTTATTAAAAATTCGCTAGTAGTACATCATCCTATAAAAATGACAAATTGCGCAACGGAGGCCTTTCAAATCAGTAGGTAAAAAAAAGTAACAGTTGAACTGTTGCTGATCATTACAACTATAGAGGACTGAATGTGACAGCTTGAACAGCATGGAATCCAAAAATTATCTGGTTATGAACTTCTTTTTCATTTTAAAGTTCTTTCTTGTAAAATTCATAGATTTAAGTTTTTCTCTATTAAGTTTTTCTATCAAACTTCTTTTACAATAATAATTTTTTCATCATTCGTGTGTGTTTGCTAAATTTTTAACTTAATTTTGTTTGAAAATGATAATTCGTTTTAAAAATTCTACATGACCACTTGTTCAAGCTTTACAAATAATATAAATACTAGCAGATTCCAGCGCTCGAAATTCGAGTGTAATTTCTAGGCAGCTTTATTTTTCAACTTAGCCAATTCACAAACCAACACTTTTATGGTTTATTATTATTATGAATGAAGATAACAAACTTATTAACAAACACATTAGCAAATTTAATAAAACACACATAGCATATGTATAATTTTATGTATGTGTAAGTAGCAACTTTAAATGCAATTTACTCAAAATAAAGGAAAAAATTAAAAAATCTGTAAATCTGGAAAACGGATAAAAAGAAATACCTTTCAAATAATATACGTTTGGTCAAAATCGGGTTAAAATGGTGGAACAAAACATTGGTCACAAGAAATCGGCCAGCCTATTAATATTATAGATATATTTCCTAACAATAATTTAGTGCCAGAATTACAAACCGAATACCTTGTCTGTGTCCAAAGTAAATCAGTAAAAGAAAATCGATCTCTTTAAATTCTTCCAACATTTCTTTCAACTTCTAGAATTTATTTTCATCTTAATGTTTCTTCAATTAAAATTATTAAACTTATTAACTAAAGTTTTAGACTTCATGGCAATATACTCTATGAAAACTTTTACCGGAATATTCTGTGAAAACTCTGAAAAACGGGAAAAATAATCGAAACATTTTTCACCAATTTGGTAAGGAAATTTCCGAAATTTGCGGAATTCTTCCAGAAAAAAAAGAAAAGTTTTTTAACTACGCGCGTCAAAATTCTTTAGCAATTAGTCAAACAAAGTGTCGTCCAAAATGGAGAATAAAGAGCGCGATAGATGGAAAGAGCGAGTGATATGGGATTGCGTATTATATTGTATTTGGCAACTTCATAGATAGCCTATTTAGTGTGGTTCTGGTTATCTCAGAATGCCTTAATTTCAGAGTGGAATGGTTTCATGAAAATTTATGTCCTTAGTTGTTCAAAATTAAAAAACTTCAAAATTTAGTTCTTAATTTTTTTACATAATAAAGAGTAGTTGTGGAATTGTAGCAAAGCTTTCTTCTTTTTCCTTTTATTTTTGTCCTATTTTTATTTTATTTAATCTTAACTAAATTAAATGTAAACTAATTATATATTGAAACTTTATATTGAAACTTGATATAAATTCCAGCCAGTATCAGCCCATTCTGAGGCGAATAAAATTAAAAAAAAAGAAATAAAAACGAAATACTGGTGGATAATTATAATTTTCCCTAATATTTTAAAATATAATTATTTATTTCCATTAACTTTAATACTGAAATAATTGGAAAATATTTATACATTTTTATTAAATGTTATAACAATTTTACTTACACTTAGTTTATGTTTATTTGTTATATTAATTTATAAACGCAATAGAGTTGGACGTAAGAACATTTTTTAAAACGCCTGGCATAGGTTATCGTATAGATGGACGAGGTAGGCTGTTTTCTATTTTTTTCTTCTTAGCCAAACTTGGTTTAGTTAAATTTATTTTTTACGTTTTTAATTTATGACTTTTTTTAAATTAAATGCTAAAATAAAGTGTAATTGACATTAAAAAAAACCCATCCTTTGTCATTTCATGTAAAGGAGTTTTAGACTTTTTTCCTATTTAAAATTCGATCGAAAAATATTTAGCTTTTTTTTTTATAAATTTTATAATCTAGTGCTAAAGTTTTTTAATTTTTATTTAAAGCAATATACTGTTTGATTATTTCTTTTTAAATTATTTTCCTTCATGTATTTCGTCTTAAAAAATTTTTTTTGGCCAATATTGTTTCTTGTAAAAATTTCACTTATTTTCTTCGGGTTTAAATTTTTTTTATTACTTAACCGTGAATCATTTAGACACAAAAAATATTGTAATATTGACCATAATAAAAAGAAACAGCACTTAAACAAATATAAATTTCGCTTTCATTTTTATTGGTCTTACGAATTAAAAAAAAAAATTCAATCATACACACTCACATTTCGTTAAAAAATTAACACAATAACAATAACGACACTTAAGGATTTTTGAAAAAAAAAAACACACATAACTCGTTAATGATTTTGTTAAATATTTAAATTTTTTAACGGTAAATTAAATAGGTATTTCATAATAAAAATGAGTATAATTTTTTTTATATATATCTGGTTTTTGATGTTTGTATTATTAAAAATTATCGTTATGTAAATAAAAACAAAGCAAATATTAAACAATTTAAAAAGAATGTATTTATGGTTGTAGAATTTTTAATGAATTTTTCTTATTTTTTCATTGGTTTAACCGTTTACTATGTTATAAAATAATCTGTTTTTATTTTCTTAAAATTTAAAGATTTTTTTTTTCAGTTTGTGTCTTAAGTCTTTTGTTTTTGTGGTAATTAATCCAATTGCTTAAACAAAATATTATTTTATTTATATAGAATATTTTTATATTACTTTTTTTCAAATTAAATTCATTAAAAAATTTCCGAAATTTTTTATTTCGTTTATTTCTGTTTTAACCGCAACCGCAATGAATGTTTAATCGACATTAATAAAATGGATTCTGAGTGAAGACTAAACCTACAGAACCCGTACTGACATTATTGTGGCTTTAAAAGTTTTCAACGTTTTTTTATCCTCTCTTTCAAGCGACGATAGCAGTGACGATGAAAACAACAACAACAGCAGCAGTTTTTTGTTTGTGTACAACATTGACGACGTGTATAGAAAAAGAATTAAATCAAAGAACGTTGTATAATATAAAAAGCAACAGAAAAGAAATAATAAATAAATATACTCGATCCAGACCGATCATATAATACCCTACAGCTTTGTTTGGTTGTAGTTTTATTATGAAGGTTGAAACTAATACTTGATATAATCTCTGTAGACAAAGTGGAATACACTCCCATGATTTATATTTGATTCAAATTAATTTATTTACTGATGGTGTAATATTGTTCTATGAATTTTAATAATTACCTAAAAACTTTTAATTTACTTTTCAGGTTAGCGACTTTTTACCAACAGCTATCATTATAATTATTTACTTGGATTTTTCAGGCTTTTTTGTACCAAAATGTGTCCGAAATTTCACCTCAGACTCTAGACTGATGTAGGGTATAACAAGCAGAAGATTTTTGTTTTTGTTTTATCAACGACTATAATATTGACGAAGAGAACTGTGTAGAAAAGGCAATAGAAGAAATAAAAAAAAAAATACAACAAAAACACCAAGAGTCATAAGAAGCAAACGAACTGAAGTAAACACAAATAATATTGCTTATAGCTTAAGAATCAATGAAGCTTAACTACATAAGTACCTACTACGACCATAAAATAGTGGAGCATACGTAGCATCATCATATGTATTGTCAATTGACGCAGACGTGTTTGAACAGCAAGAGCAACAGCAGCAGCAGCAGCAGCAGTTGTATAAACAGCAAAGGTAAAACTGTTAAAGAATGTCAAGTGATGTCGTTTTCATTTCATTATTTATTAAGAGTGAAAGATTAAAAAAGACACATACACACACACAGACACATACGCGTCTCGTTAAGCAGTTAAATATTTAAATGCAGTCAACGTCTGGTAAGTCGAAAAGCGCATGCTTAACCCTCTTCTGCTGCTAAGTAAGTAATTGTAACAATGTTGTTAAATATTTAACATTAACACTGTTATTAAGTTAACAGTGAAATGTTATCAGAACCAGTCTTGTTTCTTTATACTCGTAGCTTTTTTTCTGCTAAGATGCTGTTGTATGTTGTAGGTTGTGTTTTTTCAGTTTTTGTTTTGAGTTTTAATTTCTAAGCTAAATGTTTAATTTGAAAGATACAAATCTCAATATATTATTAAATGCTGCTTTCTTTTCGAGTCCAACATCAGCAGCAGCAGTATACTTTTGCTTACACAAACTTAGTTTGTCTGTTTTTTTTTTATTACTTTGTTTTATTCCGATTTTTTTTTTAGTATATTCTTAGTGTTTAGTGTGTTTTTTTTTCTTATAGTTGCCGTAAACGTTAATGAGACCATTATTTCAGTTTTTTGTTTAATGTTTAGAATCATTCAAAAGTGAAATGATTTCATTTTATATCATTTAGTTGTACAAAAGTGGTAAAATACAAAGATCTGTGCCTACAAAAAAACTTGAAAAACTTAATCATAGTTGTAAAAATAAATTAATTTAATGTTTCCTAGAATAATTGTTTAGTTTTTTTTTTCTCACCGAATTTAATTTAATTTTATTGGTGAGAACTTTTTTTGGTTTTGGTGGTTTTTATTATTATGATTTATTTTAATTTAATTCTTACCTTTTGTTGAATTGTATACAGGGGGGTATTTATGTTCTTTAAGAATATCTGTAAATAAATTAAGAAGAACAATTTAGTTGTCTATGTAATTTAATTGAAAAAAAAAATATATGAATTTAAAATTAAAATACACATGTCTTTAGAGTCTTTTGTAATATTTATGTTATTAAAGGTATGCGAGTTTAACTTAATGTTTGCTAACAGTTATTTATGTGAGTTTAAGATATTGAATATATTTAAAGTTTTAAGAGGTACGAGGTCGGTCCCAGAACAACACGAACTATCGTATAGATGACAGTAGTAGTTTGAAAAGAATTTGTTTGGCGAAAAGTTGCAAAAGTTGTAACTAAAGACTTTCTCAGTGCAACCAATATTAAAGCCGAGTTAGTTTTTACTCTGGGGGAGTTTGTTCCTAGGTTTAGACCGTAGTTGTCGACCAATTGAGGTGGGTACGCCAGAAACGGTTCAGAAAATCCACAAAATGGCATTAGATGATCGTTTGCTGGAGGTGCGTGAGTTGATTCGCATAAAGACCGAATATTTATAGATGAGAAAGATTTCCGCAAGATGAATGCCACGTTTGCTAAGGATAGCACAAAAACAGCGTCATAAAGTTAGTTTAGTAGAGTGTTTGGCAGTGCTTCACCGGTATAAAGATGAGTTTTTTCATCGACTCGTAACCATGGATTAGATATGGGTCTACAATTTCACATCTGAGCTAAAAGAACAGTCAATGCAGTGGACGGAAATGGAAGTATAGTGTCACAGAAGGCGAATTCAGTTACATCTGCCGGCATGGTTATGGCATATGTTTTTAAGATGTGCTTGGAATAATTTTTATTGATTATTTTCAAAATAGAAAGACAATAAACAGCGAGTATTATTCTAACTTATTGTAGCGTTTAAAAGATAAAATTAAGGAAAAAAGTCCGCATTTGGCAAAAAGAAAAGTGTTGGTTCATCAAGGCAATGCAATAGTTTAAACATCTACTACTGTGATGGCCAAAATCCATGAATTAAAATTCGAATTGTTTCATCATTTATATTATTCACCAGACTTAGCTCCCTCTGATTAGCTTCTATTTACAAACTTGAAAAAATGGCTCGGTGGTAAAAGATTTACAAATAATAAAGAGGTGGAGTCTGCGGTTGATGGCTATTTTAAGGAGCTAGACTGTCCTTACTATAAATTGGGTATCGAATCCACTGAAAATGGATGGGAGATGTATACCGAGTTAAGGAGATTGTGTTGCGAAGTAAGTTCTGTTGACTTTTGTCATTGTTGTGATTATGAGACTGAGGCCTAAAATAATTTTACCTCTTTCGGATTTATCTCGTAGTACAGTTTAGGTCAAATCCTAAAGGAAAAAAATAATGTTTTGTGATAATAATACCGTTGCCATCCCTGTATTTCATATATAAAAAAAATATTTATTATAACTAGCAGATTCCAGCCCTCGAAATCCGAGTGCAAATTCTAGGCATTTTTTTTCATTAAATAAAGACCCTAAAGGTATGCTAATCAATTATAGCCAATTCACAAATCAACACAAAACAAGTAAGAAAATTATAGTCGGTCTAGACCGACTATATGATACCCTATACCATAGTTTAGAGACCCTATCTTTCGGTCCAACTACTTCGATATAGAAAATAAGCATAAACCAAATTTGAGTGGGATTTTTATTAATTTTTTTGGCTGCAGATATGAAAAAGTTCATATCGGATGCTATATTTATAAAGGGACTAGGTCCAAAAATGGACCGATCCTGATCATGTTTGGTAAAGTCTCTTGTATTTTGCAAAAATATGTACAAACAAAATTTGAGAAGAATCAGTGCAATATTTTTGTTTTTTAATAGATTTAAGTGAAGATCGGGAAGCAGCTCTATATGGGGTCAAAGGGATCATTTTTGGACTACTCATTAGTGGATGTAATGAGCGCATACAAACCCAATTTGAATAAGATCTATATGACAATTTGGATCTTATGGCAATTTATGTCGATTTCATAGGGGTAATTTGTATGGGGGCTAGGTCTGAACATGGACCGATTCTCACCAATTTCAATGGCGTTTATCCCATGGCTGATAAAAGCTTATATACCAAATTTCATCAAAATATATTCATATTTGCGACCTGCAGTTTGATTACAAGCTTTACATGGACACACAGACGGACGGACGGACGGACGGACGGACGGACATTGTTAAATCAACTCAGAAAGTGATTCTGATTCGATCGGTATAATTAAAGATGGGTCTAGGTCAAATATTTTTGGTTTTTACAAACAGCAGCACAAAGTCATTATACCCAAACCACATAGTGGTATAGGGTATAAAAATGGAAGCGGTGCTAAATACATACGTCGACCTGGAATTAAAGTAAAAAATGATGCAGGCCGTCTGTACACCTTGTACTGTGAGCGTCAAAATAAAGTAAACACCTTAGTTCCTCATATTAAAAGTTTTATTAAAATGAAGTAATTAACACAAAATCTAAAATAAATACAGGGAATTCAAGAATTATTTAATTATAGCTGAACTCAATAAAAAAATTAAACAGAAGCATTACAAAACAGAAATAAATACACTTTATTTAGAAAATGACCAAATTTTACGCGTCAAAGAAAAGTAAACAAAGAAAAGTAAACAAACAGAACTTCAATACAAAAAGTAAACTCTTAAGCCCCTTACGTAGTCTTCTAGGCAGCGACTCGAAAATTTTTTTTGTTATATCAGGGGAGATTATGCTCCATTCTTTCTTTTGAGACATCTTTAAGTTCCCTTGCTTGATAAAGCCCTTCGACCGATTTTTCTGTCAAGATTTTCCCATAGGTGCTCGATTGGGTTAAGGTCCGGGGACTACGACGGTTGATCAGGTGTCTTAGGAGTCCGGTACAGTAGCCACTCTTTCACAATTTTAGATATAACCTTTAGATCGTTGTCCTGTTGGGATATCCTATTTCCAGCAATGCCTTATTTCTCAACGCTAGGGCCAAGATTGTCCTTCAAAATGGCTAAGTAATCTATTTGGGTCATAGTGGAGTAAATAAAAACATAATTACCAACACCTGTTCCCGCCATATAGCCCCAAAACATAACTGAACCCCACTGTATATAATAGTTTTGGTAACACACTTTTCTTTGCATGTTTCATTCTTATTTTTGGAGGCTTTTTCGTGCCGAAAATTTCGAATTTCCTCTTATCTGTATATAATATGCTTTCCCACAAAGATAGAACCTAATTTTTCTACTTTTTATCGAAATTCATTAGCTTGCTCTGATTCGCCTTAGATATGTATGGTTTCTTGCATGGTATCCTTCCATGTACACCATTTTTGTGAAGCGATATCCTTACTGTACTCGAACTTTCTGGTTTATCTGGTGTCTGCGTTATGCGTTCTGATAATTTAACTGCATTTTAGGCTGAATATGTCTTCACTTCTCTTACTACAGCTCTAACTTCAGTACCACTGCTTTGGGCGTCCAGATCTCGTTAAATCTTCAACCTGATGGTGTTTGGCGCATTCATCAGCTACTTTTTTTTTATTATGCAGTGGTTCCTACCCACATTTTCGCCAGTTTTACGGAAAGATTTACATTTTTCTTTTTAATCTAAAATATTTTCGGAGTATAAACCAATAGTTGCTTTCCCATAGTGAGAATATTTGCTTTTACATCTTTTTAGCTATTATTGATTAGTACAAATCAACTTCAAATGATTTTTAGTAAAGTAGAACACGTGATCAGTACACATTTGTCACAAAAAGTTTATGTTCTTCCCCGAAATATAAAAAAGCGTAAATAAGTGTTACCACTGTTTACTTTTTTTTGACGCGTAAAATCTGATGCATTTTCACTTTCGAGAGATTTGTGCAATATTCCCAATTGATTTGATTTCATTTTTTATGGTAGTCAATCTCTAAATGGTATAGTACTAAACTCTGCAATATTACTTTTTATCGTAAGTCAATAATAATTTTGTTATAAGACAATTTAAAGATTAAAAATTGCTGTTTACTTTATTTTGACGCTCACAGTATGTTTCGAAGCTACTTGAATTCTGGATCTGAATTACGATCTCTCAACAATAAATTCACGTATGCGGAGATGCTACCAAAATTGCTTCATGAACAAAGAGTATAGAGGAGGGTGCTCTTTTTATTATTAGATGCTCCAGAAGGTACAGGCTAAGCATTTCTATAAATATTTTATTTTCTCAGATCTGTCAGATCCATTCAACTAGAAGTTGGACAGCATACTCTGCTATTTAATTTAGCAAAAACAGTACGACCTACTTGCAATATTAGCAAATCCTGCAGGCCATGAGTTCTATGTAACAGTGCAAATTTTTGAGGTAATAAATCGCAGTTTTCATGATATCAGAAATTGTTGCCCAATTATGGGTGGTATTGTTTTTCTTCCAGCTGAGGACTTTCGAAAATATTTTTATTACCAAGAGAAATGACAACTGACCAAATTCATGCTGGTATAAAAGCCTCTTAATTTTGGAACTAACAAACAAAATTAAGCTGAACTCCTTTTGCTTTTAAAATAATTCAAAGCAAAGTTAAAGGCAAAGGAGGTGAGTTATCATTCTCGAGAGTATTTGGTAATACAGTTCCATCAGAATATTAACTTAAAGTTAAAGTATAACCAGGAAAAAAGCAAAACGTGATAACTGTTTTTGAGAAAGACAGGCAAGTTTAATTGGAATTTTCCTTCAAATTATACACAAACAAAGTCCACCTGTGCAAGTATCGAAGAATTAAAATATTATTGGTAGTAGTTAAGCATTAAGAATTAGTCTAGGTATTTTAAGATAAAGATTTTTAACACCCGAAAAGTGTTTTCGTTAAAATTATCTGAAAATGTATATGAATATACATTTAAAACTCGGACTCTTGATAATTATCTTTTCAAAAAATAACAGAAAACAACAAGCAAGAGTACCTATGATTTATATTTGATACCTACCACCTGTGTCTTAGAATCTAAATATATTATAATCAATTTAAAACTGTTGGCAATATGGAAATTTTAAATTTGAATACCATTTAAATCATGCGTTAATTGTTTTTCTTTTTGGCCAGTTTATATTATAATTTTCGTTGCAGAAAACAATGATCATGTCTTCTATAGAAACATATAATTACTATCTGAAAAATTTTCTTTACTAGAGTAGAAGACCTATAAGTTCCCTAAGTACGTCATAAGACACTAACGAGGAATACACCGCAGACAGTTTTATAATATCCAGAGTCAAAATTTGATCCCCATAATTATGTTTCGAGAATTTTGAAGTTCTGCGAAAATTAAGAAAAAATTATTTTCATTTCAAATGTATGCCAATATATTAATATACCAAAAAATAAAATTTTGCAATATTTTTTTATCTAAATTCTATGGCAATATATAAACTTAAAGACATTTAATACAAAAAAAAATCAATACATAAATAAATAAAATTAAAAAAAATAAAAGCAAGTTAGAAATTGGAGTCAGACTAAAAAATATACTCGACAAAAGCTTATTTCATCTAAATGCATATTTGTATATTTAGTTTGCGGCCAGGTTTACGTGTACTGACACTCGAATTGACGAAGGACATAAAGTCGACTAAGAAAATGATTTAGAGGTAATCGATATAATAGATCTGCCTATATAAAGTGTTATTGATAGTTACAAACATCAACACAAACTTATTAATTATTTTTGATCTTCTAAACATATTTTACAACTTTATTTACTGTCCTCTTTTAAGAGTTTCTTGTTTTGATTTAGCATTATTTTTTGGTGGAAAATAATACTGTCCAAGCCAAAGTATGGATTGATTAACATTACGGTGAATCTTCGCCGTCTTATTCATTGGTTAAAAGGTGGTATTCCTTAAACGTCGTCGTATGATCACAAATGATTTAGATCGTCCTGGTCGTCCAAATGAAGCAGTTACCGAAGAAAAGATGGGAAAAGTGTATTAGGTTGTATTCGACGATAGAAAGATTAAAGTAAGTGAGATTTGGCATAAATTACATGATCAGTTAAATGTGAAAAACTTTTTGCTCGATGGGTGCCGCGTATATTTTGGAGAAACTTGAAGTAAATTCAACTGAATTTTTATATCGATTTATAACAGTGGATGAGACGTGAGATTTTCCACAAATGAAGAAGTCATATCACAGACGGAAGCATATTTTAAGGAGTTTGGCAAATCGTATTTTTTTCAGAGATATTAAGATGTTAGAGGATCGTTGAATAAAATTGGTTTCAAATTCAAAAACCTGCTTTCTCATTGTTTTATTGTTACTAACAATAACATGAGAATGCATGAATATAATGTTGCCAATTTGAAACACACAAAATAATTATAAACATTTTGGTTCAGTGTAGATAACATACCTTTATTTAATAATTTAATTAACAAAAATTGTAACCACATTTGGAGATAGTCCCAACTATATCAAAACAGTAAACTATTATTAAAATGAAGAAAACTACACAACTTTTTAACATTTGTTTGCTTTAGTTATGATTAATAACACAGTGCAAAACGAACAAATATAATCATACACGGACACCACTACGTGATAAAAGATAAAAAAAAGACCCGTGTCTCCCAGTTTTGTCCCAAGTTATACACTTTTTTTATGGGCCTCGGTGTCTCGGTCTCGGTGTCATTTTTGTAAAAAAAGTGATCGTTTTTTCAGGCTCATATCTTGCAAACCGCTCGGAATTTTGATTTGCTCTACGAGATTTCAAAAGGAAAATAATCATTTAACTAGTGAATTCAATGGAGCATATAAGTTGTTTTTCGACGAAGTAGACTTGACCGGTGAAATTTACACACCTAATACAATGTGTCGCCAATATTATAACAATCTCATGGTATGGTTGAGTGGAGGCATAGATAATATGAAGTATTTTATAAGCCGGTAAACTAAATTAATTGCCCAGGTGCGCATGATGCAACCAGTCGTCTAAATCGACATGCTGAGAAGAACAAATTTATAAAGTAACTGTAACAGCCACGCTACCTGTGCTTGCACCTGAAAATTTTGTATCACCAAGGCCGCCAACTCCAGATCGTAGGACAGAATTTACAGGAATGAGTAGAGCAAGTGGTTTTATTTATGAAGATCCATTTGAAACCGATTATGAGCCCCAACAGGGAAGAGTTGGAGCACAACTAATAACACAAATGGAAATGGATTTCATTGTGGCCATATTGGGAGTATCGCAGCGACTTGCCATATTTTTGGCAGCGTTTTTAAAGCCAAGAAAACTCACACATGCTAATGTGAACTCTACGGCGTACCGCAAACGGCAAGCTGAATTTCAGAGCCTCTACACTCTAAATGATGACAATTCTTTCGCTTTATACAACGATATAAAAGCTTTGGTGGTAAAAATGGATATCATCTACATCGCTACTGAGTGGAGATTATTTATTTATGGTTCTGTTTCAAGCTTGAAAGCAGTGTTGTTGCATGTGTCGAACCGAAAAACTTCCATTCCGCTAGCAACATGAAAGATAGCTATGAAATCTTGAAAGATATAATGAAAAAATCAAATACTACGAAAATAAATGGAAGATTTGCTCTGATTTGAAGGTCATCAACATCTTGTAAGGCATCATCGATAGGGGCGGCTTCCCAAAATTCTTTTGTTTTCTTAGTAATTGGGATTCGCGCTCACCTCTGAATCAATGCCAATGTAATTCGTGGAGACCAAGAGGAAGTGTGGAGGAACAAATGAAACAACATAGACTGAAGAATGCATCTTTAATTGACAATACTCAAGACATCTTGCTGCCACCGCTCCACATGAAATTGGGAATTGTTAAAAAATTCGTCGAAGCGGCCGTTGTAAATTGTCCAAGCGCATTCGACTATTTGAAAGGCGTTTTCCCAAAGCGTAGTGATGACAAAATTAAAAAAGTTATTGTAGTAAATTTAAAACGAATTTTTGTTCACCTCATTGTACTGTTCACACTATGTTAATTGTTTCTTTTCTGTCTTCATTTAACAGGCGTACTTAATGGCCCTGACATTAGAAAAGCTATTCAAGAGCAACTTTCATTCATCCCTTAATGAAAGTCATTCAATGGCATGGATTTACTTTCAGCGTGTATGCACCAGCGTCTTGGGAGGGGATCGAGACTCGGAACCGGAAGCAAGAGAATGGGTGAAAGAAATGTTATTTTGAGAAAATCGGCACATCGATGACACTAAAGCTGCATTTTCTTCATTTTCATTTTGATGATTTTTATCAAACAACTCCCTACCGAACCCGATGAGCAAGGAGAACGGTTTCACCAAACCACAATGTCCATAGAAAAACGGTACAAAGGCAAAAAACTCGACGCATTGCTTGCAGAGGTAATATCAATTTTATTGATGCATTGTTTTGCATTCCTTTTTTGATTTCTTTTCTAATTCATTTCAGGTATGTTGGTGGAGTCACAAGATCACCCTGTATGATATTAATGAAGTAGTTGAAGAAGAAAAAGCTGATGATGGAGAGCAGTCTGGAAGCAACATGCCTGTGGATACCATAAGTTCTGAATTAGAGTCAGAGTCATAACTTAAGAGAGTGCGATTTGCAAGTCCAGGGCCATCAACATTATAAACATAATACGATTATTTTTTTTTTTTATTATTTTTGTAATAGATAGCATAGTATCTCAATGTTGAAATAAGGAAAAACAAATGAAATTAAAAAAAAATCGGGAAATTTTTCACTTTTGCTTCTACCTAAGCGCTACCTACACGGTGTTAAGAATCATTTCTAGGAAGTTTATATGTTGTAGAAATATGTTTACTGAGATCTTAGGTACATTTTTGTAGTTGATTGTTTCATTGAATTTGTAGCGGTTTGCTACCTATGGACCTGAACAGGGGAAAAAAGGTAAAAAAAATCTAATTTTTTAAAGTTTGTTGCGATTTTGATCTTGAAGATGAAGCTTTTTGATTTTATATGTTCACAATTTGTGTTATAAACAAGAGCTACAACTTTGCCTCAGAGAGTAAATCAAAATTCCAAACGGTTAGCAAGATATGAGCCTGAGAGAAGGATCACTTTTTTGCAAAAATGACATCGAGGCCCCAAATATTTGGGAGAAACGGGTCGCTTTTTTTGTCTTTCATCACGTAGTGGTGTCCTTATATGGTTATATTTCCATGACTTAAAAAATTACACACTGTGTAATATTTCCGGTTTTACTTAGATACATTTTGAAAAATAAATTATTTTATAACTAAAGAATTTTATATCCTTTAAATTAATTTTTAATACTAATTCTTAATTATTACATACAAGATATTTTATAATATGAAAATAACGAACATCTATACTAATATAATAAAGAGGTAATGTGTGTTTGTTTGTTTGTTTGTTTGTTTGTAGGAGGTAATCTCCGTAACTACTCATGTGATCTTCCTGAAATTTTGACAGAGTCTTACTGTGGATATGGGAAGTACTATAGGCAATAACTCTTTAAATATTTTTAGTGGGCGTGGCACCTCCCAAACAAAGTAAATTTTTAATATCATATATATTGCGTAACATGATAGGGAGAGCTTTGCAAATTTGTGTGAGGTCACCCATTGTTAATATAAGTAGCTACGCCGGAAATGGGCGGGATCGAATAAGTGGGCGTGGTACCTCCCATACAAGTAATAGTTCAATATTATATATCTCGAGTACTGTGATAGAGAGAGCTTTTCAAAATTTACTGATGTCACCTATTATTAATGTGAGTAGTCAGATGCAAAATGGGCAGTATCGGACCAATAGGCGTGGCACCTGCCATACAAAGTAAATATAAAATGCCATATATCTGGAGTACTGTAATAGTGAGAGTCTTGGGACTTTGTGTGAACCCATAAGTTATTCATTTGATTAGTTAGAAAAAAAATGGGCGTGCTCGGAGCAGTGGGCGTGGCACCGCCCATACAAAGTAAATATATGATATCATATAACTGGTGTGCTAAAAAACGAAGCCTTGACACTTGGCACGAGCCTATCAGATCTTAGTATGAGTAGTCGAACAAAAAATTGGCGGGTTCACACCGATGGGCGTGGCACTCCCCATGCAAAGTAACTATGTCATATATCTGGAGTTCTGTAAAAGAGAGAGCTTTGTGGCTTTGCGTGAGCCCATAGGTTCTTTGTGTGATTAGTCGAACAAAAAAATGGGCGTGATCGGAGCAGTGGGCGTAGCACCGCCCATGCAAAGAAGATATCTAATATCATATAAATGGTGAACTATAAAAGGGAAAGAATCGACATTTTGCATGAGTCCATCATATATTAATGTGAGTAGTTCAATAAATATTGGGCAGGATGGGATTAGTGGGCGTGGCACCTCCGATGTAAAAAATATGAAGCACTACGAAAGCGACAGTCTTTTGACAAGTTCATTAGTTATCAATGTGATTTGTCGTGGAAAATATATCGCCAAAGTCAAAAATCGCCAAACGCAAAAATCGCGAAAAATAAAAGTCGCCCAAAAACAAAAATCTTTAAAATCAAAAATGGGCAAAAGCAAAAATCGATAAAAACAAAAATTGTCAAATGATATTCTAACTTCAAGGCCAATAGTTAAGTGTTGCCAGATCTAATATGTATGATCCATCTTCTTCTCATGGGCAGCTACATGTACCTTGCTCCAGGGTAGGAACGCCGAAAAATCTGATAATTGTTGTACCGAATGAAAAAACAAAAAACATTGTATATCAGCATCAGCAAGCATTGAAATAAAAAATCTATACTAATAATCTATACTAGCATAATAAAGAGGTAATGTGTGTTTGTTTGTTTGTAGGAGGTAATCTCCGTAACTACTCATCTGATCTTCCTGAAATTTTCACAGAGTCTTACTGCGGATATGGGAAGTGCTATAGGATGTATTTTTGAAAATATTTTTAGTGGGCGTGACACCTCCCATACAAAGTAAATTTTAATATCATATATATTAAGTACTATGATAGAAAGAGCTTTGCAAATTTGTCTAAGGTCATCTATTATAATCAGACAAAAAAATGGGCGGAATTGTACAAATGCGCGTGGCACCCCCATACAAACTTAATATTAAATGTGATATATCTGAATTACTGTAATAGTTAGAGCCTTGAGACTTTGCGTGAGCCCTTTCATTACGATTCGGGGGGGAGGGGGTAGCGAAGCACACCGTGTTACATCTAGTATTTTATAAAAGTGCATATTTAACACACTTTTTACCATTTTTATACCCTATACCACTATGTGGTTTGGGTATAATGACTTTGTGCTGCTGTTTGTAACAACCTAAAATATTTGACCTAGACCCCTCTTTAATTATACCGATCGAATCAGAATCACTTTTTGAGTTGATTTAACAATGTCCGTCCGTCCGTCTGTGTGTCCATGTAAACCTTGTAATCAAGCTGCAGGTCGCAAATATGAATATATTTGGATGAAATTTGGTATATAAGCTTTTATCGGCCATGGGAGGAACGCTATTGAAATTGGTGAGAAGCGGTCCATGTTCAGACCTAGCCCCCATACAAATTACCCCTATGAAATCGATATAAATTGCCATAACATCCAAATTATCATATAGATCTTACTCAAATTGGGTTTATATGCGTTCATTACATCCATTAATGAGTAGTCCAAAAATGATCCCTTTGGCCCCATATAGAGCTGCTTCCCGATTTTCACTTAAATCTATTAAAAAACAAAAATATTGCACTGATTCTTCTCAAATTTGGTTTGTATATATTCTTGCAAAATATAAGAGACTTTAACAAACATGATCAGGATCGGTCCATTTTTGGACCTAGTCCCCATATAGATATAGCATCCGATATGAACTTTTTCATATCTGCAGCCAAAAAAATTAATAAAAATCCCACTCAAATGTGGTTTTTGCTTATTTTCTATGTCCAGTTAGTTGGGTCTAAGAGATAGGGTTTCTAAACGCATGGTATAGGGTATCGTATAGCCGGTCTAGACCGACTATAATTTTCTTACTTGTTATATTTAACACATATTTCCATATGGTTAATTCTATAAAACGCCTAGCAAACATTATAAAATGTCAAATAATATACATAGTTGACAGTTAGTATGTTTGCAATTATAGAGTCTAGCAAATATTAAAGAAAATGCTTAACAAACGACATGAAAAAAGAATACGCAGTGGGTGTGGACGCTATAACAAAAGAGGACAACTAAGGATCAAAATATAAAAGAATAAACAGTAAAAATAAACGGTTTGCCCCATAGCACTCTGTGGTCTGGGTATAATGAGTTTGTGCTGATATTTATAGCTGCCCAATATGTATAACAATGACCCACCCTTAATGATACTTATCGACTCGTTTTATCGATGTTCGTCCGTCCGCATGTCTGTCCGTATGTGTGTCGATGCAAACCTTGTAATCAAGCTGTAAACCGGAGTTATGAATATGTTGTAATAAATTTTTTTTATAACTTTCCCTTGTCCACAGTATGAATGGTGTTGAAACGGGTAAAATCGATACATGTTCAGACCTAGTCCCAATACCAATGATCCCTGTGAGATTGACTTAAGTTGCATTAAGATCTAAATAATCATAGAGATTTTGGTCAAATTTGGTTTATTTGTATTTATTACATCTATTAATAAGTACTGCAAAAATAGACGTCACAGGACCATGATCAGTCATATAAAGCTGCTTCTCGATCTATACTTCCATCTAGCTAAAACAAAAAAATATTTCTCTGATTTTTCTCATATTTGGCTTATATATGTTTTTACGAAAAATAAGTCACCTTATTAAATATTTTCATAAGCGTTCTATTTTTCGACTAGTTCCCATATAAAAATACTATCCGATATTGACTTAAGACCGGCTATAATTATCCCTTTTTTGGTTTTTATGTATTTTTATTTTTTAAATAACAAAAGCAAATTTACAGCAATGTTTGAGGACATCCGTTGTAGCAACATGTTGCTCACGTCACATTTAGGAATATTTTTAAAAGAAAGTATTGAATTGTAAGAATAATTTTTTTAATTGAAAAAAAAGACAAAGAGACGAAAAATACAGTTAAAAATTTATCCTGTAGTTCAATTTGATGTAATTGAAATAAACAATAGACTCCGAAAACAGTTGATTAAATAAACTTATTTGGTTTGAGTAAGTGTTAAAAAACTCAAAATTACCTACAAACTATTAATGTAGAAAGTCTATGGGCGCACTTCTCATATTCGTAAGTACCAAATAATATTACACAACTGGTCTGATATTTACTTCTTTCTTTAGACATTCACACAAATAAAATAAATTTTACCACATCTTTGTTTTCGTATTTTGTTTAAATATATAAATGAGCTCACTTAATATGGTCATAATCAGATCATGGATCTAGCGGAAATATAAAATTCTCGTCCGGCATGCAACTTATACCATCTACTGCCGAAATAGAAAATTAAAGATCATTCGAAAAAATAAAAGTAAATAATCTTACTGTAGCTGTTGACCAAAATAAAATCATCCCATAATGTCATCAAAATAAAGGCAAGGACATAGCACCAACAAGCAAGTCCATAGGCTAGTAAGTGCTATACGATAACTTTTGAAGAACAAAAGGACTGCTTTATTTCTATAACTAATGTTAGTTCACTACAATATAATACCATTTTTTAGATAATAACGTATATGGGATGATTTTTTTACTCAATGAGTTGACCATGTACGTTTTTATATCAAAGCAGAAATTTTTTAAGACTACTTAATGAGAAAAAATCAAAAACGGACATCTTTGTAAATCAATTACTAAAATATTTGACATAGACCAAATTTTTTTTTTTTATTAAATTTCAAACTTTATCACATCACGTCACCTGGCAAATATTATTGTTTAGGTACTTGGGTTGAAGTTAGTGCCTAAAATCAAAGATGAACCGAATGGATCAAAACGTTATAAAGTCCGTCTTGGGGTGAAGGGATATACGCAGAAAAACAGCATCGACTACGCATATTTTCTGGTTGTTTGTTACACATCGCTGAGACTACTTATGGCGTTATCAATCTTCAATCTATATATACATATATCCATATATAAAAATGAAAATTTGTTTGTTTTTTTGTGTGCTTGATATTAATATGCTAAACCATAGGATCGATCTTCTTGAAATTTTCACAGTGTGTAAGTCTGTATCGGGAAAGTAAAATAGGCTATATTTTTTCATAAAATATGAAGTGATAGCAAGAGTCCTGAGACATTGTAGAAGTACATAATTTAGAAATGTGAGAAGTCGGACTAAAAATAGGCGAGATCAAACAAGTGGGCGTGGCACCTCCCATACATGGTAAATACATATATCTGCAGTACTATGATGGCTAGTGTCCTGAAACTTTCTGCACTCAATTGGTTGTTAATGTAAGTAGTCGTACCAAAAATTGGCGGGATTGGGTTAGTGGGCATGGCACCTCCCATACAAAATAAATTATAGTGTCCCCTGTCGTACTTCGCTATGACTTACAGTAAATATTAATTTTTTTCTAATAAATGTTTTTTATGTTCATTCCACGAATTAAAAAAATTTTTTGTCTTTTTGTTTATGTAAAAATTTTCTCCTCCCTTTCCCATAATAAAATGTAATTGTGTATATGTTATTATTACCAAATTATTATTAAGTAGAAAAGGAACATAGTTCCTAAACTCTTAAATATTTAAAACTAAATTGTAAAATATTTATTAATAGTAGCAGATTCCAGCGCTCGCAATTCGAGTGCAATTTCTAGGCAGCTTTATTTTTCAACTTTGTCAATTCACAAGCCAACACTGTTATGGTTTATTATTATTGTGAATGAAGGTAACAAACTCATTAACAAACACATTAACAAATTTAATAAAACACATATAGCATATGTATAATTTTATGTACGTGTTAGTAGCAACTTTAAATGCAATTTACTCAAAATAAAGAAAAAAAAAATTTAAAAATCTGTAAATCTGCAAAACGTCTAAAAAGGAATACCTTTCAATTAATATACGTTTGGTCAAAATCGCGATAAAACGGTAGAATAAAACATCGGTCAAATGAAATCGCCTAGCCTATTAATATTATATATTATAAAAAAATGACTTGAATTGAAAAAAATCTTTTTAATTTTATATTTCAATGCTCTTTATGTTAAATAAATACATTGTATTGAGAAAATAAATGGTTGATCTTTTTTGTTTTCATCGGCCATCGTAGTCTACAGCGCTCCATTCCTCTTTCTATCATAGATCGCACCCCCATACACTTCCAATATATTCGTTATTTTGGAATTAACAACAAAAATAATTTATATGTCAAAACAACGCTTGCCGGGTCAGCGAGTAGAACATAATTTGGAAATAGAGCAAATGAATGCTGTAACAGTATCTTTGCAGCGTGAATTGAGTGAAGAAATTTTTATTCAACAGCCAGAAGGCGTCAAGTGTAAAAATCCAAACAATGTTCTAAAACTCAGAAAGGCTTTATATGGATTAAAGCAGTCAAGTTTAGTATGGAACGTGGACTTAGATTAAATTCTATAGAAAATTGGTTTGAAGCAATCAAAAGTAGATCCCTGTATGTACTTCAAATAAAACTAAGGTGAGTCGAGCATATTTAGCCAGTTATATGGACTAAATGCTACTATTGAGTAATGGTTTTCAATTTTCTGCAACAACAAGAAGAAAGCTTCGTAATTAGTTGAACAGTAAATTACTTAGAGAAGCCAAGAAAAGTTTAAGTATTCGTATAATTTAGGACGAAAATAAAATTGATTTGGATCCAGAAGATTATATTTTTAAAATAATGTAGAAATTTAATATTGAAGATTACAATTTAGTGCTAGTTGCAATGGATCCAAATCAAAAGTTAAAAAATTATTAAAAAGAACTGATTAAGGAAATTTATCCATATCAGCAAAGAGTTGGAAGTTTGATGTATCTAACACAACACACATGGCATGCTATCTGTGGTCACAAGCGATAACCGCCTAAGTTTCCTTATGAACTATTTGAGTTATGTATGCCATCATATTCTACTAAAAACGCTTTATATTTACGAGAAATCCCCATTTTTCTAACACTGTTTATTAAAAAGTTATTAACGAAAACATACTGATCTAAGTCGTAATGAGGCCCTGTCATATTTATATAAAATGTGGTTTTTCTCAAATGCATGATTTCGACTCAGGCGGTTAATGCTTGTGACTACAGCTATAAGTCATGCTATAAGTTTTTTGAGTCATTGCAACAACAATACAAATCAAATCACATTGGAATGCTGTCAAAAAGATGATTAGATATTTGAAAGGAATAAATCATGCAGAACTTTGCCGTATTCAGATGCAGATTTCGTATATGACATCGATGAAAGAAAGTCAAGGATAGGCTATGTTATTATGTTGCAATCAGGAACAATTTCGAAGTACAGCAACTGGAGTCAAATAGTTGAGTTATCATCAACAGACGTAGAATACATGGCGATGTCTGCATTAACTCAAGAGGAACTTTCGTTAAGGGGTTTCAGATATTCTGAATAGACCAAATCGAATATTTTGTGACAGCAGTAGAGCAATAGCATTAGCCTCTACTAAAAGTTACTATCCAGGATCAAAGCATATAACGTGTATAATATAGGAAATTTATGTCACACCAAGCCACGTCACATATTTTAAAAGAAAATAAAAAAAAATTTTTAAATTCTGAAAATTATAAAATAAATCATATATAAAAAAATTTTATCAAAAACTCTGGTGCAATTCGCAGAGTTTTGCGCTTTTCTAAAGAAAGGAATAACTATCTTCTATTTTTGTCGCACCACGTCACCTTCTTTAATTGCTTGTATTTTAGAATCACCATTTCAATTTTTTTTTCTTATTTTTTAATAAAAATATAGAGCTACGTATGTTCTACACAATAAAATAGCAAAATAAAAAGAAATTAGTTTTTCCTTGTTACTCATCTCATTGAAGTGGACGACTGTCACGCATGTGACGATGAAATTGCCCATATATCAAGTATATGTGTTTATTACATCCATTCATCAAAAATAATCTATACAGAACAATTCTTTGTTATATCCCATCTTCACATAAAAATAAAAATTTTTCACAACGACTTTGCTATAAGTGACTTTACTAGATATGGTCAACATCGTTAAATTTTTCGATCCAATCCCTATAAAATATGGCATCCGGTATGAACTTTTTCAGATCTGCAAGCATAACCTACTTTCCTGAAATCAACATAATGCACTGCATTTGTAGGGGGCATCTCCTGAGTGTTGATTAAAAAAAAAAAAATAATAATTTCTGAAGCTATCTTCTGAAACGACGCAGAAATACTTGTTAAAGCTTCTTGTGCCTTAAGTCTTTTGCATGTGATATAATTATATATAATTAAATTACCTGAGAATCTGTTTAATTGTCAATTTTGTTTCATACACTTTTTGGCGCATAAAAAATAAGAGAAAATCGTTAAAATCTACAACTAAAAGTAATAAAATTTGAAATAAAAAATATATTTTATAATAAATCTTTAAAACTAAAAGCTTTTCTTAGTGGTTGGCTTTTGTCAACTTAAAAATAAATTTATTATGTTTTTTCTTTTCTTTAATGACAAGTGGCCAATTAACACGTGCGCTAAAGAAATATAAAAAAACAAGAAACAATTAAACCGTCTTTTTAACACTTTAACCTACTTCCTTTGCGGAAAGCACGTAAATTAAACGGTTATTATTTTTTTGTTTTTGAAAATGGAAAATTAAAATATAAATTCATTAGTATTAAAAAAAAGAAAAATATTTTTTTGAGTACGAGTAATACTCCCACAGATTAATATTTATATAAATGCAAATTTAAGATCAGTTTTAATATTTTTTTTTCATTATTTTTGTTATCGATTTCTTCTATGAAAGAATTTATTTTCATTTATTGATTGCTTTTGGCTATATTAATATTACTTATTGTTTATTATTCTTAAATGAGTATCTACTATCGGGTATTCAGTTGTTGTACTCGTATTTGTAATGAAAATGAAAGGTTTGCAAAAAAAAAAAATAAAATAAACATTGAAACCATTATGATTGTTAATAGCAAAATTGTAGCTACGAGTAACACTAACAAAGCAATTGCAACTGAAGAAGGCCTTTAAAGTTCAACTGCTGCTACTGCTGCAACATCAATGGCAATAGCAACAACAGCATCTTCTACCAAACTTTATTATTTTTATAACTATCCTGATACTGTGCTCAAATAATGTTCAATTTTTTTTTTAATTTAAAATAAAATTTTCCGAAATAAAGTTGCTGGTGAAATAATTCCCCACACAATCTATTATTTTCTGCATATTGATGTAAGTGACAATGGGGAGCGGTCTATTTGGTGTAACTTGTCTTTGTAACATTGATTTAAAATAACCAAATTTAGGTCCATATTAAGGCATATGCTAAATTTATAGAACAGATTGTTGGGCAAATATATTTTTTCTGATTTATAGTATTGTTTCTGACAATTGGGGCAAATTTCATGTCAATATTTTTATTGGTTCAATATTGACGCGTGTTTTGTAAATAACTAAAGTGCATTTGGCGATTGTAAAAATATCTCATTTTTTTGAAAAAAAAAGATCCATTAAATTTTTTTACTACAAACAGTTCGAAGAAGGCACACACAGAAAAAATATTTGCCAACCGAATTGTTCTAAAGTGGAACAACTGTGTTTTCGAATGTGCCAACAGAAATTTAATATCATCAGCAAATTTTCTGTTATGATACAATATTTACTGCTAGGGCAATAGATTTGCATTCATACTGAACCTTTAAATATAGAAAATAAGCATAAACCACATTTCGGATATATAAAAGTTCATACCGAATGCTATATTTATATGGGGACCTTTTTTTTTGATATATTTAAAATAAATATTTATCAATTTTGAACAAAAATATTTTTTTAAAAACTTAAGTTATTAAAATTATTCTTTAATTATGTCATATAATGTTATGTTTTTTTATTTTATGTTAAATAAAATAACACCTTCTGTCTTAACTTTATCTCCCCAGTACTTTAATATAAATAAGATTTATTTCTTGTTGTACTGCATTCTTCAAATAAATAATTAATTAAATAAAATTAATATGGAACGTTCCTGACCATATTTGATAATTTCACACATTTTTTTTAAGAAAATTTACAAACCAAATTTAAGAGAAATCTGTGAAATAGTTTTGTTCATTGATAGATTTAAGTGAAGATCAAGAATTAACTTTATATGGGGGGTATGACTAAGAATCGTCCCATAGGGTTTTTTTTTGAACTACTAATAAATGGATGTAATAAACATACACAAACCAAAATTGACCGAGATCTATACGATAATTTGGAAATTATGACAATTTAAGTCGATATCATATGGGTGATTGGTATGGGGACTACATCGAAACATGGACCGATTTTCACCAATTTCAACAGCGTCCATGCTATGGCCAATAAAAGCTTATACACTCATTTTCATCAAAATATATTCACATTTACGAATTGTCGTTTGATTAAAAAGTTTACATGGACACACGGACGGACGGACGGATGGACGAACACCGCTAAGTCGACTCAGAAAGTGATTCTGAGTCGATCGGTATAATGAAAGGTTTAGGCAAAATATTTTTAGTAGTTACAAACATCTGCAAAAAGTCATTATACCCTGACCACATAGTGCTATGGGGTGTAACAATAAGAAGTTATTCGTATATAAGCGTTTTGGAAAAGTAAAAAGTTTTGTGAAAAATAGAAATCATATTTACATGCTGAGATGAATGTATATTAACTTGCGGGCACCTAAACAATCTAGGTCCATTGAAATTAACATTTAATCAGATTTTTATCCCATTTTTACCTTAAATAACGAATTTTTAGCAGAAATAAATATCAAAACAATTAAACGCAAATAGTGATGTATATTAAATCAAATAACCCGAGTATTCGATTATATTCGAGATCGTATATAAAAGCTGTCCAAAAAATGTGAATTTAAATTTTATTCATATTTCCGTAGCTTTTTCTAAAAAAACAAAAAGAAATAAATAAAAAGAATAGTCATTTGATAAAATCCGATTCGAAAGTCATCCTTTAAATAATTAAGTGTGTCACTCACAATGTCATGAGAGTTTCAAACTATGTGTCTGTACTGTTTTAAACCAAGGTTGCCAGACATAGTGCATTTTTTTGTCAAGTCTATGGGAAATAATTTTTTAGAAGCTGACAAATATGAAAGAAGAATATAATATGAAATATACGGTAGGCTATTTCTTGTGACCGATGTTTTACTCTACCGTTTTATCCCGATTTTGACCCAACGTTTATTATTTGAAAGGTATTTCTTTTTAGCCGTTTTGCAGATTTACAGATTTTAAAATTTTTTCCCTTATTTTGAGTAAATTGCATTTAAAGTTGCTACTAACACATACATAAAACAAGTAAGAAAGTTATAGTCGGTCTAGACCGACTATACGATACCCTATACCATGCGTTTAGAGACCCTATCTCATAGACCCAACTAACTGGATATAGAAAATAAGCATAAACCAAATTTTAGTGGGATTTTTATTAATTTTTTCGGCTGCAGAGATGAAAAAGTTCATATCGGATGCTATATCTATATGGGGACTAGGCCCAAAAATGGACCGATCCTGACCATGTTTGGTAAAGTCTCTTGTATTTTGCAAAAATATATACAAACAAAATTTGAGAAGAATCAGTGCAATATTTTTGTTTTTTGATAGATTTAAGTGAAGATCGGGAAGCATCTCTATATGGGGCCTATGACTAAGAATTGTCCAATAGGGATCATTTTTGGACTACTAATTAACGGATGTAATATGTACATGCAAACCCAATTTGACTAAGATTTGTATGATAATTTGGATCTTATGGCAATATATGTTGATTTGATTGGGGTCATTTGTATGGGGGCTAGGTCTGAACATGACCGATTCTCACCAATTTCAACAGCGTTCATCCTATGGCCGACAAAAGCTTATGTACCAAATTTCAGCACAATATATTCATATTTGCGACCTGCAGTTTGATTACAAGCTTTACATGGACACACAGACGGACGGACGGACGGTATAATTAAAGATGGGTGTAGTTCAAATATTTTTGGTTGTTACAAACAGCAGCACAAAGTCATTATACCCAAACCACATAGTGGTATAGGTTATAATTATACATATACTATGTGTGTTATCTTCATTCACAATATTAATTAACCATAAAAGTGTTAGTTTGTGAATTGGCTAAGTTATAAAAAAAGCTACCTAGGAATTGCACTCGAATTTCGAGCGCTGGAATCTGCTAGTATATATAAAACGCTTCAACTGGAATTGTTTTCCAATGAAAATTTTTGAACATTTTTCTATAAATTCAAATTTAGAGTTCTTAAAGGTATTCATCTAAGGTATTAAAAAATATTTTATGAAAATCTGATTAATTTTTATTTTTTATAAAAATTTTTATTTACTTTGTAAACAGCTAGGTATATTTTTATGAAAATGTACTTTTAAATATTATTTTTTTCATATTGGCGATATTTTGCATATGTTTCGGGATAACGATAAGAAAAAGTGTGGCAATACCAGCTCAAACTAATATGATGCGTGGAGTACATGCACACGATACATACACGGTCGTTAAGCAATTACTACAAACACATCGACTGCAACACAACAACAATGACAGCTCCGACAAACAGATTTAAACAATTTTGAATAACAACAAAAACAAATAAGGAAATTATGGACGGTATAGACCTCACTATACGATATCCTATATCTGTATTTTAAAGAAAGTATATTAGATTAAATTTTACTTAGATCAGAGTTGGATATAGAAATTAAGCATAAACCAGATTTACATGATATTTTTATGAATTTGTGGTCTCGAGATATAAAAAAGGTTTATATCAGATGCTATTTTTATACGGAGACTAGGTGGAAAAATGGAAAGATCATGACCATATTTAGTAAAGTCATTTATATTTGTGAAAAACACATATAAAAAAATTTTTAAGATCGGGAAGCACATTCGTATGGGGACTATGACTAAAGATAGTATATAACCATTATTATTAGTATTATTATTTTTCCCAGTTAGTTGGATCTAACGATAAATTCAGAAGAGTCCTTTACCTCTGCCTTGCGGACAACATAAATTAAAGCCGGATTTTATTAATTAAACAATATTTTCTAAAATCTACATAATTTCGGTACAAGGTTTTTTCTGTTCATCTTTAACTTCAATTGCACATTTCATTGTCTTTATTGTTTTTCATTTATTTGTTTTGTATGACATGCAAAGTTCTATATTTGTATTGTTGCTGAACGACAAAAGGGTTTCTTGTTTTGATTTTCCTATACGATTGTTATTCTATTCCATTGTTGCCATTGTTAATTGAAGGGTTTTTTGTAACGATTAAGATAAAGGATTTCGGTTTTGGTGCTTGAAGAGTATAGCCAATAATCTTATCATGTTTTTTTGTCTACTTATATTTGTAATATGGGCTCTTCCGTAGCTGCTTCAATACTTATTTAATTAAAATTATACATTTAAAAAAGAAGTTGTTTGGACGTGGTCAAGTGATATCCTGATTCCAAAAAGTTATTTAATTACATCATATTTTTTTTATTAAATCGCGATTAGAGAAGATCCCATATAATTGAAACAAATATTCGACTTTTCGAGTTTTGGCAATTATTATAAAGTCGACGTTTTGCAAGATGAAATTGGATGTTGGACTTTTTATTTAAAAACTGCACAGATTAAATAAAAACACGTTTTGTTCTTAATGGCTACTGTCTTGGTTGGTGTGTTTTTAAATACAATTTTAGGTCGCTAAAAAAATTTAAAGTCGTATAATTTCTGAATATCTTGAAAGTTTAAAAATTATAAATTTGTGTGTATGTAGATCGGATATTTTTAAAAATATTAGTGGTCACATTTATTATTAAAAGAAACAGAATGAAAACAAGTAAGAGTGTTGAGTACGGCTTTGCCAAATTTTTGATATCCTCCACATGGGTTTCATGTTTACGTTAATATCTGAAATTATTGTACTATTTGGTATATATGTAAACACAATATTTGAAAAAGCAACAATTTGATAATTTGATAAACTTTTAAATTAATTTATAATTACAAACACACCGAATCTAAAGTGTCTTCGTCGTTTTGGTCTATCATTTCACAATGATGCTCGATAATGACAAACAATATTATCATAACTTTACCGAGGTAAATGGATTAATTTGTGAATGGACGAGATTTCATCAGACAGTTGGACAAACGGACAGCATTATAATGACTTGAGTTGTTATAAGAATCAAGGATATATATACTTTATGAGGTCGCAAATGTTCTCTTCGATGCGTGGAATGGCAAACTGATATACACCCTCTACACATTGGTGTGGAGGTTATAACAAGTAAGAGTCTTAAATTCGTCTGTGTTTATTTTTTGATACCGTACACCCGCACTCTAATCAATATTAATATTATAACCAATGTATGCAACAATAAGAGCTAAAAAAAGGATTTCAAATTACTCGTTCTATTGCGGACAGGATAATGTTTTCAAAAGACATCGACGGACAGACGGACATACGGATGTTTACAGATTGACTTTTATACGGATCAAGAATATTTACAGTTTATGGGAAATTATTTTGATGTGCTACAAATGGATTGATAAACTGATATGTGTACCCTCTGCACAATGGTGTCGAAGGTATAAAAAATGTATTAAATAACAATAAAAATAAAAAAAAATAAAATAAATTGAAGACAAGTTTTCATGTTAACCGCAAGAATAATGAAAAAATTGTAGAGAAATTTATTAAATAGTGTGATCTTATGCACTTTAGCTATATGTTGAAAGTCGGGAGTTGGTGAAAATTTAGAGTTAATTAATGAAAGATATATTAAGAAAAGGTACATTTTTTTATAAAAAGGCACTATTTTGGACAAAAGTGCGTTATAACAAAAAAATATATTTCTGCAAATAAAATTTATGCGGTGATAATTTTTAGATTAATGTGCAAGAAACTCTATAAAACAGTTCAGACGAAATTCTTAATCACATTAATAATGAAGTAAATCTAGAAACGGACAAATGGTCGAAAACATCCAACTGGTATTAGGAAATTAATCAGGACAGAACCAATATTATGGTAAATTAATTAGCAACAAAAATGTAATTAAACTTATAAGGTTAAGATTTGGACATACTCATCTTACCCACAAACACATTACAGATTCAAATACTTCCAACATACAGGCTTTATCCCGGTCAGACACTTATTGTACACCTGCGTTAAATTTGACTCAACTCGGAATCAAATCTTCAATAGAAACTCCATTGAATACCTTTCCCACCCTTGTCTTAATAACATCAAAATTTTACTCCACTTTCTCATAACAATTATCTAACGTTTTTTTTTTCAACTAGTGCTTATTTCATGAATGGTAACACTTAGCTCATGTCTGATTTGACAGATAATTAGTTTTATCCTTCCGCTGAACGAATATGGTTGTGTATACGCTTAAACAACGCTGGGAAATATTGCGACATTACTTTGAAAATCATGGTAATGTTGCAGAATGTGTGCGAAAATTGCGTACGGATTTTGGAAGAAGAGAAGCACCGTCAGCTCCGTATGTTCGTTATCTTGTGAAAAAAAGTGAAAGAAACTGGCATCCTCATCGATAAACCAAAGCGTGAAAAGCCAAAAACAGTGCGTGCACCCGAGAATATTGCTGCTGTGGCAGAAAGTGTGCGTGAAGCGCCATCAACATCAATTCACCATCGTTCTCAAGAATTGAACATTTCGGAGGCATCATTGAGACGAATTTTGCATAAGGACCTTGGTATGACGCCATACAAAGTTCAACTAGTTCAGGAGTTGAAGCCAACTGACCATCCAATGCGTTTTCGCTTCGCTAAGGGGGCCTGCGATCGACTTACAGAAGATGCCGATTTTGCCAAAAAAAATCATCTTTTCAGATGAAGCTTATTTTGATATTGGCGGGTATGTAAACAAGCAAAATTGTCGCATTAAGGCACAGAAAACCCGCACGCATACTTTGAAAAGCCGATACACCCAAAACGAGTATCATTTTTTTTCGAAAATGAGCAAGGAGTGGCCGTTACAGTCAGTGGCGATCGTTATCGGGCCATGTTGAATGAATTTTTGTTCACAAAAATTGAAGAGGAGGATATTGGCAACATTTGGTTTCAACAGGACGGCGCTACGTGCCACACAGCCGAAGCAACACTCGATGTTTTGCGCCCTGTTTTTGAAGATCGCATTATCACCGCAGAGCTGATGTCGTTTGGCCACCTCGGAGCTGCGATTTGACACCGGTGGACTATTATTTGTGAGGTGCCCTCAAAGATAAGTGTTACGCCAACAAGCCAGAGACAATTGACGCTTTAAAGGACAATATTCGTGAAGCCATTGGTGAAATACAGCTGCACACAATCGATAATGTGCTTAAAAATTGGACCGATCGTGTAGGCTACTGCATGGCCAGCCGAAGCAGCCATTTGAATGAAATTATTTTCCATTATTAACCGGATGGATTGTACTTTCAAATAAAAAAGAAATTTGAAATATAGCATTTTCAAAAAAAAAAAAAAAGTTATTTGGCGGACCCTTTATATACGGATATTTAATAACCATATACACATGTTTGTATAGCGATTCTCCTCAAAATCAAATGTAAATACAGATAATTACATTATACATATTATGCATTAACCGAAGGACATTATTGCCATTATATATAATAAGTTATCTAAGGTATTTATGGTTAAGATAACCAGTAAATAAATAAATGAATAAATAAATAAATAAAAAAGTGTATAAATTGGTGACTTTTTTTAATGAAAGGCAATCATTATTCATCATATCCTTGTGGTCCAATACATTTCCAATCTTTTTATAGCTTGCAAATAGTTGCTTCTCAAGGCTCACAATTGGTGCTAACTTTCTTCTACCGAGCTATTTATTTAGAATTGGAAATTGAAAATATTCACTAGGGGTTAAACCTGAAGAATTAATTCATTTATTTATTTATTATGGCGGACTACACACGTATGTATCTGGGAATTATCTCGATGAAAAAGTAAATTCTTCGTGGCCAAACGCGGTCGCGTCTTTTGGTTGAATCCATCCAATAAGTTGGTATTATTATATCCATTGTTTATTCGTTTTCCCTATTAAAGATAATCAAAGTGGATAATCTAGCGTACATCCACCGTTAAAAAACAGTGCAAAAACTCATCCACATTGCGGTTTAACAACGTCAAATATTTCTTTGAAGTTGTCATACGATTGTTGGAAGATTGTGTTGCGAGCAAAAGACAGCATCCTAAAACCCAATTGATCGTATAAAATCGAAATGGCAGAACCTTGTGATGTCTATGGCATCAAAAATCTTGAGTACTTTTCCTCTAAGCTCATCGAATTTTTTTCCCATATTCTGGGATGTAGTAAACTGAATTGGCCATCCAAAACGTTGGGCAAAACCTCTACTTATGCGATCACAGCGACACTCAGTAAACCACTTTTTATTTACTATTGAAATTGGTCGTACAGATCGCACCCTTTGTATTTAGTAAGTTTTTCCTTGGTTTGGGTTTATGGTTTTTTCCAAAAAAAAAAAAATGTTTTATGATAAGCCCTTTCTTCCATTTTTACGAAAATTATCGCATCGTACTTAGACGTTTCAGTTATAATATGTAATTGGTGTCTTATCTTCAGCTGAAATAGCTCAATTGTTTGCGTCAAACATGTATAATGACAAAACGGTTGAGTTATTCTCTTTTAGGGTTTGGTTACAACAGGTGATCTCAATTTATCTTGTCAATAAAATCATAATTCAAAACAAAACTTTAGAGTAACACAATCGTAAATAATTCTTTGTCTCCACTTGGCTCTTTCAGGAATCGCGAGTATCAGGAATCGATAATATCAGGAATCGTTGATTATCATGCAACTGTTTTGACAATGAAATGTCATATTACTGCGCTTTTCTTGACACTACTTTTTATTTCTTTGATAAATTTTCACCAACTTTTTCGTCAAATGAGTGAACTGTTTTTGTACTGGTATTTCCATGACCTTAGAATAGTTATAACAACAATAAATGTTGACATAAACCCGATTTATGTATGTGTAGGAAAATTGTCTTGACATAATTCATATATGTATATTCCGGGTCAACAGATTCTAATTTCAATCAATTTATATCTCAAATATCGAGGTAGAGTTGCTTTGCCGTTAGTTTATTTAAACTTAAAATTTCACCAATGCCCCTATTAGATACGCATTCCTAAAAATATAATGGCCAATTTTTCAAAATTCAAACTATTGATAAAATTTATATTACGAAGGGCAAATAGTAGTTCTTAAAATTTTATTGGACCCATCAAAATTTCATTTCATAAAAAAAAATTACATCAGCCTAATATTTCTGTGGCAGTTAAATATGAAATGTTTTTTTCAGTGACTCGTGAGTGGTATTTGTACTTTACGGGCACTCTTCAAACGGTCTCATATCAGACATCAACCGCAGATTCATTGTTCAGCTGTTGGACTACTGATTCTGTGCTGGTACTGAGATATTTATTCATATTCCAAATAGTTTTAATGCCTTCACATTACTGTCATTGGTCGGTCTGTGAATTCTTTTAATTATACTTCCTCAATGTTAAGCAATTTCCAGCAAACTTTATTTTTCAACTTAGCCAATTCATAAACCAACTTTTTTTTGGTTTATTATTATTGTGAATCAAGAAAACATTTACAAACACATTACCAAATTTAGTAAACATACACATAGTATATGTATAATTTTATGTATATGTTAGTAGCAACTTTAAATGCAATTTACTCAAAATTTGAAAATCTGTAAATCTGGTGAACAGCTAAAAAGAAATACCATTCAAATAATATACATTTGGTCAAAATCAGGATAAAACGTTATAACAAAACATCGGTCACAAGAAATCGCCTAGCGTATTAATATTATAGATTTGATTTAAAGGAAATGTCACTATTTCAAATCATAATTGTTGAAATAAAACAGAGAAATATCTTCACTCGAGAATTTAAGCAATTTAGCTGTTTATGTTAACAACCCATATTGTTTGTTAGTTGACTGATATATATATATATATATATATATATATATATGTTGACATTTCGTATTCCCTTCTTCGTTTGAACTGATGTTCTATTTTTGTTGCAACAACAACGAAAAACAAATGAAAAAAATATATTAAACCATTCTTTAAATTAATATCAGCAGTTTCTGAGACAAACTGAAAAGCGACACAATTCCAAAACGTTTCTTACAGATCTTTTTTTTATGTGTTGAAGTTAAACTTTGAAAAGAAAAAATTGTTCTAAAACAAACGAAAATTGTAAAGAGCGCGTAGCATCACATCACGTTTCACGAATTCGCGGTAAACATGTACGAAAAGGAACAACAACACAACAAGCAAACAAATCTTAAAAGAAGAGTTTAAGCTGATTTGAAGAAACCATAAAACAAAAAACAAAAAAAGCACAACATCACAGCTTTGAGCCATATTGGCCTAAAATAGTTTTTTTGTAAAAAAAAAAAAAAAAATTAAAACGAAACTAAAAAACCGACATTTAAAATATCATTGGTTCTATACAAATCTTCTTGAAGAGTTGCAATAACGAAACAACAATCTATTGTAGTTATGAACACTTTTGGTTTTTCGGGCTAACAAAAAAGTGTCCTTTTGATGTGTCTTTATTGTTTGTTGTTGTTGTTGTTGTTGTTGTTGTTGTTGTTATTATTGTCTGTTACAAGTTTTACATTTTCACGACAGTTCTATCGGTTACTTGGTTAAAAGTGTCTTCTTTTTCGAGAGTTGGTTTTTGGTAGACAGTGGTAATTGTGGTTAAATGTGGGATTTACATGACATTAAATGGAAGAGTCAAATGTTAGTAAATGTCTTAAAGGCTGGTTTTTGTTTTTATTTATTTAAGCGATTTGTAAGCATTTTTGGGTGTGCTTTAGATGTTCTTGTCATTTATGTGTAACTTCCAAATGAGCGAAAAAAGCCCTAAAACCATTGCCACCAAAGGAAAGTAATAGAAACTAAGGTTAACAGCAACGACGACAACATTAACAAAACTTCAACGAAACTGCAAGACATTAGTTGAAATCGAGTTTGTGTTTTAAGTCTAACGTTTCGTATTGTCCCAGGCATGTTTATATCAGCGAGGGTAAATTGAAAATTTATATATAATTGTTAGTATAAGTACATTTTTCCAGCTTATCTAGTGGTTAATTAAAATTTTATTTAACCAGTTCTATTACAAGATAACTTATCCTAGTTTTATTCTCTTAGCCCTTGCAAGAAAATAACAATAGAAGAAGGCGGCCCCAGAACAATCTGACCTGATAAAGAAAATACAAAATGTAAAATGTAAGTTTAGCAAAAGAAATAGTTGTTTTAAAGAAAAAAACAACAAGTATATTGTAGTAGGCAAAAGCATACACATATACAAAAACACTTGTTTCAAGGATGTTCTATATTTAGTTTGTTATATTAGGGGAAGGATTAATAGTATAACTCTTTGCCTGGATTCCCACTGAATTGGTTTCACAGAAAAGGTATATGAATTAACTTTTCACCAAGCAAACTATCTACTGCTTTTGGTTACTGATGAGGGTTGGTGACTCTTCCCGAAACAGCTGTATAACCTGTCATGTAGAATATAGATAAATTTTTGAAACAAATGTGAAAAATGAAATTTTCAAACTCAATCATTGAAGAGATCAAAAACAATATTTTTACACTTATATAAATAAATATGCTAAGAGATTTCTTGTGACCGATGTTTTGTTCTACCGTTTTATCCCGATTTTGGCCAAACGTATCTTATATATTAAAAGAATTTATGAATAAACTTTGCATTCAAGATTTTTTTCAATATTTTTCTTCCCTCAAACCTCTATAACTAGAGTTCTAATTAACGTAGGCTGTTGGCATAAGTATAAGAACACTCAGTGGATCAAGCTCCTTCTTTTGAGCTATAAACTGCTTAATTTCGTTGGGTTTGAGGAAAGTTATGCGTGGAGAATCAACTTTACTTTTTCTGTACGTTAACTTATCTTGGCATATTTTGGCATTACTGTACATTAACTTCTCTTGGCAAATTGTGGTATTATATTATAAAAATTAATATAATATAATATAATATAATGCTGCGGAGCAGCAGGGGTCCTCTAGTATTATATGAAAGGTATTTCTTTTAAACTATTCACCAGATTTACGGATTTTAAAATTTTATCATTTATTTTGAGTAAATTTCATTTAAAGTTTTTACTAACACATATATAAAATTATACATATGCTGTGTGTATGTTTATTAAATTTGTTAATGTGTTTGTTAATGAGTTTGTTTTCTTCACTCGCTATAATAATAAATCAATAAAGTTACCTAGAAATTGCACTCGAATTTCGGTCGCTGGAATCTGCTAGATTGTATATATATAAAATAACAAATAAATTCAACTTATTTTGGCAATTTTTTCTTTATTTCTCAACATAATCTCCTTTTAGCTTGATAACTTTTCCCAGCGATATTTTATAGTATAGCTCCCATAGCCTATTTATATTAAGAACTGTCTAGCTCCCTTAAATAGCCATCAACCAGCTTTTCATTTTCGGCAAATATTTAAGCACCTAGCTATTTTTCGAAGTTTGGAAATAAAAAATAATCAGAGGGACCTAAGTCTGGCGAATAAGGTGAGTGATGCATTTTAGTTCATGGATTTTGGCCATCGCAATAGCGTATGTGTGAAATCATACATTTTCTTGATGAAATATTACTTTCTTTTTCACCAAATACCGCCTGTTCCTCTTAATTTCATTACTTAAATACCGTAAAAAGTTAGCACAACACTCACCACCATTTTGAAGGATATAATAAAGGAAAGTAAGCTTAGAATTTTTGTATAAAACCCAAATTTTTTTTGTGTTTTATTTTGTGGTACTTTGGTAGCTGTAGCTTAAATTTTGGTTCCTAAGTACTTGGAAAAACCAACCACTATTTCCGCACGAAATATTTAGTAATCAAAGTTCAGCATGTGATTGCCCTCCCACAATTAAGATTATAGACTTTTGCTTGGCCCCTCGTATAAATTCATAGCTTTTTCCCAGTTCAGTGGAGCTCAGTTCTCTCCGATAAATAACAATCATCAGAGCTTGTTGAGATAAATAAATCTAAAAATATTTTCCCTTTTTTCTTTCTAACCGTAGGTTGGTGTATACGTTTTCCAATCTCCTTGAATTTGATAAATGATGGCGGTGTCACTCATTTAACCCGCATAAAAGTGTGAAATTTTCACTTGTTTTCTTAAGCGCAAATGACCATTCGAAAATACTTAGAAACTATTTTTTTTTTTTTTCAAACAATCTTGGGAAGTGTTAACAACAATTAATATTTGTTTTGGTTTCTTACATAAAAACTGAAGTGTTAATGAACGAGTATTTGTTAATGTTACATTTGACCAGAGGTTATTGACAGACCATCTTTCTTTTTCGTTTATGATCTTGTTTTGAAATAAATTATAATTAAAAATGCAAAACAACTGGTACATACGTGTTGATGCTTTTATGTTCTACATTTAATTTGATGTTCTCTATTAATTAGGGTTGTTCTTATTTAAGCGCTTGAAATTTTTAGGGAATATGTTACATTTTCTTGTGAAAGATCCAATCAAGTCCTAAGTGTAGATAAAGTTATTTGCTCTTAGTTTAATATGTTACTCATGTAAGGTTTTCTATTTATAATATTGCAACCATACGATTCTGGTTTACGTACTACATCCAAATGTTGCAAGCAACAGATGGAAAACCTTTTCTTTAGGTATATTTCAGAAAACCTATACAACAGAGGATTGTATAATTTATCTCATTTCAGACCAACAGGTCTGTAATTTTAAGATACTAGAGCTGAAAAGCTTAGAAAAACACGTGATTTTGGGTAAATTTTTTTTTTTTTTTCAAGATAGACTCATTTTGGTTCGTTGCTCTACGTTCGACATTTCTTAAAATTATGATCCAATTCAAACAAGAACCTTCGAAATAGGCGATTATTTCTGATCTTAATCAGTTGAGACAATCCCTTTCTATTTAGCCATTTCTTTAAGGCTGAAAACAATAAAGAGCCCCAGATTGAGTCAGTCAGTCACATGCAAAGTCATAGAATTTTACCAGGAAAATTACATAAGGGGTACTTTTCAATTGATGAAGGAATGGTTTTTGTGTGAGGCATGGGGATATTGTTTTCCGTTATATATTGTTAGACTTACTTAGTAACTTTTGGCAATATGCATTTGCCGTAAATATAATTTTTTTTTTTGGTTTCTAGTTATTCAATGTGGCAATAAAATTTCTTTGGCCTTGTGTGGCGCTGAGTTGCCACAAAAAGCCAACTGCTTTGACTGCTCATTAGTGTCCACACCTTTTCCAACTGAAATTGAGAACTTTTCAAATCAAATTGAGAAAATTCCCATTGAAATTGAGATTTTCCATTTGAAATTTTGAAATTTACCAAATGAAATTGAAATTTTCCATTTGAAATTGAGAATATTTCAATTGAAATTGAGATTTTCCATTTGAAATTGGGAAAATTCCAAATGAAATTGAGATTTGAAATTGAAAACACTACAAATGAAATTGAGAATTTTTCATTTGAAATTGAGAAAATTACAAATGAAATTAGGAAATTTCTTAAATTTTTTTTGCAAATATCTCATTTCCTTATATAATCTCATTTCCTATAATCACAATCTCAATTTCAATTTTATTATACCCTCCACTCCAGTGTGCAGAGGGCATATATAAGTTTGCCATTCCATTTGTAATAATTAGAAAAAAAAATATAAAAATATAATATAAATATTTGTGATCCTTATAACAACCGGAGTTGATATAGCGATGTCCGTCTGTCCGTCTGTCCGTCTGTGGAAATCACGATGACGGCATCAATCGGGCAGCTAGAGTGCTCGTTGACATAAAAAGAAGTTTGCTATTTGAAATCGTCCAAATCGGTCAATTAGGGCCCGAGATTTTAATAAAGAACTAAAAAAAGTCTTGAAAAATATAATTTTCTATGTGGTTCTTGTCACGATCACGCCCTCAATAGGATAGCTAAGGCGATCATTTTTAGTGAGAATGATTCAACGAATTCATGGGAAGATTTATATTTCAAAAATCATTAGAATCGGTGGAACAGGTCCAGGGAAATCTCTGAAAAAGTAAAAAAAATAAAAAATATGATGTTTCTATATTGTTCTTGTTGTTATTCTAAATGTTATATTGTTGTCATAGCTGCACTTGTTGTTTTTGTGGTCGTTGTGGTAATAATATAATAAAAACTAACCCTTTGTACATTTTTATTTATCAACTCTGGTAGAAAAATGTAAAAGTTTCCATTGTTTTGGCATCACTAAAAAAATTTACTAGATCTTTTCTGTCATTGCCACGAGCCTGCCTGCACGGGAAAGGGGTTAAAACCGATCCAAAATTTTTTCGACAAGCAGACACTACGAGTTAATATAAAGGGAGTAAAAAATTCACCAACATCTAAAGCAAATAATGCTAAAATATGTACCTACTTGTTAATAAAAGGAAAACAATGTAAATTTAGCAAAAAAAAATTTATATATTAATTTATTTAAAGAGAAAAACACAAAAATAACGTTTGATGTTGTATTTTTGTGTGTAATATTTACATATACATACATACACATATTAAGTAATACAAATAATATACATATATTCTATATATGTGTATCCATAGTAACTGCATGTTAGAAATAAATCGGTATATTATTTTATTTACATTATTTTCTGCAATATTTTTTGTGTGGAAAATTCATTTATTTTGCATTAACAGAGTGTCACTTAATTTTGCTCAGCGTGACTATGTCACAGTAGATGGCGCCACAATTTTTGTTCTAATTAGCATTGCAATAGTTATTTGTATTTTAACATCAATGTCAATATTTTCAAATATGTAGATATCATACAGAACAATGTTAAGAGTATACACGGGCTGGTCTTTTATTTCATACGTTTTTTCATTATTCTTTTACAAATATGAACATAAGTTTGGCATATTAACTTTTTGTTGTCTTTACAAAATAGAGTTACCGAGTTATCAAAGAATTTTTTGCTTTCAAAACAGTTCTATAGTTATATAGAATTATTATTCTGCTTTACCTACAAAATATCTGATTGCGATTACATCTAATTTTTAAAAATTGTTTATAATCACTAAAGCAGTACTATTCACATAAATACAAAATTGCATTTTTTAAATTTTCCATTCAAATTTAAGAAAATATCAATTATAAAAACTGGAATTAAAATTTCCAATTATAAATTAGAAAATATTAACTGAATTTCAGAAAATCATATGAAAACGTCGGAAATAATAATTTTAAATTTAGAAGACATCAATTGCATCAAATTCCAAAAAAAAAAAAACATCAAATATGTTTACATTTAAAAAATGTTTACATTAAAAAAAATATTGGCATTCATGAGAAATTAATAGCTTTTCAGTAACTTCTTTTATCGATAGTCGAATCGTTAAAAAAAGAAAAGCAAAATTATCAGTAAAATTTTTAAACGATATTCGCTATTGTTAAAATCAGCTAAACGACGATCATTTTTGTGTTGTTTATTCAATCGATAAAATCTTAAATTTTTAGGAAATGTCGTCATACATAAATAAAAATCATAAAATAGTGAAAATATTTTGCTTCTATTAAAAACTTTTTTATATAAATAAAAAAAATTAAATAGCATATTCAATTCATTATTTCATTTTCAAATAAATAAACAGAAATATTAGTAAAAAAAATAGAGATATTAAACATAAACATAAACATAAACATAAAATCATCCTGTCAAACACGAAGTAATTGGTTTTTTATATTCTTCTTTGGGTTTTTCGCTTATTTTGACAGAGATGCCACTCATTTACAATTTAAATAAATAGAAAAATAGATTTGTCGACTGTCGTTAAGATGTATGTACTTAGTGAATCACTTAATCCTTAAGGTGCTATTACATGATGTGTTTTTTACATATGTACTGTCAAATTTTCCCACAACACAAGTTGTACACATCGTGTGATACATATGAAACATTGTTTATGTACAATAGAACAGGTTCTATTTTTGCATGACAAACATATGAAAATACAACACTGCTTGCGGCGAAAGAAAAACAGAGTAAATTATAAAGATTAATATTGAAAGAAAAATAAATTGTCTAATATTAATAAACAATTAATTAATATATCATTTTTTTTTAACAATAAATTTTTGTAAATTCACAAATTAAATCAGCTGTTGTTTTCATTTAGAGGTTATGTCATACGGAAATACATATGCACGTGTGATAGCAAAAATTATGAATCGTATGTAAAAGACAATTTTGACAGACATGAGGAATTTCATATGGATAATAAAAGAGACAGTAGATATGTAAAAAACACATCGTGTAATAGCACCTTTAGTGCAAACAACAATAGATGTCGATATATTTTGCCATTGTCGGATCGCTGAAATTTACAGAATCGGACTACAGAAAACATTAATTTAAATTCAATGAATTTTATAAAACCTCAAATGATATTTAAGAATTGCGAACATAAAAATTGTTACATAAATAAACGCAATTTGATGAGAATGTTATTTTTTATATATAAATTTTCACAATATTTTTGGGATGAATATTTGAAGTTCTTCAGAAAATAAAGATAACAAATTATTTTATTTAAAAATTTTGCGATATTTGGTTTTTTGCCTTTGGCATCCCTAATTTAATTATTTATTATTATAAATTTATTTTCTATATTTTCCAAATATGGCAATATTTTTTTGAAAAAAAAGTTGAGAGAGCTTTTTTCGGTTATTATTTTGTTACTCCATCCGACCTATATGGCCGCAATGAAGAAATATTTGGCCAGTTAAAAAAGCACGATTTAATGCATATAGCCACCCTACACAACCATTACGTTTGCAATGGAGGTTAAGGCGAGCTATTTAATTAGCAAAAACTAAATTAAACGAGAAGTTAGAAGTTAAGTTATATATAACCGGAAACGCATGCATGTAGGAAATGCATGCATATTTTTCCAACATTTTGTTTACATTTATCATCAATACTCAAACCGAGGTGGAGGGTATCAAAGATTCGGCACAGCCGAATTTAACACTCCTTCTTGTTTTTCATAAATTTTCAATAAAAATCTTTAATTAATCTTCACCAAAAAATTAAAGAAAAGCGTATGTTATTTTTTCAATTTAATTTGAAATTTTCGCAATTTCAATTGAAAAATTTCAATTTCATTTGGAATTTTCTCAATTACAAATGGAAAATCTCAATTTCAATTGGAAATGGTGTAGTGCAGCGTAATGAATTCATATTTTTTCCAGTTATGTATGGCCGACAAACTCCTTTGTATTGCGCTTTAAATTCTCCAAGCAATCCTTTGAATTTGGCACAAGAAATTACATTTTTTCTATTTTTAGCAATTGCCAAGGACAGGTACTTGTTATGTTTTTCTGCCACTGGCTACAATTAATATTTTCAGTAATTCTTTTAGAAGATTCAATAAATTAGCAAATGAAATAAAGAAACATAAATAAATCAGCAAACTGGTTTAACTTATTTTCTGGAATGGAATTTTTTTTTTTTTTTTCCTTAAGACCGAACAGTTATTGTACTCATTCTGATGAAATAAGTGCCAGACTTATAATGTATGGTTACATATTGCTCAACTTAAATTGCACGTAATCTTAAGATCATCTAAAGTATTTAAAAATGTTGACAAACAGTACGATTTTAATAAATATTGTTCTATATTTTGTATAATTAATTATTTAAATGTGTTAAGCATGTTAAATATTGTACAATGTCAAGAATAAATGATGAAAGTAACACATTTTTTATACAAATTTTTAGTTAATTGTTTGCATTATTTGTATATAGTACACTAACACACACACACACACACACACAACCACACACACATTTCAGTTATTGTCAAAAATTATTTCTTACGTGAGTAATGATTCAATTTGAAATCTGGGTCAAACGGCTGTTACTGTTTTGAAAACAAAATTATAATTGATTCATGCTGTTTTTTTTATTTTTAATTTTTTATTTTTTCAGTTTCGGTTTTTTGTTTTTTATTTTTTGTTTGTGTTTTCCGTTTCTTTTGAAAATCTTTATGAGTCAGTTGGAATCACATGTGATTAACTGTTAAATGCATGTTAATAAATTAAAGAGCATGTTTTTACATGTCATATTTAGGTCTTTGTAAAATCTGGATGATCTTTTTTTTTTTTATTTTGTACAATGTTTATACATACGTATGTATGTATGTACGAGTATATGATGAAGACAAAGGAAAGCTTGAGTTCTTTCTTTAAAAATTTCATTTTCTGTTTATAACACCGTCCGATAAAAAACAAAAGAATTTCTTTACGCACAAACGAGATACAAGGCGTTTGAAACTGAACACGAAATGGACGAAAATAGTATTTTATTTGATGATCTGGTTTCCATTTAAAATAACTTTAACTTTTTAAAGGATTAAATTTTTACAAAAATATATTTAAATACTTTTGGTGATTCAATTATGTCGATATTGGTGTCAAATCAAAGGAGAGAAATTTGGAAATTTTAAGATATTTATATGACATGTGAAAATGTCATTCTTTAATATCCTTTGAAATTTCTAATAATTTTTTTTAAATTAGTTTGAGGATTAAAATGTAGTTACACAACCAAAATATCGTCAAGTGCTTATACAAATGTTAAGAAAAACTTTTTTTTTTAACCCCTCATACGTTCCGTAAAGTTAGTTAAATTAAAGTTCCTCTGGTGAAAAAACACCAACGTATAGGCGTTAATGAATATATACATATTTCTTGCTTTATTTTTTAATGACTGTTTAAAGAATATTCAATAAAATAATAATGAATAAGAAAGCAATAACAAATAAACTGAAATCATCCACTAAATTCCATCGGATGAAGGCACATATTTTTAGCATTTATATAATAACTAGCAATTTCCGGCGCTCGAAATTCGAGTGCAATTTGTAGGCAGCTTTATTTTTCAACTTAGCCAATTCACAAACCAATACTTTTATGGTTTGTTATTATTGTGAATGAAGACAACACACTCATTAACATACATACGTATTAACAAATTTAATAAAACATAATTTTATGTATGTGTTAGTAGCAACTTTAACCTTCATAGGGTCCTCAAATTTGACTAACGTTAACGTTCTTTGGGTCAAACTTGACCCAGTTAGAAAATTCAATATGAAAACAATAATTTTCTCTTCAAAATTGTGTTCTCCTTCTTTACATTTATTATAGTCAATTGATAAGAACCAAAAAAGTTGTCTGCAGTCACATTATGACCTTTTAGGCCAACTGTTAAATCGATAACTACTCGCATAGCTTGATTTCTTTCGGACATAGCTCCAACTTATTTGCCTGTATACGGTTGTATATTCCAGACGTAACTGGTACTCGAATCGCAGAGTATCCAAAATTTTTTACCATACTTAGCTGGTTTTGATGGTATATACTGCCGGAATGGACACCTTCCTCTGAATGCGACTAATTGCTTATCTACTGTTGCATCTAGCGTTAGATTGTAAATTTTGGACAATATTTCAACCCTTATATTCCATAACTCACGTATCGGTGGAAACTTATGTACAACTCAACGTTCACTGCGACCAGCCTTATCGTCAAATCTTATCACTCTTGAAAGGCTTTTGTATCTTTTCAATGGCATGATTGCTCTAAAAGTTGGTCTTCCTTTCTCAGAGTCCCATAAACTTTCCGTACTTTGATTATTTGATCTATACACGCCAGCTAACAAAATTGTACCAATAAATGCGAACATTTCGGTGTCGTCAACTTCGGTCCAATCAATACCAAATACACGTTTACCTTCATTATTGGTATATTTTAATATAATGTTCATCACAGGAGGCGGGAAAAACAATTGAAAACTGGAAATTTCAATATGATTCTCGCACAAGAGTAGCGGGTTAAGCCTAATGGCATGCTAATAACGTTCTCGCTCCGGAATGTTACTTGACTATTTGTAAGAGGTTGTTTGAAATATCTTATTCCAACAATTTTTGACGTCATTGCTGCAGTTGCCACTACATCAATTTCACCTCCACTAGAACTGTTAGATGTCTCAGCGTATTCCAAGCTATCTTCATATTCTGAACAAATCTCTTCATCCGATAATGCATTTAGCAAATTTTATGTCTCACCAGTATTCATTTTCCGACAAGCAATACAGACTTGACACTTTATAACGTTATTACATTTGATTAGTTCCGTGTTTATTCTATGACTGAAAATAATTTTGCAATAAGAAAATAAGCTTTGCTTTTTACATGGGGATTCTCATTTTTCATACCAATAATGTTCCGTAAAAATAGGTAGAAGAAAGGAGACAGATATATAGACATTTAATTTTAGTGCTGCCAAAGCTCTGAAAACGTATAATGCTGTATTGACAATAAAGACTCGTTCACACTTTTTCACTAATACATGTACACTTTTTGAATAATCTCGGTTGATGTCTTGAATATTATATAGAAATGTAAAACACGGAAATCTTGATGATATTGACTTGCTATTCTTTTATTAATTTTTTTTTTTTTTAATTTTAGAACACATAATTTTAGAAACGTGTATTGTCATGAATGATTATTGTCTGAACGTCTGCAAAAAGGAGACAATTATCAGCATTTTTTACAACTAACACACTTTATATCTAAAACACATTTGACATTCCTTTTGACAAACGAATTATTATAACAAAACTGTGCGTAACAAAAACTCAACGATTTTTTTCCGGGTCAAATTTGACCCGAAGATCTTAAGTGCTATAAACTGTATAAATTTTTTTTTACCCATATTTTTTAAAAAAACCAAAAGCAGTTATTAACATTTAAAATTAAATAAAAGTCATAAAATATCTAAAATCTAAACCCTCTACTTAAAGAAAAAATTAAAATTTTCTTCCAAAATGGGTCAAATTTGGCCCGAAAACCCTATGAAGGTTAAATGCAATTTACTCAAAATAAAGAAACAAATTTAAAAATCTGTAAATCTGCAAAACGGTTAAAAAGAACTACCTTTCAAATAATTTACGTTTGGTCAAAATCGGGATAAAACGGTAGAACAAAACATCGGTCATAAGAAATCGCCTAGCCTATTAATATTATAGATTACTAATTTGTTTCGCGGAAGTGTCGATAAACATACCCTGCAGTATAAGGATACCTGACAGGGAAAGCTGGTTGAATGGAAATATTCTACAAAACCTTCCAGGGTCACACTACTACACAGACGGGTCGTAGGACTGGTATAGGTTTCTATGATAAGGACCGTTCCAATTTCATATACCTCCGCATTCCGGACCACAACTTTATCTTTCAGGCCGAAGTGGTCGCGATAACGGAATGCATAAGATCTATTGACGCACGGGCAATCCCAATCCCCGGAGACGTGAAAATATTTTCGGACAGTCTAGCGCCTATCAGGGCGATATCCTCGGACAAAATTAGATCAAGGACTGTCCTCAGATGTAAGGAAGAAATTGCAAACTTCACTACAAGAGGTAGACTTGAAATCATTTGGATCCCAGGACACAGTGGTATAATGGGAAACGAGATTGCATACGAACTGGCCAGGAAGGGTTCTTTCCTGGAGGGTGTCAATTTGGAAAACCCAATACCTTTCCAGGCTCTCAAATTGAAACTATCGGAGTGGGCAACCAATTCACATACTTCAATTTGGGAGGAAACTGACGTGGGTAAGGCTATGAAGATACTATGGGGCTCTCCAAACAATTCGAAGACTAAGGAAATCCTTAGTCTAAATAGAAGGGAACTGAGTAGGATTATTGGCATCGTCACTGGACACTCTGAACAGAGAGCTCATCTATACCGTATAGGACGGGCAGAATCGGCCACATGCAGAGCTTGTGGAGAGGATGACGAGACCCTAGAACACTACCTTTATCACTGTCCTGCATTTGCCGGAACAAGGGTCAGATATTTATCCAACGACATCATACCAGGCCTAGCGGCTCTTAGGGGGATACGCTGGAAAGCACTCAGGAGATTTGCTATGGAGACCGAACTCCTAAGTTAAATAAGGAGTAGATTAACGGATGAGCACGAGGATGTAGAGCGCACAACAAGCCGACTTTCTGGCTTAAGTGTATACCCGGTCAACCTAACCTAACCTAATTCTTTTGGTTACACTTGTTGCACATAAAATAAGCAATTTTGTGTTCTTCGCATATGAATTTTTGACAGGATGTGCGTGTCGAATAGTCTTTTTTTTTTATCGTTTTTCGGGCATTATTCTTTTTTCCACATGATGACGTAGAAGGCTCTTCGTCTAATTGGCGTATGGTATTCAACAACATTATTGCAGAATCGGACCTAGGTAAATGAGATCGCTGCTAACTTGCTGGCTTAACTAATTCCATTCCCAGTGCATGGAGATATAATTTTCTTTTGTATAATATTCCTTTTTTCCAATCATTGTTCATTTCATGCCATAAATCGTATGCATTAATTGCTGATATGCCAATCATATTGTAAACATTGCATGAGGCCAGCGATTAGTTTTTCGTTTAACTCTGTATGTAACCGGCAGCTGATCTAAAGAGATCTAAAAAGAAATAATCTCTGCCAACTTATTCCTTTCATTCAATACCGATTTTTCATGATGAAAAGTGCTAAGGACATTGACAGTTTTATATTTTTTTGGAACGTACTGCACCAGTGAAATTTTTCATTGAAAAAGAACATGCTGGAAAACTGAACGATTACGAAGTTCTTGTTTAGTTGATTTCAGCTAAAATATTTTATTGGACCCAATTGTGCCCACAATGGCGTGTTTTCTTTTCACTATTCGAGCGCAAGATCGTATGTTGTAAAGAAATTGTCACACATTATTTTTCGCCCTGTCAGATCTTTAATATAATCAAGAACCATTCTCTGACCTTGATTCTTTTCTCGTGTTGCATCTGGAGTTGACTTACCAGAATGTACTTGCAAATTCCAGACGAAATTTGTACCCAAATTTTTATGCATATTTGGCAGACTTCGATGCCATAATTTTTTTGAATGCACATCTACCTCGGAATCCAAACAGTTGCTCATCAATAGTTAGGTTTTCATGTAAGAAATACACACGTTGTTGATAATCCACTCATTTATGCCATAGCTCTTTAATTGGAGCTAATTTATAACGAGCTTTGCGTTCTGTTCTACTAGCTTTATCGTCAAATCTAATTACTCGACATAGCCTTTTGAACTGTTTCAATAATGGGATCGTTGAACGATATATAGGACTTCCCGTTTCTTAACTTCACAAGCTCTCCAGTGACTCTCCATGTGATTTATACACGCCCGCCAGTATAAGTAAACGAGGACCCTCCACATTCGTATATTTTATAAAAATTAACCATAAAGTTTCAGGAAAACACAGCAAATCTGTGGTTTTCTAGAATAACCATTTATGTCATAAAATCAAAATGTTCAGGGGAGCCAACAAACGTTATATTTGAAATAAAGTTTTTAGAACTTTTTATTTAACAGTCCTGCAGATATGGGCATTAAATACTTTATATAAAATTTTGAGTCAAAAATCTTCAGAGGAATAGATCCTAGAGAAGGTCGAAAAAACAATATGTAAATTACACTTAAAGTGTGTACAGATAAAACAACTTATGTCGACAAACGTCGTTTTCTTTGAAAAAGAAAACTACCAATGCAACCACCCATGTAGCATTAATTTGTTGTTGCTTTAAAAATTGATTTGTTTGTTCGTATGTCGCTATGTCTCGTTTTCTGAGAAAATAATTTGTCAGCGATCAAACGTAGGTTGACATACGTCGTTAGTGCTGCAAATTAATTTAATAAACATTTAAGTTACGTCGTTATTTAAAGAAAAAACTCAGAAATGGTCAATATTTTTTTTTTTTTAATTTAACACATGTAAAGAGCGTTAAAAATTACTATATTTGGCATCGTTAACTCAAAACTGACGAAAATGGACATACGCGGTTATTCCAGAAAACCACAGAAATATGTATATCCCTTATATTAGCAATGCGACTCGACCCCGAATAATGTTTTCCGCACATGATCGTCCAACAGAACTTTGCAACTCAGTGGACCACATTATTTTTTTGTTCTTAGGTGAAATGTTACTACTTGCTTCAATGGTTACATCTAACTCTTCTTCTTCACTGGAAGAATGTGAAATTTGTTCAATCATCGGGAACATAATCTTCAGAATCTGTAACAGAGTCGTCTGCTGCATCACTGTCTTCCCAACTTTCCATTATATGCTCAATTTCAGCATCAAATAGACGCTAAAAATAAATTGTTTTTACCAGGTATTTGGCTTTTCAATAAGATTTTTATTTTCCATTCTGTTTGTAGACATTTTCGATATTTTCTTCCAAAACTCAGAATGTATATTCCATTTTGCAATAAAGTTTGCGCCAACAAAACTTATTTTCAAATGACGCCTTTTGAATAACGGAATTACATTGTTTTGCAAATCATCATATAAAAAACATATAGTTGAACTGTGCTGCCAGAAATATTTTATTTCTGTCATAAAGGTTACCACAGAATGTTAATCACAAATAAATGGGTGATATTTCACCCCAGGGACTTGTACGTAATTCTCCAAATAATTTCGTAATGTTAAAGTATGTCGAAAAATCTTAAAAATGTGAAAAATTAAAAAATACATAGAAAAAAGTATTCGTAAGAAAATTATATTCAGTCTAGACCGGCTATACGATACCTTCTGTCATGCGTTTAGAGACCATATCTCCTAGATCCAACTAATTTGATATAGAAAATAAGTCTAAACCAAATTTGAGTGGCATTGTTATTAATTTGTTTTGCCTTGAGATACGAAAAAGTTCACATCGTATGCTATATTTATAGGTCGAAAAAGAACCAATTCTGACCATATTTTTTTCAAGAACATATACAAACCAATAATGAAGATCAGGAATTAGCTCTATATGGGTGCTATGAGTAAAAATCATCCTATAGGGTTCATTTTTGAACTACCAATAAATGGATGTATAAACATACACAAACCAAATTTGACCGAGATCTAGATAATAATTTGGATATTATGGCAATTCAAGTCGATCTCATAGGGGTCATTTGTATGAACCGATTTTCAACAATTTCAAAAGCGTTCATCCTATGGCCGATAGAAGCTTGAATACTAAATGTCATCAAAATATTAATATTTGCAACCTGTAGTTTGATTACAACGTTTACGTGGACACACAGACAGACGGACGGATGGACACACAGACGGACGGACGGACATCGTTAAATCGAGCCAGAAAGTGATTCTGAGTCGATCGGTATAATAAAAGAAGGGTCTATGTCAAATATTTTTGGTAATAATAAACATTAGCATAAAGTCATTATACCCTGACCCTACACTGGAATAGGGTATAAAAACAAAGTTTACATTAATATTTCTTAAGTAGCTTTTAGAATATCCTTTGCGCTTTAGAACCTCTGTAAGCCAGCTTAGCCAACCCTAAAAATGCCTCTTTTTCTTACCAAAATTATGCTCTTTAACATTTCCTTTGACGGATTATGCGCTTCAGCAAATCCCCCAAAATGTTCTATAGGAACAAGATCAGGTGATTGGGGTGGTAATTTTAATTGATTATTAGTACTGTGGAGCAACCACTGCTTGACATTGTGCTCGGAATGTTTTGGATGATTATACTATTAGAATCAAAAGTCTTCGCAAAGGGCCAGTTATTATGAGCTTTGTTTTAAATTTTGTTTTAAAATATTTATGTATCAAATTCGATCCATTATAGACTGAAAAACAATGACTTTACAAACCCAAACACCTGCCATGCAATCCCAAATCACAATGCCAACTCCACCATGCTTAACGTTTGGCAAAAATTTATTTATTTAATGCAGTTCCACTTTTTTGCTAAATTAAATTTTTTTCTTTAATACGCAAAATGCAATACTTGCTATTAATACACACGTTCCCAAAATTCTGGATCCTTGTTTACATACTGATTTGCAAAATCCATACGTTTTCTTCTATTGTTATCGGAAATGAGCGGGTTTCTGCGTATTAGTTTACTCTGCGAATGGCATCTTCATACGTGTCTTTGCCGAAGCATTCCTTGATGTTGGAACTAATTTGGGAAGCAGTAATTCTGGTATTCTGTTTTACTGATGCCAAAATAGTTCACTTTTCATTAAGTTTGGGGAGGCGACCATAGGGTTCTGCCTATGATCCGAGCTTTCACGAAAAAATCATTTACTCTCATTTCTAAGCTTTAGGATAATTCTTCGCTTGTCAGCACTGATTTTTTCGATTTGAGGACTCATCTCAAAATATAGTTTCTAAAAGGAATATAATTATTTCAAATAAACTTTATGCAAACAAGTTTCTTTTCTGCTCAAATAAAATCGATGTAACATACATATGTGTATGTCATTGCATAATTCATGGGATTCCCCTACGTTTACGAATACTTTTTCTGACATTTACGATTGTAATGCTGGGTTTTTTGCATTGTAGATATAAGAATGTAGGTGGAAACGTTCCGTAGGTTTTTCGAAAACAAATAAAATTAAAATTTTAAAATGTTGATGCGCTTTTAAAAGAAGAGATTAAAAAAAATAAATAAATTAAAACTGCAGTTTTCCTATATGCGGTCTCTACTTTCAGACACATATCATCCGGTTTGTCTATACGAATAGATATTTTCATATTATACTTTTTGTTATGGGCGGTGTATTAAATTTTTTAAATTTAAAATTTTTAATAACACTCAACATATTTTTTTAAAAGAATTTATTGAAAATTAAAAATATTTTCTAATAGTATAGGTGCCAGATATTAAATAAAAGCCGGGAGAATATGGATTTTTTTTGCTTCAAATGCGAATATATTTAAATTCTGACCCAAGGTACCAAAACCACATACACGAGTAGTTCCTTATTTTATGCTATGAAATTATATTGACATATTGGACCATTTATCTGTGTTTTTAAGCTTATTCTAACGGCTATCTAAAGTTGTAATAAATCTGCATCATAACACTGTACTCTAATCAGTATTGGATATGACAAGCACTTTAAAAAAATGCCTCAAAAACTATGGGGAAAACAAATTCGTTATATATTAAATTACTTTTTTATGGCTTTACTTAACTATATAATTAATTTTCCAATGCAATACAAACATACATTCGTATGAGATGAATATAAAGCTCTCACTGCTGTGATGTTCCAATCAATATCATATTTTTTTATAATTAAATAAAAAGACATTCAAATTTTTATTGGAATGTTGGACATAAAACAGTTGGTCCTTTATGTAAATATTTAAGGAAAAAACAACATTATTAATATAAAATTCTAATAATAAGTAATGAAACATTATATTAAAATTGCATTGCATATGAGTTAGTTCACTTCACACAGCATTTTTATTAAACAATGAAAAAATTAATTATAAAATATTAATAATATAAAAATAAGAAGAAGCAACGGTTAAGAAAATCAATAAAATTGTATTGAATGATCGTTGGCTGAATGTGCGTGCGCTAGCTGAAATAATAGGCATTTCAAAAAGTGCTATACATCGTATATTGAGAAAGGTGTCCGCAGGATGGGTGCCACGTTTGCTCACAGTAGAACCATAGCAGCGTCGCATAGGGGCTGAAAATTGTTTTTCATTGGCCAAAATTCTGTAACTTTTGAACCGATCAAAATATTTAAGTAATTCTTATTCTAGTGGGTAGTGGGTAGTTGAGCTTGAGTCTGTTTAAATTTGAATAAAATTAATTGAGTACTTTTTAAGAAATTCTAGGTCAAAGTTGAATTTTTTTTTTAATTTTAGCATTAAATATGGGTTTTTTATTTTTTTTTTATTTACTAAAAAATTTCATATTTGGATTTTAATAACAATTACAAGCATTTTTTGTAATAATGGTTTTTTTTTTTAATGTTTACACTCAAAAAAAATTTTACACTCAAAGAAGTAAAATCAACTGAAAAATTAAAAATTTTTTTGCTGTCAAATTTACAAATTTGTTTGCACTCAAAGAATATTTCCACTTAAAAAAACGTTAGTTTTATCTAATAGTCTTGCTATTACTACAGAAAATTTTATAATATTTTGCTGTAAAATTTGTTAATTTTTGCAAAATAAATCTGCTGAACATAAGCGCAATGATTCTGATTTTAATATGAAAATAAGGGTTTTTATTTTTTGTATCTAGCTTTAACAACTTTTCCAATGATATCCACTTTTATTTCTGTGATCGTAATTTATTTAGGAAAGATTCTTTTATATTTATACATCCAATTTCATCGTTAACATCTTTAAGTTTCCGCTTCTTAGATATATCGCTGCAGTTGTCCAATGGTCTTCCAGCCTTATCTTGCTTTGTTGTTTCTGAAGCGACAGTTAGATGGCGTTCTTACCAGTTTGCGCTTTTTATATAGTTTTGTTTATTGTAGCTAACTTCTTTGTAGCGGTTTTTAATGCTTTGACGAAATTAGATAATTGCTTTAGATAATTTAGATAATTCGATGCTACACGAATATAAGTTTAATTTTATTTTAACGTAACTAAGAACTTCTTCCTGGTTTTTGTTTCTAAAATACTCTTCGGCCAGTTCTTTATAACTGAAGCTCTCCATATTTTTCTGAATATTTTTATTTACGACTGTTATTGCTGAAATATATTATAGCAATTGAGTTTGTATTCGAATGCCACTTATAAGCCTTTTCATAAGCCATCATATTATGTTTCTAGGTAAAATAAAATGGCATTGGTGCATTACTACCTAAAATGATATATAAAAAACCCGCTATACAAATGAATTACCTATGTGTGATTTCTTTACTACTTGCATCGCGAGTGGTTAAAATCTTAATTGAAGAACATGTTCTGTTTTTTTTTTTTAGCAGCACACGTGCAAGCACACGATCTTAAAATAAAGCTACACTCGAATCTGTGTGTTTCTCTAGTTCGAAACAAGAAATTCGTGATAGGAAAATGTTCATGTAGATAACGAAATATTAAAACGAAATACAGTCATGATTGTGTTGGGCACCGTACAAAATTTAGAAACACATATAATTGATATGAAAATAAAAATATGTGTTGGCTGCTTTAGAACAGAACATTGTGTGTTTCGTACCAAAGAAAAATATGTCAAACTTTTATGTAAAACGTTTACCAAGACATATTCTAAATCTGATAACTCTTAGAAACAACTCAAGAAGGAATTGGATTAGATTTAGGCTCCCTTTATATAAACAACAATCAAACTTTTTAAATATTGTTATTCGTGATAATATATATAAATTCAGAAACTCCAATTGGAATAATATGCTTAAAAGTCTGGATAAGTCTTCTCCAAAATTTTGGAACATTTCTAAAATTATTAGGAAGAAAACTAAATGTATTCCAAGTCTCAAACAAAATGATAATTTGTACACTACAAATTTACAAAAATCAGAAATAATTGCTCAAAAGTTTCTTTTGAACCATTCTATTTCTACTAATATGAGCGACATGAATACAATTCAGATGGTCTCTAACTCTATATCATATCCCTAATATCGTTAGTACCATAAAAATTAAAATCACTATACAAAATCTTAAAAAAAAGAAGAGTCCAGGCATGGACGGTATTTCCAATAAATGCCTTAAAGCTCTCCCCCTAAGTGGTTTAGATATTCTTTCACGTATATTTAACGCTTGCATAAAGCTTTGTCACTTTCCGCAAGTCTGGAAAAAGCCAAAAATAATTGCTATCCCAAAACCAGGAAAAAATCACTCAAGTCCTGACTCATATAGACCAATAAGTTTATTAAACTCAATGAGTAAAATTTTGGAAAAAATTATCAAGGAGGTAATTGAAAATTTTATAGAAGATAACAATATCCTCCATGTTCAACAATTCGGTTTTAGATCTGAACATAACACGACACAGCCATTAGTCAGAATCAAAAAAAATCGTTAAGGACAACTTTAATATTGGTAAATCTACGGCCATGGTGCTGGTAGATATAAAGTCGTCATTCGATTCATTTTGGCATTACGCTCTCGTTCACAAACTATTAAATATTGGTTTAAATAATCATACAGTCTTGCTAATAAAAAGCTACCTGACAAGTCGTTCATTTAGGGTTCATATTGGTGATAAGTTCTCTGCCGAGTATGATATTCCGGCTGGATGTCCTCAAGGTTCGTGTCTCTCCCCAATTCTCTATAATATTTTTACATCTGATTTTCCTTCGTTGATTGGTTGTGAGTCCTCAATCTTTGCTGATGACACTGCAATCTTAAGTTCAAATACGTTATCTAATGACACTCTGTGTAACTTACAAATATCGGTAAATACTGTAATTGATTACTTCAAAAAATGGAAAATATTAGTAAACCCGTTAAAAACACAATCTATATTTTTTACCAGAAAGAGGAAAAATTGCTTCTTACTTCAACATAATATTATAGTTGACGGTGTTAATGTACCGTGGGATACAAGTGTCAAATATTTAGGTGTTATTCTAGATAAAACAAGTAAGAGTGTTAAATTCGGCTATGCCGAATCTTTGATACCCTCCACCTGGGTTTTACGTTTACATTAATATCTGGACTTCTTGCACTATTTGTAACAAATGTATATAAAATATTTGAATATGTAAACACTTTGATAAACCTATTACTGAATTACCACAACAAATGCTCTGAATTTTCAGCATTTTATAGAGGTGTCTACATATTTTAGGTCATAAATTGGCACAATGACTCCCGATTTATTCCATTTTAAATACTAACCTGATCCAGATAATTACAAACAATATTAAGTTTAACCAGGTAAATGGTTTATTTTGTAATTTTCTTTTTAATTTAAATTTTTTAATATAAAGGTGCATTTTATTTTTTACAAACCTTTTCAATTTTCCAGACCTATTAGTATAGGGCACATTTGTGAGTCCGCAAAGATCAACTTTCAACTCTTACTTCTTTTTATTGTATTAAATCTATCTTTGTGTCTTTAAATTAATTAAGATAATTAAGATGAAAATATATAACAAACTGTTTTTTTTAGTTAATATCTGAACATTTTACTGATACAAGGCAAAACTAAAACTGCCAAAAATTCCAGTCAAAACTATTTTGAATGTATTTGTTAAATATCGCATAATTTTTTTCAATTTTAAACTTTAAAGTCTTTTTAAGTCTGGTAATAACTCTATAATATGAAGGAAGTAAATATGTGGATTCTTTAATAACAATGACAAGTATAAAACACTGTTTTGTGCATAACATTAAAATATTATAAATTTAAACATAATTAATTTTAGAAACATAATTAATTTTACAAAAATGTCCGATTCGTTTTTCGATGATGCTGAAAACACATCAAAGAAATACAGAACATAAAGATTTTGCTTCAGTTAGTTGAGAGACGAGAAGCTAATGGATGGCTGGAGCAGGTCAAAGGTGACGACTATAAATGCAAATGCAAGGCTTTTGAAAATATATTAAAATGCGATAAATCAGATCTAAGTATACATGCTTATAACCACTGTTATAAAAAATCTTTTAAAACCAACAGTATTGCCATAATTTGAAATTGTAAAGATGCTAAATTGCAAAAAAAGATGCTTAAACGTACTGGATGCTAAATTTTTTTTTCAAATTTCATTACCTTTATACTGAAAAATTATATACTTATTAATAAATTCTTTGGTTTTTAAATCGAAAAATTAATATAAAACATATGTTTCGATTTATATTTTTTAAATTTTAATTAAAATTATTTTGGATTTCATCTGAAATTTTTATTAACATCAAATTGAGTTTATTTTAAACTTAAATTAAATATTTTTAATTTTAGAGGGATTTTTTTTTATTTAAAATATAACAGAAATTACATTATCAAAAGATACGATTATATTAGAATAATTGGTTTATGGAATCTAAATTTCTGTGATGTCTTCATCTTCAAGTTCTTCTTGGCTCTGATATATTTCTGACGATCGACTCTTATCAACGACATCGCTCGGTATATTGTAAGTGTGACAGCACCGATTTTTCAATTTCAATCCTTCTTTCCTTCTAATATATTGGTTATCTGTTCTTTTACCCGATTTAATGTGTTTTGTATTGAAAATTTTGGCATTTTTTTAATACAATAATATTTTGTGGCAATCGACTTTCAAATTCATTAAAAACTGTTGTTGGTGTTTACATTCTTCTATTTCAAAATATTTTGTTATATATGTTGAAAGAAACGAGCAGAGTGGTAAAAGGAGTAGTACACAAAATTTCTGTACTACACTTTGAGAAATAAAAACATATCAATACCATTCAAATTATATATTCAAAAATTATGAAAAAAAAATATCAAAAAAAAGATGCTAAAAGCAACTTTTTATTAATAAAAGATTCTAAGTTAGCATCTAGCATCTTTTGATAAATTTTGGATGCTAAACGACAAAAAAAAGTTGCTAAATCTAGCAACCAAAAAACTAAAACGGCAACACTGAAAACCAAGAACAAATATTCTGTTTGAGTTGTAACATCTCATTTGCAAGCCATTTTAATTAAGGTGCTATTACATGATGTGTTTTGTACATATGTACTGTCAAATTTTCCCACAACAAAAGTTGTACACATCGTGTGTTACATATGAAACATTGTTTATGTACAATACATGAGGAAAGTCACATGTACATTTTTCAATTAGAACAGGTTCTATTTTTGCATGACAAACATATGAAAATACAACACTGCTTGTGGCGAAAGAAAAACAGAGTAAATTATAAAGATTAATATTGAAAGAAAAATAAATTGTTCAATATTAATTAACAATTAAAAAATATATAACTTTTTTTTCACAATAAATTTTTGTAAATTCACAAATTAGGTCAGCTGTTGTTTACATTTAGAGGTTATGTCATACGGAAATACATATGCACGTGTGATAGCAAAAATTATGAATCGTATGTAAAAGACAATTTTGACAGACATGAAGAATTTCATATGGATAAAAAAAGTGACAGTACATATGTAAAGAACACTTCATGTAATAGCACCTTTAAGCTGCGTTCACACTATGTGTTTTGCTTGTGTTTTTCTTATTGTTTTAGCACGTGCAATTTGTACACATAGTGTGAACCCTTTCAAAAACTGTTTATGTACAACACATTTGGCAAAACATATGTAAATTTTTCAATTAGAGCAGGTTCTATTTTGGCATGACAACCATATTAAAATACAATACTGCTTGTGGCGAAAGAAAAACAGAGTAAATTATAAAGATAAATATTGAAAGAAAAATAAATTGTTTAATATTAATTAACAATTAAAAAAATATATTACTTTATTTTTAACAATAACTTTTTGTAAATTCACAAATTAAATCAGCTGTTGTTTACATTTAGAGGTTATGTCATACGGAAATACATATGTACGTTTGATCGCAAAAATGATGAATTGTATGTAAAACGCCAATTTTGACACACACGCCGAATTACGTATGGATCGTAAAACTGAATTTACATATGGAAAATACACATAGTGTAAACACACCTTTAATTGTGTAAATTTTAAATGCACATCTAACCATATCAAAAAGATGAATTAAACAGAATTGCAAAAATATTTTTTTTATAATATCTGTATGTTTTTTATATTATTCTTATGTAATTCTCATGATATTTTTATCTTATTTTTTATATTTTTTATTTTTACATAATTGAAATTGAAAATGTACAAATTAAAAATAAATTTTAAAAAAAGTAGTGTAGGGAAAAAAGGGAATTTTTTTCATAAGCGTAGAGATTTCTGAAAAAATCTCCTGGCATCACTAGTACCTATTAAAAAACAATGTAAAAATTCACAAGACAACGCGACATAGACTTGCTTTGTTCAAAAGCTTCCATAAGACTGAATGAAATTGTTGCTTACTTTACTCTTTGGTGAGTATTTTCATTTTTGTTCGGCTGTATACATATAAGAAGCCAATTTGAGTTCGGTTTACTCGTGCTGCTATGCATATGTTTGTGTGTTAACAAAAATATGCGATATCCCAGTCATCATTTCGAAGATTGTTTTAACAAAAATTACCTTACTGTGTCTTCTTCGAGCACTTTTGATGATTAAAAACTGCTTAATCACATGCGCTATTAGAAAAAGACTAGATAATGATTTTTGCTTTCTCTTAGAAAGTGATTTATAGAAAAATTACATTAAATAAGACTCAAAAATGAGTCGAAACTGATTAGAAAAGCGGATAAAAAGGACTCTCAAGAAGATTCGCGGGTAAGGTAATATTTAATCCCAACAAAAGAATATTTTGTGATCAGCAAAAGGGCGCATTTATAACTGTTTTAATAGCACATATGAGTCAAAAAGATTCTACATGATCATTTATTGCATAAAATGCTTACTGGGATTTTATTCACTATCTGTAGAAACAGGTTTTTTAAGTAAAACAAATCTGCATACAATTTCAATTCTATTTCGTTCACAATGATACGATCACTTTGTTTACTAGCTACTAGTAAAATAAGAAAATAGTATTATAAAACAGTGTAATGATGAATTGTACTTCTCAATTAGTTTATTTTTAATGTGCCATAAGAAGTTCGGTTTGTGCTAAGAAAAGCATGAATATATGTTTCCCAGGGCGAAGCCTCATCATTGCACTATGATTGAGTTGAGCTCCGCGACTATTCATAATGTGAATAGCTCGTGTCAAAAATTTTTGGTAGTTGGGAATGGCGTTTGTGTTAAGAAAAGCATAAACGCATGTTTACCAGGGCAAGGCTCGATCATTGCGCATTGATTGAGCTGAGCTCCGCGGTTATTCTTAAAGTGGATAACTGTTGAAACAAAATTTTGGGAATGGCGTTTGCCTCCGTCCCGATATTAAATAACAAAGTTTAAAAATTTATTGTAATTAACATCTGACAAAAAATAGTATTTTTCTAAACAACAATTTTTTTACAGGGTAAATAAATATTTTATGGCTTACCTGCCTACTACTTTTGAAAGCAAGTATGCAGTAGCAAGTATACATGTACTAAAAATACAACTCTTAAAACCATACTATTTTTTCAACTCTAAAAATGTCAGAATTTTGTAAAAATAAAATAAAATACCGATTTATTTTAATATGCGTTTATTATGGATATACATATACAGAATATATGAATGTCATTTATAGTATTTTGATATTGGCAACAGTAGTATGTATCAATTTGTAACATTTTGTGATGTTATAAAAATCGCAGAATATTGATATTGATTTTATATAGTTTCTTTTATTAATTAATTAACTTAAATATTACACCAAAAAATATTGATATTGATGAATTTTTATATTATTAACACAACGACCACAAAAACAACATGCACAGCTATGACAAAATACAAAGTTAGGAAAACAATATAGGAAAACGTCATATTTTTTTTTTACCTTTTCAGTGATTTCTCGGCACCTATGAAACCTATTGTCATGATTTAAAAACAGGAACCTTCTCAAGATGTTAGTGAATCATTCTCACTAAAAACAAGCGCCCTATCTGCCCTATTGAGGGCGTTATCACAAGAACACATATTCAAATCATATTTTCTCATGACTTTTTAATTCTTCGCTCAATTCTCGGGACCAGATTAACCGATTTGGACGATTTTAAATAGCAAACTTCTCAGGATGTTAGTGAATCATTTTTTATACCAAGGAGCGCCCTAGCTATAAGATTGAAGCCGTCATCGTGATTTCCACAGACGGACAGACGGACAGCCGGACAGACGGACAGACGGACAGACGGACATCGCTATATCAACTTCGCTTGTTATAAGGATCACAAATATATATATTTTATGGGGTCCAGAATTTTTTTTCTAATTATTACAAACGGAATGACAAACTTATATATACCCTCTGCACACTGGAGTGGAGGGTATAAAAATGATATTTAACGAACATGTTAGCCACATTATTAATAAAATCGATATAACTAAAAAAATATTATACCCGTTTATAAATCGGAAATCTCAACTGAGTATCGAGAATAAACTGTTAATTTTAAAAGTTGTGTTTCATGCAATACTTTTTTATGCTGCTCCTGCATGGTACGATACATCAACATGTCATCTGAAACGTCTGCAAGTTAGCCAAAGTAAACTACTAAAAACTATCTATAATCTACCACCTTATTTTTCAACATCGCATCTTCACTCGCTTTCTAATATCCTGCTAGTCAAGGATAAGATATCTGTTTTAACAGAAAGATTCTTTAATAGATGTGCCAGCTCCTCGCATGACCACATCAGTTCTTTATGCTCTTAAACCGTGTATTTTTAACTATCAACTTTTCCCGTTTTTATAAAACTTTTTTTTTTTTTTTTATATATTTCTCTGAGGTTTTTGTAAAATTTTTCCTTAATTTATTAAATTAATTTTTAAGAAATTTATCACATTGTACAGATACAATATAATTAAGTAGAAAAGTCATACATAATAGACTAAACACTTAACTTATAATATTAAAAATTATTGTGTATTTACCATGTTACATTTATCAATAAAATATGAAATTGAATTGAATTGTGTGTTTCATGTGTGTATTTTCTGAACCTTGCCTAAAGCACAAATTTGACACACCATTATATACTTATAGCGCTGTTTAAATTACCGTAATTTTAATTTTTTTTTAGTAATTTCATTAAAATGAAAAAAGTGTATACATAGTATAGGGTTAACGACGGCACTTTCACCTTCTTGTTCCCTAGAAGTTCTATTCCACTAAAATTGAAATTTGACACAAATATTGAGTTTAATAAATATTTCAGACCACCCCTAATATTAAACGAAAAAAACTGTTGAGTTTTATAGCATGCCACAATAATTTGGATATATTAGCTACAAAATGGCGTTAAACTTTTAAAAATTGGCGACAAAAAAAAATTGGATTTTTGGCCAATGAAATCATAATTTCATCCACAGTGCGTCGTGAGGGTATTTCAATATAGTGTTTAGCGATATTTTACCGCAATAAAGACAGCACTTGACACTTCAAGGAAAAAGTCAAAACAGTGGGCCGAAAAGGGAGACGCGGTTTCAAAGAAGGCGAAGACAGTTCCATCTGCAAGCAAAGACGTCTGTTTATTGGGATGCGCGTGTAATATATATTTTTTTAATTATCTTCAAAAAAGGAAAAACAATCAACGGCGAGTATTTAATAACTTATTGCAGCGTTTAAGGAAAAATGGGCCTATTTGGCAAAAAAGAAAGTGTTGTTTCATCAAGACAATCCAACAGTTTAAACATCCACTATGGCCAAAATCCATGAATTAAGTTTGAATAACTTTATCATGCAGCTTACTCGCAGGATTTAGCTCCCTCGAATTATTTTCTGTAAAATGGTAAGAATTGGACTCTGCAGTAGATGGTTATTTTAAAGAGCTAGACGGTTCTTACTATAAACAGAGTATCGAAGCAATTGAATATCTCTGGGAAAGGTGTATCAGTAAAAAGGAGATTGTGTTGAGAAATACATAAAATTTTTCCCAAATTTTTTGTAATTTCTTTGTCGTAACTTTCATAGTGCAATTCCTGCATTTGCTATGTTCCTCTAACGTAATAAACAAGTTTTTAGCAATTCTAAAAATAATAGACTTTCATTTAAAATGAATTATTTTATTTTTTTAATTGGAAATTTTCCGACTACGTTCTGTAAATTTCGGGAACCCGTCAAAAATATATCGTTAACAACTTATTTAAAATTTTATGATAAATTCAAACATTTAAGTTCTTTTTCAAAAAATAGGTCAATATTTAAGTGTTTGGACCCGCCTACCTCTCCATTTTTATAAAATAGAGAGGCTGATCCTGTAAACAGATTCGATAAAAAAATCTGAGGTTGGATAATTAAAAAACAATGCATCATATATACTATACTTATATTTTTAAAGAAGGCACTTACTCATCTTTTTGAAAGTGAAAGCAAAAAAAATATTTTGCGATTAAATTTGGATTTTACTAAGCTTATAAATTCTATGGAAAATAGTTTAAGTTATAAAAACATTTTAATTATAAAAACTTTGTCAAAAAATATATTCCGAATGTATAAATTTTGTACTGACACTGATTCTAATATATGTTTTGTAATTTTATTACCACAAATATAAAATCATTAAACATCCTCTCACGATTGTAATAAATATATGAAAAAGAAAAATAATAAAAATAAAATAAAAATCTAAACTCACATTAACCAGAATAAGGTGGGTTACAAATGGTCATGTTCAACACCATATGAATATTTCATAATTACAAAATTTTTTATTGTTGAATCCCATACATAGAATTAAATAACTTTTTGTTTAAGGTTTCATGCCACAACCAACAACATATTGCTGAGTAAGTGTATGTGTGTTCCAGGGAATATGATAGCGGCATGAGTTAAAACACACGCAACCGCACAGAACTCACTTGAATGCAACAAGTGCCTTTTGCCAGTTGGCTTCCTTTAAACATTAGTTTAAAAACAAGCGTTACATTAAATACCTTGGGGCACAGGAAAAAAATAAACCTTATTAATAATCAATACGTGAGATGAATGGGAGAAAAAATACACAATTCTCTATTTTTGCTGTTAAAAAATTTAACATGAAAAATAAAAATAAAAATTTTAAAAAATATGTTAGTTTTTTTTTCTGTGATGCATACTCGTGCAACAACAACAGCAACAATAAAATAAGAACCACACAAAAACATTTAATCAGTCTACATAATCGGAATTTTAAAGTGAACGGGTGTTTACCATTTAACGCATTACGTCGCAGGTTCTGATTTGTGTCTTCGAAAACGTTGCCAACAATTCAACAAACCCACAATTAAAACCCTAAATCATTCAAAATGCTAATGTTGTATTTTATATTTAAGTATAATTTTATGTCTTGCACATACTATAAGAAAGCCAAAGTAGGATTTGCCTAACACAAAGTTCATTAGATTTAATCTTTATTGATCACTGTCAGTTTATGCAAAAAAAAAGAAAAAAGAAAGAAATAAAAACTGAAAAACAAAACTTGAAAGAAACTTTTGGCTGATACATAAAATAAAATGGATACGAGTGCTGTTGTATTTTTGTATGGCTTTAGGATTTGTATACTTCCTTTTGTCATAAACTTCTTTACAAAATATTTGCAATCATTCATCATTTAAAAAAAAATAGAAAAAAAGTTTTGTTATTTTTCCTTTTACAGATTTTATGTTTATTTTATCAGTATTTTGTATATATCTTTATTTCTTCTTATAAATATTTCTATCGACTTCAGTCACATGTTAAATCTAAAAGAAGACAAAAGAAACAGTTCGCTCATAAAAATGATCTATTATGTCCACCCAATTTAAAACGATTATCATGTTTTTTAAGTTAAATGCTCAATATTTGTACATATATAATATATATAAGTATGTATATATATATCTTTGTAAATGAGAAGCCAAAAAAAAAGCTTTAATTTGTAAACCATTGTTAAAGCGGGGTGAAGCACGATTAGTTGTGACGCTTCCCAATCGGAATAGTCATGCTGTGAGAGTAATTACAAGAGTAATTTTCTTTTTGATTTTCATGATTTTTCTTTTGTTTGAAAGCTGAAAGAATTTTATTAAATCTGATTTAAAGTCATTTTTATGCCCTATATCACAATACGGTCAGGGTATAATGAGTTTATGCTGATGTCTGCAACTCCCAAAATTATTCGACCTAGACATAGGGTTGTCATCCGTCCTCTTTTTAGGGCATCCGAGGCAGTCCCCCTTCTTTTCTGCACGTGTCCGGGTTGTCCTACTTTTTGCTCTTTTTCCATAATTGTTTATTTATTGCATCGATTTGTTGGCATCTCTGCATTGTCGCTCTTATTTCAAATGACCTGGCATCACTTACTTTGATTGCCTAATGCCCGTTTTCTCAATAGGCAATTATATTTTATCCCAACGAGAAATTGCCGATTAAAGAAATTTGGTTTTCTCAATGTCTGGTTTGCTTCTATTTTGTCGCAAAGCTAACCGGCACTCAACTGCCAGTTATTTATCGTGCAGATAAATAAGTCTACCAACTTTCATATGACTTTGATAGACGTTGCCAAATGAAAATAATTCTCCCAACTTTCTTACGTATTTTGAGAGGCATTGCCAACTGAAAATAATGTTTTTGTCGGTACATTGAGAAAACCAAAATTTGTTAACCGGCAGTTTATCGGTCCTATAAATTTATGTCCTGGTTTAGTAACAGGCAGTTTTACGATACATTGAGAAAACCAGCATAAATGTGAAGCTTTTCAGCACTGATGCCAACTTTGTGAGAACCAAACGCGCACACAAATTTAAATTTCGGACTAAAAAGCACTAGCTATAGTATTTTTTTTGTATATAAGCTTCTATCGGCCATAGCATGAACGCTATTGAAATTGGTGAAAATCGGTACATGTTCAGACCTATTCCCCATGAGATCGACTTAAATTGCCATAAAATCCAACTAATATTATAGATCTCGGTCAAATTGGGTTTGTGTATGTTCATTACATCCATTTATCAGTAGTCCCTATAAGACAATTCTTAGTCGTAGCCCCCATATAAAGCTGCTTCCCGATCTTCACTTAAATCTAACAAAAAACAAAAATATTGCACAGATTTTTCTCAAATTTGGTTTGTGTATGTTTTTGCAAAATATAAGTGACTACCAAATATGGTCAGGATCAGTCCATTTTTCTAGTCCCCATACAAATAAAGCTTCCGATATGAACTTTATCATATCTGCAGCCAAAAAAATTAATAAGAAATATATATATCCAAATAATTGGACCTAAAAGCCCATTTACACGATACCACTCAGTCGTCTGATTTTTCGAAATAAAAATCCGATGAAATTAATCGGACTGTCATAATGTCGTACCGACATTATTTCTGCATACTTAGGCCATTTACACCATCACACTCAAGTCATATGAAAACAGCTGTTTATAATACCAAGCAAATTTATTTTTAAATTTATATTTTATTTCCACTTTCTTTGTTTTTGTTTACCTTTTTTTTAATATTACCAAAAATACAACTCTGGTCCGATGAAAATTGCAAGTTTTTGGAAATTGCAAGTTTTCTGAAACCATCGGACTTCGAAAGTAAAATCCTACAGCCTGTCAATTTCATAACATAAGCTTTTTACATGATACGACTTTTTAATAATACTCGACTTTTTGACAGGTCGTATTGGAAAGTTGATAGTGAAAACTGGCCTTAAGGGATAGGGCCTCTAAACGCATGGTATAGGTTATCGTATAGGCGGTCTAACCGATCACTTGTGTTCTTTATAAAAATAAACTAATTTATTAAAAAATTAGGGTTTTTGGCTGGCATCCTGATTTTCTCAAAATTGAAATGGCAACCCTACCTGGACCCATAATTAATTGTACCGATCGACTCAGAATTACTTTCGCACCTATAATATATATTGATAAAATATGTCATGTAAACTGTTATGGACTATGGGACGAACGCTGTTGAAATTGGTGGCAATCGATGAATTTTCAAACCTAAGTCCCATACAAATTATCTCTATGAGATCGACTTAATTGGTTTGTGGGTGTTTACTGCACCCCTTAATCAGTAGTCTAAAAATAAACTCTGTACGACAATTCTTAGTCATAACCTACATATAAAGCTGCTTCCTGTTCAACTATATATCAAAAAAAAAAAAATATAACAAATTTTCTAATTTTTTTGCAAACAATAAGGAACTGTATTAGATATGGTCAGGGTTGGTCCATTCTTCGACCTAGTCCCCATGCAAATATAGCAAATATAAGAAAAATAATAACAGTACCACTTAAATTTGATTTACCTAAGACCCTTTCTGTTAACCAACTGTCGGCAAAAACGTGCCATCATATTTTGCTTTGTGTGAGTGAATTTCAATCTCTCTCTTACTCAATGCACTTAGAGAAACTTATAGTTAAAATAAGAAAACGCACGTAAATAAAAAAAAAAAATAATTAACCTATTTTAAGGTTGTATAACATAATCAATATCAATATCATATGGGCAACATTTTATACGAATAAGATCCTCAGCATGTGAATCTGTTAGACGATTTCTATTTTTTTTACAAATTTTAACGAGGGAAATACAAAAAAACAAATATGTTTTGACCCAAACATCGAATATGATTTAGGTATTTCGTTCTTTGATTTCAGATATGAAGCTTCATTAATATTTTTCCAAAACTCAAGTCATTCCTCATTTTTAATGATATCAATACGTTGCTTTTCAATATTACATAACAAAGGATTATTGCGTAACTCAATTATATTTTCTATTTGATCAAAAACTTTAAAACGCACAGTTTCCAATATATTAACATATTCATTTAATTTTCTCAAATTATATGGAATTATATTAAGATCATCAGAAGTTCTTGTTTTTAATCAAATTTTTTCCTTTAGATGCACTAGAATAGGGTTTACTGAAAAAATTCTCGCTAACAAGAGTTTACATTCAAAATGTTGCTTTATTCTCTCAGTTTGAGATGCACAGAATGAAGCACAGCGTCGAATCAAACTCATCGTTTGAATGCTCATGCAAGACTGATTGATTTTTTTCAGTTTGTTTAATATGAGACCGCATGTAGACCACTGCTGTAAACGCATGGTATAGGGTATCGTATAGTCGTATAGTTTTTTTAATTCATATTAAAAATCATATTATATCTCTCAAATCAGTACCCAGGTTCGAAGAACCTAGTTTTGAAGCAGAGCATTTGACTGGCTAGTTTTTGTCTAACAAAATTGGTGTTACGGCTTTTGCTATCATTATTTTCAATCTGAAACGTTCCAAAATATCTAACAGGACATATGATCGAAGTAGTATGAATATCTGGGGTCATGAACTATACCAAAACTTTTACTGTCAGATTTTAACAAGAAATATCTGCAGTTGTGGATCATGCAATTTTCAATTCGCATGTTCAATCAATTTTGCTGGCAATTTAATTATCAAAAAGGAACGAATCAGAAACAATTCTGCATGAACTTTATTAAAAGAAAAATTGGCCTTGAACTTGGCATTATAGAAACACCTAGCAAGGTCATGGACCACTCCATAGCAAAAACACAAACAACAACAACAACAACAGCAGCAACTACAACATCAACAGCAAATAAAACAATAAGTAATCGTTTTAATAACAACAACAACCAAAGCCAGACACTGAAACCAGCAGGAACAGAAGATAAATAAGTAAGTAGTAGAAGTAAAAAAAATGAAAAAAAAAAATTATCTAAGGTGAACAATGATGTAACAACTTTGATTTAAATTACTTTTTTTATACTGTGGTATTGGTGTTGTTAAAGTTTCTTCTACCAACAAGCCCAGTCTAACAAATGTTCAATAAACTCAAAGCCAGTAGACAGACCGACCAACAAATAAACCAACAAACCAAACAACAACCAACAATACAATACAACAAGTGAACCGACAAAACGCAAAGCAACAGAAAAGCATCAACCAACAGCCATAACCAGTGAGGTAAAATGTTTAATTCGTACATAATTTAATAAAACGTTAAAACGATTAGATACATTACTTTGGTTACTTTAATAATATTTTCAAATGAAAGAAATGAACTGAAATAAAGAAAAAAAAAAAAAAAACAACGCAGTGAACGACGTTGTATGAGAAGTACGAATACCATTAGATATGGTTATCTTTTTGCTAAAATAAAAGGCAACACAACAAGTGCACCAAGCAACAACATTTTAAAAAGTAAAATCTCCAGAAAGTTACTTGAGGGAAAAACGCTCCTTTTTTTTGCTGCTGTTAAGATTTATCAAGTATTTATTCGTTTGTCAAATAATGTTACAGCTTAAAAGAAGTTTAAACTTTACAAATACCGCTGTGTGAAGCAGAGACGTTTGTGTCAAAGCTAACAGGTGAATATGGGAAATTAAGCTAATCTTGTTTAGTACTATTTTTTGGGGTTTTTTACTCGTGGTAAATCCTTTTAACTTTAATATTCATATTGACATGATATAATAGTCTTAATTTTAATATTTTTTTTTTGAAACTTGTACAGCCTTTGCTATTTAAACATCCTGAAAAAGGATCAAACAGGAGAAAATGAAAAACTGGGTACGTTATTTTACTAAATATCTACAGCTCCAATAAAAAACAAAAACAACTAAACAAAATATCACCGCAATTTTTTTTTTGGTAAATTCTTTTAATTACTTTCCATTTAAAGCAGCGTTTGATAAGGTGGCCAGACAACTGCAGATGTATAAATTGCATGAGACAGTAGTATCAACAAAAACCATAAATTCGAAAGAGGTCATATATGAAAAAACTAAATACTTAGTATCGACTAGAAAGGAGCTCTCAGAAGAATTTGAAACCCATTCCTGTGTTAAGCAAGATTCTCTACTGTCGCCACTTCTATTTTCGATTTATATAAATGATTTGCATGATTCTTTAATTGGCGGTCTTTATGTAGCTGATATAAATATAGGATTACGACTTTACGCAGATGGTGTAATAATTCTGGCAGATGATTTAAAAACTTTACAAAAAATAATTAACAGATTGGGAAATTATTGTTTTGACTGGAATTTAGAAGTGAACCTGTATAAATCTAAAATAATGGTGTTCGAAAATGCCTCCATTTTTGAAAGACGGGAGATGAAAAATGGGTATTTAATGGTAATGACATCGTTATTGTATCCAGCTTCTGTTACTTAGGAATGATTTTGACAACAAAAAGAAACAACAAATAGAGGATATAAATAATACAGCTAAGACAACGTAAATGTAGCCTTAAACATATTTCTAAGTATAAACGATGTATATATGCGTGCAAAATGGCAACTTATCCAAGCTACTCAAACTTACAGCGCGCAAGTGTGGGAGCATTCGCTGTTTGATGAAGTAGACAAACCATAATGGCATTTTATGAAAAAGATTTTGAACCTGCCTAATTTCACAACAACTTATATCCTTATGATGGAGAGAAATGTGCACACTTATACTCTTGTATTACATATGAGATACATCAAACGAACTCTTTCTGATTCATGAAACGAGCAGATTACCTCACAAACAATCACTGAAACTAATACAGAATAATGTGTTATGGGTTCCAAAATTAAACAGGTTATGCGACCAGTATCTGATTGGAAGGATTACCGAAAATGTGTCAAATTACGAGTGGAACAACAAATTTAATCAATTGGTGAAAAAGCTAAGAGTATTAAACAAATTAAATATCATCCAGAAGTCACTAGAAATAACCCGATTCTACAAAACCGAAAGCTGATATAAGCTGATATTCTTCTATGGATTCGCTGCAACATAATAGTTCAATAACTTAAGGTCGAAGTGAAGAACGTTACGCTTTTGTAAGCGTCTGGTTAAATGTTGTGGAAATTAATGGATCTTAAGTATCGACAGCCTTATTAAATATATCTAACAGGTTGTTGGTGCATCTAACAAGGGGTTAAGTCCAAACTTTAAGTTTTCCTCTTTTGAAAAGAATACTTTACTTTTATAATCATATGTGTTCATGAAGTCCTTAGGTGTAGCAGCACAAATGGGACAAGCTTGATTTGATTTCGGTCCAGTTATAATGTTCAAAACTTTTCCATCAATTAGTGTTAAAAATAATTTAAGTGAAACTTCGACGAATTTTCCCTCACCAATTGATATCCGAAGGTTAGTCAAAGCGTCAATTTCATTTTTTAAGTCCTGTTCTTCTTTTAGAACAACTTCTTTTGTCTCCTTTACGTACTCCAGTTTAATAGGATGACAAAATCTTACAGATTGCGGCGTGCTGTTGTTCCAAATTGGCTTTCCCGGTAAGGATATCAAACGTAAGGGTATAACTGAAGTAGCTAAAAGGGAGGCATCGCAGTTTTTTGGACGAACTTGGCACATTAAATATTTACTTAAATTGAGCTTGACCAGTGCTACTATCAAATCCGTAGCTTAATATTAAAAAAATCTGTCTCCTCCGCTTCCATTCTTTGTTTTTGATACAGAGGTTACCTACAAGAAAAGGCATAACTCAAAAAACGCAAATAATCGCAATTTGTCAAAAATCAAAATGAACTTATTACATTATATTTAATCCACTTTTTCAATTTGAAAGAGGTCAGATGGGGTCAACATTTTTAAACGCCCTTTTAATGTAATGTTGTCTAATGAGTTCTTTTCAAGTATATCGATAGTAATTACCTGTCTCTTTATTTTCCAATTTATTTATTTATATTAATTACAATACAAAGTAAATTTGTATTCTAATTTTGGGTCCAGGGATAAGCCGGGTGACAAAGACCATTTGGCTGGTTTTGGCAGCGACAGACCATAGCCTCTAGTGGAAATCGAACCCATGACCCCTGCACGATAGGCGAGCACGCTACCAATCACCTACCGGTAAAGTTGTCCTTGCACTATTGAACATTCCAGCACGTTTGTAGAAAAAATTGCATTGATTGGCTTTGACGTACAAATGTGTAACGGTGATTTCTTTTAACGCAAAAAAAACATCACACGTCGTTGTTTTGAAGTTTTTCCAATTAAAAAATATCAACAATACTAAAACGGCACTTTGATTTTTGTCAGTTTAGCACAGAAAAAGCTGTCATTTGACCTAATGTGCATGGATGAAGGATTTTCACAGCAATAAATTGTTATTTACAAATTTGGATTACAGCTTTCTGTTTTAGAACTTTAGACTAACTCATAGCTTTAATGGGTCTGACAGTAATTTTATCAATTGGAGTTAATGCGGAAAGTTTTACCAATAATGCCTTGGCCTACTAAAACTTTGCCGATAATATTGTCTAGATATATATTCTGATTTCATTTAACTAGCATGGCCCAGCACTCTAAGTTCGAGTGCAAATTCCAGGAAATATTATTATTTCATTGAATTTTTGTCTTCCAATGTTTTTTTAATATAAAAAATTTTGAATATTTAAATGAGTCTAATGGTATGTTAATCAATTTTAGCAATTCACAATTCAACACAGAGCTTGTAACGAATTTTTTTGAAATATTTTATTTTATTTTATTTAAAATATTTTTAAGACAGATTGAACATAAATTTTATCATTCTAAGCTTGTCGTCCATACGAACTATAACTACGCCAATTTTCACACTCATCCGTGCCCGCATATTGCTTAAAAAGGGAACTATAAATTTACCTTGATGTATTAATATATAGATTTCTTGACTAGCATAATTTCTACATATTTAACCTCGCTTGCATATTTACAGTTCTATTATTCGATTTTCGAATAGTCAAAATTGAATCTTTCTGATAGAAATCGAAGAGTTGACATTTGCCTTGTCGTGTAAAGTAAATGTGCAACTTATTACGTATAGGATCAACTATAGTATGGTTATATATAAAGAAATCGCTTGATGCAGAATAGTCAAGCTAATTTTATTTTCTTGATTTCAAATTGTGGTATCTATAATATTAATAGGCTAGGCGATTTATTGTTATCGATGTTTTGTTCCACGTTTTATCCCGATTTTGACCAAATGTATATTATTTGAAAGATATTTCTTTTTAGCTGTTCATCAGATTTACAGATTTTTAATTTTTTTTTCTTTATTTTGAGTAAATTGCATTTAAAGTTGCCACTAACACATACATAAAATTATACATATGCTATGTGTGTGTTTATTAAATTTGTTAATGTGTTTATTAATGAGTTTGTTTTCTTCATTCACAATAATAATAAACCAAAATAGCGTTGGTTTGTGAATTGGGTAAGTTGAAAAATAAAGTTGCCTAGAAATTGCACTCGAATTTCGTGTGCTGGAATCTGCTAGTTAATATCATTAAGTTTATTAACCAGATTATAATCTAAAGTATTTCTTATCGTTATTTTTATTTTTTTAATGAGCTTTTTATTAAATAAATATTTATTTTTGTTTTATTATTGCATATATCTCTTAAATTTTGTATAAAATGATTTTTAGGTGATAAAAATATAACAGATATTACAAATTTTTTCTTCGATTTATATACGCATTTATAATTTTTCCAATTTAAGTACTTAATCTTAAATATCACTAAATTAGGAAATTTTACGGGTACAAACAAAAAAATAATTTTACGTTTTCATTAAATCTTATAAACTGACAAAAACAAAATTGCCAGCTTATTCACAATTTGATTTTAGATGTCAAATGTTGCCACCATATGTTGCAAATGATTAGTTTTCCAATAACTAATAATCGAATTTTCTATTATGACGACATTTGGTTTCAACTACTAAACACCAGCACAACCAAGGTCAAGTTTTCCTCAAATATTGATCGGTACTCCAAGAGTCTCACTCGGGTAGGTTAAAGCACTAATTTGATGCACCAGTTCGTTATCAATCAAAGAGCTTTACATATTTTATCTGAGATAAAAAAATAGAACTTCTCAATCTATTGCATTACCGAAAATCGGTAGATTACCGTACCGTACGTAAATAGTGTGACAGTGCTAATGTCATTCATCATCATCTGCATGAATGTCTGATTTTAATTTATGTAATTAAAATTTTTAACTTACTAATGCAATTAAATGAAACGAAAGTTTTTTTATTACCCACAGAGAATTGAAGGTGATTTCGTAAGTTCTTGCTCCGAATCCGAATTTGGCAATAATATTTTTCCAAATGTAGACAAATGCAGTTTTCTGCATTTTCAGATGGTAATATCTATAGAGAAAATCCTGAAAATCCGATTCTATTAAACAAATTGATAAAAATTGTCGCGTTTTAAGCAATTTACATCTGTTACGTTTTTTTTTTTGCAGTTTTAGTTTAGAAGAAGTAACCCCAATTACTCATATGCTGCTAATTTCTGGTGGCAGATTCGGATTAACTTACGTGATCCTACTAACTAACTAACTGATACAAGAAAAAAGTTGACTTTTTTTTGCTAAATCATTCATGATACAACCCTGACTAAATATAAAACTGTTTGCTAAATGAACAAAAGGTTTAAAAAATGTTTTATGAAAATCTTAACTACCAATCGTTAAAATTATTGCTCTCAATTTCAGTTATTAGATTAAAGTTTTAACAATATTTCTACAGTTTTTCTTTTCTTTTTGCTGGCAGCCATGACTGTAATATTTTTACATTAAGCAACATTTTGCACAAAAAGTATTCAGTATACTTTTCTATATGGCTTCGGTACGTTAATCCGAATATGAATTCAGTTTTTCAGGAAATCCTACTAATGTAAATAAAATATTTGAACTAACCTGTGTGTTTTTCATTTTAAGTAATTCAAATTCGTAATAAATGCGCCAAAGATCTTTAGAAAAATATACCTTGTCCTCAGGATCTGTAGTTAAATGTTTTTTGTAGGAAGTTAACAGACATGTTCGGACGATTTGGATGAGAAGATATAAGACTTTAAGAGCATTCGTGGAATTTATTTAATACTTCATTATTTCAGCTCTGATTTATCATTAAATGCATGAATATTGCATTGGTTACATTTAATTTAATCGAATGATTTTGTTTTGTAATATGATATTTTATTAAAATTATTTATTTTTTATTATCAGATTAACTTATTTATTTGCTAATTATTATTGAAGCATTCAAAGTGGAAACCTATGGACTTTTAGGGAAGTAAAAAGTTGGTCATTTCAAAAAAATTTTTAGTTAAATTATTTATGTTGAAAAGTCTTTCTTTCATAGCCTTGGACAAAAATTGTGAAGAGTAAATTGTTATAAACTGGAACTGAAGTAGAAGTGTCATAATTTTATAATTTTCAATACGGAATTCCTAAATCTGAATTAAAACAAATAAATTAAAACAATTATATTGAGGAGACTCATTTTTAATGAGTAAATAAGAAATAAATTTAGAATTTTTTATGATTTGTCAATTGCACAACTTTCATTTCAAATTTTGTTGAATCTTTTTGGGCATAGTTTCCAAGCATGCTTGAGTTCAAACCACTACATTGTTACATATTGTGAATTAAAACTAAACATACTCGTACATACTATAAAAAAAACTGAAAGTGCATTTCCGATCAAGTCTACTACAATGTCTACAGTGTAAGGCACGAGTCAAAAACTAACAAGAAGTATATTTTTGTAACGATATTTGAGAGATGCAGAGATTTATACTTTTATTTTCTATACGTACTATAAGTGTACTTGTGTAAGTCTACAGATGTAAACTGTGTTGCAATTAATATTAACCTTTTATAAACGTTTTATTTTTATTTCAACTTTGGTTTTCTTACTTAAAATACTCGAATTTATTTTATATTTTATTTAAAATCATTTTATTACAATTTGTTTGTATGTATGAAATATTCTTCTGCAATTTAGTTAGTTTGACACAAACTTTAAGCCTGAAGTTCTTTATCCATTATAAGTTTAAATTTCCTTTGAGCTTTTTATAAGTTTTTAAAATTTTGAGAACTGCTGTTGCAACCATAACAAATTTGAAATTATTTGAGTTTCCTAGTTTAGCTTGCTGTAATCTGAGCAGTTGTATCCTTTATGATAGAACTGTGGTGGTTGTGAATTAAACTTTTGGCAATAATTTTTATTGAAGTTTTTGGTGGTTTGTAGTTTATATATCGCAAAACTTTTATCTACAAGTACTTTTGGTATTACCCAGTAAAAAGAAATTAAGTTATTATTTATTTATTAAGTTATTATTTATTATTGCTCAAAGAAAAAATTTTCTACTAATCAACAGACAAAAATGTTAGTAAAATCTTATGATAATTTAAATATTTTTTTCATTTAACTAGTTTTTTCACAGGTTATTTGTTTTCTTGTAAGGGGGTGTAATAAAAAACTAACTTTTTTTGGATACCAAGTTTGTACTAATGCGACATTGCTCTTCTAGAGGCAATTATTTAAAAAGTTTCAATCGAATGTTATTAAATAAAATGATTAGAAATTACTTTGTCACAAGTGCTTTAAATTTCTAAAAAATGTATTTAAAATAGCAATTTTTGAATATAAGAAAATTCCAGAGCTTCACAGCTTGCTTAGCTCGAGTAGTAACTAAGCTACTCGAAAAACTAAAATTGTTCATGACTGAAAGCATTTAAAAAAGTATAAATGCAAGTAGTAAGAAATGTATACTAATTGGAATCGTACAAGTACCAGAAATGTTATCCTTAAATTTCGCTTGCATTGGCCTATCCTACTGGCGTGGGCAAACAAACACAACTCGAAATAGATCGACACTTTCATACAGGTGTATGAGAAAATGCAATTCATAGATGTTTGACACCATTTTGCAAAAATATTGCAATATTGAAAAATTCTGATAAAAATTCCCATTCCACTCAAATGTATAAAAATATGTTCTTCGAATTGGTATGATGTCTATTTTCAAAAATTTTCTCACCGACAGTTGCAATAAACAGTTAGTTTTTCAATATGAACATATGTAGAGATTTTGTTTTCAAAAATTTCAAAGCATTCCGAAAAAGATCAGAAACATTCCAAAAGGAATATAAAAATATAAAAAAAAGATAATAAACATTTTTAATTTTGTTCGACCTTTAATAATTAGTTATAAAAATAAAATGTTCAGGCTCGAGGTCTAAGTTGTTTTTGTATAAATATTCTTTATTTATTCAATATTTCGCTTTTCCTTGAAAAGCATCATCAGGAATAATTTTTAATATCTAATAGCTATGTCTCCATCAACGTCTAATATTGCAGTTAATAATGTGCATTGCACCATGATCGTTGGTTAACAAAATGTCGATATGATTGAGCACAGCTTTCTACATCGGCTTTAAAATTTACTCTCTTGTTTGTTGGAATATTAATAAGAAACGTCGTTTATAATTCTTCTCGGTTTGTAATACTTGTACGTTAGCAAAATCTGGTGTATGTTTTTCATATATGCAGTGTTTCACTAACGGTGTTTTCTGTGTAGATGAAAACAACTACATCCACACAGAAAACAGCGTTAGAGGAAAACCACTACATCTACACAGAAAACACCGTTAGTGAACCACTTTCGAAAAATATTGATATATTAAATTAAAAAATTATTGGTTTATAGACTCGAATTTCGTGTTATCTTTCTTACGAGTGTACTTTTCATTGTTGGCCTTAATATTGAAGGAATATGATAGCATTCAAAATAAAAAGAATTTTATTAAGGGTGTTTTTGTTTGCTTAGATAGTATTTACGAAAGTGTTAACTATCAAACGAACTCTCATAATGTATTGATCTTTTGAAAATTATGAAGAATATACTCCGGTCAATTATTGTGAATATTTTCTCGCTTGAACAACGCTACTAAATTTAGTTTGAAAATCAGTCATCGAAACGCGCAACATACAGACGACGTTTTAACACAAAATTGTGTTTTGCTAATAAACAAAATTGCCGCACGTGGTGCGGTTAACACGCTGGTGGCACCATCGGAACTTATTTCTTCAAAAATGAAGCCGGAACTTGCGTTACTGTCAATGAAGATCGTTACCGCAAGATGATCAATGATTTTTTGTTTAAAAATATGGATAACATTGATCCGGGCGAGATGTGGTTTCAACAGGATGGCGCTACGTGCCATACGGCAACCGCAACCATCGACTTATTGAAATCAAGATTTGGCGATAAGCTGATTTTGTTAAATGAAAGTGTGAGTTGGCCTCCAAGGTAGTGCGATTTGACACCGATTATTTTTTGTGAGGCTACGTGAAGTCATTGGTTTATGTTGATACACCAGCAAAAATTGATGCTTTGGAGGCCAATATTGTTCGTGTTATTCGTGACATACGGCCAGAAATGGTCGAAAAAGTGGCCCAAAATTGCACGTTCATAATGTGCCATATGCTCGAAATAATTTTCTAATCTTAATGTCAAGTATTGACCTTTTCAAAACAAAAGTTTTTTAATTAAAATTTTATTTTCTGTGTTATTTCTTACAATTCAAGTTCTAAGGGCTTAAAAATACCCTTTAGGAGGAAATTGCATAAGCATCTTATTCTAATAATTAATAATTATTAATCTTATCTATCGCTGGTACTATTTACGGGCTTAAATCAATTAAAGCATTTTTGAGATCATGCATATTAAACCGGCTTAAAGCAGCACGACTTGGAACAGCTAATGAAGTAAATTTTACAAATACAACGACCACAACAAGAAGAACAACTACAACTAACCAGAAGAAACATAATAAAAGAATAACAACATAGAAAAATCAAATTTTTGTGCAAGAGTTTTTTGTTTACATTAATATTGAAATCTCGGGACTTCAAATGATTTTGATGATTTTATATAGAAACTTGCCCAGAATATCAGTGAATTATTTTCACTAAAAATGAGCATCCCGCTGACCAACTAACGGCGGGATCATGAGTTTCACAGACGGACAGTCGAATATCGTTATATCGACTCCGCCTGTTATAGGGATGAAGAATAAATATATTTTATGTAGTCCAGAGTAATCACTTAAGTAATCACTTATAAACTGCATGAGTTTTTTGTGGTCTAGAAGGAATAGATTTGTTGATTTTAAATCAGGTACCGTATCTAATTTAATCTTTCAGAAAGTTGTGTAATTTTTATAATTTTGATTTTTTGTTTTTCGAGTAAAATCATGTACAAAAAATGTGGAAAAGAAAACATTTTGTTGACATTTAATATTAATGCCAAATAAAAACTCCAACGAAACTACTATTTTTTTGATTTGATTTTCTCGAAAGAATAAAAATCAAAAAATATATTCAGTGATCAAATTTGGAATGCGTATGTTCATTATAGCCAAAAATCAACATTTAGGATGTAGGACCAATTTTACTTACTTACGAGTACAACGTATGTTACTCAAATATCTTTTGCATATATTTTTTGGAGACATAACTGACCATAGTAAAAATGTGGTCTGGGTCAGACCATTTATGGACTTAGTCTCCATATAATAATCACGTTTGATATGAACTTCAAAATATTTGCTGCCAAAAAAATTTGAAAATCTCACTCAAAATCGGTTTATGCTTATTTTTGATGTCTATATGTAACCACACCAAGTCCTGTTGGATCCTTATCGAGGTTCATGGTATAGTGTATCGTATAATTGGTCTACTATAACTTTCTAACATATGGTCAGGGTATAATGAGTTTTTGCTGATGTTTGCAATTATCAAAATAACTTAAGCTAGACCCAACTTTCATTATTTCGATCAACTGAGAAGCACTGTCTAAGTCGGTATAATGATGTTCTTCCGTCTGTTTGCCCATCTCAATCTTATAATCAAACCACAGTTCGCAAATATAAATAAATAATCTTTTGTTGCTTGTTCAGAGCTAGTCTCCATAAAACAGACACCTTAGGACAATTTAAATTGACAATTGACAATTGACAATTTAAATTGTCTTAAGGTGTCTGTTTTAGGACAATTTAAGTTGACAATTGACAATTGACAATTTAAATTGACAATTGACAATTTAAATTGTCCTAAGATCCCGATTATTAGTCGAATTTTGAGTACGTTTGTTTATTAAACCCATTAAACAGTCGTCTAAACATAAACCCTGTAGGAAAATTATCAGTCATAGTCTCCATATAAAACTGAATACCAATCTTAATTTAAATCTATCAAATCTATGGATAAAAATTAATGTGACTTTAATAAAAATGGCCATGATTCATATCTGTACGACATAAATACAAAAATGCTATTTGAATTTATTTTATGTTTATTTTCGAAATGAAACTTTGATCTAAGCAAAGTTGAAGTGAAGACCCTTTTCTGAAACTCTGTACTTGTATTGGGTATCGTATTGTTGGTCTACAATGACAACATTTTTCCTTGAATAAGGTAAAAGTGATTATTATCAACTAAGGATAATTATTTCGTGTTCTAATTTTCGTATATTTATAATATGAGATTATAATCAAATTTTTGGAATTGAAACTTATTTGAAGATTTTTAAAACATACTTTTATTGAAAATAAAAAAATATATATTAAAATCATTTGAAGTTCACTCAAATTAATTCTTGCTGTTTTTTTTTGTTTAAAATTTAATTAACCCGGCTTTAGCAAAATATTTCAGAAACTTAACTAAAGTTGCGTTTTACAAATTAAGTTTCTGAATGTTTATAGTTCTTTGTTGTGTTATTTGATGAAATATTAAAGTGCATAAAACCAACATTTTATGTCATATTTTTAGTTCCTCCGAACATGTGAATATAAAAAATAATCTATTAATAGTTTTAACGCCTACGTCCACATTTTATATTAATAAAATATTTTAATTAATATATTTGACCATTTTTACATACATATGTGTGTATATTGTATTTTCAAATTACTTTATGATTAAGTCATTGAAAGTTTATTTATGTTCAACACACTCTTTTTTATCCAGTAATTTTGGACATTTTTCAGAGATAAAATGCAAAAAAATAACGTTTCTTTTGAACTGTTCATTATGCTTATGTCATTTAATTTAATAGTTTTATGTCTGCTCATTTATTCACTCATACATTAAAATAGACATTCATATTCAATTCATATTCAGACAAGCAACTACATACGAGTACTTACATACATACAGACATATTGCAATGTACAATGGCAATAACTTCAGTTATTTAATGTTGGTGATGTTAACAAAGGGTAACAATAGCTTCACTGATGAGGTTGGTGTTTTGTGAGTTTTTTTTTTTTTTTTTAATAAATCATTCAGTCATACTTACAGACATACTTATGCACATTCATCAAATATACGACTGGCTTCTATAGTTAGTATGCATAATATAGTCATACTTAAATGTATAAAAACAAAATAACAATAATGTGTTAAAATTACCGTTTATAACTGTTTGAATGACATGAGTATCAACTTGAAAGTGTCAGCGAAATATTTTAATCCAAAGTCAAACTTAGGACCAATAATCAGTAGAGCGGATATGCAGATCTGGCAATTAATCATTTGATAGTTCGAATGAAACTTAACAATCGTCCAAAAATCCCGCAGGATTTTTTTATTTTCTTTTAAGTCAGTTTCTCATCAAAGATAAACATCTTTTATTTAATTGCGCATACTTGGCCCAATTAAAATAACTGCAAAATAAAAAAAATCTTACTTTTGAAGCGTGAAACCAGAAATATAATTGAAATATAATAAAATATAAAAAATGGTCTAAAAGAATTTTTTTTTTCTATATAAGTTATACAAAGTTATAAAATAGGCAAGGAGGATTTTTATTTTTTGCAAATTGTTGTACAGTGTAATTAGTTGGAGAATATGAGAATATTAAGACAGGAAGTGATTTATGAAGTCAGATGCAATTTACGCTGAAGTCTTATATTAGTTAGAACTTTTGTTTTGAGAAGCGGAAACACCGCTATAAATACACTTGGTAGAAGAAGTATCCGTACACCTAAAATTGAAATTATCATACAATGAAAAAATAACTAATTAACTGCATTAACGAAACTGAACTAGTTTTTTCTTATAAATTATTTAGCTATAATTTGTGTGTGCTACCAAAAATTTTAGTCGCGTCGATCCGTCCGTCTGTGGTTCGATCTAAGCCTTCTAATCAAATATGAATATATTTTCATGAAATTTACTATATAAGCTTAAGTCAGCCATGGGATGATCATTGTTGAAATTTGTGAAAATCGGTGGATTTTTAGACCCAGTCCCCATACAAATGGCCGCATAAATGGCAACAAAATCCAAATTGTTTTTTGGTATGTGTGTTTTAATAATACCCAGTAATCATTAATCTCAAAATAAATCATACAGAACAATTTTAAGTTATAGCCCCCATATAAAGCACCTTCCCCATATTAATTTAAATTTATCAAAAAACAAAAATTTTGCACAGAATTTTCTTAAATTCCGTTTTTATTTTTATTTTTTTTTTTAAATAGGTGACTTCACGAAATATGGTCAGAATCGGTACATTTTTCTTCCTAATCGTCATATTAATATAGCATCCCATATGAACTTTTTTCATATCTGCAAGCAAAAAAAGAAATAATAGCGAATTCACCTAAATGTGGTTTATGCTTATTTTCTATATCTAATCAGGTTGACCTAAGACCCTTCTTCCTAATTCACGGTATAGAACATTGATTCTTAAGGAGGGAAAAATGCTACGAGCTCTAGATAAAAACTTTTATAGTTGGCTTAGAAATAAATTTTATAAATTATTTTTTAGATGTCAAATAAAAAATAATAAAATGTTGTTCTTTTAAGAAATTCAAAGAAAGCAGTTGTTGCCTTTATTTATCCTACGGTACAGTATAGTCAATCTAGAACGACTATAAATTTCTTACTTGTTTTTCTAAATTTATTTACCGGCAAAAAAGAATAGCTAAAAACTATATTTTCTTTAATATAAGTTAGGAATTATTAAAAAACCATTTTTTTTATACTAAACTCCCAATTTTATTTTATTTTAATGTATGCATACCCCCAAATAAAGAAATATTTTGATCAATAAATACGCCTTTTATGAAGAAACAATCTAGATACGGAAATCAATGAATCTGGAGCCAAATCACCGCATTCGCTCTCAAAATTTACCGATCGAAATATTTTTTTTTATTTTCTAAAATAAAATACTAAGAATAATTTTACTATGACACAGTTAAAGAATTATGGCACTTAGTTAAGAGTAAAAGTGAAACGAGGGCTGATGTTTTTCCGCCTTCTCTAAATAATAAAGCAAAATATGAAATTTCGATATCTGATAAAAGAAATTACGAAAACTTAAAAAATTATTAATGAACCAACACACAAATAAAATAATTTAAGAAGTTTCCAAAAAAGCATACCATGAGTTAGCCCTATTGATTCGATGTCATATAAACACAAAAAGTACTGGCGACATATTTGTAGAGTTTACACCATCGTCTCTTACTAAACCGAGAGGGTGATTTACTACTTCATGATTATAGAAGTTGACATTATTGATGCCTCGATACGCCATTTACCCATCAGATACAATTGTTGAGTGAGTCAAAACACGCGTCAATACTATTTTGTACATATATAGCTTGAGCGTCCCTCCTAGCGACTACTTCCAAAAAATTTTTCTTTCAAGTGCTCCTTCGATACAAACAAACGCATTCGACACGATGCCCTCGGTGATATTTTCTCTTACTTGGACTCGTCAAGTTCGATTACTATTCGAGGACCCCTAATTATTGGGCTTAAATTTCGGCGATTAAATTTCGGAAAAGGGTTAAAAGTAGATACTCCAGTCAGAAGCAAAAATACTGCATGAAGCACTTTGTTTATCTTTAATTTATTATATCGAAAAAACTGTTCCTTCAAAAAGACTTTGTTCTTTATTGAAAAGTCTATTTCGTCGCATGCGTGTTGTCGTTGCTTACACAGAACTTCCAACGGAATAAAATTTTCACCTTACAAGAAGTCGCTAAGTCTTACTTTGCAAACATTTTTGACGTCATTTTTTCAGACACATTGCAATTAATACTGTATTTAATATGCAAATTTTAATTTAATTTTAATGGTGCATGGTTTCTCTTTTAAAATTTTTGTCAGATTGTTTGATCAGAAAAGTCTAATTCATTGATCTAAATATTTACAACCGAATTTCAATCACTTTAATACAAACATATATAAAATTTAATATATAAAATTTCTTTATACCAAAATAAGGAATAAGGAAATTAACAACTGACTTATTGATGCACTCTGTATAAGGTGGCCGGATTTTTTTTTATCTACGAAAAAAGAGAAAAATTATATTTTCACCAAACATTTTTTTTTTGCTTATACAAAAACTTTTCTCTGAGCTTCATCAGTCACTGTCTTTGTTTTTTAGCTGTCATTTTTAATTTCAAAAATATACATGAGGCCAAAAAATCCAAACACCAGCTAAACTAGCAAAACCCAAATGGGGTTTTGTTATTCTCGATAAGTATTTCGAAGGAGTTTGTATTTTATGTGTTTCACTGTGTTATTTACAGTCGCCCCGAGCCATGGCCTTACTGGCTCGACCATAGGGCCGGTCCTGGCTGACGGAATCTGCGCTTCCAGTAAATCCGACAAATGCTCTATATAATTAACATCGGGTGATGGGGTTAGTGATTTCATTCGATGTTTGGTATTGTAGAGCAACCACAGCTTGACATTGCGCTCCGTATCTTTTGGATCATTATCGTATTGGAACCAAACATCTTCAATTTCCAAATTTTGTGCGTTTTGTTTTAAATGTCGGTTTAAAACGTTTATGTAGTCAATTTGATTTTTTATAGATTCAATAAATATGACTTTAGCAACCGCGTTTCCTGCCATATGACCCCAAACCATAATGCCAATTCCACCGTGTTCCACTTTTTCCGCCAAACTAAGTTTTATCTTTAATGCCAAAATCCAAAACTTGCTTACATCTTATGACATAGGATATGAATGGCCTTCTAGTACGTAATATACGAGCAAGATAGTCAGATTTTTTTAAAAAATATTTTATGGATGTCTGCGCCGAATGATTCTTTGATTTTATAACTAATTTTGGAAATTGTAATTCTGGGCTGGTCTGTTTTACTGACGCCAAAATTTGTGAATTGGTGGAGTTGTAGTTTTCAACGACGTACCGTGCTTAGCAATGGCTTCTGGATCCGAGTTTTCTCATTTTTAAGATACAGTATAATTCTTCTCCCCTCAGCACCAATTTCTGTAGTATTAGGACTCATCTCAAGTCAAATCCACATTATACAAACTTTATATAAACAAATTTGTCTTCTAATAAAATAAAACCGATGTATGTGACATGTATGCCGCTGCATAATTTGTGGGACTCCCCTGATTTTAAATGTACAAATACTTTTTCTGAAACTTATAGTTCTCAATGCAATTTTTCAATTTTTTAACGTGGAATCTGTAATCAGCATCGTAAAGTTTGATATTGTTAATTATATTCAAGCTGAGAATGATTTCTATTACGAGTGCTATTTGCATTTTTTACATAGATATGAAAAGTAATTTCGGCCAAAAATAGAATTAAAAAACATTTTCGTGGAATGATTTGTGCTACATTTTTACATTTTTCAAATTCGATCTTGATCGTTATTAATTTCTTGCAAGTCGTCCAAAATTGGTTGTTGAGCAAGAGAGCATCGATGCTGTATGGGCACTGATATTTCGTTTAATATTGTGTGAACAATTTGCCTTCAAAATGATTTCTTGCATACCGCATAATTTGCAAATTACTCAAAAAAAGCTCGTGACGATTGGTACAAAGGAGTTTATAATTTAGTGACAAATGACAAATCACGCATATGTGCATATGAGCCCGAAACTAAATAGCAGTGAATTTATTGATCTTTCAAGAAGAGACAAATACAAGAAACTTTGTTAACGTACGAAGCACTTCGGTGCAAATGTTACCACCATAACATAAGACCAACATAGTGCGGTTAATCAAAAATAATACACCACCATTTGTATGCCAGTAGACTTGGCAGATATAAGGAACCAACCTTTCACAGGTCGTCTTAAAGAAGTGACCGTTTGAGCAAACATAACATAACACGAAAAGTCACCGTCGCACAGTGGACCATTTGACGAGAAGGCGGTCAAAAATCAATTCAAAGTCAATTGATTGGATTGGAATTTTGATATGCGGTTTTTTTTGTTTGATAGGTGAGACTTTAGCGTTTAAGTTTTGCTATAAATCGTAATTCTCGACCGAAAATGAAAAAAGTTACGGAGGGTTTAAAATACATTTTCATTTGTAGTTGAATTTTAGTACAGAAGTGAAGTGTTAAAAGGTAAAAAAAGGTTTTTTTTTTAAATACAATGTCCTATTTTTGCAGCTAATTTTACACCTTATACTTTTTAACAATTTTTTAAGTTAATTTTTTCAGAAAATGCCAAACTTTAGCCCCCGTAAACTTTTTAGTCCTAATGTGCACAAGGGCCAAAGGTTGTTTTTTTTTTTTTGAAAGATCCCGAGTTAAAATATAATTTATTAAGCAGCGAACGTAATAGTTACCTTATATTGGTTCAAGATAGAGAAGTTTCAATGAAAAACTCGTATGTTTTTGCTTTAGTTAAATTTTTTTTTATTGTCTTTTTAAATATTTCTATATCAATTTTTATGGTAAATTTATGAAATATAACAATTTTTATTATAAATTTACAAAATATATAAATTTTTAAATCAAGAAAATTTTTTAACTATATAAAAAAAAGTGTAACTTATTGTTAGTGTAATGAAAAAGTACTTTAAATCAACCAATTTTAGTAAAAATTTCTTCTAAATAGCCTTGATTTTCATCTTCTAGAAGTTGTTTAGCTTCTTCGTCTAATTCAATAGAGGTAGTTTTCCATTTTTAACGAATGTTGGACATATATGGATCTGAAGTGCACAACAAAATAGTGATAAGGTCTTCATTAGTACAACATCTGGGCATTTTCCTTGTGTTGTGCTCGCGAAAGAATCTGTAGTCTTTGTTCCTTTTTTCTTGCGCTTCCTCAGATAGATCTCCTATTGGTAGCATATTGTTTTGAATTATTTGTTCCCCATGGTACAAAATTTTATGAACTGTGGATGGCATATATCTCCAAGAGCATTTTTCATTATAAAGTATAGCTGATTTATTGGCGTACTCTCCAAATTTTTTTGCATTTATCTTTCTGCTGCAAGCTAGAACTTGTAATATGATTTTGAATCGTCTTATTAATTTATGATCTACACCTGTGATAGATGCTGTTTCCGGATCGGAAAAAAATCTCCTTGCAGTATTTCCATCATTTGTGTTTCCTTCCCCTTGTTTTGGTTGGTCGATTACGAGGCCTAGCTGTAGATATTTTTGTTGAATTTGTTTTTTTTTTGCTTTCTTTTTTCTTCATTTTCTTTGTTTTTTCTCACTGTTTCGCATAACGGACCAAATTCCAAATCATAACCCAATTTAAGAATATGCTCCATGAAATGTATTCTAGCATGAAGAGGGGACATACCAAATTCGTAGGCTTCCTTAAAACTATTGTCTTCTGCATACCTGCTCATATCTTAAAGGGCTATGTCGCAATAGTTTTTTTTTACCATTTACAAATTTTTATCTTTTATTACCACTTTTAGAAGCATAAAAAACCCGCACCCTCACCCCTTTTTAAAGGTGAAGCATACCTGCTCATATCTTAAAGGGCTATGTCGCAATAGTTTTTTTTACCATTTACAAATTTTTATCTTTTATTACCACTTTTAGAAGCATAAAAAACCCGCGCCCTCACCCCTTTTTAAAGGTGAAGCATACCTGCTCATATCTTAAAGGGCTATGTCGCAATAGTTTTTTACCATTTACAAATTTTTATCTTTTATTACCACTTTTAGAAGCATAAAAAACCCACACCCTAACTCCTTTTTAAAGGTGAAGCATACCTGCTCATATCTTAAAGGGCTATGTCGCAATAGTTTTTTTTTTTACCATTTACCTGTTATTTAAATTGTTTCCCATTGTTTGTCAGGTATTTAAACTATATAACTCTAATTCAGACTATTAATGTTTTTGAAAGATACCTATGTAAATGTACCTGTAACAATTAAGCGCATTATATCTCAACCATTTTTTATAAGTATATAACAAGATGGATAAAGGTCCAATATTTTTGGCAGTTACAAACATCACCTTAAACTTAATATATCCTAACCACATAGTGGACAACTTTTGTATTCATAAATTTTGCAGAAAATATCTAACCTTGGGTCAGAAAAATTGTTCTGGTGCACACGGGCGGATACTGGTGGGTGGGTTCGGACTATAGAAGAGTGCAAGATTTTTTCTGACTGCTTTTGACTGGCAGGAGTTATGCTCTATTAAGTAGGAGATTTTCGGAAAATTTGTACCTTTTTAATTTCGGAATGACACAGTGATTTTACATTTTTAACATTAATAGTATGGAAGCCACGAAATTATACAAAATTTACTTCACTTCAAAATCTTTTAAATCAAAAAAGTTACTGTCATTCAAAAATAAAAATTTACAAAGAAATTTTTAATTTTAGCAAAATACTGAGAAAGCCCATTTTCGAAGACCCTGTTCGCTGTGATATAGTTGAGGTAGAGTCGCAATTTTTTGGCTCCCGAGGTTTACTAGTATTTACTTTCAAATGAATAACATAAGTTTAAAATCGGTAATAAAAAAAAAAAAATGATTTTTGGCCGCCTTCTCAAAATATGGTCCACTGTGCGTCGTGTGTGCAGTATTACAGTACTGGCCTAGTCATACAATGGTGTTAGCGCAGGGTGTTCATTGAAGTTCCGAATATAGTTTTATTTACACAACCATTGGTTGACTGTTTAATTTAATATGCTAGTTCTGAATCAGTTTTCCAATTTTTTGCATGGAGTATGCCTGCCATGTGGAAATAGTACAAATGTTATAAATTTTTCAGAATAATTCTTGTATTTAATAAAAGTGGATATTAAAGGGGATTATTAAAAATTATAAAAATATTAATTATTGAACATTTTGTCTGCGGGAAGTTTCAGTTTTAAAATAATCGGTTTATTTTGATTATTTATACAATATTGGCCACCACGTAGTGCTAGGGCAGAATTTAATGATACTCTTAAGATACAGTAGTTAATATTGTCACTTATTGTCGACTCGATTAGTTTAATAACAATTTATAATAATACAACAAATATGTTTCCCAAATTGAAGAAATCTGAGTGAAATTTTAATTTCACTTTTGTTGAGGAATTGTGTATTTTTTTTTCTTAGCTAAGAAAAGTACAAAAAACAAACTACAAAAAAGAGCATCAAAATGCTACCAGTAACAATTACAACCATAAAATGTATAACTTGAGAAAAAAAATGTCACATTAATTGAAATTTTATTGGCAACTTGTTGCGCCATTTCTTTATTTTGCCATAAAATTTATTGTTGACCAGTTATTTTATTGTAACAACGTTTTTTTTTTTGTATTTGCGTGAAAGTACAATTTCTTTGTGGTTTGCTTTTAACAGTTTATTTTTTCTTGCCCGAATTCAGTTTTGTAATAAAAGTATAATAACAGATGTTTTTATACTCGTATTATTAAAATAAAAGTAAAAATAATTTCGAACTTGGTCTGTGGTTTTTTGAAAAATACACAGATTTTTGTCAGAATAAATAAGATAATTAAATATAAATCTAACAAACAAACAAAAATTTCCTCGCTTCAATGCGTCATCTCAATTATATGTAAAGTGCATATGTAGGTATGTACAAAACCGTACATCACATATGACAACTCTTACGAAAACTGAGAATAGTGGAAATTAGAAGTGTAAATATTCAAAAAATTAAAAAATAACGATTGTTTGTTTGGACAGAGTTGTATCTTCTGAAATTAATACAAAGTAAAGCTGTATGGTAGAAAACTGAATCTAACCACACTGCTCGTAGGCCTGACTTTAGGTGAGTGTGTTAAAGCGCTCACCAAAAGGTGCAAGTACGAGTGTATGTGAAAGTTCATGGTTAAAACCTCACGGCCGCCCTAAGTAGAAAACTTTTCATATAGAAACAATCTATTCAATTAAAAACATAACAATTACTACAATGTTCAATAAATCGCTGATGAAGGCTGAAATGCCAGAAACCGGTCCGATTAGGAATGCAGTGCAGTTATGAATTTTTGTAATATATGCTTTCCTCTTCTTTACCACGAACCATTTAAACAAAATTAATATTAATTACAGTAGTAATTACAATATGTCTGAAAAATTACTATAAATCTAATGAACAATTAAATATAAATTTTTATTTAAATTATGCTCATAATTTAATGATTACCCACATTTCAAAAAATTTCATCTATTTTAGTTACACACAGAAAACGGATTCTCTGTGCCAATCGCAGTTTCAGGCAACTGATTTTTGAAGTAAATTCTATTGTTTCTATAATTGAATTTTGATATTTTTTTATTGATGGCTACAACCATTTACAGATTTCAAATGCATAATTGCGGTAATTACAATTTCACTTTGAAATAATTTTAAATACTATTTATTTACATAATAAAAATAAATAAGGTAAAAATATCTTAAAGCTGCTAATTGTTGCAGAATCGGTGGTCATTATACTCTAAAAGTATTCTTTTAAAACTCCTTCTTTTAACTCGAAGTCTCTGTCTGTCTGTCTGTCTGTCGGTCGTGGGTCTACCTCATTTCCCCTTATCCAATTGATCTGTAACTTTGCCCATAGTTTTGTTGTGACTACAGATTAATTTTGAGGTAGTCACACACAGTCACGCATAGTTACGCACAGTCACGGAGTGATCTAAATGTCATCTCCTCTCATCCGATCGATCTGAAACTTTGTCCATACACTTTGACTTAGTCACGCACAGTCACGCACAGACACGGAGAGATTTAAAACGGACTTCCCCTCATTAAATCAATCTGAAACTTGGGCGATATACTTGTTGTAAAGAGAAATTAACATCGACATAGTCACGCACAGTCACGCAAGGTCACGCACAGTCACGGAGTGATCTAAATGTCATTTCCTCTCATCCGATCGATCTGAAACTTTGTCCATACACTTTGACTTAGTCACGCACAGTCACGCACAGACACGGAGAGTTTTAAAACGGACTTCCCCTCATCCAATCAATCTGAAACTTGGGCGATATACTTGTTGTAAAGAGAAATTAACATCGACATAGTCACGCACAGTCACGCAAGGTCACGCACAGTCAAGGAGAGATTCAAAACTCATCTGTATAAGTTAAGAAAGAGTTTTAATCAAAACTTTGCTTTTATGGGTTAGATTATTTAATATATAAACATGTCTATAAAAATCATAAAGTCTATTATAAGACTGCACAGGTACGACGGCCATAATTTCTTTATTTCTGTCTGGTTTTTTGCTGATTCAAGAATTATCAGCAGAGCATATAGACATGTTTATATATTAAATAATCTAACCCATAAAAACAAATTTTTTTTTAAAACTCTTTCTTTCCCTATGCATATGAATATTGAATCTCTCCGTGACTGTGCGTGACTTTGCCTGACTATTTTAAAATTCTTCTTTGGCCACAACAAGACTATGGACCAAGTTTCAGAGTGATTGCTTGAGGTGAAATGGGGTCTCAATCACTCCGTGACTGTATGTGACTACCCCAAAATTAAGCTATAGTCGTAAAAGGATACTTGGATGAGGGGGAATGGGGTTGCCCCATAGCAGACAGACAGACAGAGAGTATGGGTTAATAGAAAGAGTTGAAAAATAAGTAATAATTACACTCCTCGAATATCTTATGTAATTCAAAAAATTTATAAGAAATTAAAATTTTTTAAGATTTCATTCAATTAAATTGGTACAGCAGTTAACAATTATAATAAAAATGCTTATTGCCTGATTAATTTTTTCTGGTAGTAAGGGAGTTCTAACTAATCTTTTTTCTATATGTAGCTACAGTTATTGAACCATAGTTCTTTCTAGATAGCAATACTAAAAGATATGATGCCCTCGAATTGTAAAACTTCCACATGTACTGCAGGTGCTGGCATTTCTCTATTACTCCTCATTTCCCCATATTTCCTATGGATTGGATCACGAACGTTATGATATAAAAGATTTTTGTTTCCCGCCAAAAATTTTGAATTTTTAGATCTGACAAACGTATAAGGTAACAAAATGCAAACCATATTGTTAAGTTTTCGATTTTTGTGTTCCCCAATATATTTTTTTTTTAATATATGAACAAATGAAATTTTTGTCTAATTTAATTTTAAGATTTGAACACTTATTGTTAGTTAACATTATATAAGTGAAGATCCAATAAATAAAATACGAGAAAAAAAAATGTTCCAAAACAATTTTAAGGAGTGATTATTTTAATGAGTGATTATTAACCATACCTATATGTACAGCATTAGAGAATCATCTGCTCAGTGGGTCAGTGATGAGGAAAACTATTAAAATAGCGTTTCTAGGAGAATTTCGCATCGATCTTGGAATACATAGTGAAATTGCAACTGGCGATAAAAATATTGGCCCTAGAATTATGGGAATTAGAAAAAAAATTTTAAATGTCAGCTTCCTTCACAAGTATATACTTACATATGTATCATTGTGTATACTTGGTATTTTTGTTAATATTGAATCGAAAATGACAAAACTTATTCCAGTGTGGCATGTAAGCCACAGTTCGTATATACTCGGCCGTTGTTAGATTATGCAAATTAAATTATATTTTGAAAAACTATTTCCTTAAATTTTAAATTAATTTTAAATGAAGTCAATTATACTCAGTCATAAAGCAGACATATCGATCATGACTTAAAATAAGGTAGATTCAATTTGATTGAGTATATTTGTGTATATAATTTTTTATTTTATTTTCATTTATACATATGCTGGATTGTCATGTTTCTAATGTAGCTCGAATTGTGCAATACAAAAAAAAATAATCAAGTACCGAATCTTTGATACCCTCCATCTGTGTTTTAAAACCATTATTATAACCAAGATAATTAACACCAAGAGACAGAAAAGGCTAAATTTCACATTATTATGGCTCGATTATTTATACTAACCAGCAGATTCCATCGCTCGAAATTCGAGTGCAATTTCTAGGCAGCTTTATTTTTCAACTTAGCCAATTCACAAATAACACTTTTATGGTTTATTATTATTATTGTGAATGAAGATAAAAACTCATTAACAAATACATTAACAAATTTAATAAAACACACATAGCATATGTATAATTTTTTTATATATGTGTTAGTAGCAACTTTAAATGCTATTTACTCACAAAATAAGGAAAAAAAAAATAAAATCTGTCAATCTGCAAAACGGCTAAAAAGAAATACCTTTCAAATAATATACGTTTGGTGAAAATCGGGATAAAATGGTAGAACGAAACATCAGTCAAAAGAAATCGCCTAGCCTATGAATAAGATAATTGAAAATCTGAGAGTAACTATTAAATGCAAGCAGCATAAATGTAAACACATACAATTATATTTTTGTTTGTTTGTTTATTAGCGATGCATACACATTTTTTTTTGTTGTTGTTCCCTTGTACAAAAAAAGAAAAAACAACAACAAAAATGTATATTCATCTATATGCAAATGTTCTGTTATGTATAAACACGTTTAACTATTTTTAGTTTTTTATATGTAATTTTATTGGAGCATCTTTGCAATTATGTGTATCATTTTCCGGCTATTAGGCCTAAGTGGTACCACTCCTCCTTTTATAAGGATCAAGAATATATATAGTTTATAGGGTCTCTGGAATTTATTTCGATGATTTACAAATGGATTGACAAACTAATATATATCCTCTGCACGGTGGTGTGGTGGGTATAAAAACAAAAATAATCTCTGAAATCCATTACAGTTTTGATTTCTTTTTTCCTCCATTTTATTCCACAGAAAACGTTTATACACCTACGCAATTACAAAATACACACTCCCATCGTCAACGCAATCATCATCATTTACAAAAAGACAAAAATATCACCATAAACAGCAATTGCAGTTAATGCATATTAATATCGTCACATATTCGTACACAGTTAACGACGAGATGTCAATATACTCGTAATATATCTTCACTGATAGGCGAAATTAATTCAAATATAAAATTGGATATTTTGTTCGCAAAACAGCGTTGTGTGATGGTTGAAAATGTCAACACAACATAAAGTTTTGTACAATTGAATATGACGAATATTGTTTTTTTTGTTATTGTAGTCGAAATTTATTTATTGCACAATTATAAAATTGAAACCTTTTACCAAAAAACTACGCTTATTTTATTTTTTTTTCGCATTAAATTGGTTTCAATAATAGTTTTATCTATCGTCTTAACCGGATGTTATTTTTCACTAAAAATATGGCCTGAAGCTGTTGAAGCCAGAGTAGCGATCATTTATAATTGGAGATATTGTAAAATATACGAGTATGTATTTGATATCGGTAACAAAACTGGGTGATTTTTAATATCAGAAATTAGCAAGCCAATGAAACTAACCTAATTATGATATGTAATCCATCTCAAAGACAAAGCTGTTTAAAATGAAAATATATATTTTCAATAAAGTTTGTATCAAAAATATTATACACGCATTCATACACGCGAAAAAGAGATTCAGTATAGCAACTGAATTTATAACAAAACGAATTCATAACCTAATTTTAGATTTGTTACTTTACGAGTAGATAGTGTATCTTGTCACAAAAAAAAATGCTTATTAGATATAAAATTTTGCTTGAGATAATCGAAAATACAGTTACTTAACTTTAGAATAATTCGGTTGACGATTTTTAGCTCTTTTTTAAAACAGCTTCCCGATATTTTGGGTTAAATTTCTCTTAAAATACAAAAAAATTCCTTCGCATACTTTTCTAATGATATATTAGAATAGGATCATATTAAAGAGAAACAGGGAATACGTGACATTTTGAATGCAAGCAAATTTTTTTAAATAACAATACACTTTATTGAACGGTTTTGCAATTTTTTTTTTTTTAATTTTTTAAGTTCCTCAAAATAAACATGCACTTGATCAGTGATATTATTCTAGGAGATTAATATCTTTCTGAAGAACCATGTCTTAAAGCTTGAAAACAAAAATAGAGGTGGGGCTAAATATGGAAAATATGACACATTATATAGTAATTTACTAATTGGATTACTATCCAATCTTGTCATGGCCATGAACCCGTATATTGCGCTGATGAAAAGTCACTTAATATTGGTCTTTTAAGTTGGTATAATTTTCACTGTTTACTGACCTTCTTCGACACCGTATTGCCTGAAGCAACCTACTGTTTAGACTGCTGCTTAATTTTCAGTGTGTTTAATCCACCTTTGCACAACGGTATAAAATCTCATTCCAAAAAGGTTTCACAACATTATGTTGTAGTTATTTATTAGTAAACGCGACAGTTAGATCCAAAGAAGAAGCGTTCAGTAATTGGCGTATGAATAAAACAATACGTAAAATATTCTGTAAATGTACAATTTCTAAATACCTTGTATCAAAAATTCATGTTATATTTTATATTTTATCTTTATAGCCTAGGGTTTCGGAAAAAAATATGACCCCATTAACCCTTATGGAATTTGGGGTCACATGTGACCCCAAGCTAATAAAAGACAATTTATTCAAAAAAGATAATTTAATACTAATCCCGAATTTTATAACTGTTAAGTCATTTCAAGGATTTTTTTTTTGCATTTTATTATTTTATTAATATTTTTTCATCATTTTATATTTTTCATCATTTTATATTTTTGTAGTTTATATTCTTTTTAATATTTTTGAATTTTATGAATTTATTCCTTTAAGTATTAGTATTTTTATTTAAGTTTTCGGCTATAATAAGTTTTAATATTGAACTGTCATCACTATATGTCAAAAGGCTTGGGAAATTTGAAATGTTAGCTTTAAGGATCCATTTTGAATTTTTAATAAAATCATTCTTGTACTGAATTTGAGACAGACCGGTCTTGAAATTTTTTCGTGCGAATTCATATATCACAGAATAGTCCGCCATATTTAATAAAATAGAATTTAAATAATTAAACTCAATTTAAAATAACAGTGGTTGCAAAAATTGATTTCGCAACAACTTCTTAAAAAAGCTTAAGGAAAAACATTAACAATTTGTTGGAAATATTAAACTATAGAACGTAAAATCTGATAGAAAATCATATTTTCCCATAAAAACATAAATTTTCAATCGCGTTGAGCCACCTCTAAATGTTTTTTGATTGGCCCAAAACTTTGTATTTCTCAGTTTTTTTACTATTCGCATATTTCTACGGGGTTAGACCGAGAGTTTGAACACTTTTTTTTATTAAGGGCGACCCTAGTGGATACAGGTGCAGACATATGTCTGATACATAAGGAAAATCTTGTGAAAAATACTTTCGTCAACAAGTGGAAAATAATACCACTTAGTGGTGTAGGCGAAAGAATCATTTGGTCAATGGGCACTACTGATCTTGAAATTAGTTGAAAGAACTTTGTGGTAACTCATGAATTTCATATGGTACATAATGACTTCCCAATATCATGTAGCGGAGTTATTGGAATGAATTTTTTAAAAAATTTTAATTGTAGCATTAATTTGATGGAAGATGAGGAATATCTCATCATGAGACCATGAAATTTTCGGACCCTGGCAATTCCGATACATCACACGTACTATGATAATTACGTTGTTTTACCAGCGAGGGGTCAGGTAATACGAAGGATACCATTTACCACTCTCTATGAGGAATTACCAGTATTGAACCAGGAAATATAACCATTGCGAATACAATGATTCGTGGCGATAACGCATATGTTAGAATTCTTCATACTAACAAGAAAAGCATAACGATAAATATTAATAACATTAAACATGAGAACATTAACATTAAACTCTTACGAAAACTGAGAATAGTGGAAATTAGAAGTATAAATGCAAAAAATATTCAAAATTCAAAAATAACGATTGTTTGTTTGGACAGAGTTGTATCTTCTGAAATTAATACAAAGTAAAGCTGTATGGCACGAAAACTGAAAACTAACCGCACTGCTCGTAGGCCTGACTTTAGGTGAGTGTGTTAAAGCGCTGACCAAAAAGTGCAAGTACGAGTGTATGTGAAGGTTCACGGTTCAAAACCTCACGGCCGCCCTAAGTAGAAAAAATTTTCATATAGAAACAACCTATTCAATTAAAACATAACAATTATCACAATGTTCAATAAATCGCTGATGAAGGATGAAATGCCAGAAACCGGTCCGATTAAGAATACAGTGCAGTTATGAATTTTTGAAATATATGCTTTCGTCTTCTTTACCACGCACCATTTAAAACATGAGAATTTGAACGAATTTGGAAAATAGAAAAGATAAAATTTTTAAAAAATTATCGAAAAATTTCCCTAAAGAATTCGAATGTGAACTAACAACGTTATGCACAAATTATTCTGATATATTTGCTTTGGAAACAGAGACAATTTCCACAAACAACTTTTACAAGCAACATTTAAAGCTGGGTGATAATACACCAATATTTGTAAAAAATTATAGAATCCCTCATTCGCAGAAATTAGAAGTTGAAATATAAGTAAAAAAGTTAATAGATAATGATATTCTAGAACCATCAACCTCAGAGTACAGCAGCCCATTGCTAATTGTACCAAAAACTGGGCTCCCAAATTCAAATAAGAAAAGATTGCGATTAGTTGTAGACTACTGCCAAGTGAATAGCAGATTATTGGCAGATAAATTTCCACTCCAGAGAATAGAGGATATTCGCGATCAATTAGGATGAGCAAAATACTTTTCGTGCCTCGACTTGATGTCAGGTTTTCACCAAGTTGAGCTACATGAAGATTCAAGAGACACTACATCATTTTCAACTGAAAATGGCTCTTATCGTTTACAACGACTCTCTTGCGATCTAAAGATAGCTCCAAATTCATTTCAAAGCATGATGACTCTGGCATTCACTAGTTGTGTTGGGCTGCTCTGCAAAACATATGATGAACAATTTAACAGATGTTTTTAATCTTTGCCGAAAACACAATCTGAAATTTAATGTACGAAGTTACTTGTCTAGGACATAAGTGTACCAGTGAGGGTATTCTACCGGATGATGGAAAATATTCAGTTATGGAGAATTATCCAATACCGTCCAATGCGGACGAAGGTTTATTAGGAATTTCGCTGACTACTCCCGTCATGTAGCGAAACTGGCAAAGAAAAACGTAGAATTCAATTGGAGAGTCGAGTGCCAAAAACCTTTTGAATATTTGAAAAACGCTCTACACAGATACTCCAGTATCCAGACTTCACTAGGGAATTTTGTATCACAACGGATGAGCCTACTATTGACCTCACATAATCTGATCTGTTCATTTTTTGAAACATTTGCTATCTCCAGCCCACAAGTGTCTTAAAGTTGCCTATTTTCCCAGCTTCCGACCATTTTCCAAAACTCATTCAGTCTCGATTCACTGTCGCCTTCTTTAAGGGTTTTCCGGGTATAAATTACTATTATCGCAAAGGAGTCCAGTTTAAAAATTTGATTTTTCATACAAATTTCATGTATTCATGTATAGTAGTAGTATCTACGGAAAAGTATGAAACGGTTGTTGTTTTAAACAGATGTCGTAGAGGTACCAACTTGTATTCTCGGTAATTTCTTTGTTTACATTCATTTTCTTTTTCACTTTAAAATATCTAAAGTGTTAAACTCGTGAGTTTTCTTCAGTTAATTCCCTTGTCTAATAACTCTCTAGCTGATGAATAGCAGCCAACAGATTACCTTTCATTTCATACTTATTTGCTACTAGACTTTTAATATTCAATGCATTTGCTGAATTTCCATAAGGGCGTTGTTAAGTTTTTTTTCCCGTTTTAGTATATGACTAGGATTTTTAATTATTAATTTTCTTTGGTAATAAAAAAAAAGTAATATTCTATAAAATTTTATAGCCATATAAAAAAGTATTCAGTATTCAAGTACGGTTATAATAATTGAAAATCGTTGTCATGTTGTGTGTACTTGTACATATACTTGTAATTATTAATATATTTAAATTAAAAGTCGTGTTAAAACGATTAAATATTCACCGATAACACTTATAACCATACTGTAGAGTTAGAACTTATAATTCCATAAACATAAAAAAACAAACAAATGTTGGAGAGAAAAAATTTAAAGTCGTATAAACAACATGTATTCATTTTGTTACAATCAATTCGAAGATATAGCAAAAACAAATATAAAAATCATAAAAAGACATAAAGGAAAATTATTAAATAACAAAAGGTGGTTAATCCTAACGGCTAGCCATCTCTTTAATGATGTTGACAAATGGAATTTTTAATTAACCCACAACGCACAGTGGCGCTCATAGAACAAATGAGGTTGCAAAACCTAACATTTTGTGCGCGCTTACGATATTTTTAATAAACTCATCTTATAGAAAATTGTTCAAAGATTACAAATTTTCTATCTTCAATAAAATCAGGTTTTTAGTTTAGAAGATATAACTCTTCAAAGTTGAATGGTTCTCAGGCAATTTTTAGGCAATATGGTCCAGTTTCAGGTAGAATATAAAAAACTAGGTAACTAATCGTATTTTTAAACTCTTTCTTTTAACTCGTACTCTCTGTCTGTCTGTCGTGGGGCAACCCCATTCCCCTTATCCAATAGATCTGAAACTTGGCCCATAGTCTTGTTGTGACTATAGACTAATTGTGGGGGAGTCACGCATAGTCACGGATTGATCTAAATGTCATTTCCCCTCATCCGATCGATCGGAAACTCGGTCAATATAAGTGCTATAAAAAAAGATTAATTAATCATGCAGTCATGCATGATCATGCACAGTCACGGAGAGACTTAAATTCATTCATCCAATCATTCTGAAAGTTGGTCGATATACTTGCTGTACAGAAAGATTAACTTCGACATAGTCACATACAGTCACGCATAGTCACACATAGTCACGGAGTGATTTAAACCCAATTTGCAATCATCCGAACGGTCTGAAACTTGTTGTGACCAAAGACTAATTTTAAAATAGTCACGCAAAGTCACGCACAGTCACAGAGTTTTAATAAAAGCTTTGTTTTTATTGGTTAGATTATTTTATTTTTATTGATTTATATATTTATTCGGTATTTTACAGAAAAAAAATTGCTTTGTGTTTCTCCAGGTAAATCGCTACTTACCAACTGTCTAAAAAAATATAATTTTCTATATATTTCTATATATTTTCAAAATGAATTCTTTGATTATTCCTTTACCTAATTAAACGAATTCCAGCTGCTCCCAGCTGCTCGTTCCATTGCTAGAGGTAAAAAAGGTAAAAAATACATTGTTCCAGTTTTCAAACACACAATTTTTAGGCAATTTGGTCCAGTTTCAGGTGTAACATAAAAAAAAACTGTTTTGCATTTTTTTATTTCTATTGATTTATATATTTATTCAGTATATAATAGAAAAAAATTGTTACTGTTTCTCCAGGTAAATCGCTATTTACTAACTGTCTATTTTTTCACTATTTTTGAACGTTGGTGGAAAATGAAAATATTTTTTTATGGATAATAATTTTAAAACATAAAAATCTCGAAAAAGCAACTTAAAATATAAAATTGTTAAAAATCATGTTTTCTAGTCAATATAAATATTATTTTTTCATGCCGTTAACAAATTTCAATTTTGATAATCCATAAGTAAGTAACTAGAAGGCGTAGCAGCTTATTCAAATTCTTATTTCATGGGGTGGATAATTTTATATAATATGACTTTTAAGTTATTTGATTATCTTAATCGGTTCAAAAGTTGTGATTTTTGCAAAGAAAAGGCTGAAATGGCGCCACCGTAGAACGCCCGCCGATTTCTTTGAAGAGGATATTTCTTAAATGTTGAATCATGTCTACTATAAAAAAAAAATTGAGAAAGAATGTTTGAATTGAAACTTAAGAATTGTGTAATATCTAAAATGGTCCTCTAAGGGAAGTAAACTCATTTCGATACACGAGAACAGCTAGCAACTTTTTATTCAAATGTGGTTTCTGGTTACCTGCTCGGCTTAAAAGAGGTTAAGAACACATTTTAACGAACAATTTACTTCTCCAGCATTTCTTATATTATATTATTGTGACTTTATAAAGTCACTAGCTGTTTTTACCCGGATCCAAAGGCCATTACAACTAACTATGTTTTAGCATGGATTATTTTGAGTGCATGATGTTTAGAAGTTTCGAATTTAAGTTTTATTTTATTTATTTATTTATTTATTTATTTATATTAATTACAATGCAAAGTAAATTTGTATTCTAATTTGGGTCCAGGGATAAGCCGGGTGACAAAGACCATTTGGCTGGTTTTTGCAGCGACAGACCAAAGCCTCTGGTGGGAATCGAACCCACAACCCCCGCATGATAGGCGAGCACGCTACCTACTCACCTACCGGGGCGCTTATTTTAGAGCTTTGGGATATACAACATTTCTTGTTTTTCCTGCTGGTGCATATACGAAAAGATTGTGCTAGCTCCCAACTCTGGAGCAGGCGACATATAGTTGTCTAGGAGAAAATCAGGGATACTCTAAGTTGATACCTGCTACCGTAAGGTATTTTTATGGTATTTTTGTGTTTAATATATATTTGTATCTTTAAATTAACATATTACAAGCCAATTCAGATGCTGATATAAAGCAAAATTAAAATTGCCAAGATTTATAGTCAAGAATAATTTGCATAATTTCAAAGTTCTCAAAATGTTGCAAAGTATTTGCTTTTAGTTTAAAAATTATTACCCTTCAGACTCTTGTGAAGGGATCTTAATAATTTTTCTACTTTATTAATAGAAAAATAATAAATTTTTTTACATAGAAGTTACTTCTTTCTATAAAAAATACTTTTTTTTATATATAAGAAAATTATAGTCACTCTAGACCGACTATACGATACCCTTTACCATGATTTAGAGTCCTAGCTCTTCGGTCCAACTCATTGGATATAGAAAATAAGCATAAACCAAATTTGAGTGCCATTGTTATTCATTTTTTGGCTGCAGATATGAAAAAGTTCTTATCGGGTTATATATTTATATGGGGACTAGGTCGAAAAATGGACCAATCCTGACCATATTTGGTAGTCACTTATATTTTGAAAAAATACGTACGAACCAAATTTGAAAAAAATCTGTGCAATATTTTTGTTTTTTGAAAGATTTAACTGAAGACCGGGAACCAGCTTCATATTGTGCTATAACTAAGAATTGTGCTATAGGTTTTATTTTTGGACTACTGATACATGGGTATAATAAACATATACAAACCCAATTTGACTGAGATCTGTATAATAATTTGGATCTTATGGCCATTTATTTCGAATTCATTGGTCATTTCACCAATTTCAATAGTGTTCAGTGAAAGCTTATATACCAAATTTCTTGAAAATATATTCGCGACCTGTAGTTTGACTACAAAATTTACATGGGCATCGCTAAATCGAGTCAGAAAGTGATTCTGAGTCAATCGGTATAATAAAAGATGGATCTGGTAGTTACAAACAGCAGCACAAAGTCATTATACCCTGACCACATTTTTATAACCTATAAAAATTTAATGGCCTCATAATTGTGAAATGCAACTTATAAAACTACAGATTAAAAGAAATCAAACATATTCTGTTTTATGTATTCGTATTTATACAAAATCTTTATGGAACTGTTCTGCAGCTAATAAAGTCATAAATCTATTTCCTGGATTTATTTCAGCATATAAGAAAAGGTCTGCAGATACATTATATTAATAACATAAGAAAAAGTTATATTTTTCCGATTTGAAAGTTAAGAATCTAAAAAATGATTAACTTTTCTATATTAGAACCGATTATAAAAGTTGTTGTTGCAGACGGGCTTGTCCAAATATCAATTAGCTCTTTAAGTGTAAACTAGCAGAGGTTCGTAAAGTACCAATTCCAGAACTTTACCAAATTTTATAATAAAAAATTCCAACCGTAATATAATATGGGTGTGAATCTAAACAAAATTTGTTGTACGAATTTCGTTTAAAATTTAACTGAAAAAATTAAAAAAAAAAAACTGTAAGAACATTATAGTCGGTCTAAATCGTCTATGCGATACCCTATGCCATGCAAAGGCTTTTATTTCCTATTAATTGGATACAGAAAATAACCATAAAGCAAGTTTGGGTGGCAGTGTGTTTGCCTGCAGAGATGAAATAGTTGATATTTATATTTAGATTAGGTCGAATAATGGATGCATCCTGAACATAACATAATTGTTAAGACAATGTACAAATCAAAATCTGTGCATAATTTTTGTTTTTTGATAGATCTAAGTGAATATCGGGAAGCACTTTTATATGAGAGCTTTGGCAGAATTGTCCTTCAGTGCTTATTTTTAGACCACTTGTTAATGAGTGTAATAAGCATATATGTATGGCATTTTAAGTCGATCTTATATCAGTATGGGAATTAGGTCCGAACGTGCACCAATTTGCACCAATTCTAATAGCGTTCATTGTATGCCAATGAGAACTTATATACCAAATTTCGTCAATACATATTCATATTTGTGATCTGCAGTATTTTTACAAGGTTTACTTGGACACATAGACTGACGGACAGAGGGATAAACAGACGGACGGACGGAAAGTGATCAGAAAGGGATCGACTCAGAAAGTGATTCTGAATCGATCGGTATTATAAACGATAGGTCTAGGTAAACACCAGCACAAACTCGTACAACATAGTGGATGGTATAGGGTATAAAAATAAAGCTCTATAGAAAATATAATTATAATACTGTTAATATTTTACTGAAAGTTCCTGATTAAATTCTAACTCATTCAAGTTCGGAAATATTTAAAAATATATTTTTTTTCTAAACTAAGATCGAAAATAGTGTACAAAGAAACTTGCAAATAATTGAAGACTTTCTTTGGCAAAGAACATTAACAAAACAGACATCAGCTACTGTTAGTTAATGTAGTACGAGTGTATTCTATTATATATTTTTTATTTTGTATGTAAATCAAATGATTAAACAAACAAAAAAAAAAAAACTACTAGTACCAACTAAAACTCAGCAACCAAAAAAGAAACCAATTTCAGTTAGTTGCGCTTAGATAGTTGCCACCTAAATCATCCCATTCTCACATACCCGTACATAAGTATGAGTAGTTACTAACGCTTTCTAGATTTTCCGTTTAAAAGATGGTTGGATATAAATGTGTACGTATAAATACGTATCTTGATATTTTATGTTCAAAATTGTTTGTTGTTCGAATTTGATTGGCTTGTGTTAAATACTTTTTAACTTTTAAAAATTAACTTGGAATTTTACAAATAGAAGGAAACTGAGAAATAAATAACGTGTAAATAACATGAACAAAATACGTTTCGTTATACTGAGGTGCATTATTTGTATTCCTTCGAATTAATTGCGAACATAATCAATAGGGATTTATTTGGCGAAGTGATTAAAGCAATCTCAGAATATCTCCTTGTTACAAGTTCTGAAAGTATATAATGAAGTTTAAACAACAGGAACCTTGTTAAAACATTGAGGTCAGCGCAACCAATTATGAGAAAGTATGATTAACCGCAATGTTATACACACGAATAGAACAGTTCCAAGATTTATTCAAGAACCTGACTAAATCCAAGATGCATTCAAGATGGTTAACACTTCTGCTTTTTGCAGTTAAAAAGTCAGTAGTTTTTGAAAAGTCGAGTTGTTTAATACCAATTTTTTTTAGCCAGTCCCCATTATTATATTCGCATCCATATTTAATAAAAATTACATCGATATCAAATATTCCGCTCTTTGATAAGGAAACTGTTCTAAGCTCCCAGATTTAGTCGAAATTTTCACACAAGCCAGGTCCTGATGGTGTTCCTGCTTGTATTTGGAGAAATTGCGCTCAAATTCTAAGATTGCTCATGACGGGTATTTTTAACAATCTTTTGCGAATTACTTATATTCCAACTTATTGGAAAGAATCATTTATTATGCCTTTCTATATGTCAGGTGGTAGGGCAAATGTAGATAACTGTAGGGGTACAGCAAAGCTGAGTGTTATTCCTAAGTTAATGGGGAAACTTGTTGCCGGCAATCTCTTTTGTCAACTAAAGTCGACAATGTCTGCATTTCAACATGTCTTTTTGAAATCAAGGTCAACAGTCACTAATCTTCTAGAATTTTCGACTCAAAGGTTTCGTTAATGACGAGCAGTCATATAGGGTGGATCATAATATTTTACCTCTAAAGCCTCTGAATCTATTATCTTGTGGATTGAATCGTATCTTATATTTAGAACTCAAAGGGTCATGTTTCACAATATGGCAGTCATTTGGGCCAGTTATTGCTTTTAATATTCGTAAATAATATTCTTACTTCGAATTTCGAATTGCAACATTCATATTTATGCAGATGATGTTAAGTTATTTCACAGTTTCAATGACATAAATCGTCATTTTATTCTTCAGATAGGTATAATGTGAACTTGATAGAACTGAATCTTAAGAAATGTAAACATATATGGTATTTTCAGAAGGGGGAAAATTTCTAATGAGTATTGAACATTTTTGGATCTTGGTGTACTTATGGATAGTAAACTTGGCTTCGCTGGTCATAATAGTGTGATTGTTAATAAGGAAAGATCTCTACTTGGTTTCGATAAAAGATGGGTTAAGGAGTTTCCTGGTCCATATGTTACTAAACAGCTTATAAGATGGCTCTTATAGGACCTATTTTGGAATATGCATCAATAATATGGAATCCATATTATCAGGTTAACGCCAATGCAATTGAGTCTGTGCAGAAAAAATTTTTGCTATTCTGTCTACGTAGTTTAGGTTGGAGTTATGATAACCTACCATCATATACTAATAAACTAAGGCTTATCATACTCCCACGTCTTGAGATTAGGGGGACCATGCTGGGTATTACCTTTGGACTCAACCTTGCGGATTGTGATGTTGACTCGGAGTTTCTTTTATCAAATTTAAAGTTTAACATACCTTGTAGATTCACAAGCTCCAGTTGGACTATTTTAGGACTAATAATGCTGGTTCTTATCCTTTCCGCAGAATTTGTCATAATTATAATTGAATACTTCAATTAACTAGTTTTTGTTCTTTATGTTTAAATTTGTCTGTTACATAATATCAGCTGACGACATAGTTCTGTGGCTGATTTACCACCACACAAATTACTTGCCAGCTCTTGTTCAGAATCCGTCAGGGTCCGGACCCTGATATGTACGCGGTCTCCACGCTAAGGGGACGTGCTACCTCGATTAGCAGGAGTGAATAAAATAGGAAGTTGTGTGAGACATTTACTTGTCGCATCATGAAGGAAAGATGTCATAGAACACCGAACTCTGATCTGCTTATAGGATGGGGGACTAGGATACATACAAAGCTGATGGCAAAATTATTAGATATCCATCCATCCTGATTAAATGCTACTGCGGTACCGGGGTGGTAAGGGCTAGATATCGTGGGACCACTATGTGATAGCGCGCTATCACTATGTCCATTAAAAAACAGATATATAGATAGTCAATTAGATAGACAGATAGATAATTATACTTGGGGAAATGTTAGAATCGTATACCCATAATCAAAACACTGGTAGTGCTGGCCCTTACAGTTCTGTTACAACCCATTATTTAGATCCGATTGGCCAGTATTCATTAATAATAAACTTATTTTTAGTTGGCACTTTGATGTTCACGGTTTAAGTCAATAAATTATGCTGGTGATGATGAATTACCAAGTGCTTGTTTTGTTTCATTTTTGTAACCTATACTATTATTTGCTGAGCGTATAAGTTAGTTCTGATATTTCTAACTACCATATAATATTGGACCTAGACCCATCTTTAACGACCCGGAATCACTTTCTGAGTCGTTTTGACTTAGCGATGTCTGCCCATCCATCAGTCTGTGTGTCCATGTAAACCTTGTAATCAAACTACAGGTCGCAAACCTAAATGTATATTGATGAAATTTAGTATATAAGACTTTATCGACCATAGGACAAGTGTTATTGAAATTGATGAACATCCGTACATGTTCAGAACTAGCCCCTTTATAAATATCCCTTATCAGGCTGCCTAAAATCACCATATGATCCCAATTATTACATATACATACATATATCGATAAAATTTGGTGCATTACACATACTAATTAATGGTCCAAAAATTATCCTTTTAGGAGCACCCATATAAAGACGATTCCCGATCTTCACTTCAATCTGTCAAAAAAAAAAAAAAAAAAAAAAATATTGCATAGATTTTTTAACTTTCGTTTATATATATTTTTGATTAGTTAATTTTTTGGCCTAGTGACTATATAAAAATATCTTTAGATATGAAATTTTTCATATCTGCACGCCACAGATTAATAACACTGTACCGAGGGTACATATTAGTTTGTCATTCCGTTTGTAGCGCATCGAAAAATGAATTTTCGAAACCCATAAAGTGTATAAATTCTTGATCCCTATAATAACTCGAGTTGATATAGCATGTCCGTCTGTCCGCCTTCTGTATCTCTGTCGGTCTGTCTGTTGAAATCACGTTCATTCACAAAATAAACCATTTACCTAAATAAACTTAGGTATTGACTATTGTTTTGAGCAGATTGGCATTTCAAATATGGAAAATCGGGCATCACTGTGCCAAGATGTGGCTTAAATTTTATAGAGACACTTCTAAAAAATGTTAAAAGTTCAGTATGTTTATTGCTATATTTCAGTATATATTAATGCCGTTTTCTTTTCTGACAAAAAATGTCGCCCTTTTTTGCCCTTTTTTGAATTTTTTTAAATATTCTGAGTTAAGAGCAACCTTATATTATATATCAATCGAAAGGTTTTGATTATTATCCTCTTGGAAGTCATAGGGTGAAAATATTCAAAAAAGGGGAACAATGGGGAAATATTCTCACACTATGACCTGAAAGAAGGCAATGGCTGGAATTTTTTGTGATTTACGAGGGCTCGACTTTGATGCCTTTCGATTGATGTATAAGATAAGGTTACTTTTAATTTAGAATATATAAAAAAATACACTTTTCGAAAAAAGGGCAAAAAAAGGGCGGCATTTTTTGTCATAAAAGAAAACGGCTTTAGTCTATAACATTGTTTACTTTTTAAATATTTATACCCTATACCACCCATTATGTGGTAAGCTTATAATGTGTTGATGTTTGTAACTACGAAAAATATTTTTATATTATAAATTTTCATAATATCCAAATTATCATATAGATCTCAGTCAAATTGGGTTTGTATATTTGATTACATCCGTTCATCAGTAGTCCAAAAACAAACCGAAAGTTTTGTCCAGATTTTTCTCAAATTTGGTTTGTATATGTTACCTTACCAAATATGGTTAGGATTAGTCCCTGTTTCGACCTTGTCCCCATATAGATATAGCATTCGATATGATATTTTTCATATCCGAAGGTAAAAAAGGTAATAACAATGCCACTCAAAAATTGTTTATGCTTATTTGCTATATCTAGTTAGTTAGACTGAGGGCCATTATTACAACTTGCCGTTAGTTAAAGGCAGGATTTTGTCGGACCGATAAATGGCTTTACATTATAAAACCTTTATTTATTACTTTTTTATCCATTAAGTATTATTATTATTAATAGTAATAACAATAAAAAAAATCATGTGAGTCCGATCACAAGGGAGATGTGTAAACATCTAATAATTAAAGAAAACATCAACATCATATTTCCCAGTGCATAAAAAATAAGTCGATTATGCTGTTTTCTGAAATTCAATTGATGTTTTCTGAAATGCAATCGATGTTTTCTGAAATTCAATTGATGTTTTCTGAAATTCTATTGATGTTTTCTGAAATACAATTAATGTTCTCAGCAATTCAAATAATGCTTTTTGAAATTCAATTGATGTTTTCTGAAATTCTATTTATGTTTTCTGAAATTCAAATGATGTTTTCTGAAATACAATTGCTGTTTTCTGAAATACAATTGATGTTTTCTGAAATTCTGTTGATGTTTTCTGAAATCTAATTGATGTTTTCTGAAACTCGAATGATGTTTTTTGAAATTATATTGATGTTTTCTGAAATTCTATTTATGTTTTCTGAAATTCAAATTATGTTTTCTGAAACTCGAATGATGTTTTCTGAAATTCTATTTATGTTTTCTGAAATTCAATTGATGTTTTCTGAAATACAATTGATGTTTTCTGAAATACAATTGATTTTTTCTGAAATTCTATTGATGTTTTCTGAAATTCTATTTATGTTTTCTGAAATTCAAATGATGTTTTCTGAAATACAATTGCTGTTTTCTGAAATACAATTGATGTTTTCTGAAATTCTGTTGATGTTTTCTGAAATCTAATTGATGTTTTCTGAAACTCGAATGATGTTTTTTGAAATTATATTGATGTTTTCTGAAATTCTATTTATGTTTTCTGAAATTCAAATTATGTTTTCTGAAACTCGAATGATGTTTTCTGAAATTCTATTTATGTTTTCTGAAATTCAATTGATGTTTTCTGAAATACAATTGATGTTTTCTGAAATACAATTGATTTTTTCTGAAATTCTATTGATGTTTTCTGAAATTCTATTTATGTTTTCTGAAATTCAAATGATGTTTTCTGAAATACAATTGATGTTTTCTGAAATACAATTGATGTTTTCTGAAATTCTATTGATGTTTTCTGAAATTCAATTGACGTTTTCTGAAACTCGAATGATGTTTTCTGAAATTATATTGATGTTTTCTGAAATTCTATTTATGTTTTCTGAAATTCAAATGATGTTTTCTGAAACTCGAATGATGTTTTCTGAAATTATATTGATGTTTTCTGAAATTCTATTGATGTTTTCTGAAATTCAATTGATGTTTTCTGAAACTCGAATGATGTTTTCTGAAATTATATTGATGTTTTCTGAAATTCTATTGATGTTTTCTGAAATTCAATTGATGTTTTCTGAAACTCGAATGATGTTTTCTGAAATTATATTGATGTTTTCTGAAATTCTATTTATGTTTTCTGAAATTCAATTGATGTTTTCTGAAATTTTATAGATGTTTTCTGAAATTCTATTTATGTTTTCTGCATTCAAATGATGTTTTCTGAAATTATATTGATGGTTTCTGAAATACAATTGATCGAATGATGTTTTCTGAAATTATATTGATGTTTTCTGAAATTCAATTTATGTTTTCTGAAATTCAAATGATGTTTTCTGAAATTATATTGATGGTTTCTGAAATACAATTGATGTTTTCTGAAATTCTATTGATGCTTTCTGAAATTTAATTGATGTTTTCTGAAACTCGAATGATGTTTTCTGAAATTATATTGATGTTTTCTGAAATTCTATTTATTTTTTTGAAATTCAAATGATGTTTTCTGAAATTATATTGATGGTTTCTGAAATACAATTGATGTTTTCTGAAATTCTATTGATGTTTTCTGAAATTCAATTGATGTTTTCTGAAACTCAAATGATGTTTTCTGAAATTATATTGATGTTTTCTGAAATTCTATTGATGTTTTCTGAAATTCAATTGATGTTTTCTGAAATTCTATTGATGTTTTCTGAAATTCAATTGATGTTTTCTGAAATTATGTTGATGGTTTCTGAAATACAATTGATGTTTTCTGAAATACAATTGACAATTGGAAAATGTTTAGAAAAGAACATATCATAATTTTTTCACAAATATAATCATATAAAGTCACACCGATTTACACTTCAGCTCACACCGATGTGTTGCGCTGTTTTTGCAATTGTATTGTGAAATACAAATTTACCCCCCTGCGCGTATAGATGTTTACACATCAAAAATATTCAAAGGCTAGAATTCTTATTAAATGATGAACTCATCTATAATATTAATAGGCTAGGCGATTTCTTGTGACCGATGTTTTGTTCCACCGTTTTAGCCCGATTTTGATCAAACTATATTATTTGAAAGGTATTTCTTTTTAGCCGTTTTGCAGATTTACAGATTTTTAAATTTTTTCCTTTATTTTGAGTAAATTGCATTTATATTTGCTACTAACACATACATAAAATTATACAATGCTATGTGTGTGTTTATTAAATTTGTTAATGTGTTTGTAATAAAAATGAGTTTGTTTTTTTTGTGTTGATTTGTGAATTGGCTTTAATTGATTAGCATACCTTTAGGGTCTTCATTTAATGAAAAAATAAAATTTCCTAGAATTTGCATTCGAATTTCGAGGGCTGGAATCTGCTTGTTTAAATTATTAGAAGAAATCTAAACTATTCAATTTTCTATATGAAGAAAAAATAGTTTTTAAATAAAACACAATATTATCATATAGGCATAATTAATTTTTGCAAACATTAACCAGAATCTAAAATATTATAAAAAAAATTTAATTTAAATTTACGAATTGTTCTATAATATTTTCAGCAGTTCACTTCATTTGAAAGCTCTGGTATCCCTGGTTTAACAATCTGGCTACAAAGTTAACATCTGTTTTATTTTTTGAAGTTGGCAACTCGAAATCAGATGTTTGTATAAATTTGTATGATTTTATGAGATTTGTGAGATTTTTTGAGTGGTAGCAAGCGATAGTTATTGGGTTTATTATTTAAATATAAAAATAATAAAAGTGAAATTTATTAAAATAGAATGTTACAAACAATAAAAAAAAGTGTTAAAAACACGAGTTACTTAGGTTTGTCTCTCCTACCACAATTCCAATTTCGAGTGCATTGGGTAATTGCCCATGAACAGTTTCTCTTGAAAATATTTTTTCACCAATACAATCATAAGTCACACAGCGTTATCTCCTTCAGCTCACACCGATATAAGTTACGCTGTTTTTGTGATTGTATTGTGAAATAGAAATTTACCGCCCCGCGCGTATAGATGTTTACACATCAAAAATTAAAGTTGTAATAATACAAAGCTATTTATCGGGCAGACAAAATCCTGCCTTTAACTAACGGCAAGTTGTAATAATGGCCCTAAGAGATAGAGTCTCTATACGCATGGTACAGGGTATCGTGTTGTCGGTCTAGACCGACTATAATTTTCTACTTGTTTTTTTTTACATATGCTATAAATAGTACAATGAGTTCAAATATTAACGTAAACGTAAAACTCAGGTGGAGGGTATCAAAGAATAGGCATAGTCAAGTTTAACACTCTTACTTGTCTTTAGAAAGAGCTATTGCCTTAGCAAAGCTAGATTCAATATTCTCTCTCGATACGTATGGTATAGAGTATTGTAATTTTCTTACTTATTTTATAAACAATAATTAAAATGAAATTAAACATTCTATAAAATTTATAATTTTTTCTATCTGCGATATCAATAATTACGTGATGTCTTTTATTTCAATTACAATTTAGACGTGTTGCCTTGAATTGTAAGCAATTGAAAAAATTATTTAATTTCATGGGTGTATTTCGAAATTCACTCAGTTTGTATCTAGATCAAAAACGAAACGAAAATAAACATAGTTTTGAACTGTGTACACTAGTAAAATTAAATTCGCAATTGGCGGCAACATTAGTTGACGTTATGTGTATTATACAAAAAATGTAGCGTTTAGATTGCCTTTAAATTCTTTTGGACTCAAGTTGGCAATTTACTCTAAACTTTAAAAACGTTTAAATATAGACAGACATACGACTTATTCATAGTGGGCTGCAAAGTGACAAATATTTAATGATTAGAGTGGTTAAGTGGTTAACCGAGCACTTTCAAAATTTAATTATTTAGCATCTTCAGCAGATTTTGTGATACTTATGTAACTACTTGGAATATAGATTTAGCGATATATCTAAACACAATTTAAATAAAAATGAATAGTAGTAGTGGAAGTGGAAGGAGAAGTAGTAAAAATGTATGTACAAAGTATCATGCAAATATTGCCACTGTCAATGCTGCCAAATTGCAACTGCATGACAAATTATTGGCTCGTATAAACAAAGAAATCACGAATTCAAAAACCATGTAACAGTTTTTGGTTTCGAAGCCAAGTTTATTTGCATGTATACCGTTATAATTTTTTTGAAGAGAAATTTAATATTTTTTTTTTTTGTTTGGGTGAACAGAAAACGATTTTGTTGAAATTGTTGTAAACAACTATTTTAATGTATATTTGTTTGCGACTATCTCTAACAAATAATTATAAGATATCACGACTAATTTATAGTTAATATTTTTGAATGGGAGTATATAAATAAAGTTTAGAAATATAAACAAACAAGTATATAATTAGAAAAAAGCTTTTTTTAAAAGGATAAAGAGCAATGAATGTCTTCCAAAGAATAAGATTTTTTTGAAAGCCAATACTGCATCATAATCTCAAACTTAACCGCATCATGTTGTTAATACTTAATTAAATAATAATTCTAAAAATATCTTACCAAAATTAATAAGAACAAGTAAGAAAAAAGACCGACTATAAGATACCCTATACCATGCGTTCAGAGACCCTATCTCTTAGGTCCAAATAATTAGATATAGAAAATAAGCATAAACCAAATTTGAGTGGCATTATTATTTTTTTTTCCATTCGGATATAAAAAAGTTTATATCAGGTGGTATAGATATATATATGGGGAGTAGGTCAAATAATTTACCCTTTCTGACCACATATGTTAAATTCGCTTATTTTTTGCAAAAACATATACAAACCAAATTTTAAAAAAATCTGTGCAATATTTTTTGGGGGCTATGACTAAGAATTGTCCTATAAAGTTTATTTTTGGACTACTTATAGGTGGATGTAATCAACATATACAAACCCAATTTGACCGAGATTTATATGGTAATTTTCATATTACGGCAATTTAAGTCGACCTCATAGGGGTCATTTGTACGGGGACTAGATCTGAACATGCACCGACCTTCACCAATTTCAAGGGCGTTTATCCTATGGCCGATGGAACCGTATGTACCAAATTCCAAGTTTTATATGGACACCCAGACGGACGGAAGGATGGACAGACGGACATCGCTAAATCAACTCAGAAAGTGATTCTGAATCGATCGGTGTAATAACAGGTTCTAGGTCAAATATTTTTGGTAGTTATAGGGTTTACAAGTTATAACATGTTTACACCAAATTTTTTTTATAGATTAGGTTATGTTTGCATGGATGAAGCCCCTGTTGATAGCACCCATAGCGAGCACGACTGTTCGATTATTATTCCATCTTATTGGCTTCTGATATCCAATTCTGTGCTTATAATTTAAATGTTCCATTTCGTTGCTTTAAAAAAGACCTACAATTTTAATGGTTGCTTCCGTGCAGATTTGCAGGTATCATCATTCATTATTGTTCCAAAATTCACACAAGATTCTGCATAAATTATTGTTCCAAAATTCGTTGATGCTTGATTGAATTTCCTTCTTTAATGTACGCGTAGTTGTGAGGTTGTTGGCCTAGACCTTTGTCTTCAATTGGCTCCACACAAATGAATCTAATCCACCGAAACGAGAGATTACACGATTATGAAATGTCTCATGCAATAACGGCTGTACGGTATAATGCACCGTCTAGTTGAAGCCACTTGTCGTTCACATTATATATTATTATTAGAGTGAATCTGAAGAGATGGAGTTTTGCAACGTCGGATTTAAAAGTCTTTTGTGGGAGGTTTGTGCTTGTCATTGCGAGCTCGCCAGTTCTTTTCTGCCTAAAGTATTGTTTTGTCTCATTTTAATACTATGCTGCCTTCAAATCTCTGTGACAACGGCTGACTATACATGACCATACATTGGCACTCTTTAAGGTCAATAAAGCTGCTTTACTATCAGTGAACCGATATTACATCTAAAATTTAATTTTGTTATTTATTTGCAATGTGGATCTTGATGAAAATATTTGTGATAAAATTATTAAAATTTATTTTGTGCAAATACTTTACTGATGTTCAAGGAAATGATTGGGATAAAGACGAAAACAAGCCGTCTATTCCCCGTATGTCAAAAAATTTCAAAATAGAATTCAGCTCCATCAACTGATTCATTATTTTTATCAGAGCCGATCTTCTGATCTCATAACCGGCTACCTATTTCTCAACCGATTTGCTATTGTAAGAATCGAATAAGTATATATGGTGGTAAAAAATTGCAATACGAAATCTACATGATCATTTTGTCGGATTATGAATTAAGGTTTTGAGATAGTGATCTGCTTTTAAATTCTTTAGTGGTGTCAATACTGAATTTTTATTGTATCAGAGAGAACGACAACAAATTTATATCTGCTTTTCAAACAAACCTGATTTTAAGTGACCGAAGTGAATTCTAATCGGACTGCTAGAAAAACCAGATTAAAAGTTAAAATAATGCCAATTTGCAGTGATGCCACGTTTCCTTTTTTTACAGATCTTAATACAGAATCTGACATCCTATATGAGCTTTAAGGAAATAGCACAGTCTATACACTTGAGAGGAAGTTTGGCCAGCTTGTTTAAAAAAGTACTAAATCTGGACAGGGAAAATACATTTCTGTAATTTTAATGACTTTAGAAAGAGGTTTGTCTAGGTCCCTATCATTTAGTTTTCTAAAGGTTTCTGTAAGATTTGAAATCACACAAAAAGTAAGAGTTTACGGGCCATTCAAATTATTAAAGTTTGAAACGCAGGGCAGCTTTTAAACAGCGAACATGAGCTGTACTATTAGATGGTAGCACTTTTATATTCTGAACCACATCTTTTATACTGAGCGTGACGAGCTTCGGCATATCTTTGAAAATTCCGGTATGGACGTTATATGTGTATCTATTATTGGACGATTATAGACTTTACAGAGCTTACAGAACTGATGGATACGGAGGTGCAGAAGTGTTAACGTGTTAGAAATGAAAAAGCATTGGAGAAATTAGAGTTCGCAAGAATAAAAAATAAGCAGATGTATCAGCATCAAATTAACTAAGCTTCTAGCTTATCACACATACTATAACAACTATACTGATAACTGTCCCCCCAAATACTTTTCTCATTTGAATGCGTTCGTCAATTGGTTGTACTTACTAGCTGTCAGTCAAATGCAATTGGCATTGATAATTTTGCCGTATATCACACACATATTTAACAAATTAATTAAAATATTTACAACGAGCAAGCAAAAATTCTGCATGTAGTAAAAGTCAGCCATTGAACACCTTCCTATAGCATTTTACCTTATCTGTCAAAGGAATTTGAACGACTCCTTCATGGTCAAATAACTTAATATTTAAACAATAATAATTTACTCACCGTCCGTCAATGCGGTTTTCATGCAAAACACAGCTGTGTTACTGCTCTAGCCGATATATCTGAAGATATCAGCAAATATATTGATCATGGATGCGTGGTAATATTAGTGCTGTTAGATCACTCAAAAGCTTCTGACGCAATGGATCACAAAGCCTTCTGCAAAAGCTTAAGAAAATGATCCACTTTTCCCCAAATTCTGTTGGACTGATGAACTATTATTTAGTAACTTGCGTTCAATGTGTAAAAATATATAATACAGCATCCATGTTTCTTCCTGTTTCAGACGTTCCACAAGGTTCTATTCTTGGTCTCCTCCTTTCTTCAATTTATATAACTGAACTCCTTAAACAGTTAATCCACTAAAACGTGAGAATGTATGGCGATGATGTACAACTGTTCATTAGCAGCCAAAAAAACAAAATTGAGGATTGTATTAGAAAACTGACCGATGACTTAAAACAAGTCTCACATTGGGCAGTTGCAAATGGTCTTAGCCTTAGGCCTCTAAAAACCAAGTATTTTCTTGTGCGTATTAGTAAATCCAAACGTTTTCTTAAATGATCAACAAATTGATATTGTGGAACGGGCCATAAACCTAGGCATTATTTTAAAAAAAACTCTTACCTGGTCACATCATATTGCAGCGGCGTATGGTAAAACATATTCGATGTTGCAAATTCTCTGCACCCCGATTTATATTCGTTTACTAAGACCAACCTAATAACAACATTACTTTACGCATGCGAGTTACGATACCAAGAGCAAAACCAGGTTAAACATCACGTTTAACAATATGGCAAGGTACGTTTTTGGTCTCAGAAGGTTCGATCATATTTCAAAACAAACCAACGATGACAATTTTGATGACTTGCTCGGCACAATACTTTGGTATCAGAATGTCAGTTTTTCATATTGCGGTACGTCTTTGAAATAGTTCACTCTCTACGATTAAGGAAGTTAGGAGTGCCTCATTTTTTAAGAAAATAATTTTCGACCGATTCAATTAGAAATTGTTGTTTTAACAAATCATCTACATAACAAAAAATTATCAATTGTAAAAATGGTTTTTATGTTAATATTTTTCATTTTAAGTAGTATTCGATTGTTTAAAGGTAAAAGTCACTAACTGACAATCATGCAAAAAGTAGAAAGTGATGAAATGATGACTTTTATCTGTTATTCCATTTAACAAAATTTTATTTAATGAGTTTTGCTCTACTGAAATAATCGGTAAAAATAGTAAAGGAATGGTTGAACATAATCAAAATTCATTGAATTTTATAGTCATAATAGCCAAAATATTATTTTCGACCAAAATGCAGTTAGTGACTTTTACCTTTAAACAATCGTATTATAATTTTTCTATATTTGTAACATAAAAATTTAATTTTTATTTTATTTGATTCTTCTTTTAATTTTTTGTTTATTTAATTTTTCTTACTTATATGCACGTTTATATGTTTTATGCTTAATATTTATGTTTAATTTTTATTGCTTTAACGTTTTTTTGTTTCTTTTTTTTTAGTTAAATTTATATATTGAGATAATAGCTTTAAGTTCCATTGTACGTCATACATCATAATCCATTTAACATATATTAAAACCTTCTCCGTTTCAAGATTGGGCATCTTGTTGAGTGGGATACCAAATTTGTTAAATAAATAAATAAACAATTTTAATCGTACATCGGATCGGCTCGTGGATGATATATACAGTCAATGATGTTCAGCCCGAATCCCTAACAAATGTTCTATGAGTTGTGCTTTAATGATTTGAGAAATATTGTCTAGAAGATTTACGAAAATCATGTAAGATGCCATATCATTTGGACTAAGTCAAAGTTCCCTTAAAAGATTGACTGGCATCAAAATGCGGACTTTAGACGTTGCATTTTAGATGAACTAATTTTAGATATTTTTAATACTGCACCAAAATTTTTATGACATAATAAATATTTAACCTCAACAGAGTTGAAAGTTAGAAATAAAAGCTGCACTTTAGTCAGTACTGCGCCAAGCAATGAGCACTCTGATCCCGAAATCATCTTGGAGACTTGGCCCAAGTATCATATTTTTATTGCAACCAATCCTAAAGCTGCCTCGTATCATTCTCTAGTCAATCTTTTTAACAATCATTAAGGTGATTTCTGCAGACTAAAATAAATAAATCAACAGTTATTTAAAACAAGTTAGAGTATTACAGTCGGATCTAGACCGACTATATAGTATTCTATACCATGCGTTTCGAGAGAGGATCTAGGATTTAACTGCGCTGAGGTAATAACTGGATATAGAAAATAAGCATAGAAGAAATTGTAGTACTACTTAAGGCGTGCAGATATCAAAAAGTTTATATCTGATGTTATTTTTATCTGGGGGCTAGGTCAAAAATGGACCGATCACGATCTTGTCATTACCTTGTTTGAGAAAAACATATATAAACCAAATTTGGTAAAAAAAAAACCAGTTGAAATTTTCGTTTTCTGATAGATTTAAGTGAAGCTTAAGTCTATAAGCTTTAGAAGGGGACTATAACTAAAAGTTATAATACATTGTTTATTTTTGGACTACTGATTAAAGGATGTAATAAATATACATACATCAAATTATCGATATATATATGATAATGATAATCTAGATCTTACGACCATTTAGTCTGTCTAGTCTGATAGGGGTTTTATGTATAGGGGCTACGTCTGAACAATTTTCAATTTTCACCAATTTCAATAACGTTCGTCCCAAAATATATTCGTACCAATATATATTTGCAACCTTTAGTTTGATTACAAGCTTTTCAATAACGCACAGACGGACGAACAGACAGAAGGGCGAACATCGCTAAATCGACACAGAAATGATTCTGTGTCCATGTATATAATAAAAGGTAAATCTAGATCTAATAATTTGCACTAAAGTCCAAAAATTTAATAAAGTACTTAATTTTTTTATTACGCTAAATTTAAGATATTTTTTTTTGTTTTTGACTCGCAGGCACACAGAATACAAATGTTTAACAACTGTATATTCGATTGTATCAACAGAATTTTAATAGCAGCTAATTATTTTCTGTTTTGGTACAATATTTACTGTTACAAAAACAGAATTGAATTTGTAATCAACTCGAACCTAACTTTATCCTAATGCGGTTGCCAAATTCTATATACTGTATGCAAGAAGCGTTTCTAATCGCTTCAATCGGAAGTGGTGGTTCCCCTTCTGTGGAACTATAGTGGTTATATTTTGAAAACCAATCCTGTCGAAATGAATATTGTCTTAAAGGATATCAAGACGACGTCGAATAAAATCCACCATTATTCAGTCAAATATCCGAAAGCAATTCTCTTGGCAATTTTCATGAAACCCATTTGGTGCTACGGTTTACAGTTTTTGTGAACTGCCTCAGCATCTATACAAAGATGGTAAAATAAGATCCTAAAGTTGATTACCTGCGTCCCATGGTATGTAAGAAACTCACAATGGCGCAGTGAATTAAAAGTACCCTTAGTTAAAGTCGAAATTATTAAAAATAGGTCAAACTACTCGAAAAAAATTTCTCAACAATCGCATCCACTAATGCCTAAGAAGGAGACTGCTAATCTCGTAGTAAATGCTTGATGTAAGCTGAGCCAATGAATATTTATTTATTTTGAGTTTTGCAGAAAAATTTCTGGCACTAGCCGGATTTAATATTTAAGGTATTAGTCGTAGTTCTAAGATTTGAATAATTATTGTTAGTTCACTAAGTGAAGATCCAATAAATAAACGTATGAAGAAAAAGTTTTAAAGAATTTTTGAGTCCATGTTTTGAGGTAGTCCTGGGTACAGCATCCAAAACTTGTTTCAAATGGACGTCATTAAAAATTTGGTAGATTACAACAAAAAACTATTAATCTTTGTGCATGGTCTGAACAAGACGGCATATTTTCCATAGAATTTTCAATATTAATTTTGTTGATTAAATCGTTAAACTTAAATTAATGTTAAAATAGTTGTTTACGGAAGTGATTTAAATGAACCAAACAATAGTTAATGATGTTTTTTTTTCTTAATGCTTCGCAAACCAATATAGAAGCAGTTATTATTTAAATTTTAAATCGACAAAGTACACAGAAAACCCTAAGATGCCATGAAAAAATATTTGTTCTTAGGAACAAAAATACGAGTAATAACAGACTGAAGACTGCAGTCGTATGCAAAAAAGTCTTGATGAAATAAATTCATTTTAAAATATATCGTGGAGATTTAATAGAGGATGACGATGATGGCAATATGGTTGGAAATGGCCAAAGATGTATTGCCACTTAACATTATAGTCTTTTGGCTCCCCTGCCCAGCGAAATATTACGAAAAATAAATTGAAGTTCTTCGTTCTGCTTTATACCTTGTTGATGATTTCTATTTGATATTGTTCCATTATGCTGATGTAGGCATACAACATGAGGGCCATTCATGTTATCAGTATCCCAATACGTTTGATAAAAGTTTGAGCAAAAGTTTTGCTGGGTTATCACTAGCTACATATATATCGAAATGGTGTAAAAAAAACACAAAATCACAGCGAAGAAGACATCTCAAGATGAATTGTAAAAATCAAACTACGAAATAAGTTTTCTATAGTAAAAAAAAAAGTGTTGGATCTCATTTGTACTTCTCGTTGCCAATGTCGATGAATAGTTGAAGGAGTTTCAACTAATAAAAAAAGAACATAAAATTGTACGGATGTACATGGATGTTATAAATGTTCTTTTGCTTTAACTTTTTGTTACTTTTGAATTTTTTCATTTTCATTTTTTTTTTGTTTTTGTTTTTTGGTGTGTGTAAAATTAAGCAGCGTAAGCAGATGAATGTTTGGTTCTTCGTCTACGTCTACGTCTTCGTCTTTGTTGTTTGTTTTTGTTTGTTGCCAACAAAAGTTGAAGGTGTAGAAGCCAATGAACTCTTTTAGTTCAACTTCAGTTAAGAAGGGGTACAACGAACAAACTATTATACAATACATTAACAATGAGTTGTATATCTATGGAGTTTTAAATAATGATTTCTTTTTCAAATTGAATACAAGTTTTTTCCTTTCTTTCTTAAAGTTATTTATATGTATACATAAATAAATAACACAAGGGAACACAATTGAACTTTTTTGGTGTTGACTGGAACTTTAGTGCAATTTTTTTCAAATTTGCCCTTGGTTTTTTTCTACCTGCTCGACTTTTCGCGATATACCGTTATGTCCAAAATGTAAACACTTCCACTACATACATTGGAATAACTTGAAAACGATTCATCATATTCATCTTAAAACCGTGCATACATTGGTTTTAAATTTGCCAAGCAGTTTCAGAGATATCGTGGAAGTTTAAAAAAAAGCAATTAAAAAAAAAATCATAAAAAATAAAAATGCGGCACAGGTCACAGGTTTGGTCTAAACGCATTTAGTTACACATATTTCGAATGAAGTCAGCTTATGGAAATTGCGATTTCCATAAGATTTTAAGATTTTAAAAGATCTTAAATTATAATTTAAGAGAACAGAGTTTTTGCTGATATTTATATTTAGTTCTTATATTGTTTTTAAGGTTGTTTGGGACGCTGAATCCAAATCTGCACTTAGTTTATTCTATCAGCTCAACTTTTCGCGATATACCATTATGTCCAAACTTAAGGCACTTCCACTACATATATTGGAATAACATACTAGTGAACACAGGATTTTTGCGGAAGTTGTTCATTCTAAGAAGTGTTCGTGAATTAGAGAAAAATTGATTTTTTGATGTTCTTTTTTATCAGTGGAAATATGTTTTATTTAATAGATGCTCAGAATGCTCATTATAATGAACATCAACTGAGAATATAAAGATTTTAATTTAGGAAGTGATTTCAATATTATTGTTTTTTCGATGCGATCATCAAATCACTATTTATTCTCCATAATGGACAGATTATTTTCACTTTCTTCTACTGTTAAAGCAATGCAAAAGTTTTTCTTTAAGAACGATTTAAATTTTTTTTTTTACTGTTTAAAAAAACTATTTGAGCTACGGGTAATCTTCATAAACTATAACTTTGGAAGCAAAAAAAATGTGATTCTTTTAGAATATCTTCATATTTTTTGCTGCAGATTTGTATAAGTACTGTTTGACACTTTATAAGAATTCATAATTTTCATTTAAATATCTATAAACTATTTTTCTTCTACCAATACAACCTTTTAACAAGAGCTATAAGTTCTTTGTGTGATTAATATTTACGATCCTTTTCCCACATCAATTTTATTTCTTCTAGTTTCTTATTTCAATATGTTATTTTATTATTTTTTATTTTTTTTTAATTTGTCGGTATAAATTTGTAATTTCCAAAATTAATTTGGATATTTTAAATTTTGCAGATTTGAAATTATAGTCTTTTTATAAAAGCTTTATATTGATATATTTGGAATTAGTTTAAAACAACATCCAATGAAGCTCTTCCTGTAGAAGCAATTAGAACAGCATTGTGTTAGAATTACTGGCTAGTTTTTTTTCTTTCTTTTTTTTTTTGGTTATTTTAAGAAAAATTGCCACTTCATAGAAAAACAAATTTAATAAATACAAAAATTTAAATTCTAACTTTAAACTTCCATAAATTATTAAATTCTTTTAAGCCTCTGATCATTTCTTTGTGTGCTATTACATGTGAAAACATTTTTGCTGCAAATTTTGTGTGTTGATGATGTGAATTTTGTTTCTTTACTTTCTGTTCTTGTTGCTTCATCTTCTTCTTTTTCTTTCGTTTTTGCAAAAGAAAAAATAAGTTTCGAAACAAGTTAAAGACAGAGAACATTTGTTGTTGGTGTGTTTATTTTTTTCGTTCTTTGTATTTTTGTTCAGTGTCAATTTAATTGATTGATTTTTTCTCTCTTTTTCTTGTGTATTTGAAAGCTCTGTTTTAAAGTTGATTTGGAATCTTGCTTAGTTGTATTTGTTTTTGCTCCATTTTTCATTTAAGCGAAACAACACTTAAGTTACGTTGTTGTAGTTGTTTTCCTTCGCGTCAGCACTCACTCTTTCTTCAGAAATGCATTAGCAATTTTAATTAAATGTACGAACGAATATTTCTTAGTGTGTCTTTAACTAAATACTGTGGTTTTAAATAATAAAACATCTTGTTATTCATCAAATTTTCAGGTTAATATTTGAAAAAAAAAAATTTATTAACTGGTTGTTTTGCTCTATGGATCATATCATTATAATTAATTTTAGTTCTATAATTGATTATATGTCAGATAAACGCAGATAACATTTACTGATACGCATGAAATGTGTAGCATAAAAATCGGCTCCGGTTACAGGTAATATAAGAACAACTTAAGTTAGCTGTTATTTCAATTAACTCATAATTTTTTTCGTGGGAAAATTCCATAGTAAACTTATAATTTTAATAAACTCAAAAAAAAGCTTTTGTTACTTCGATTCTTTAAAATTTTGCAAAAATTTACTTTCGAACCACTGTGAAAAGTTAGTATGAATGTTGCTTCAGAGTTTGTGATTGAATAAATTATTCTTAGTCTTCGATTAATTTCTTTTCATTAGTTTTCGTTTTACATGATAATTTAAGCAAGGCGGAAGTTAAAACATGTATTCTTCTTTCCGATAATTATAAAACAATTTTTCCAACGAATCAATTTTTTTAATCGTTTTTCAAATTGCTGCATGTGTTTAATGTATTTAAAAGTCCTCTCCAGTAAAAACAATTTTGTTGTAACCTAGGTTATAATTAATTTTCTTTTGTGTACCTTGTTATTTAAACTTCCGTTTGAATCGCAATTTGGATTATCACAATATAAAAACAATTAAGAAAATACAAGATTTAATCAACAACCCAGTCAGCATTTGGGAAATCGTTTTAATAAAAATCACTTCACTGAGTCTTCTTGGAGTACTTTTAATGAGGAAAACCTGATTAATCACTTGTACGCTTGAAAAATGACTCGAAAATGAAAAGGGCTTAAGGTTAAAAAGTGATTTATTGAAAATACAATAACAAAATCCACAGCAATCACAAATGGATCATGCAGACGACTGAAATGCGATTTTTTGAGCATTATTTAGTACGAAAGAGTGACAAGGTGAAAACGTTCACACTGAATTTTTAAACTCTTTCTTTTAACTCATACTCTCTGTCTGTCTGTCGTGGGGCAACGCCATTCCCCCTTATCCAATTGATCTGAAACTTGGCCCATAGTCTTTTTGTGACTACAGATTAATTTTGGGGTAGTCACGCATAGTCACGCGCAGTCACGGAGTGACCTAAATATCATTTCCCCTCATCCGATCCATCTGAAACTTGGTCCATACACTTGCTGTGAGAAAAGATTAACTTTGACTTAGTCACGCACAGTCAGGCATGGTTACGCATGGTCACGCACAGTCACGGAGAGATTAAAACCTCACTTCCCCTCATCCGATCGATCTGAAACTTTGTCCATAGACTTGTTGTGACCAAAGATTAATTTCAAAGTAGTCACGCAAAGTCACGGAGAGATTCAAAGCTCATATGCATGAGGAAAGAAAGAGTTTTAATTTGTATTATTATGATCATTACTATCCTTAAATGCTGACTGAGATATTAGTTTCCGTGAGAATGTAGTAGATATAAAAAGTAAACGAGTATGTACGTGGTTCGGAAAAGGGTCATATCCAGTCAGCACTTTAATAAATTAATGATGATCTTTATGGCTTTTTCGAATCCACTGCGCGATTAAAAAAATCATAAATGCACTCATTTTTTGATCAATATTTTTTTTTTTTGGGAGAAAATGGTACCCTACCCGCTAATCTACTTAACGTGTCTTTTATTGCCCGTTTTTCTAATCATTTCTATTTAGAGTCGTTTTTCAGTCATGTCTTTTATTCTTCTCGAGTCTTTTCGAGTTTTTTTATTCGCTTATTTTTCATTTGCCAGTCTTTTTCGAACCATTTATCAGTTCTATAAGAAATATTTTGTATTGCGGAAATAAAAGAATTAATTTATGTACGGGGGTGGTCCCTAAATAACCCGAAATTGAAAAAATATGGGAAAATATTTCTCTATTTCTCAACATAATCTCGTTTTTAATCGATACATTTTTCCCAGCGATATTTAATAGCTTTGATATTCTGTTTTGAGTAAGAAATGTCTGGCTCTTTAAAATAGCCATCAACCGCAGACTCCACCTCTTGATTTTTGGCAAATCTTATATCACCGAGCCATTTATTCAAGTTTGGAATTAGGAAATAAGCCCAGGGAGGTAAATCTGGTGAACAAGGTTTGTGATGAAGCATTTCGATCTTTAATTCATGGTTTTTTGCCACCGCAGTAGTGGATGTGTGAACTGGTACATTGCCTTGATAAAACAATGTTTACTTATTCGTCAAATACGCGTTTTTTGTTTAATTTGCACACTTAAACGCTGCATAATAGTTGCCGTTGATTGTCTTCCTTATTGGGATAATGAATAAAAATTTAAAAAAAAGTCGCAATAACCTTACCTTTGGACACGATTCTTCCATTTCAGTCTACTGTTTTGACTGTTCCTTTGTCTCAGGTGTGAATGTCTTATCAATGGTTACGAATCGATGCAAAAACTCGGATTTAATTATTTGAAATATCGTCAAAAACTCTTTTGTAATATCATCACGACACTGTTTGTCTTGTATTATGAGCAGACAAATTAGAACAGACATTTTGTCAAAATGGATTAATTAATATTTTAAATGGCCAAATAAGCAATGGTTGGTATAAGCTTTATAACTATGTTTGTAATGCATTAAAGTATAGAAAATTAATAGTTGATGAATTTGCATAATTTATTAAGCTGTTATTTTTTTTTAATTACATATTTTTCAAACATGTTAATGCCTTTATAATTAATATTTATAACAGACGACTACGTCATTGTTAAATTTTTCCACTCTTTATTTCATTTTAATTTTATTTTCTTTTAATTTTAAAATTTTTACCACCCATCTTACGGACAGCTTTCTCATAACCAAATTTTTGGTCAATATGCGATGCATACAACTTTTTATACCCTATCCCTATGTAGTTTGGGTATAATGACTTTGTGCTGCTGTTTGTAACAACCAAAAATATTCGTTTTAGACCCATCTTTAATTATACCGATCGACTCAGAATCACTTTTTGAGTCGAAATAGCAATGTCCGTCCATCTGTGTGTCCATGTAAACTTTGTAATCAAACTGCAGGTCGCAAATATGAATATATTTTGATGAAATTTCGTATGTAAGCTTTCATCGGCCATGGGATGAACGCTATTGAAATTGGTTAGAATCGGTTCATGCTCAGACCTAGTCCCCATACAAATGACCACTATGAAATCAACATATATTGCCATAAGTTCCAAATTATCATTTAGATCTCAGTCAAATTGGGTTTGTATGTGTTTATTACATCCATTAATCAGTAGTTCAAAAATAATGCCTATAGGAAAATTCTTAGTCATAGGCCCCACATAGAGTTGCTTCCCGATCTTCACTTAAATCTATCAAAAAACAAAAATATTGCACAGATTTTTCTCAAATTTGGTTTGTATATATTTTTTCAAAGTATAAGTGACTTTACCAAATATGGTCAGGATCGGTCCATTTTTCGACCTAGTCCCCATATAAATATAATATCCGATATGAACTTTTTCATAAATGCAGCGAAAAAATTAATAAAAATGCCACTCAAATTTGGTTTATTCTTATTTGCTATATCCAATTAGTTGGACCGAAGAGATAGGGTCTCTAAACCATGGTATAGGGTATCGTATAGTCGGGCTAGCCCGTCTAGAATTTTCTTACTTGTTTTTAATGCTCATCAGCTATCTCATGCACCTTCAGTTGACTCATCCAATGCCATTTTCTGACATGGCCCCCTAAATTGGTCGACCACTATGGTGTTAACCTTGGCAGATCGTAAGGCCACGTTTAAACTTTGCTGTCCAGAGCTTTGTAACCATAAACGAAAGAGCAGATTCCTCAGAGTAGAATATATATCGGCTTTGATATTGGTTAGAGTGAGACCTTTCAATTGACTTACAGAACGGTGACCAATTTTTTCAATATAATTAGAAACACAAACTGGCTACAACCACCCGTACGCAACATATGTACATGACGTCACCTTAATAACACAAACACTGACTTTATCGATATCAACCATGGTACATTTGAATACCGTTACTATGAATGATTATTGATTCTCACTCAGTTAGTACATCAACTGAGATAAGTAAGCGAGGTTTGTATAGGTAAAGTCAGTCAAGTCGGGTTAATGACGAGACTCTAAGCTAAGTCGAATTACTGACGAAGCTCTGTGTGAGGACAGTTTACTACGAAGTAAAATAGAGCTTAACGCATTAGTTTAAGGGCGATCGACCACGGTCGTCCCCATCATATTAACACAGCGGCTTTTGCTGACTGTTCGTGTTTACACAGCGACTTCGGTTGACTGTTCATTATAGCACAGCGACTTCGGCTGATTATTCGTATTAACACAGCGACTTCGGCTGGCTGTTCGTATTAACACAGCGGCTTCGGCTGATTGTTCGTATCCACACAGCGACTGTGCGTGGCTATGTCAAAGTTAATTTTTTTCACGTCTAGTCTATCGACCAAGTTTCAGATCAATTGGATAAGGGGAAATTGGGTTTAAAGCACTGCGTGACTATGCGTGACTACCCCAAAATTAATCTGTAGTCACAACAAGACCATGGGCCAAGTTTCAGATCAATTAGATGAGGGGGAATGGGGTTGCCCCATGGCAGACCGACAGACAGAGAGTATGAGTTAAAAAATAGAGTTTAAAAGTAGAATTATTTTAAAAAATGAAGAAGAATAATATATTAAATAAATTAAAGAGATCCATTTGTAAAAGTAAAAATTCTCCAAAAATACTCTCACTCTGTCTTTAGCATGCACAAACAAAATGCTTTTGTAGCACATCGCTCATGTGTATTTGAATTTGAGATGACAAATTGCTAAGAAGAAAAATATTGGGTTAATTGTTTTAATAATAGTATTATGTGTGTAGCTACTTTTAATGTTTGTTATTAAGAATCACTTTTCGGCACTTGGCTTAATGCTGGTTCCCTTCCAGCTGTATATTAAGAAGCCAATAATATGCTGAAATTTACGATATTCAAATATTGAGCGCTTGTTTCAAAAATAGTTAAGTATTGTCTCGTTATAATCAAAAACAAAAGCACAACAAACAGTTTTTCATCATTCAGGTACGCAACATATGATTCCAAAATACCGTTCAAAATAAACTCAAACTGAATCGCCTACATGATTTATTTTCGATTGCTGTGCATTTTGTTATTGTATTTTCAATAAATAAGCGTAAACGCAAATCACTTTATAGTAATTTTTCAACTGTGAAATTGATTAATCAATTTTTAGTCATCAAAAGAACTCGATGAAGACGAAGTTAACTGAAATGAAATTAATCAGTTTTTAATCATTAAAAGTGCTTGAGAAGACTTATTAAGATGACTTTAAAATAAAACAATATTCCAAATACTGAATGAGAGAAGTGTAGGCTATAATGACTTCAAATATAATTTGCAGTTCCATCACAACCACCAATAAAATAATTCGCTTTATTTGTAATATTGATATTTAAGAATATTAATAAATAATATCCCAAATTTTGTCAATGGAGACAATTTTAATAACACTCATTAATAAAAATTTGCGTGAGCATAGTAATCATAATAATAACTAATTTTGTTTTTTTAATTATATTGTTTAAAAGCATTTGATTAATAATTAAATTCACTAATAGCCAAGATATGAGATTTAAAAATACTTAAAGAATGCAAAAAAAAAAAATCAAATAAATACTTTTTTCATTAAAGAAACCGTTTTTGTTAAACTTTATATAAATATATTTTATAACCTTGACCACAATTCTGTTAAAAGTAATTTATTAATAAATTGGAAAAAAATCAAATAAAGATCTATATTTCTACTAATATAAATTAGTAGGTAGTCACGTGTATACGCGTGTGTGCATGTGTGTGTGTGTAATTTACTAAATCGATACATTAATTATATAATTTTTTTTTATAGCATTTGTAACATTAATGATTTATTATGACCTACGCATTAATAATTTAAAAAGCAATTTGATTTAATATCTATATTAATAATTAATATGCATTGGTAACGGTGACTAAAATGGCATTGGCTTAAGCATGGTTGCAACACATGAATTGGCCCACCATAAGCTTACTACATATGTGAAAAATGGTCAAAATATTGTTGGCACACCAAAGATTTTTTACAACTTGAAATTGATTATAACGAAGTAGTTCTCCAACTAGTTCCATATTACGTTCCCTTTCACTTAAACCTTACATTTGATTGCCGGCACACGTTCTTAGGACATTGTTAAGCTAAAGCCGTTTCTAGAACAATAATATTATGAAATGGTCCAATAAGAAATTGATCGTTATAAATATTGGATTTTTAAATTTTATAATTTCATGTGCCACAGTTAAAATAAATCGATACCGCATATGTTAAAATTATTACCGTTCTTGTTTATACACTGTGGAGCACGCAATATCCAACAAAACTAAAATCTAGCTAAGCAAAAATATTTTATTTTCATATAAAAATATTATTTGCTCCAGATAATTGTTAAAAATCTGTAGGTCAATTTTTTATTTCGAGGATTAATCTTACTAGTAAACTAATCGGCCTATAGGACATTATATTTTTCTCAGATTTGAAAAATAATACACAGCAGTCTCAATTTCTTCATCAGATTTTAATGAAACAATGTCAATACTTGTACAGTGTATACTCAAAATCAGTCTTACCACTATGCTATATTATAATATCAATGATGAATGGCCGGTCGGAGCTAAGCTTAAAACAGAACTTGATATCTTGGTGACTATAATGTATTCCACTATAAAGGGTCTGATGGCCAACATATTGATTTCTGATTTAGAGTACTGAATATTTATCTTGAATGAATGTGTACAGTTCTCTGCCAATTGCATTTGATACTCAAGAATCCCACTACAGGTGTCTTGTTTTAAAATCTCTTCCAACACTGAATTCGATACCAAAATTGTCTAAGAAAATTTTAAAATCTTGATATTCGCATTTGAAACGGGGAGGAAAATATACTGAACCGAAAATTTCTCGAATACTGCTAAAAATAATTTTAATGTAAATGGATTGTAAATAGCATGTTTCAATTTTATGCTAGACTTAAAAAAAAAAAATCATGTGAGTAAAGTAATTAAAGATTTTTTTATTTCACTTTTTTTTTTTAAATCAAACAGAAATCCTCATCTATGTATCACTTATAGCAATCAACTGCAGGGGCCCTGCTGATATAAAAATATTTATTATTATTTATTATTTCAACCGGTTAATTTTTAGTTTTTCGTTTTTTCTTTTTAATTTTTCATATTTCAATTTTTATTTTTCATTTTTCATTTCTTATTTTTAATTTTTCTTTAATTTTTTATTTTTCATTTTCTATTTTTGATTTTTGATTTTTTACTTTTCAAATTTCATATAGATACAATCTATTCAATTATAACATAACAATTATCACAGTGTTTAATAAAATCATTGATGAAGGCTGAAATCCCAGAAACTAGTCTAATTAAAAGGTACAGTGTAGTTATGAATTTCATAAATATATGCTTTCTTCTTCTCTACCACGCATCATTGAAACAAAATCAAAATTTGCATATTAATTACAGTATGATTTGCAATATCTTTAAAAAAATTACCTCAAATCAAAAAATCTAATTGTCTTTTAACTAATTCTTCTATTCTTTGTAAAAAATCATTAGGATTAACAACTCTTATAGCATCGGAATAAGTAATATGTATTATATTTGTTGATGTGAAAATTATTGTTGATGATGTAATTGTTTCTGGTGTTGCTGCTGTTGTTGCTAAGGATGCTCTTGATGAGAACGTTGCTAACGAGAGTTGTTTTTATACACCACACAACTGCGGAAAATCGCACAACAATCAGGAAGTACATTCTGGAGTAGGGAAGTCTTGCCAACATTTCACACAATTGAAAGGCTTAAATCAGTAAGCCCGGTATGACCGTACGGTTGGCACTGATCAATATCATTTAGCTTTCTTGCATATTGTTGCATAATTTATACGCTGTATTTCAAATATTTCTTTATTATTTTCATTACGCTCCAGGTCAATATAAAAGATAGGAAGAGCGCTCCCATTTATGCGACTTTTAACATTTATATTTTGCCAAAGAAATACGAAAAATAACCCAAAAAATGTGGTCGTTCCTCATTTCTTCATTTGAGGAAGATCCTTACTTAATATTGACAATAAGATAAAAATTTAAAAAGCAGTTCTCAATCCAATATGGATTTATGGTATTCAGTTATGGGGAGGAGCTAGTAGTTCAATAATTTAAATAAGTCAAAATTTTCAGTCAAAAACGCTTCGTAAGTGTTTGCTTTTGATGTCGCAAAAGAAGGATAACTTATCAGTTATTAATTTTATTATACCCTATATCACTATGTGGTTATGATGATGTTTGTGATTACCAAAAATATTTGACTTATTATACCGATCGACTCAGAATCACTTTACATAAGCTCCTATCGGCCATAGGGTGAACGCTATTAAAATTGGTAATAATCGGTCCATCTTCAGACTTAGTCCCCATACAAATGAACCCTATGAGATCGACTTAAATTGCCATAAGATCCAAATTATCATATAGATCTCGACCAAATTGGGTTGGAGTATGTTTATTTCGTCCAAAAATAAACACTAAAGCACTAGCGTTAATCAGTTTTATTTTTCCGACCTTATTACATCAGTTTGTCATTCCATTTGTAACGCATCGATAAATGAATTTGCGTCTATGTGTTTAATGCAAAAGATTTCTTACTTTTGTCGAATTGTAGGGATTTTTTGCAAATTTTTTTTTAACAACTTTATTGTATATATTTCAATTTTAAACTTTAAAATTAACAAGTAAGAGTGTTAAATGCGGTTTTGCCGAATCTTTGATATCCTCCACCTCAGTTTGAGTATTGATAATAAATGTAAACAAAATATTGGAAAAATATGCATGCGTTTCCGGTTATATGACATAACTTCTCGTTTAATTTAGTTTTTGCTAATTAAATAGCTCGCCTTAACCTCCATTGCAAAGGTAATGGTTGTGTAGGGTGGCTCAATGCATTAAATCGTGCTAATTGGAGATGGCTGTATAGTTTCTTTTAACTGGCGAAATATTTTTTCATTGCGGCCATATAGGTCGGATGGAGTAACAAAATAATAACCAAAAAAAAAGCTCTCTCAACTTTTTTATTAAAATATTGCCATATTTGGAAAACATAGAGAATAAATTTATAATAATAAATAATTAAATTAGGGATGCCAAACGCAAAAAACTAAATGTCCCAAGCATTTTAAATAAACTAATTTGTTATCTTTATTTTCTGAAAAACTTCAAATATTCATCCAAAAAAAAAATTGTGAAAAATAATATATGTATAAATAACATTTTCATCAAATTGCGTTTATTTATGTAACAATTTTTATGTTCGCAATTCTTAAATATCATTTGAGCTTTTCTAAAATTCATTGAATTTAAATTAATGTTTTCTGTAGTGCGAATTCAACGATCCGACAGAATTTCAACGATCCGACAATCGCAAAATATATCGACAGCTATTGTTGTTTGCACTGAGGATTAAGTGATTCACTAAGTACACACATTTTAACGACAGTCGACAAATCTATTTTTCTATTTATTTAAATTGTAAATGAGTGGCATCTCTGCCAAAATAAGCGAAAAAACAAAGAAGAATAGAAAAAAACAAATTACTTCGTGTTTGACAGGATGATTTTATGTTTATGTCTATCTCTATTTTTGATGTGTAAACATCTATGCGCGCAGGGGGGTAAATTTTTATTTCACAATACAATCACAAAAACAGCGTAACTCATATCGGTGTGAGCTGAAGCAGATAACGCTGTGTGACTTATGATTGTATTGGTGAAAAAATTATGATATAACATTGTTTTTTTTATGCCACTTTTTTAAAGCGTCATCTATGTATCACTTATATACGTTTATATTGGGATATTTTTAACGTTTTACAGCAAAGGGTTGTTGAATTAGCTGAAACAGTTTTTGCTATAAGTGATACATAGATGACGCTTTCTATTTGATTTTAAAAAAATGACATACAAAAATCTTTAATTATTAGATGTTTACACATCTTCCCTGTGATCGGACTCGCATGATTTTTTTTACTAATATTTCTGTTTATATATTTGAAAATGAAATAATGAATTGAATATGCTATTTAATTTTTTTATTTATATAAAAAAGTTTTTAATAGAAGCAAAATATTTTCACTATTTTATGATTTTTATTTATGTATGACGACATTTAAACCTAAAAGTTTTTATCGATTGAATAAACAACACAAAAATGGTTGTCGTTTAGATAACAACAACAGCTGACTTTAACAATAGCGAATATCGTTTAAAAATTTTACCGATAATTTTGCAATTTTCTTTTTTTTTACGATTCGACTATCGTTAAAAGAAGTTACTGAAAAGCTATTAATTTCTCCTGAATGCCAATATTTTTTGTTAATGTAAACATTTTTTAAATGTAAACATATTTGGTGTTTTTTCTGGAATTTCAATTTGTGTTTAACGAATAAAATTTACATGTATATTAAAGATGCAATTGATGATTGATGAAATTTAAAATTATTATTTCCGATGTTTTCATATGATTTTCTGAAATTCAGTTAATATTTTCTAATTTATAATTGGAAATTTTAATTCCAGTTTTTAGAATTGATTTTTCTTAAATTTGAATGGAAAATTTAAAAAGTGCAATTTTGTATTTATGTGATTAATAATGCTTTAGTAATTATAAACAATTTTTAAAAATTAGATGTAATCGCAATCAGATATTTTGTAGGTAAAGCAGAATAATAATTCTATATAACTATATAGAACTGTTTTGAAAGCAAAAAACTCATTGATGAACTCGGTAACTCTATTTTGTAAAGACAACAAAAAGTTAATATGCCAAACTTATGTTCATATTTGTAAAAGAATAATGAAAAAACGTATGAAATAAAAGACCACCCCGTGTATACTCTTAACATTGTTATGTATAATATCTATTTGAAAATATTGACATTCATGTTAAAATAGAAATAACTATTGAAAAGCTAATTAGAACAAAAATTGTGGCACCATCTACTGTGGCATAGTCACGCTGAGCAAAATGAAGTGACACTCTGTTAATGCAAAAGATATGTATTTTCCCCACAACAAAAAAAAAAAAAAATCATGTGAGTCCGATCACAGGGAAGATGTGTAAACATCTAGTAATTAAAGATTTTTTTATGTCATTTTTTAAAATCAAACAGAAGGCGTCATCTATGTATCACTTATAGCAAAAACTGTTTCAGCTATCAACAACCGTTTGCTGTAAAACGTTAAAAATATCCTAATATAAACGTATATAAGTGATACATAGATGACGCTTTTAAAAAAGTGGCATAAAAAAACAATTTTATATCATAATTTTTTCACCAATACAATCATAAGTCACACAGCGTTATCTGCTTCAGCTCACACCGATATGAGTTACGCTGTTTTTGTGATTGTATTGTGAAATAGAAATTTACCCCCCTGCGCGTATAGATGTTTACACATCAAAAATTGCAGAAATTTATGTAAATAAAATAATATACCGATTAATTTCTAACATGCAGTTATTATGGATATACATATCTATACTAATATTATAAAGAGGTAATGTGTGTTTGTTTGTTTGTTTGTTTGTTTGTTTGTTTGTAGGAGGTAATCTCCGTAACTACTCATGTGATCTTCTTGAAATTTTCACAGAGTCTTACTGCGGATATGGGAAGTGCTATAGGCTATATTTTTTTTTAGTGGGCGTGGCACCTCCTACACAAAGTAAATTTTTAATATCATATACATATATTGAGTACTATGATAGAGAGAGCTTTGCAAATTTGTGTGAGGTCACCTATTGTTAATATTAGTACCTACGTCAGAAATGGGCGGGATCGGATAAGTGGGCGTGGTACCTCCCATACAAGTAATAGGTCAATATTATATATCTCGAGTGCTGTGATAGATAGAGCTTTTAAAATTTTTTTGATGTCACCTATTATTAATGTGAGTAGTCGGATGCAAAATGGGCAGTATCGTACCAATAGGCGTGGCACCTGCCATACAAAGTAAATATAAAATGCCATATATCTGAAGTACTGTAATAGTGAGAGTCTTGGGACTTTGTGTGAGCCCATAAGTTATTCATTTGATTAGTTAGACAAAAAATGGGCGTGATCAGAGCAGTGGGCGTGGCACCACCCATACAATGTAAAAATTTAATATCATATTTCTGGAGTACTGTAAAAGAGAGAGCTTTGTGGCTTTGCGTGAGCCCATACGTTCTTTGTGTGATTAGTCGAAGAAAAAAATGGGCGTGATCGAAGCAGTGGGCGTAGCACCGCCCATGCAAAGTAAATATCTAATATCATATAACTGGTGTAATATAAAAGGGAAAGACTCTACATTTTGCATGAGTCCATCAGATATTAATGTGAGTAGTCCAATAAAAATTGGGCGGGATGGGATTAGTGGGCGTGGTACTTCCTATGTAAAAAATATGAAGCACTACGAAAGCGACAGTCTTTTGACAAGTTCATTAGTTATCAATGTGATTTGTCGTGGAAAATATATCGCCAAAACCAAAAATGGCCAAACCCAAAAATCGAGAAAAATAAAAATCGCCCAAAAAACAAAAATCTTCAAAATCAAAAATGGACAATATCAAAAAACGCTAAAAGAAAAGTTGCCAAATGATATTCTAAGTTCAGGGCCAATAGTTAAGTGTTGCCAGATCTAATATGGATAATCCATCTTCTTCTCATGGTCAGATACATGTACCTTTTGCTCCAGGGTAGGAACGCCGAAAAACCTGATAATTGTTGTACCGAATGAACAAACAAAAAACATTGTATATCAGCATCAGCATCAACAAGCATTGAAATAAAAAAATCTATACTAATATTCTATACTAACATAACAAAGAGGTAATATTTGTTTGTTTGTTTGTTTGTAGGGGGTAATCTCCGTAACTACTCATATCATCTTCCTGAAATTTTCACATAGTCTTACTGCGGATATGTGAGTGCTACAGGCTTTAATTTTTTTTAAATATTTTTAGTGGTCGTGGCACTCCCATACATAGTAAATTTTTAGTATCATATATATTAAGTACTACGATAGAGAAAGCTTTGCAAATTTGTTTCAAGTATTCTATTATTAACGTGAGTAGTCAGACAAAAAAATGGCCGGGATTAGCCAAATGCGCGTGGTACCCCCACACAAACTTAATATTAAATGTGATATATCTGAACTACTGTATTAGTGAGAGACTTGGGACTTTGCGTGAGCCCTTTCATAACGATTCCGAAGGGGGACGGGTAGGGGAGGGTGTAGCGAAGCACACCGGGTTACATCTAGTATAGAATATATGTATATTATTCGTATTATTTAATATGTGTATGTATGTATGTATATGTAAATATTACACACAAAAAATACAACATCAAACGTTATTTTTGTGTTTTTCTCTTTAAATAAATTAATACATAAAAATTATTTTTGCTAAATTTACATTGTTTTTTTTTATTTACAAGTAGGTACATATTTTAGCATTATTTGCTTTAGATGCTGGTGAATTTTTACTCCCTTTATATTAACTCGTAGTGTCTGCTTGTCAAAAAATTTCGGATCGATTTTAACCCATTTCCCGTGACTCAATCGATCTGAAACTTTGCAGGCAGGCTCGTGGCAATGACAGAAATGACTTAGTAAATTTTTTTAGTGATGCCAAAACAATGGAAACTTTTAAATTTTTCTACCAGAGTTGATAAAAAAATGTACAAAGGGTTAGTTTTTATTATATTATTACCACAACGACCACAAAAACAACAAGTCCAGCTATGACAACAATATAACATTTAGAATAACAACAAGAACACTATAGAAACATCATATTTTTCATTTTTTTTTAATTTTTCAGAGATTTCTCTAGACCTGTTCCACCCATTATAACGATTTTTGAAACATAAATCTTCCCATGAATTTGGAGAATCATTCTAATTAAAAATTATCACCTTAGCTATCCTATTGAGGGCGTGATCGTGACAAAAACAACATAGAAAATTATATTTTTTCAAGACTTTTTTTAGTTCTTCATTCAAATCTCGGGCCCTAATCGACCGATTTGGACGATTTTAAATAAAAAACTTTTCAGGATGTTAATGAATCATTTTTTATGTCAGCGAGCACCCTATCTGCCCGATTGATGCCGCTATCGTGATTTCCACAGACGGACAGACGGACAGACGGACATCGCTATATCAACTCCGGTTGTTATAAGGATCACAAATATTTATATTTTATGGGGTCCAAATTTTTTTTCTAATTATTACAAACGGAATGACAAACTTATATATACCCTCTGCACACTGGAGTGGAGGGTATAATTATTCAAGTTATCAAAACAAAAATCTATTCATATATACAAAGTTGTTTTTTCTGATATGTCTAGTTATTTGTGGGATCAGAACTTGTCCTTTGCTGCTTTAGAAATTTGTTTTTTAAAATGATTTAAGTTTTTTTAATTTTGTGTTTATCAATTTGTATTCGGATTCACAGTGCAACGGTGAACAAACTTCAACAAAAATTTCGTTTAGTCTTTTGATACATTTACTATAAAATTTAAAAACAGTTGTTTCATTGTAAATAATTGCGAATAATAAGTATACAACAATAGTAGTGGTAGCGATTTTTTCAGTGATAATCAAAAATAGCAAGTTTTTTAGGTGCAACTCAAAATATGTCTTTTTAGTGGATTCTAAAGAAGCTACTCTTATAGCACAATGAGGGTTACAACTGTATTTTTTTGCGAAAGACTAGAAAAATCGATGTAAGATTTTTACAGTGGATAGAGATGACCACTGTGTGTCGTTTTCTTGCAAAAAGTGAAAATTTAAAAATTTTGAGGTGACTCACTTTAGAGGTACAGGTGCGATATCTAAAAGTATGCTGTGTTACACTATTGTAATTGACTGCTTTAATATTTGCTCGCCATTTTGTATTAAATTGATTTTATGTAGATATAAACAGATCTTCGGAGGGACGAGCCCTTTTTGTACTGTCTCAAATATGTAATCGTTAAATGAAAAGTACGGAGCCGTTATTAAATTATTTTCTGTATGTGCTGTGCATTTCAAAATGTTATATCTTATTAAATTAATTATAAAATTATCAATTATTATTATTCGCTCTGAGATCTAAATAATGAATTGCAAGGACTTAAACAGTTACGTTTAAATACCCGAATTTTTTCAATATAAGATGGTGAAATATTAAACCAACTAGGACAACCATGTGTTAAAATTGGTCTACTCAGTGACTGATATATAATAATTTTTACTCTGGACTCAATATATCTTGAAAAAGTAATGTTTTCTATAATAAGAATAAATTCCGTACTTTGAAAAAATATAAAAATTTATCTAAATATATGCCTAGGTATTTGATAATTTCTTTGTTTGGTTTATTAAAATAAATTATGTTTGACTTAATTCCAAATGATTTCCAGTTTTTTTTTTTAATCTTACTGTTGCCTTTATCTACTCTAGGCCTAAATAATATTGTTTCATATTTATTTCAATATTCCAATCCAATGCAAACTGTTCAACGATAGTGAACAGATTTTGTACATTTTTATTAAATTTATCAATTGTGCAGTCAGCATACATTTACAATTTTAACAAGTAGGTCTAAAATGAATATATTGAAAAGTAATGGTGAATTGACAGTACCCTGTTGTTACCCCTTTAATGATTTATAAATATTTTTCTGCTTTTGTGTTTGTGGTGAAACATCATCTACGTAAATGGTTTATTCGGCGAATGAGCGTGTAAGGATCAAGAATGTATATACTTACTTTATATATATTTTATATGAAAATTTGCCTGCCTTTGTGAATGCAATGATGTCTTTGACTGCGCGATTTATTTATTATACATATTTATATTATATATGATTAGAAAATAACAGTTGATATTGTCTGATTCTCAGCTGATGGTCTATAAATAATTAGTCTTTTGGGTATTAATTGATATTTTCTGAATTATAGTTGTTGTTTTCTGAGTTTAAATTGATTTTTTCTGCATTTCGATTGATATTATTTAAATATAGTTTTCTGAAATTTTTTGTTCGATTCTGAATCGCAATTACAATTGTTGTTATTGAATTTCTTTATTATTTTCTAAATTGAAATTTATTTCTCAATTTTAATAATGATTTCAATCTAAATATAAAATTGAATTTTTTGAATTACAATTGTATCTGAAATGAAAATGAATTAGAATAGATTTTTTAAACAACAAATGATACCAATTTGAATTAAAATTGATTATTCTCTTAAAATGTATGCACGAAAAAATTATGACATACATTTTACTTGTAAAAGTTTAAAAATTATTAATTTTGTTTATCTGTTAGCTTTACAAAATATGATGAAATACGTTTTCTATGTACATATTTACAATAGTTAATACTATTTAACTGTCAAGCATTGTTAATAAAAATCGGAAACGGGCTTTTAAATCAACCATTTAGGAGGAAAAAGTTTACTGTCAAGCAGTTCATAAAAATTAAAAATTAAAACAAATGTCTTACTATTAAGAGGAAGTGGCTTAAAAAGGGCTATACTGACCCGAAGAAAAATAGAACTTTTTATGAAAAATCCAAATATTTCGGGAAAAACAGAAGCTCAAAAAAATAATTTCTTGGAGAACTTTCATAAGAAAAGTAAAAAAAAAATGGCAGGACTCAAATTGTGTAGGGTACAGATGGTGTCGGATAGAAACTCCAAGCAGACGCAACGTGCTAAAAACCAAAAACGTAATTTCATCAACAAGTAAAACTCCATTTAACACATAAAAAGCAACGAAGCTCCCATACTTTTTGTAATTTGGGGAAAAGGAGCAAATCGATTAATACCGATTAGAACATTAAATAATGCTTGCAATAGAGATTTCTTCCATTGAAAAAGCAGTATCTACGCTTTTCGGCCTTTTCTAATATCATGTCATTACAGTAAATCGGCTGTATTACGAGAAGTGAATCCAGCATCTGCCCAGAACTATGGCACATAAAACGATATTGGGGTCTTGCAAAAAGTGTGATGAAGAGCATATAGAAAGGCACCAAGAATACCACTTTTTTTCTCCAGCACTGAAAATACTTTAAAAGCGTTTATGGGCAGTATTGCTGAAAAAATTAAAATTTTCATTCCAAAAAATTTTTAAAAATAATATATAATATATTAATAAAGGTAAAATTCTCATCAATTATTTGAATATTTTTTTATATTAAAATTTGTTCTTTCATTTAAAATTTATTGCGATGTATTATAATTAAAATTTTTATATATCCTTAAATATGAATTGATGTTTCCTTTCGAAACTGCATTTGATATTTTCGAAATTAAATTAATGTTTTCTTATTAGCAATTAATATTTTCTGAAATGCTATTAATATTTCCGGAATAACAAATTTGATTTTTTTTAGTTTCAGTTGCATTTTTTTATGTAAAAATAATTGGTGTAATTTGTATTTTCAAAACTTTCAATTAATGTTTTCTAATTTCAAATTATTATTTGCGACGCTAAAATATGATTTTCTTAAATTCAAATGATATTTTCTAAATTATAATTGTTTCACGATATCAATGAATAAACATTAAAAATTCAGCTGACTCATGTGACCTGATCGTGACAAAAACAACATAGAGTCATCACATCTTTGATATCTCAAGACCTATTGAACCGATTTTATTGATTTTAAATAACAAACTTCTCAGGATGTTAGTGATTTCCACAGATGTACAGACGGATAGACACACATAAACTCCGCTTGTTATAAGGATCACGAATATATATATTTTATGGGGTCCAGATTTTTTTATAATTATTAAACACGGAATGACAAACTTCTTTATATATCCTACTCACACTGACGTGGAGGGTATACAAATCGAAAATTATTCATAATGGAGATTACGATCGAAGCTGACTTACATTGGAAAATATTTCCATTTGATAGACAGTTACAATCCCTCAAAAATATTGGTGTTATACATATACAACTTAATAGTTCCACTTCGGAAATAGCGATTAAAACTTATTTTTTCAAATAAAACTCCATAACTGAAATGGCGATTATGACTATTAGAGGCTATGTCATATTACCGGGAATATGGTAAAAGAGATGAAACCTATGGAAGAGCATAATTTCTTATCGGCCCAATCTACAATTCAAATTCTTATTAATGAAAGGACTACCATTTTACCTGAGCTCTCATTGAAGTGAGTAAGGAGTACTCTTAGTTTACAACAAAAAATTATTTTCGGATTCCCATAGTTTAATGTTGTTGAAGTAAATAGCATTTCGCATAGCAGGTTGCCAATCGAAAAGTGAGGCTAGTTGAGAAACATATTTGATTCATAATTTCTTGGGCTTGTTCATGAAGCAAATATTTACTTAAGCAATTGTTTCAAAAGCTACTGCAACTTGAAAAACATACATTTAAAAAATACTCGTATCTGAAAATATTAAAAATTACAGTGTGATTTGTTAAAAATTGTTCAAAAAAAAAAAAAATTCACGGAATATTTAATATTAATTTATGAAAAATAAATTTCCTGATTGGCAATCAATAAATTGTAATTATTTAAAAAATTATTAACGCCCAATAATAAACGCCCATTAATAAACTTACATAACCTTACTCTCAGGTGTAATTATGTTTTATTTAACATACAAACTTTTAAGACAATACGATAAGAATATATGCAAACAAAATTATGTGTTTGTTGATTTGTGTGTCATACTTAGCGATTTCATTTTACTTAACATCTATAGACGATTAGTTAATGACGTTTATCTAATTGTCTTCTAAAGTACAATTGATTATATAATAATTATAAACTCATCACATGGCAGGAATAAAAAATCAATGATGAAGCATTAAAGCAACTGTTCGAATATTACAACCTTGTATGTTGACATTCTATGACAGAAATTTAACTAACAATGTATGTAATTATGTGTGTATATATGTATATAAATATGAATGCTAAGAAATTTTTTTAATTTAATTAAAAAAAAAAAAAAATTACAATAAACTAAAAATAGCTAATTACATGATTTCAGAATTAGCCACGTGTTAAATTAATTATAAAATAATGTTATTTTCCTATGTATGATTAATTCTCCTATATATAATTCGCAGTGAACATTTATTTCATTATTAGTATTTCTTTGTTTTAATACTAATTGAATTTTTTATCGTTGATTATGGCGTTATAAATAGGTAAATATTTAGTTAACGAACAAACATCCATAAACAAGTATTTATTAATTAATTTACTAATAATTCTTAAAAATTTTATTTAAATAAACAAATCATCATTTAACAGCATTTTTAACTTTTAATTGATATTTATGTATGAAAGTACGAGGGTAGATCAATAAATGCATGGCTTTTTAAATGAAAGACGGTTTTTAGTATCAGAATACTATAACCCATAAAAACAAAGTTTTTATTAAAACTCTTTCTTTCCTTATGCATATGAGTTTTGAATCTCTCCGAGAGTGTACGTGACATTGCGTGACTATTTTAAAAGTAATCTTTTGTCAAAGCAAGTCTATGAACCAAATTTCAGGTTGATTGGATGAGGGGAAATGGGATCTAAATCACTCCGTCACTGTGCCTGACTATGCGTGACTATCTTTAAGTTAATATTTGGTGACAACAAGTATGGGTGGTGTAACGATCCTAACCGCTTAGGTCTACCTCGAATAGGGCAGGGGCTACCTATAATACCGACCGTGCTCAGGGCTGGGGTGTGTTCTTACCCATTTCGAATGTAGATTTGGAATCGTTTCAAAAATTTTACTTAGGTAGCAAAAAAAAATAAATATAACAAATATAATAGGAATACTTTCCAAGAAGAATTAGAATTGTTGTTGATTGAACGGAAATCTAAAGATGGTATTCTTTCCATATCTTTACCCTCCCACCATGCTGACTATAGGGTATTTAGTAGACAGCCCAAAAAAAAAAATATATATATATAAAATTACCTACATACCTACGACTTCACTTTTCGTAATAAAGCTTCAGAATTTTGATTTAAAATTCCATTTTAAGAATTACAACCATTAAATTTATTTGTATTTAACATAGTGATATTATGGTAATTTAATGAAAATAAATATTTAATAGAAATTATTATATTATTGAACGTATGAATAAATTATTGATAAAAAAAAAAAAAAAAAAAAAAAAAAAAAAAAAAAAAAAAAAAAAAACAGATTTTTGTAAATCATTAATAAAATTCATGAAGTTAAGTTAACAATAAAAATAAAAAAATCACAAAAAAAAAAAGAATTTTGAAGAGGAAATTTATAGTATGTTGTTAAAACATGAATATCAAAATCAATTTATATTACCCGAAAAAAAAATATTATCCAAATATTGGGTAACTCTCTTTACTTAATATTTGATACCACAATAAAGGATTGAATTATTGAATTGAGTATCTATTAGATATTCATGTTTTCATATTAATTTATTGTAAAAAAAAAATGTAAAAGAGACTTGATTGTAAATGAAGAGAAAATTTCAAACACACTTACATTTTTATTTCCATCGATGTCTTCAAGCGCTTGGAATCGACGTAGATGTATAGCTGTATTACAATCTTTTGAGTTAGACTAAAAGTCTCCAGTTATGAGAGAGAGTATAATTTGTTTGAATTGAATATGTTTGTGTAAGTGTGTTTAAATATGTATAAATTATTTAGAACTAATGTAAATTTGAATGAATGTTATGTATTTTATGTATGTGAATGTGAATATGTGAAATTGAGAGTTTAATATTTAGAGATTTTTGAGTTTATGAGTAAGTGTTGCATGAGAAAAAAATGTAGAAAAAAAAAAAAAGAATATTTAGGTGACCATTTAAAAAAAAAATGATTTTACATTAAAGCTATATATGTATATTAACACAAACAAAAATTCTTAAAAATTATATTAAAGATCTTTAACACTATTATTTATAAATTTAAAATTAAAGCAAAATTATTTATATTAAAAACCAATTAAATAAATTATTGAGAATTTTCTTGTCCTTTAGACTTTTCTTTTAAATTTTAAACATGAAGTATAATTATTTCGAAAATAATTGAAAATTATGAAAATTAAACAAATAAAAATTAAGTTTCTTGATTAACACTATTTTCTTTTTTTTTTTTTCTCTTTCTTTTATTTTTTTTTTTTTTTTTGTATTAAAATTTTTAAATTCTCTTTCTTTCTCTATAAGTTTTTCAAAAAGACAACGTTATTCACAAAAGCACTACTGGTCACTCTAAAATGGGCACTTAACACAGCAGTGTGTCTTTTATTTATATTTCAGAAGTGTGATTTTTTCTTCACCTGTTCCAATTTTTTTGTAGTAATAAAACAAAAACAAACAAATATATCCAGCTCTGTTACTTATGAAGCAAATAATTTGAAATCATGAAACGGAGGGAATAACTTGGCGTGATATCCTTCTTTTAACAATTAATTTGCAATTAGTTCACAATTTTTATAATTTTGGCCTCTGGAACAACCATCCCCAAAAATAATTTTCCTATAAATGAAATTATTCCTTGATTAACAAAAAAAAATAATTTACTTCAAAAAAAAAAATGTCTTACCAAAAAAATTTATTATCGAATCAAAAAAAACAAAATTATTCTTTTGCGAATTTTCAAATAATATTTCTTCCGCTTGTTTCCGCTTCTTATCAAATTTCTCCAACTAATAAATTTTTCTAATAAAAATTTTCTCACCCAAAAGCAAAATGTCCAATGTCAAACAAATGCTAACTTGATTGAATTTTATTTTTTAATTTGGAATTTTGGTAAAGTATAAATGTCCTAAGTTATACAGAAGATAATTATAGAGGAAAATGTCATTCTAATGTATATAATATATCGCTATCACAAAACAGATGAAGGACCAAGCAAGCTGTAGAACTTAATCTGAAAAAAATGCGATATAAGGATAATGATAAGGAAGAGAAATTATTATTTATATTATGTCCATATATCTTTGATATGAAAAATTCCTATATGTCCTCCATCTACATCTTCCAGTTCATAATTGACACAACCAATTTTTCTCTTTATAATGGCTTTAATTCCTTTAGGTGCAAGTTTTGCGTTGAAATTATTAACCAGTGAGCTTTGTGCAAAATTTCTTCGTATGACCTCCTGTCCGATGTCAAAATTTCTAATCCTTGTCCGTAAATTGTAAATTTTAACGTTCTTGTCGTAAGCTTTCCGTATTTTCGTTCTAATCGAGTCTCGTATAATTGAAAATTCATCGTCTTTCGATAATTTTGAATCCGTTTCTGACAACAGTTGTAATTTTCGCAGAATTTGATAGTCATGTCCATGAGTTAACATTGTTTGACCAAACACTAGTTCATAAGGTGTTTTTCCAGTCGTTTGATGTACACTGCTCCTTAGTGCACAGTTTATACTGCTTATATATACATCCCACTGTCGCTGATCATCCTTTATGTAAGATCGAAGAGCCTCATTAATTGACCTGTTGACTCGTTCACTTGCATTGGCTTGTGGACTATGTACAGCAGTGTATTGATGTTTAATTCCGTATTTTGAAAGAAGCGCTTCAAACTCTTTACATTTAAACTGGCTTCCGTTGTCAGTAACAACTACTTCTGGTACTCCATAACAATTAAAAATTTCATTTCGTAAATGTTCGATCATAGTGGTAGTAATGAATTTCCTCAACGGTTTTAAAAATGTAAATTTCGAGTAATGGTCCAAAATAATAAAAATGCCAATATTTCCTTTTTTCGTCCGGGGAAGAGGTCCAATTAAGTCCATATAAAGCCGTTGAAATGGTCTTTCAGTTTCAACCATTTGTCCCATTGGTGGTCTAAGTGTCGAAGTCGGGGTCTTAGAAGTCTTACATAAGTCACATTTTAGTACATAATCTCTAACGTCCGTTACAAGTCTGGGCCAAAAGAAAAATTTACGTATTTGTTCAATGGTTTTCGCGATTCCGCCGTGAGCCCTATTTGGTAAATTGTGAGCAGTATATAGAACTCCCAAACGTAATTCCGTCGGCACTAACAATTTCCATTTATCAGATTCGTCCAAGTCGCCTGAAGAAAATTCTGTACGTTTATAAATATATTTATCAATAACCTTAAAGTCTGGTAATTCGGAGGTTAAAAATTTGTCTCTCAATTTAGAATATTCTGGTCCGTCAAAATCCTTAGAGTTCAGGTCTATACAAGGTAACACTTCTAATTCAACTTCTGCCAATTCGGTTTCATCTTCAAATGCACGTGATAAAGTGTCAGGAACTACGTTGTCTTTTCCCTTTCGGTGTTCGATTGTAAAGTCAAAACCTTGTAATTTAAGAGACCACCTAGCTAACCGTCCTGACAAGTCTTTCTGTCTCATTAGCCACTTGAGGCTGGCATGGTCCGTTATCACTTTAAACTCTTGACCTTCGATATAAGCTCTAAATTTCCTTATCGCCAAAATAACAGCTAGACACTCTAATTCTGTTATGGTATAATTTCTTTGTGCTTTATTTAATTTTTGAGACATATAAGCTATGGGACGTTCGTTATCATTATTATCGACTTGAGCTAAAACAGCACCTACGCCAACAGTACTTGCATCACATTGTAAAATAAATGGTCTCGTAAAGTCTGCATGTACTAATACTGGAGCAGAAGTCAATTTTTCCTTAATATTGTTAAAAGCATTTTGTGCATCGTCATTCCAGGTAAATGTTTTGCGTTTTGTCAACAGTTCAGTCAAATGGAAAGACACAGTAGCATAATCATCAATAAATCTTCGATACCACCCTGCCATTCCTAAGAATTGACGCAACTGTCGAACTGATTTTGGCACTGGGAATCCGGATATTGCCATCACTTTTTCAGGGTCGACCTTAAGAGTACCCTCCCCTACAATATATCCCAAGTATTGTACCTGCCTAATAGCAAAACTGCTTTTCTTCACTTTAATAGTTAATTTAGCCTTGAGCAGTTGTGTAGCCAACGTCTGTAAATGTATAATATGTTCGTCAAAGTCTTTTGAGATAATTAATAAATCATCTAAGTAAACAAAAACATTAGATTTCAACTCATACGGAATGACGATGTCCATCAGTCGACACATTGTTTGGGGTGCATTACATAATCCAAACGGCATTCTTGTAAATTGGTATAATGGCCGGTTAGGGATTGTAAATGCAGTCTTCAGTCTGGAGGCGTCGTCCAATTTAATTTGCCAAAATGCATCTTTCAAATCCACTTTAGAAATAAAATAAATTGGAGGAAGCCTCGAAATTAGTCCATCTATATTTGGTATCGGATAAGCGTCCTTTATAGTCACTGAGTTCAATTTTCTACTATCAATGCAAAAACGTACTTTGCCTGGTTTAACAATCAAAACACCAGGTGAAGACCATGGTGAACCAGGAGACTCTTCAATAACACCTAATTGAAGCATTCGGTCAATTTCCCCACATAAAACTTTTTCTCTCGCTGGAGAAATCGGATAGTATCTTTGTTTTATTGGTATAGCATCACATGTATCGATATTATGTTCTAGCAGTGATGTACAACCTAAACCATCTCTTTCTGAATTTGGAAAAGATTCTATTACAATGTCTAACTTTTGTGTCTGTGTCGCTGTAAGTGGTATTTTGTTTGAATCAACGTCTAATGTAATTTCGTCTATAAAATCCCCTGTAAAAATTTTTATCCCAAATTTTTCCCAAAAATCAATGCCACAAATTATGTTTTGTGTAATTGAAGGTATAACCAAAAATTTAATTAACTTAGTCTGATCGTTATAATTAATCTCTAAATTTACTATCCCAACAACGTTCTGTTTTTGCCCGTCTGCAGTTTTAACATTACCTACACATCGCATAAACTTTTTGTTCATAATAAAGCTTTGACTTAACTCACCTCCAATTACGCTGGCGTTTGCTCCACTGTCCAATAAAGCAAAATGGGTATGTTCTCCTATTGTCAATTTAACATATGGTCTCACATCACCTTTCCTACTAATTATTGATGATATTATACATTTTCTGTATAATTTTCTACTTTTATAGAATTCACAAATTCTCCTAGATGATCTGGAGCGTTTATTTTCTCCCCCTGTTTTAAAAATTCTATTTCTTATCTGGTTATATTCAGATAATCTAATGTGGTATGGTCTTTGTAAAGGGTGAATTTTTGTCTTATTAGTTTCTAGATTTGTCACATCAGGTTTATAATTAAATTTACATGCACTATTTGCTACATTTAATGTTTCGGATGTCCGTCCCTCAATGTCCGAACATCCTTCAACAAGTTTCCCTGTTTTTGTTTACATTTGGAACACTGTGGTCTATACGTGTTCTTTAAACCACAACCATAACAAAATATGGTCCTTGGTTCTAAGCAATCTAGATAGTTATGTCCAATTCTGTCACAGTTCCAACATTTTCCCGTTTTACTTATAAAACAAATTTCTGAGTCATCTGTTCCTAATACCCCTATTGGTAAAATGTCAGTATCCAACTCAGAAATTTTTCCTTTATGACCATTACATTTTACATAATTATTTGTAGACATGTCTTTAACAAATTTTTCATGCTTGCGTACTTCTCTTCTTAATTGAGATACGCTATTCAAACTTACATGTAAAAGTTCATGTCTGATCTCTGGCTTAAGATTTCGCAATATGGTCTCAGTAAGTTCCTGATCAGATAATGGTTTTCGTAATTTGTCACATAAAACCAAAATTGCGTCATAAAATTCGTCAAAATTTTCATTATTTTTCTGTTTTCTTCTTCTTATATCATCTTTAATATCAAAGTCTGTACAGTATTCTTTAAATTGTATTTTCAGTGCATCGGTCAAACTAAACCAGTTCATGTCCTCACAAGATCGATGGTAACGCCAATACCATTGTAGTGCTTTTCCATCAAATAAAATATGAGCGTGTTTGCATAACAAGTCGAAATTTTCATTCAGATTTGCACAAGTCAACGTGTTAATCCTATAAATAAACTCATCAACTGAAATGTCCGAAATATCGCCTGTATAACGAATTCTCCAATTTCGAATTATATTAAGAATTTTTTCTGAATTATGCTCATAATTATCTAGTACTGCATTAGAATTATGTGTGTTAGGATTTAATCGTATATTACAACTACTTCGCGTATCAGGAATACGTTCAGTTCGTTCATATTGTCCACTACGTATAACATCATCGCGGTCTACTCGTATGTTCTGTGCATTATGATCGACCGGTCCGCTATTTGTTATGTCCAAATTACGTAACCCGCTCGATATCATATTGCTTACTTCATCCCTAAATTCCCTCAAAGACGCGGTAACAAAATCTTTAAGTCTAGTATCAACCAAACTACTCTGATTAATAACTTCCCTTCGTGCTTGTAAACGCGTTCTTGGCCTACCAACTTCATATGACCTAATTTGATCACCCGCACCTTGTTCCTCAACAAAAGTCGAATTCCCTGTTTCATTATCAACAAAGGATGGTAAATCTTCACAACTTCTTACTAACGGCATTTTAGAGCAACACTTAAAACTATATATTTTAATTAATTATGTTTATATATACAAAAATCTAATGTCTATGAGTTTTTAAATTATTTCAATACAATGTAATTTTTATTACTACTCAGTGAAGTCATTCAGTATGGAATACGAATCAAAAAAAAAATTTTAAATATTTTATATCAACACAAAAAAAAAATTTATTCTAAAGTCAAACCAAAAATAAAAATTAAAATTTAATCAATCAACAACATAAGAAAATTTAAGATATAGAACTTCTCATATTTGGCGGAAATCTTCCAATATAAATCGGAATGAAATAAATCCGCTATCAAAAGTGAGAAAAATTAAAGTTAAAGACTTATAACATTTATATAGGAGAGAACTCGATAACAACTCAAATTGCAATATATCCATATATAAAACAGAAATAAATCCGACCAAAACAAAATTTTTAAGATGAAGAAAATTATAAGATATCAAAAATATTTAGAGAAGGTTGAAAATTAGCTAGGATAAGAGTCGAACGAGTATTGTACCATAAGTAACAAGTAACAAAAAAAAATAATCTCGAGTTCGAACCCAAACCCTGATAGTAGTTTAACAATAGAAACAAATATATCAGAAAGGTTGCTGTAAAGAAGTTATTACAATATCAAATCTCAAATCTGAATAACATATGCATCTAATGTTGAAGAAAAAAAAAAATAAAGTTTAGAAGAGGGAAAGTATCACTACACACACACAAAATATAGATTCTATTGGGCATCAGTCACTAGATAAAAAAAAAAAAAAATTTTAAAAGTTACGCTAACTGATGCCCCACGTTGGGCGCCAAAAATTCTGTAACGATCCTAACCGCTTAGGTCTACCTCGAATAGGGCAGGGGCTACCTATAATACCGACCGTGCTCAGGGCTGGGGTGTGTTCTTACCCATTTCGAATGTAGATTTGGAATCGTTTCAAAAATTTTACTTAGGTAGCAAAAAAAAATAAATATAACAAATATAATAGGAATACTTTCCAAGAAGAATTAGAATTGTTGTTGATTGAACGGAAATCTAAAGATGGTATTCTTTCCATATCTTTACCCTCCCACCATGCTGACTATAGGGTATTTAGTAGACAGCCCAAAAAAAAAAAATATATATATATAAAATTACCTACATACCTACGACTTCACTTTTCGTAATAAAGCTTCAGAATTTTGATTTAAAATTCCATTTTAAGAATTACAACCATTAAATTTATTTGTATTTAACATAGTGATATTATGGTAATTTAATGAAAATAAATATTTAATAGAAATTATTATATTATTGAACGTATGAATAAATTATTGATAAAAAAAAAAAAAAAAAAAAAAAAAAAAAAAACAGATTTTTGTAAATCATTAATAAAATTCATGAAGTTAAGTTAACAATAAAAATAAAAAAATCACAAAAAAAAAAAGAATTTTGAAGAGGAAATTTATAGTATGTTGTTAAAACATGAATATCAAAATCAATTTATATTACCCGAAAAAAAAATATTATCCAAATATTGGGTAACTCTCTTTACTTAATATTTGATACCACAATAAAGGATTGAATTATTGAATTGAGTATCTATTAGATATTCATGTTTTCATATTAATTTATTGTAAAAAAAAAATGTAAAAGAGACTTGATTGTAAATGAAGAGAAAATTTCAAACACACTTACATTTTTATTTCCATCGATGTCTTCAAGCGCTTGGAATCGACGTAGATGTATAGCTGTATTACAATCTTTTGAGTTAGACTAAAAGTCTCCAGTTATGAGAGAGAGTATAATTTGTTTGAATTGAATATGTTTGTGTAAGTGTGTTTAAATATGTATAAATTATTTAGAACTAATGTAAATTTGAATGAATGTTATGTATTTTATGTATGTGAATGTGAATATGTGAAATTGAGAGTTTAATATTTAGAGATTTTTGAGTTTATGAGTAAGTGTTGCATGAGAAAAAAATGTAGAAAAAAAAAAAAAGAATATTTAGGTGACCATTTAAAAAAAAAAATGATTTTACATTAAAGCTATATATGTATATTAACACAAACAAAAATTCTTAAAAATTATATTAAAGATCTTTAACACTATTATTTATAAATTTAAAATTAAAGCAAAATTATTTATATTAAAAACCAATTAAATAAATTATTGAGAATTTTCTTGTCCTTTAGACTTTTCTTTTAAATTTTAAACATGAAGTATAATTATTTCGAAAATAATTGAAAATTATGAAAATTAAACAAATAAAAATTAAGTTTCTTGATTAACACTATTTTCTTTTTTTTTTTTCTCTTTCTTTTATTTTTTTTTTTTTTTTGTATTAAAATTTTTAAATTCTCTTTCTTTCTCTATAAGTTTTTCAAAAAGACAACGTTATTCACAAAAGCACTACTGGTCACTCTAAAATGGGCACTTAACACAGCAGTGTGTCTTTTATTTATATTTCAGAAGTGTGATTTTTTCTTCACCTGTTCCAATTTTTTTGTAGTAATAAAACAAAAACAAACAAATATATCCAGCTCTGTTACTTATGAAGCAAATAATTTGAAATCATGAAACGGAGGGAATAACTTGGCGTGATATCCTTCTTTTAACAATTAATTTGCAATTAGTTCACAATTTTTATAATTTTGGCCTCTGGAACAACCATCCCCAAAAATAATTTTCCTATAAATGAAATTATTCCTTGATTAACAAAAAAAAATAATTTACTTCAAAAAAAAAAATGTCTTACCAAAAAAATTTATTATCGAATCAAAAAAAACAAAATTATTCTTTTGCGAATTTTCAAATAATATTTCTTCCGCTTGTTTCCGCTTCTTATCAAATTTCTCCAACTAATAAATTTTTCTAATAAAAATTTTCTCACCCAAAAGCAAAATGTCCAACGTCAAACAAATGCTAACTTGATTGAATTTTATTTTTTAATTTGGAATTTTGGTAAAGTATAAATGTCCTAAGTTATACAGAAGATAATTATAGAGGAAAATGTCATTCTAATGTATATAATATATCGCTATCACAGTGGTTAAATCACTCCGTGACTGTGCGTGACAACGCATGACTCTGTGCGTGACTATGCGTGACTGTGTGTGACTATCCTAAAATTAATCTTTGGCCACAAAAAGTCTATGGACAAAGTTTCAGATCGATCGGATGAAGTGAAGTGATGCTTTAATCTCTCCGTGGATGTGCGTGACTGTGCGAGACTGTGTCAAAGTTATTCTTTTTTCACGGCAACTCTATTGGTTTCAGATCGATTAGATGAGGTGAAATAGGTTTTAAAGCACTCCGTGACTGTGCGTGACTATGAGTAACTGTGCGTGACTACCCCAAAATTAGTCCATAGTTAAAACAAAACTATGGGCCAAGTTTCAGATCAATTGGATGATGGGGAATGGGGTTGCCCCATGGCAGACAGACAGACAGGCAGACAGACAGACAGGCATACAGACAGAGAGTATGAGTTAAACGAAAGAGTTTAAAAAGAAGAAATTTAGCTCTACGTTTCTTCAACTTGCAATCTCTTATAAATAATGGTACTCTTCAAGATTTTGGCTTTTTAATGTCCTTTTGTCAGTCCAAATAAATTGTCATAATATTATCGTTCATTGTTTTCCTCTTTGTTTGCTCTTTGGTAACCAATGCATCCCAAAACACTGTCGCTATGACCTTGTTGGTCCGTAAGGGTTGTTCAACAACACCAAAACTTTTTTATAACTTACGACTTCAATAAACCGTGGATTCATTAATTGTTAGCTTACCGCTTCATCTACAATGACTTTAGTAAAGCATTCGACAAAATCAAATCTCCCAATGTGGTTTAACAATAACAGTGTGAATTGGATTAGTTCATACATATCTAACTGGCAGAAACCAACGTGTCAATTTTAATAATAATATATTTAATATGTATCCGTAAAATCTGAAGTGCTTTAATGTAGTCATTTTGGTTCAAGGTTATTTTCGTTTTTTCTCAATGATCTATCAAACACATTGTAATTTTCTAATATTCTTATGTATGCTGATGACGTTAAAATTTTTCTGAGGTTCAATATCTATGCAAATCAAATTTCTCTTCGATGCGATTTAAATAGTTTCTTTAAATGGTGCAGTTCAACTAAATGAACAAATGCAAAGACATGCATTTTTCAAGAAAATTTGGTATTGTTGGTTTGTACTCCATGGGTGGTTATCAGTTAGAATCGGTGGACTGTTTCATGGCTTTGGGTATTCTATTGGATGCTAAAATAAATATTGTCCAACGTAATGACATCTAATATAGCTCGTGGAGTTCTTGCTTTTATAAAACGATAGGCGAAAGAATTCATGGAGGATTAAATCACTCAGCAACTATACACATTATAACTCTCCTCATTTAGGATCAATAATACAATGCTAACTACAACAAAATTTAATCAGTCCAAAAATAAATTCTACTATTTTGTTTACGAAATTTTTATCGTAATTTAACTTCCCATTCTGAAAAGCCGAAAAACTGTACTCAATGTGTCCTCTTTAATTAATTTGATTAATGGTGAAGTTTTCTCTGATTTCTTCAGAAAAACTAATATTGCGCAATAATCAACTAGAAGTTTATTCAATTGTACTTAAAATTTTTCGTCAATGATGATGGTCTTTTTAGAAGAATTAGTTTTTCTTTTAAATAAACTTTATAATTTGATTGATTTTTACACTAATGCCATCAATATTAAATACAGTCTTATAAAGTTTTTAAACAAATAATCTTTAATTTAATTATTGTAATTTATTTTTATTATAACCTGTAAGGGGCTCCTGTATAAATTATTAAATAAATAGATAAATAAAAAAAATCCATCTTGGCACTTGTTCGTCTGGAGAAACCCGTTTTCTAGACTGTTGCTTGGTATCCAGTGTGTTGCAATTGATCCATGCTTCATTCTCCATTATAAAAAACTCCTTCATATTGCGCATGGATAACACCATAGACTCCTTAGAAGTTGTCACAAGATTGAGTTTATGGTCAAATGTCTGCGAATGCGGCATCCATTTTCCAGCTTTCTACTGTTCATCTTAAATTTAAATCACATAGCCATATGTCTAGGGATATTTTCAGACTTATTTATATTCGTAGTAAGAATATTTTATACCCTATGCCACTTTGTGGTCAGGATATAATAAGTTAGTGTTAAGAAAAAGACTTGACATAGACTCACATTTCAATATAACGTTGTCCGTCCTTCCGTATGTGTGTTCTTCTATATAACGCAAATGATAAAATTACTGGTCGAAGTTGGAATGGAACATCTGATAGAAGCTTTTATCGACAAAAGCTACGATAAGGGTATGTTCTTTATATAAACAAATCTTAGTGACTATCAGCAACATGGGAATAACTAAAATGTAATATATATATTTTAAATTTTAGTATATACATTAGGGTTAGTCACTTTTTTTGCGAAGAATGCTCTCGCAGTATGAGGTAGGGCATGGAAAACTATGAAGAACTGCATGTATAGTCTTTGGAAATGGTGAAAAACTTTCCCGTAAAATGCATTTACTTTTGCTCGAAACCGATTTTTTATATATTTATTTATATTAATTACAATACAAAGTAAATTTGTATTCTAATTTTGGGTCCAGGGTTAAGCCGGGTGATAAAGAATATTTGGATGGTGTTTGCAGCGACAGACCAAAGCCTCTGGTGGGAATCGAACCCACGACCCCCGCATGATAGGCGAGCAGGCTTCCTGCTCACCTACCGGTCCGATTTTTTATTTTAAATTTTTTGTGATTTCTAGCAAAAGTAAATACATTTTACGGGGAAGGTTTTTTTTTACCATTTCAAAAAAATAAATATGCAGTTCTTCATGGTTTTCCATGCCCTACATCATATTGCGAGAGCATTCTTCGTAAAAACAGTGACTAGCCCTAATGTATATACTAAAATTAATATTAAAGATGTAGATTATCTTAATATTTTACTAGCAGAGCCCAGCCCTCGAAATTCGAGTGCAAATTCTAGGAAATTTTAATTTATCATTCAATTAATTTCTTTCAATGTTTTTTAATCTATTTAATTCATTAGTTTTATTTCACTATAAATATTAGTTGAACACACAGAAATAAAGGCCACCTAAAGGTATTAAAATTTTTGGCAATTCACAATTCAACACAGGGTAAGTGTTCGGCAATTATTGTAATGAAATCTGTACGTTAACTTTCGTGTTGCATAATGTAAAGTTGATTGTGCACGCATAACTTTCCTCAAACTCAGAATCACTTTCTGAGTCGAATTTGCTAAGTAGGCTTCTATCAGCCATAGCATGAATGCTGTTGAAAGTGTTGAAAATCGGCGAATGTTCAGACATTGTTCCCATACAAATGAAATCGACTTAAAATGTCATATGATCAAAATTATCATATAGATCTCGGTTAAATTGGGTTTGTGTGTGTTTATTACATCCACTAATCAGTAGTCCAAATAAAGCCTTTGGTACAATTCTTAGTCAGAGCCCCCATATAAAGCTGCTTCCCAATCTTCACTTAAATCTATCAAAAAACAAAAATATTACACAGATTTTTCTCAAATTTGGTTTGTATATGTTTTGGCAAAAAGTAAGAGACCTTATATATGATCAGAATCGGTCCATTTTTCGACGCAGTCCGCATATAAATGCAGCATCCGATTTGAACTTTTTATATTCAGGGGAGAAAAAATTAATAATAATACCACTTAAACTTGGTTTATTCTCATTTTCTATATCCAATTAGTTGGGCCTAAGCGATAGGGCATCTAAACGAATGGTATAGGGTAGGTATAGGTATAGGGTATTTTCTTACTTATTTGTTTAGAGTTTTTTCATTTAGAAAAGATGTTTATGATTAAAAAGCTTCACATGCTCACTTAAAATTCGTATGTATATAGTGAAGCTATTGTATAACATCTCCACCAAAATAAGTAGGAAATTGATAGACGGTCTAGGGCGATTTTTCGGTACGCTTATCATAAGTTTTAGTAAAAGAGCCTTAGGTCAAACCATGATAAGTGAGGTTACTATATAGAAAATTAACATAAAGAAATTAAATTCAGATTGCAATATATTTATTGCCTGCAGATATGTTTAAGTTCATATCGGATATGAATATTGTGTGGCCATTAAGTGCAAAAATGGACTGGCTTGGTCCGATTGTGATCATACACTTATATTTTCTGAAATTATATATCAACCAAATTTTTAAAAAACCTGCATGTTATTTACATGACATTAGATTAAGTTGAATATTGGGAATATGGGAAGTATGAATAAATTTTAGAGTAATTATTCTTCTTTTTCGAATTTAACTTCGGGATTAAGTGGAATTCGTTCAAACATATGAACATACTATAAATTAAATTTTAGGAGATCATTGAACAGTTTAAGAAATCAGTATAAAATTTAAAAAAATTACCAAAATTTTAAATTTTTAAACATTTGTGTTTTTACCTGATTGTGTCCTATTGAATAGTTATAATATCAAATTTGGAGTAATTAAAATTTTTGTTAAATGAAAATTTCGAGGCGGACAGACGTACGTACGAACAATTTTTTTATTGATTCAGAAACTCAAACACATTATACCCACACCACTGTGTGGTATAGGGTATAAATATCATTTGGATGTAGTCACACAATATACAACCATCTTTTAGTTTGTCTGACTGTCTTGGAGATGTGCTGAAGATGATAATGTTAATTATGATTTTGTTTGCACTTTCCTGTATTTTTATGAAATATACTGTCAAAGTCAAGGTCATAACCAAATTTAACTTTTTAATTATTTATCTTGTTTATTAACTTTTTGCCAAAAATAGTGTTTTCGTTTATTAATTAATTTATAGTTTAAACGTTACTTAGTTTTGCAAATATCGTCATTCCTTTTTAGTTATCAATGATGGCGAATGATTCAGAGAAATTCCATTTTGTCATATAATTAGTTAGTTATTCATTTTTTTAATATGCTCATGGCATAAAAATACACGAGGGCTGGGCTGCGTAGTTTTTATTTAAAGCTTCGAAAAATATATTTAAGTTTAACATTCTATTGTAGAAAATTAAATTTGTCTTCTAACATAAAGGTAAATTTTCTTTTAAAATATTAAGACATTTTTGAAGGGCGACGTTACCCACAATTTTTCTTATAATTTCTAACATTAAACAAATAAAGTTTAAAGGCGATTGCACTCTAGTATATTGCAAAGTAGAGAAAATAAACATCAAAACTTACTACACCATTTTTTGGCTTTTGAATCTTTTTCATCCACTTGACACTTGGAATATAAAAACACCACTAAATGCACAACCACATTCGAAATCATGAACATACCTGTAAAGAAACAAACAAATAGAAACAAAAATTAATTTAGTTAAAACCGTTAGCAAAATTTAACTGTCTAGTTTTATTTAATTTTACTAAAATAAAAATAAAACAAACGAAAAACATTAGGTCTCTATGTCAGCTCAGTAAAAACGGTGTGACATAATGAACACTTCGAAAAGCCGAAAGAATTTTGAATAAAATTAAATTAAAATGGCATGACTAACATTAGTAAAATCATATAAAATTACGCCTACAAATTACCCACAAACACGTAAGGCTTAAAACAAAAACAAAGCAAAAAAGTTGTAATTACAATAATTTTCAACTAAAAATACAAAAAACTTAAGGTAACATCAACAAAACTTGAAATAGAAGATAAATATAATATATGAGCATCATTACTATTTCAGACGCAAAATATTTAAAAAACAGAGTTTCCAAAAATTATTTGTTGAAGTGGCATTTGCGAAAGTCAGAAAGAGTTGTTAATGAATTTAGTTGAATTTTTAACAATATCATACTTCATTTAAAACAAGTAAGTTAATTATAGTAGATTAAGACAGATCTAAAGATATCCGACGAACTATGTATGTAATTGTAGACACTATGATATTTAGACTAAGATATAGAACAGAGTTTCATTATTTTGTACTGAAAGATATTCTTTTTAATTCCGGGTAGATTTAGTGATGAAAGATGTTTAAAACTATTTAATCAAACAAAATATATTTTAATTTGAATTTGCTAAATCCTAAGTAGGTGATATCGAGATAAATCTACACTTAGTCTTCAGAAAATTTGAAATTTTGAATCATTAAACATTGTATTTTATTTTAGAAAGCATTCAAATATAAAATTCAAGTCTTGATATACAGAACTTCAGAATATCATATTTTACTTTAAGCTTATCCATATGCGTTTAGTCGTACAACATATTGTTAGAATCTAACAATTGTTGGACCTTAGATAATTTACCATAATGTTTATAATATAGCTTATAAAGGGTCCGCCATCTAACGTTAGCTCATGTCTGATTTGATAACACTTAGTAACACTTATCTCATGTCTGATTTGACAGATAATTAGCTTTATCCTTCCGCTGAACGAATGTGGTTGTGTATAAGCTTGAACAACGCTGGGAAATATTGCGACATTACTTTGAAAATCATGGTAATGTTGCAGAATTTGTGCGAAAATCGCGTACGGATTTTGGAAGAAGAGAAGCACCGTCAGCTTCGTATGTTCGTTATCTTGTGAAAAAAGTGAAATAAACTGGCAACCACATCGATAAACCAAAGCGTAAAAAGCCAAAAACAGTGCGTACATCCGAGAATATTGCTGCTGTAGCAGAAAGTGTGCGTGAAGCGTCATCAACATCAATTCACCGTCGTTCTCAAGAATTGAACATTTCGGAGGCATCATTGAGACGAATTTTGCATAAAGACCTTGGTATGACGCCATGCAAAGTCCAATTGGTTCAGGAGTTGAAGTCAACTGACCATCCAATGCGTTTTCGCTTCGCTAAGTGGGCCTGCGATCGACTTACAGAAGATGCCGATTTTGCCAAAAAAAAAATCATCTTTTCAGATGAAGCTCATTTTGATCTTGGCGGGTATGTAAACAAGCAAAATTGTCGCATTTGGGGCACATAGAACCCGCACTCATACATTGAAAAGCCGATACACCCAAAACTAGTCACTGTTTGGTGCGGATTTTGGTCCAGAGGCATAATTGGGCAATTTTTCTTCGAAAATGAGCAAGGAGTGGCCGTTACAGTCAATGGCATTCGTTATCGGGCCATGTTGATCGAATCTTTGTTCACAAAAATTGAAGAGGAGGATATTGGCAACATATGGTTTCAACAGGACGGCGCTACGTGCCACACAGCCGAAGCTACACTCGATGTTTTGCACCCTGTTTTTGAAGACCGCATTATCAGCCGCAGAGCTGATGTCGTTTGGCCACCTCGGAGCTGCGATTTGACACCGTTGGACTATTATTTGTGTTGTGCCCTCAAAGATAAGTGTTACGTCTACAAGCCAAAGACAATTGACGCTTTAAAGGACAATATTCGTGAAGCCATTGGTGAAATACAGCTGCACACAATCGATAATGTGCTTAAAAGTTGGACCGATCTTTTAGGCTACTGCATGACCAGCCGAGGCAGCCAATTGAATGAAATTATATTCCATTATTAACCGGAAGGATTGTGCTTTCAAATAAAAAAAGAAATTTGTAATAATATTCAGTAGTTTTTTTTTTATAGCATTTTCAAAAATAAAAAAGTTATTTGGCGGACCCTTTATAAAAAATTCAAAAGGATATTGATTTATCAACTGCAACTTATTATGTAACCCAATATCGGTATACCGAGCATCCTCCATGTGGCTGTCGTTGACATCTTGCATAAAACAACAGTCAGGTCCACAACTGTTGTTTTATAGTAATGATAGTGCTGATGTTGGTTTCAATGAATATAATGATGGACATTTATAAGAATTAAAGATTTCTCAAAGCCCACGAATTCAAATGAAGTTGCCAATGATGGGACTCCATTTGTAAGCAAAGAAATTTTGTAAAGCTGTTCAGACGATCACCGATAAAAGTCTTTAGCTTATATAAAAACTGATCATGGAAAATAATTGTTATTGATAAACTAGATGCATTTTGAGCTTAACATTGCGAGAACATGGCCATAAATACTGAAATGAAAATTAATTCCGCAAAAAACCAGTCGAAATGTTAAAGATATGACTAAACTGATCTGACTTAAAGTTGGTATATGCTTACTATTCTTACTATTCCTACAACGAGCGTATAAGTTGACTGGGATTCCCTTCTCCGATAATATTGTGTACAAGCCTAATCAATCTTTAAAAGACGAAATTTAAATTTTTTTTATGTTTTTGTGGGCTAATTCTAATAATACGGTATACAAATTTTGGTCCGGTTTTGGTTGCACTAGAATTTATATTTTCGGCTGGTACATACGGTGAATAGTTTTTGAAAGACATTATCAGAATTTACGAAAATATTTTATTTTCTTGGCAGAGCATTTAATCAATTGGATTTGTTTGGACGAAATTAGTCAAGTGAATGTTGGATTATCTTAACATTTTGTATCAAATGTTCACCTTCAAGTCATTTTGGACATTTAAGTGTTAATTACTGTAACTATACTACTTAGAATCAATATAAATATTAGCATTGGAAAAGTACCTCTCAAATGGCGCGTATTGATGAGCTATATACGAAAAACAAAAAAAAAAAAAAAAACAAGTAAGAAAATTATAGTCGGTCTAGACCGACTATACGATACCCCATACCATGCGTTTAGGTACAACTAATCAGATATAGAAAATAAGCATAAACCAAATTTGAGTGGCATTGTTATTAATATTTTTTGGCTGCAGATATGATACCATATATATATGGGGACTAGGTCGAAAAATGGACCGACCCTGACCATATTTGGCAAAGTCACTTATATTTTGAAAAAATATATACAAAAATCTGTGAAAAATCTGTGCAAAATTTTTGTTTTTTTTTTTTATAGATTTTAGTGAAGATCGGGAAGCAGCTCTATATGGGGTCTATGAATAAGAATTGTCCTATAGGAATTATTTTTGGACTACTGATAAATGGATATAATAAACATATAAAAACCCAATTTGACTGAGATCTATATGATAATTTGAATCTTATTGCAATTTATGTCGATTTCATAGGGGTCATTTGTATGGGGACTAGGTCTGAACATGGACCGAATTTCACCATTTTCAGCAGCATTCATCCTATGGACGATAAAAGCTGATATACCAAATTTCATCAACATATAGTCATAGTTGCGACCTGTAGTTTGATTACAAAGTTTACATGGACACACAGACGGACGGACGGACATCGCTAAATCGACTTAGAAAGTGATTCTGAGTCGATCGGTATAATAAAAGATGGGTCTAGGACATATATTTTTGGTAGTTACAAACAGCAGCACAAAGTCATTACACCCAAACCACATAGTGGTATAGGGTATAAATATTGTCGCAACTCAGATGAGTTTGAGAGATTTTATATCAAAATAATTTTAAAAATTTTATATGTTAAAAATTTCGCAACGACGAAAGTCGGTTCATCTCTTTTTCGTCTACACCTGATAAATTTTTGTATAATATAATTGTTAATATTGTACAAAAATTTCTCATTTATATAAAAGTTATTTATTAAAAAACAAGTAAGAAAATTATAAACGGTCTGGACCGAAAATACGATACCCTATACCATGAGTTTAGAGACCCTATTCCTTAGGTCCAACAAATTAGTTGTAGAAAACAAGCTTGAACCAAATTTGAGTGGCATTATTATTTTTTTTTTGTCATTCGGATATGAGAAACTTCATATCAGATGCTATATTTATATGGGGACTAGGTTGGTAAGATCACTTATATACAAACCAAATTTGAGAAAAATCTTTGCAATATTTTTGTATATGGGGACTATGACTAAGAATTGTTCTATAGGGTTTATTTTTGTATTACTGATAAATGCATGTAATAAACATACACAAACCCAATTTGATCGAGATCTATATGATAATTTTAATATTATGGCAATTTAAGCCGATTCCGTCAATTTCAACAGCGTTCATCCTATGGCCGATGGAATCCTTTATGTCAAATTTCATCAAAATACATTAATATTTGTGATCTGTAGTTTCATTACAAAGTTTACATGGACACACAGGTAGGCGGACGGGCATGCATCGCTAAATTGGTATAATATAAGATAAAGGGGTCTAGATCAAATTATACACTATACCACTATGTGCAATATACATTTACTTGATTGAACCATAGCCTTCATATGTATGTCACACTGAGGTGAGTTTTACAAAGGATGATCAATAGGAGAGTTGGTTGGCGGTGGTGGTCGTGTACACCGTTAGGTAAGTATGCAGAGTATTTAAATTCATATCTAAAAAATATTGTCTCTCTCGCAATTGGGCGAATATCCTACGCCAAGTCTTCCTACAGGAATATGGTACCCGGTTGTTAGAATAGAGATGTGCCTAGGAAATATTTCTCTATCGCAATCAGGAGAAGTGCCTACTTCAAGTCTCCCTGCAACGTTAACTAATCAAGTTTTGGGAAGAGAGAAGTGCCTACCACTGGTTTCTCTCCCGCGTTCAGGAGAAGTTTCTACAACCTGTACAAAAAGAGCTGTCGCCACCCTAGATTAGTAAATTTTAAATAATAACTTTTATCTTTACTCATGGTTATAAATAAGATAAATGCCATAAAACTCTGAGAATTATAACCACCCCGATGTGGTTTTCCCCTATGTTGTATGTAATACCCAATGATCTCCACGAGCTTTACGCCAGCTAAAAACTCTTCATTACAATTTTAAGATGCTCTACTGTACACAAAATTCATTCACGAAAATATTGTACAAGCCGTAAAGTGATTATGTCTAATTTGTTCCGTTAAAAAAAAAAAATGTATGTACATATATATAATAAAATTCAGTTACAAATATTTATACCCTATACCACTATGTGGTTTGGGTATAATGACTTTGTGCTGTTGTTTGTAACAACCAAAAATATTTGACATAGACCCATCTTAAATTATAGCGATCGAATCAGAATCACTTTCTGAGTTGATTTAACAATGTCCGTCCGTCCGTCTGTGTGTCCATGTAAACCTTGTAATCAAACTGCAGGTCGCAAATATGAATATATTTTGATGAAATTTGGTGTGTAAGCTTTTATCGGCCATGGGATGATCCGTCCATGTTCAGACCTAGCCCCCATACAAATTACCCCTATGAAATCGACATAAATTGCCATAAGATCCAAATTGTCATATAGATCTTACTCAAATTGGGTTTGTATGCGTTCATTACATCCATTAATGAGTAGTCCAAAAATGATCCCTTTGGCCCCATATAGAGCTGCTTCCCGATCTTCACTTAAATCTATTAAAAACAAAAATATTGCACTGATTCTTCTCAAATTTTGTTTGTATATATTTTTGCAAAATAAAAGAGACTTTACCAAACATGATCAGGATCGGTCCATTTTTGGACCTAGTCCCCATATAGATATATCATCCGATATGAACTTTTTCATATCTGCAGCCAAAAAAAATTAATAAAAATCCCACTCAAATTTGGTTTTTGCTTATTTTCTATGTCCAGTTAGTTGGGCCTAAGAGATAGAGTTTCTAAACGCATGGTATAGAGTATCGTATAGTCGGTCTAGACCGACTATAATTTTCTTACTTGTTTTTCTTTTAATTCTTAAACTTTCTAGAGCTAACATTTTTACCATTTACTTCACACATCAAACTATCTATGTATATATTTAGAGTATTGGTAGCCTCGAAATAAAACCTACTAAGAACGTCTGACAAAAAACATAATTAATTGAATATAAACTTTAAAAGTAGTCACTGTATGTCCACCAAACAACTATAGAAAATGTATACTCATAAAAAATTACAACAAAAACAAAAGGAAATAGACAAAACCTCGTAATTTAAGTTATATTCGTATACGAGTATAATGTAATTTACTTGTCGTCATACTCGTATATGACAAAAAAAAAAAAAAACCGTTAATAATGGTAACACATCTGCACAATAAAATGACAAAATTGGTGTCTTTGTTTTTGTTTCTGTTGTCATTTTGTGGTACAGTACATACACACTCACATGTACTGAGTGTGTGACATTAACCTAGAATGTGTGATTTTTGCTGTAGCCGATTGTATAATTTGGTTACTCAGTCAGTGTGTTGTATCCAATGATTTTGTACTTTTGGTGGTGCAAATGTGAGTTGTATTTAATAGAATTCCGCAATAAAAATAAAACCATGAACAAATTAGTTTTAATACTATTAACTATTTATGTTTTTGTATACACATAAGTATTTATAGTAACAACACGCGTGTGCATGTATGAGCATGCAAATAGGTTTACGAATGAACGGCTATAATTATATAAAATTTACGAGCACTTAAATGCGAAAATAATCATAATAGTAAAATGGTAAATTAATTTTGGTATGCAATCTAAAAATGTATGTTATTTTCTTTGGAGAGACAAACGAATTAGTGCAAACATAGAATTTCAATTAAATTGTTTCACTAACGTGGAATGGTCTGGTAATTATAAAATGATTTGGTGTGTTAACGAAAATTTTATATACAATTTGTTTTCATTATAAATTAACTTAACAAATCTGCTTACTTTTTCTAAGAATCCGATAAAGTAAAGATAACTTTTATAGTAGCAATATTAAAAGTTGGTTAAAAACTGTAGTCTACGGACCACGAATCACATAGAGACTTGATTTATCGATCAATTCCCGACTGTCTCGATATGTTTTCACTTAAACATTTTAACCAAACTGGCCGCTCTGATTATACTATGTATGAACTTCGGAATCATAAAATTTTTATTTTTATGGTAACCTTAAAACTAATGAATTATTGAATTTATTTTTGGATAAAGCCGATTTCTTATTCGGCTTTAAGAATTCCAAATATAGGAACTTTTTAGATGAAACGTCCTAATATAATGTGTTATTTACACACCATTACCCAGGCATTGCGTTTCCACTTAAAAGTTTTAAGCTTGATAGTCGTTGCAATTAAACATAACAAGAAATACACTCAAAATATTTAGTCGTTAAAATTAACTGAAAATATATGCTTATTCAAAAAAATTTCCCTACATTTAAGAACCGTTTAACCACGAGTTTATCCACTATTATTTGATATCCATATTGGCATCATCTTAATGAGATTATAGATTATAGAGTGGGATTGAGGATAATTTTAACATATATAAAACTAAATTATAAAGAAACCATTGCACCTAAAGTTTTGATTTTTATACCCTCCACTCCAGTGTGCAGAGGGTATATATAAGTTTGTCATTCCGTTTGTAATAATTAGAAAAAAAATTCTGGACCCAATAAAATATATATATTTGTGATCCTTATAACAACCGAAGTTGATATAGCGATGTCCGTCTGTCCGTCTGTCCGGCTGTCCGTCTGTCCGTCTGTCCGTCTGTGGAAATCACGATGACGGCTTCAATCTTATAGCTAGGGTGCTCCTTGGTATAAAAAATGATTCACTAACATCCTGAGAAGTTTGCTATTTAAAATCGTCCAAATCGGTTAATCTGGTCCCGAGAATTGAGCGAAGAATTAAAAAGTCATGAGAAAATATGATTTGAATATGTGTTCTTGTGATAACGCCCTCAATAGGGCAGATAGGGCGCTTGTTTTTAGTGAGAATGATTCACTAACATCTTGAGAAGGTTCCTGTTTTTAAATCATGACAATAGGTTTCATAGGTGCCGAGAAATCACTGAAAAGGTAAAAAAAATATGACGTTTTCCTATATTATTTTCCTAACTTTGTATTTTGTCATAGCTGTGCATGTTGTTTTTGTGGTCGTTGTGTTAATAATATAAAAATTCATCAATATCAATATTTTTTGGTGTAATATTTAAGTTAATTAATTAATAAAAGAAACTATATAAAATCAATATCAATATTCTGCGATTTTTATAACATCACAAAATGTTACAAATTGATACATACTACTGTTGCCAATATCAAAATACTATAAATAATATTCATATATTCTGTATATGTATATCCATAATAAACGCATATTAAAATAAATCGGTATTTTATTTTTACAAAATTCTGAAATTTTTAGAGTTGAAAAAATAGTATGGTTTTAAGAGTTGTATTTTTAGTACATGTATACTTGCTACTGCATACTTGCTTTCAAAAGTAGTAGGCAGGTAAGCCATAAAATATTTATTTACCCTGTAAAAAAATTGTTGTTTAGAAAAATACTATTTTTTGTCAGATGTTAATTACAATAAATTTTTAAACTTTGTTATTTAATATCGGGACGGAGGCAAACGCCATTCCCAAAATTTTGTTTCAACAGTTATCCACATTAAGAATAACCGCGCAGCTCAGCTCAATCAATGTGCAATGATCGAGCCTTGCCCTGAGAAACATGCGTTTATGCTTTTCTTAACACAAACGCCATTCCCAACTACCAAAAATTTTTGACACGAGCTATTCACATTATGAATAGTCGCGGAGATCAACTCAATCATAGTGCAATGACGAGGCTTCGCCCTGGGAAACATATATTCATGCTTTTCTTAGCACAAACCGAACTTCTTATGGCACATTAAAAATAAACTAATTGAGAAGTACAATTCATCATTACACTGTTTTATAATACTATTTTCTTATTTTACTAGTAGCTAGTAAACAAAGTGATCGTATCATTGTGAACGAAATAGAATTGAAATTGTATGCAGATTTGTTTTACTTAAAAAACCTGTTTCTACAGATAGTGAATAAAATCCCAGTAAGCATTTTATGCAATAAATGATCATGTAGAATCTTTTTGACTCATATGTGCTATTAAAACAGTTATAAATGCGCCCTTTTGCTGATCACAAAATGTTCTTTTGTTGGGATTAAATATTACCTTACCCGCGAATCGTCTTGAAAGTCCTTTTTATCCGCTTTTCTAATCAGTTTCGACTCATTTTTGAGTCTTATTTAATGTAATTTTTCTATAAATCACTTTCTAAGAGAAAGCAAAAATCATTATCTAGTCTTTTTCTAATAGCGCATGTGATTAAGCAGTTTTTAATCATCAAAAGTGCTCGAAGAAGACACAGTAAGGTAATTTTTGTTAAAACAATCTTCGAAATGATGACTGGGATATCGCATATTTTTGTTAACACACAAACATATGCATAGCAGCACGAGTAAACCGAACTCTAATTGGCTTCTTATATGTATACAGCCGAACAAAAATGAAAATACTCACCAAAGAGTAAAGTAAGCAACAATTTCATTCAGTCTTATGGAAGCTTTTGAACAAAGCAAGTCTATGTCGCGTTGTCTTGTGAATTTTTACATTGTTTTTTAATAGGTACTAGTGATGCCAGGAGATTTTTTCAGAAATCTCTACGCTTATGAAAAAAATTCCCTTTTTTCCCTACACTACTTTTTTTAAAATTTATTTTTAATTTGTACATTTTCAATTTCAATTATGTAAAAATAAAAAATATGATAAAAATATCATGAGAATTACATAAGAATAATATAAAAAACATACAGATATTATAAAAAAAATATTTTTGCAATTCTGTTTAATTCGTCTTTTTGATATGGTTAGATGTGCATTTAAAATTTACACAATTAAAGGTGTGTTTACACCATGTCTATTTTCCATATGTAAATTCAGTTTTACGATCCATACGTAATTCGGCGTGTGTGTCAAAATTGGCGTTTTAATACAATTCATCATTTTGCGATCAAACGTACATATGTATTTCCGTATGACATAACCTCTAAATGTAAACAACAGCTGATTTAATTTGTGAATTTACAAAAAGTTATTGTTAAAAATAAAGTAATATATTTTTTATATTTTTTAATTGTTAATTAATATTAAACAATTTATTTTTCTTTCAATATTTATCTTTATAATTTACTCTGTTTTTCTTTCGCCACAAGCAGTATTGTATTTTAATATGGTTGTCATGCCAAAATAGAACCTGCTCTAATTGAAAAATTTACATATGTATGTTTTGCCAAATGTGTTGTACATAAACAGTTTTTGAAAGGGTTCACGCTATGTGTACAAATTGCACGTGCTAAAACAATAAGAAAAACACAAGCAAAACACATAGTGTGAACGCAGCTTAAAGGTGCTATTACATGAAGTGTTTTTTACATATGTACTGTCACTTTTTTTATCCATATGAAATTCTTCATGTCTGTCAAAATTGTCTTTTACATACGATTCATAATTTTTGCTATCACACGTGCATATGTATTTCCGTATGACATAACCTCTAAATGTAAACAACAGCTGACCTAATTTGTGAATTTACAAAAATTTATTGTGAAAAAAAAGTTATATATTTATTAATTGTTAATTAATATTGAACAATTTATTTTTCTTTCAATATTAATCTTTATAATTTACTCTGTTTTTCTTTCGCCACAAGCAGTGTTGTATTTTCATATGTTTGTCATGCAAAAATAGAACCTGTTCTAATTGAAAAATGTACATGTGACTTTCCTCATGTATTGTACATAAACAATGTTTCATATGTAACACACGATGTGTACAACTTTTGTTGTGGGAAAATTTGACAGTACATATGTAAAAAACACATCATGTAATAGCACCTTAATTAAAATGGCTTGCAAATGAGATGTTACAACTCAAACAGTATATTTGTTCTTGGTTTTCAGTGTTGCCGTTTTAGTTTTTTAGTTGCTAGATTTAGCAACTTTTTTTTTGTCGTTTAGCATCCAAAATTTATCAAAAGATGCTAGATGCTAACTTAGAATCTTTTATTAATAAAAAGTTGCTTTTAGCATCTTTTTTTTGATATTTTTTTTTCATAATTTTTGAATATATAATTTTAATGGTATTGATATGTTTTTATTTCTCAAAGTGTAGTACAGTAATTTTGTGTACTACTCCTTTTACCACTCTGCTCGTTTCTTTCAACAAATATAACAAAATATTTTGAAATAGAAGAATGTAAACACCAACAACAGTTTTTAATGAATTTGAAAGTCGATTGCCACAAAATATTATTGTATTAAAAAAATGCCAAAATTTTCAATACAAAACACATTAAATCGGGTAAAAGAACAGATAACCAATATATTAGAAGGAAAGAAGGATTGAAATTGAAAAATCGGTGCTGTCACACTTACAATATACCGAGCGATGTCGTTGATAAGAGTCGATCGTCAGAAATATATCAGAGCCAAGAAGAACTTGAAGATGAAGACATCACAGAAATGTTAGATTCCATAAACCAATTATTCTAATATAATCGTATCTTTTGATAATGTAATTTCTGTTATATTTTAAATAAAAAAAAATCCCTCTAAAATTAAAAATATTTAATTTAAGTTTAAAATAAACTCAATTTGATGTTAATAAAAATTTCAGATGAAATCCAAAATAATTTTAATTAAAATTTAAAAAATATAAATCGAAACATATGTTTTATATTAATTTTTCGATTTAAAAACCAAAGAATTTATTAATAAGTATATAATTTTTCAGTATAAAGGTAATGAAATTTGAAAAAAAAATTTAGCATCCAGTACGTTTAAGCATCTTTTTTTGCAATTTAGCATCTTTACAATTTCAAATTATGGCAATACTGTTGGTTTTAAAAGATTTTTTATAACAGTGGTTATAAGCATGTATACTTAGATCTGATTTATCGCATTTTAATATATTTTCAAAAGCCTTGCATTTGCATTTATAGTCGTCACCTTTGACCTGCTCCAGCCATCCATTAGCTTCTCGTCTCTCAACTAACTGAAGCGAAATCTTTATGTTCTGTATTTCTTTGATGTGTTTTCAGCATCATCGAAAAACGAATCGGACATTTTTCTAAAATTAATTATGTTTCTAAAATTAATTATGTTCAAATTTATAATATTTTAATGTTATGCACAAAACAGTGTTTTATACTTGTCATTGTTATTAAAGAATCCACATATTTACTTCCTTCATATTATAGAGTTATTACCAGACTTAAAAAGACTTTAAAGTTTAAAATTGAAAAAAATTATGCGATATTTAACAAATACATTCAAAATAGTTTTGACTGAAATTTTTGGCAGTTTTAGTTTTGCCTTGTATCAGTAAAATGTTCAGATATTAACTAAAAAAAACAGTTTGTTAAATATTTTCATCTTAATTATCTTAATTAATTTAAAGACACAAAGATAGATTTAATACAATAAAAAGAAGTAAGAGTTGAAAGTTGATCTATGCGGACTCACAAATGTGCCCTATACTAATATGTCTGGAAAATTGAAAAGGATTGTAAAAAATAAAATGCACTTTTATATTAAAAAATTTAAATTAAAAAGAAAATTACAAAATAAACCATTTACCTGGTTAAACTTAATATTGTTTGTAATTATCTGGATCAGGTTAGTATTTAAAATGGGATAAATCGGGAGTCATTGTGCCAATTTATGACCTAAAATATGTAGACACCTCTATAAAATGCTGAAAATTCAGAGCATTTGTTGTAATAATTCAGTAATAGGTTTATCAAAGTGTTTACATATTCAAATATTTTATATACATTTGTTACAAATAGTGCAAGAAGTCCAGATATTAATGTAAACGTAAAACCTAGGTGGAGGGTATCAAAGATTCGGCATAGCCGAATTTAACACTCTTACTTGTTTAAAATAAAATTCAAATTTTATTAAAGCATAGTCAATACTTATAAAGTCATGGATATTTTCCGCTAACCCTTTCATTAGGGATTTTATATTGATTTCTGTCACATTTTTTTTGGAAAAGGTATCCACCTCCGTTTAAAATATTTCATGTTTTGAGAAAACTTTTTTGTGCTCATCAACTCTCTTTTTACAAGAGACCAATATCTCTTTACTATATTAAGATCCGGATAGTTTTGAGGATTTGCCTTCCTTGGTACATTGTTCTTGTACCACTCAAGAGCTTTCTTACCGTAGTGACAGTATGCCAAATTGGTCCAAAAATATGTGGGCACAATGTATAGGCTAACGAAATGAAGCAGTCTTTTTTGATGTATGTTTTAACAAATGATTTGCTTCTGTTGCCGCAACTGCATATTGCCACCTATACGCCTGCAGCAGGACTATTTTTTTATGAAACATTCATGCAGCATTCCTGTCTAGAACTTTTTGACTTATATGTTTTCTGACCTGTTTTCGCATTTAATAGTCCGAGCACTGCGCTAAGTGGACTGCCTTTCTACTAGATGTTTTGGAAGCCCTTTTCAATATATCTGTTCTCTTGGCCTTGAAAATAGTTTCTAGTTACATTGGCCTTTGATCTTTTGGCCGATTCTTTGTAGGACCAAGTTGGATTTTGTTGAAAATATTAAATACTTTTAGCACGTACTTTTATTTCATCGCTCATTTTAAACATAATAACTGGCATATTTTTGAAAGATAACTTCATCAAAAAAAATTTCAAATAATATATGCGAAGAAAGTTAAATGGAAAAATATATTAAGATTTTTTTCGAATATGAGTGGGTCCAATGTAAATTGTTGCACGGTGTAACCATATATGCAATTCAAATTGGATTTATAGATAAATCATCAAACTAAATATAACATTATGAATTATAAAGGTCGAAAAAACTAAAATTGGGACACTATATTTTTAAAATACAAATTTAATCGAAGTGCAACACATAAAATGCAAACTCCTCGTATGCGGTTTTCGAAGTACTTATCGAAACTAACAAAACCCCATTTGACTACTACTTAGAAGAACATGCAAATATTCTTCTGACTATATCTCGGAAAAATTGTAGCTATAGACTAAGAGAAAAATAATATTAAACAAACTAATCAGAAAAAACTGCATCAAGTGCTTCAAAATTGTTAATATATCGAAATTTTTTCATTTTTTCTATCAATTTTTCATCATTTTATAATATAATTCAGAATTCTTCAGAACCGTAAAATATGAATGTATGAATATGAATATTAATATGAAAATGCTTATTTAATATTTTGCAGCTGTATTTTAAATTGAAAAATTTTAAATTAAATTGTGAAATTTTTTTCCATAGATGGCGTTGTTGCAAGTGCATAGGGAGCTTGAGAGTCAATACAAATGTCATGTAGTCGATACGAATATAATGTGACAAGATAATAACACATTGTTGTGAGTGAATAGCAACTGAACAGCAAAAACAATTGAGCACCGAGTCGGACGAATAATGCGAGCGAATCCACCAGGTCATCGTTCCAATGGACAACGAAGTCGCGGAGAACAATAGATAGGAAGGACACACCGAAAGAGATATGCCATTGAATGTGATATCAAGCCCAGATGATGATGATAATTCAGATCTTAGATCTGAATCACCAACGAAAAAACCGAGAGCATCAACTTCAATTGGTATTGATTAAATCATGTTTTTTGCTTTTTGCTAAATTTTTCATACACTTCTCGAATTTTCGATGTAAAATACAGCTAGAAAATTAATAATATTTTTTATTCAGCCCAATTCTAAACAAAAATTCCGCATGAAACTTCTCACTTCTCCCTTTTCCCTTATTATGAATAAAAATTCCTTCGGAAAAAAATTCAATGGGAAAAAAGTAGTTATTCTCAATGCACTTGAATTTGTTTTTTTCCCTCAAAAAATTTGTCTTGCAAAGCAGACGGGAGTTTACATAAAAATGTAAGAAGTATTTTGATAAAACATAATTTAAATTTGAAACACAAATGTTTTATTGTTCTTGTAGGTCGAAGATCACAAATAAAGCCCAACTTCAACTTTTGTTAACTTTAATGAAAGCCAATTCAGGCATTGATTACGGTTTCCATAGATTCAGCCCACAATTGTCTTCAAGCAATCCTTTGGCTATTTCTTTGTTGTTACTCTACAAGACAATTTCCTCCACAAGTGCTCGCATCATAACTGTGCTATTCACATTTTATTTAATTTTTCTTTAAAATAATTTTATTTGCGTTTGCAAACAAAAAAAAAAAGAAAATTTATTGTCAATAAGTAAAACAACTGGCATCTAAATTCGATAATGCCACTTATTCATTTGTTTGTTCACGAGGAATTTATAATTGGAGGATTTTTTTCTCGAGAAAAGTATTTTCCGTGAGAACGAAATTCCTTGAGGATATTCGTAATTGGGCTGATTATAAATATTTATATTATACAAAAATATTATTATTATTATTAGATTGGCAGTAAAATGATCTTTTTTCGAAATCTTCCCATCAGTATTTGCAGGAGATCATCATCAACTTTTTTCGCGGACAATTTACAAAATCATTTATGGATTGCACAGATATTCCTCTCTTCTTTAAATTTCTTTTAATAATTTACCAGTATTCTTGTGCTGGTCCTTATTCACATCTATTAATTGGATTGTGGAGAACGTCGATGCCATTGGACCATTCAATAGCCAGTTTTGTATAGTGGCAACTGGCTAAATCGTACCAAAATAAGAGTTGCAATAGACGTTCTTTAGACATTCTTCTCTGTAAGTTTCACAATTAATAGTTCCCGTTGTAAAATTTGCTGAACCAGCAATTTATTAATTTTTTGTTTTGAGAAATTTCGACTTGAATCTTTTCTTGTAATGACCAGGAGAATCTCCACGGCTAGCCATGATTAACGATAACATAATTATATTTTGTTAGTTGTGAATAAGTATATATATACGAAGGAAATGAGATTTTGCAGATAAATTCAGTTTTACATGGCGATTATTATTATTATTATTATATTGTTTTATTGAATTGCTATCACAACAAGAATAAATCTTATAAATTACAGTGATAGCAAGTAACATTTGTAATATTAACATTAAGTTACAGTAAATTTCGAGATTAATAAAAATAAAGTAAATTAATCATAAAAATTAACATAATAATGAACATAATAAAGTTGACATTTAACATAGATTCAAACAAAAAATTTTTTAAGTTCCTTTTTGAAAAGTAATGCGTTGCTTTTTACTTGGATATATGATGGTAAATTGTTCCAAAGACACGTGGTGTAGTTGAAAAATTGTCTAGTAGACATTAGATAATTGTATTTTTGTGATATCAAATTTCTTCCACGAGGCGATTGTGCAAAAATAATTTTGTTAAAAATATATTCTGGGTTCTTCAGATAAATAATCTTATGCATCATTAAAAGGCTTTTATATTTTAGTAAATCTTTAAAACTTATATTATATAACTGGTATGAATATGATGATATACTATCTCGTCTACCTCTGTTGAAAACGTATCTGGCTATATTATTATATGTGACCTCGAGGCGATTAAAGTCAATAGTGTCGCAATTTGCAAATATTTCACACCCGTACAGTAGAACTGGTATTAAATAGGTTTTTGCCAAAAGCATTCTTATTTCAAACGGCGTCGATGATTGCACAGCCCACAAGTTTCTCAACATCCCATGAACTTTACCAGCTGATATATTTATATGGTTAGACGAGGAAAGTTCAGCATTAAATGTGATTCCCAAGTTCGATGATGTTTGAACAAAGTCGATTCTTGAGTTGTTAATATGTAGAAAAATATTGTCATTCAGTCTTTTTTTATTACTTTTTGAAATGAAAATACATTTTGATATGTCAGGGTTTATACATAAGCCATTTGTACATGCCCATTTATGTATATTATCCAAGTCACTATTAATACAGTCAGAACAATGTTGAACATCTTCTATTCTGCTGCTTAAGTACAACTGTACGTCATCAGCATACATTTGTACGCCACAGTAATTCAGAACCTCAGGCAAATCGTTAATATACATACAAAAGAGCAATGGACCAAGAATGGACCCCTGAGGCACACCTCTGTCAACATCCGCTGCTTTAGAAGTCACTCCAATTAAGGAAACCACTTGTTTACGATTAATAAGGTAAGAGGAAATAAGTTTATTAGCCGAACTTGAGAAATTAAAGATTTTCTCGAGTTTAGTGAGTAGAATCGAGTGATCAACAGTATCGAAGGCCTTACTGTGATCTAAAAGCACAGGAAATGATACCATATTCTTATCCAGCTTTGATCTAATTTCTTCCACTACATCGATCAAAACCGTAATGCAGCTTCTGTCCCGTCTAAACCCAGATTGTCTATCCGTAAGGAGATGTTGATTCTTTAAATACTCATTCATTTGCCCGTACATAAGATTTTCCATAACTTTGGATAAAAATGGTAGTATCGCAATAGGTCGGAAGTCGCTGTTATTCTTTGGAATAGGAATGATTTTTGCTTTTTTCCACATATCAGGAAAAATTGATTTTGTTAATATTGTATTAATTAAATACGTAAGAAATGGAAGAAGTTTAGGAACGACAATTTTTAAGAATCTTGGATTAATTTCATCTAAGCCCACAGCATTTGACTTAATTGATGTAATACTTTTAAGAACTTCAGATTGATCCACACATCGAAAATCAAAACAGTTCTCAATAGGCACAGTATGAATTTTTTCGTACTCATTTTCAGTTGGTTTATTCACTTGAATTTCGACAAATTGTTTGTTTAACTTATCAACGTCCACATCAGAACCAACAGTGCAAGGATTTCTTTTCCCAATACCTTTTTCACGGATCTCTTTCCATTTTCTCTTGCTATCAATAGCTGAAGAGAATTTCTGTCGATAATAACTGGATTTTGCAATATATATGCAGTTCACAACTTCCTTTCTAATGGATTTGAATAATGCATGTAACTCAGGCGTTTTAAATTTCTTCCAACGTTTATATGCCAAATCTCGTTTATCAATTAAACGTTTTATAATTGAAGTAAACCAAGGAGGCTGTATAGGTTTAAGTGTTCTTGTTTTTTCAGGCACAATTTCATAAAATATTGTGAGAAGGTTATTTTGAATGAAAGCAATTTGATCATTAACATTCTCAAGACCATAAATTGAATCCCAATGAACGCAATCAATACGCTGGTTTAACGCTGTATAGTCAATGCCACGAAAATCTCTATAAGTGTAATGTACATCTTCATTGTTAACATAGGTATGAAATATCATAAAAATTAAGTCATGCTTCGAAAAAACAGGGGCAGAAAATTGATCGTAAAGCAGTATTTTGCTTTTATGATTAGTAAAGAATACATCAAGTAAACTGTTCGAGCCACTTGGATAATGGGTTGGAACGATCGTATTAACAGGCAAAAGACCGAGCGTTTGCATGGGCTCTGAAAGTGACTTATCAACTAGCAGGTTACTATTGAAATCACCAGAAATGATTACGTCATTGTACAATAAGGACAGAGATTCAATTTTATCAAACAAGTCTTTGGTATCAATAAAGTTATACGGTCGATATACGCAGGCGACAAGAATTTTTTCTTTATCCTTCGTGTTTAATTCAAGAAATAGAAACTCAATCTCACTAGTAGGCTCTGATCTTAGCTTTACACAACAATTTATCTCCGTTCTCACATAAATTGACACACCACCAGCGTTTGCTATCCTATCAGCACGAAATAGTTTAAATCCCGGCAAATTGAAAATTGAATCATTGACTGAGGAATCGAACCAGGTTTCAGATACGCAGATGACGTCAACTCCAGAGGCAACAAAAATATATCTAAACTCATCTATCTTGTTATTAAGACTTTGTGCATTTATATGAACAATTTTGAGTCCAGATTTTTGTTTCGCCAGAATCCTTACCATGTTAAAAACGTTATCTTTGGAACTATAACTATTACCACAAATCATATATCACAGATTTTAAAGCAACACAATTGTATGTTATTAGAATAAATGGTAATAAAAAAGGAACAAAACTAATACAAATTTTAAAATTAATAAAATAATTGCAAAGAAAAATTAAGGAGAAATAGATTAAAGTTATTTTAAAATGGAAAAAAGTAGATAAAAAGTAGAAAATCAAAAAATATTTATATAAAATGTATCAGGACAAAAAATTTTTTTTTTTATTATTTTTATTTTTTATTTATTTATTTCATTGATGTATAAACATCTATGCACTCAGGGGGGAATAAAAACCAATTTCACAATACAATCACAAAAACAGCGTAAGGGAAAATCGATGTGTGGTATATGTAAGTGTATTTATTTTTTATTTTTATTTTTTATTTATTTATTTAATTTATTAAACTAACCGAGCACTTTGGGCCATATACGGTTAGTGAGCTAACAAACAGATATCTTAAGTACTATTATAAAAAATTATTATAAAAAAAATATAATTATAATTATAAAAGAAAAAAAAAAGTTATTACAAGAAAGTTATTACACGAATCTTATAGCTTATAAACAAAGAATTCATTTAACAAGATGAGATGTATAGGAATTATTGAAATTGAAAATTCCGAATCAAAAATAATATGGTATGATTGCAAAGGAAAGGAGGAACAAAAAAAATATCATATCCTTTCTTAGTGAAAAAGGTAAATAAATAAATCACTTTAACAAATTAAAGGCCACATAATTTAATCATTATTAAGGCGAGTATATTCAACAAGTTTGTTTCTAAAAACATTTGCCGAAAAAAAATGACCTAAGTTCACGCGGTAAAGAATTCCAAATTCTCGAAACTCTTACCTGAAAAGAGAATTCAATAAGGGAGGTTCTTATACGTGGGAAAATTAATTGAGGATTCCGAGTAGAATGTGAAAAAATGAATAGTCGAAGTAAATATTCAGGACAATTTGATTTCAAAACTTTATAAAAGTGCAATAGAATTCGAATATTGGTGTACTTAGTAAGCAGAACCGCCGAGTTCGCTGTCTTTTTAGCAAAAGCACAAATCTTTTTCTTTAATTTTAAATATTAAAGAGTATACTTGCTATTGCCCGCTAGGTGTGCTGTGAGTTTAACATGTTCACAAACATACAGAGTTTTTTTTTTTAAAATATTCAGGTATATATTCGCTGTCTGTTTAGAAAAATTACAAAACTTTTCCGTTAATTTTAAATATTCAGGTGTATATTTGCTATTGACTGAACTTTTTTAGTAAGCAGAATCGCTAGGTGTGCTGTAAGTTTAACATGTTCACAAACTTACAGTGTTTTTTTTAATATTCAATTATATATTTGCTATTGACGGAACTAGCTTAAGAACATTTAAATTTTTATTAACAAACCAAAAGCTTAATTTAACGCTCAAGGGGGTAAATATCTATTTCACAATACAATCGGAAAAACAGAGTAAGACAAAAACGGTGTGAGGTGTGAGTGTATTGGTGCAACGATTATGATATTTTCTCTATTTCTGACTTGTGTTTCCCTCTATTGTCTGCACTTAAAACATGCAAAAACTTCTTAATTTCATATTTTCTTTATAATTTTATTAAAAGCGCTTAAATTTCTGGAAGAAAAAAGAAAAAAAAAACTTTCCTCGTCAATTTTCCTCTTTCCGCGTATATTTACTTTTCTATTTCCCTATTTCCATTGATTTATTGTCGTCTTCAATTTTGTTGACATTTACTACAAACAGAGTTGAAATTCCATTATCTATTGTGAATTGCTGCCTGATACATTAAAAAGGTAAATACTAGGAAAACTTTGAAGAACTCAAAAATAAACTTAGGTGTTTTTTTAATTACTACACCTTTTCCAATTGTATTTCAGAACACATCAATTGAATTTCAGAAAGTATCAATTGTCTTTCCGAAAACATCAATTAATTTTCAGAAAGTATCAATTGAATTTTGGAAAACATCAATTGAATTTCAGAAAGTATCAATTGTGTTTCAGAAAACATCAATTAATTTTCACAAAATGTCAATTGAGTTTCAGAAATTAGCAAATGTATTTCAGAAAATGTCAGATGTATTTCCGAAATTATCAAATGTATTTCAGCAATTATAAAATATATTTCAGAAACCATCAAATGTATATCAGAAAATTTTAAATGTATTTCAGAAAACATCAAATGTATTTCAAACAAGTAAGAAAATTAGAAACCCTATCCTTAGGCCCAACTAACTGGACATTGAAAATAAGCAAAAACCAAATTTGAGTGGGATTTTTATTAATTTTTTTGGCTGCAGATATGAAAAAGTTCATATCGGATGCTATATCTATAAAGGGACTTGGTCCAAAAATGGACCGATCCTGATCATGTTTGGTAAAGTCTCTTGTATTTTGCAAAAATATATACAAATAAAATTTGAGAAGAATCAGTGCAATATTTTTGTTTTTTAATAGATTTAAGTGAAGATCGGGAAGCAGCTCTATATGGGGTCAAAGGGATCATTTTTGGACTACTCATTAGCGGATGTAATGAACGCATACAAACCCAATTTGAGTGAGATCTATATGACAATTTGGATCTTATGGAAATTTTTGTCGATTTCATATGGGTAATTTGTATGGGGGCTAGGTCTGAACATGGACCAATTCTCACCGATTTCAACAGCGTTCATCCCATGGCAGATAGAAGCATATATACCAAATTTCATCAAAATATATTCATATTTGCGACCTGCAGTTTGATTACAAGCTTTACATGGACCCACAGACGGACGGACGGACGGACGGACGGACGGACATTGTTAAATCAACTCAGAAAGTGATTCTGATTCGATCGGTACAATTAAAGATGGGTCTAGGTCAAATATTTTTGGTTGTTACAAACAGCAGCACAAAGTCATTATACCCAAACCGCATAGTGGTATGGGGTATAAAAACATAAAATTTACTTCAGAAATTATCTAATGTATTTCAAAAAACATCAAATGTGTTTCAGAAATAATTAAATTTACTTCAGAAAATATGAATTGAATTTCAGAAAATATGAATTGAATTTCAGAAAATATCAACTGAATTTCAGAAAAATAGTCAGAACGCTATATGAAAACATATTTTTGAAGTATTACACTGGGTTTGTAATATTTCTTGAAAACTACATATCGTCACCTAAAATGCAAAAGGCCGTAACTAATATTTTTGTTTTTTTTTTACAGGAGAAGCAAAAAAACATCATAAAACAAAAACTTAATACCCAAATTTTCGAATCAAGCTGAAAAATAAAGGTGGATTTTTATTTATGAACACAAATTTATGGAAAAATAGTAGTTTTTACATAAAAGGCCGTAACTACAATACGATATAAACGTGTTTTTTCAAAATGATGACTTCAAAATCGGTCAAAATTCTTTCCTGGTGTTTATATTGTAGCTGATTAACAAATGAAGTCCTCATCTTCTTTCGATTAAAAGACCGCCGTTGATTGTTTATTTTCCAGTGCATTACAAATAAGTCCAAATATTTCTAAATATTTTCTGCAACTCCAAATCACTAATAGAAACAATAATAACTTTTTGGTATTGTAGGGTAAACCACTTTGTAAATCTGAGTTTCAATATATATTTTCTGAAATTCAATTGATATTTTCTGAAATACATTTGATGTTTTCTTAAATATATTTGATACTTTTTGAAAAACATTTGATGTTTTCTGAAATACATTTGATACTTTATAGAATCCAATTGATGTTTTCTGAAATATAGTTAAGTATTTCTGAAAATCAATTGATGTGTTCTGAAATACAATTGATACTTTCTGAAATTGAATTGATTTTTTCTGAAATAAATTAATACTTTCTGATAATCAATTGGTACTTTGTGAAATACAATTGGAAAAGGTGTAGATGTTTACACATCTCCCCTGTGATCGAATTCACATTGATTTTTTTTTAAGATTCAACTCCAAAAATGATCTCAGATTACTTTGGAGAAAAACATGATGGAAGTATTAACTGTAGCAAAAGAAAATTTTGCCATGATCCGCATATTTGAAAAGCGAATAACATTTGGAAGTTTGTTTATATAATTATATAAATTTTAGCCTACCAAACAATATCCCTTCCAGCAAAGATTCAGCCTAGATGAGTAAATCAAAGGTTGTCTTTTTCCTAAGCGTCAATTTCCTAAAAAAAAAAGAATGTAACTTAAGGCTATGGAGTTAGGACGAAGCACTAGGTTGGAAATGTACTTGTTTCTGTTTGATTCTGATATTAGCCTACTCGCACTAAAAATTTTGGTTTAATTGGTTGAAAATTTTGGAAAATAATTTTCTGAATGATCTTTTTTGAAACCTTTAACTGAACTAACCAAAAAATTACGCCTAAGCTTATTTTCCGAATTTATTAAAAATCTCACCTCGGACTTAGCCGGTGTCTAACTTTTAATATTTCTAGGTGTTCTTAATTTAGAACAAAATTTTTATATCTTAGTTTTCATTACTGTAAACATGGTATGAGAATTCGTTACTTTTTTTATTTAATCTATAATATTAATAGATTAGGCGGTTTCTTGTGACTGGTATTTTGTTCTACCGTTTTATTCCGATTTAGACCAAACGTGTATTATTTGAAAGGTAATTCTTTCTAGCCGATTTGCAGATTTACGTATTTTCAAACTTTTTCCTTTATTTTGAGTAAATTGCATTTAAATTTGCTACTAACACATACATAAAATTATACAATGCTATGTGTCTGTTTATTAAATTTGTTAATGCGTTTGTAATAAAAATGAGTTTGTTTTTTTATGTTGATTTGTGAATTGATTATAATTGATAAGCACACTTTTAGGGTCTTTATTTAATTAAAAAATAAAATTTTCTAGAATTTGCGCTCGAATTTCGAGGGCTGAAATCTGCTAGTATTAATTAATACTTGAACTTCCTTGCATATATAACAGTTAAAGGAAACGGAAACATTATACGTAAATTTCAGTGTTTATTATCTGATAAAATGTTGGCACGCATTCAACCAAGTTATGGAAAAAGAAATGGCAATCGTACAAAATTGTCAATGAAGGTTAATATCCTAATGAGGCACATTTTATGTTATTTTTTCTACCAACGTGTGTGTCATGCCTAATAAGTCATAAAATAAAAGTTGTTTGAAGTTGAACCATAATAACTGAGAGGGTATAAATTTTGCTGATTATCAACACGCAACATAATAATTCTTAAAATATTTGTGGAATTAAGCAATTTTAAGGAGTGCTTTAATAAAAAATTTTTATTTCATTTACAAATATATGAAATTTAAAACATTTTTTTTATTTTTCACGTACATAATTTGGATTTATTTAAATGTTGTTGTAAATAGTTCTCGTTTAAGGTTTGTTTATTACCTACAAATTATTTTATACTCTAACAAATTGTTGTAAGCTTGTTGTAAAAAGTGTTGCACAATAAAATTAACAAATTCTATAATGAATAATCATATTGAAAGAGTCGCACATACATATTTACGTGCTTATATTGAAGTGGGTCCAGGTGTGCACGACATATTGTTTATTATTTGTTGTTTCTTTAACATAAAATCAATGGCGAAGTTTCATAAATTTTAGGGTTAACATATTGGTTAATACTGTTTTATACAAAACAAATTGTTAAATAAAAAATAAATAAATACTGAAATGACACTGCCGTTTGCTTAGGAAACCACAAAGTACTGCACACATGGCTCATGAATTCAATTATGACTCAGGTTCAAGTTGTTATAAAAAAAGGCAATTTTTCATATCAAATAGAATTAAATTAATGGCATATAATTTAATAAAAAAAAATCAAACAAATAATTGGTATATGCGCCAGGGCCAAATAGCTCTCATTTAATCCAAAATATGAATTCATATAAATTTTTTTAAAAATTAAACGTTCCCGAAGATTTAAAATAGACTATAATGTTTACTAATATAAATGAATTATTTTCTTTTCCAATCACTCGGATATTGATGGTACAAAAAATAAGAATAGATCGTGGAGCGAAGAAATTGAACCACTATTTTATGGAAACTATATTTTCGATAGTGGAAAAGTAAATCCAGCAGAGGTGGCCGAAACTATAATAGCGTTTTTAGACATAAGGTCTGAGTGCGGGCAAATTCAAATATTCGAATTCAGACGAATAATCGATGAATATCCATATTATAATTAGTGGGGTAATTGAAAATTTAATTTTATATCGATTTAAATATTTTTTGTTTTTAATTTTTTTTTCTTTGATATGTGATAGAAGGCGAACTTATATTTATTTTACAGAAACAAAAATTTAATTCTTGGGTAGAAAAATTGACTGACTTTTGGTTTTCGAATTTTTTTCACAATTTTGCAAATTTAGCACAAAATGAACTATTATATATGTTAACAGCCTAACTCGAAAAACAGCTTTATATATAAATGTAATGGGGCTGCACTACGGCTTCGGCCAGCATATTTCTATTAATATCTTTTTAAAAAACATTGTTAGAGAAATGGGGATTTCATGTAAGTATAAAGTTTTTTTTTTAGTCGAATATGATAGCATACATAACTCAAATCGTTCTTAAGTTGACTTAGGAAAATATACATATAAAATACTTAAACAAAAAAATAAAAATAAACGTTTTGGTAAAATTCGCTTCAAAATATAATATCAGCCATCAAAATTATTTTTGTTTTGCTTAGAAAATATGAGCATGTGATGATTATGTTTAAAGAGGAGTAAAAATAATTAAATTTGATTTTTGTAATAGTTCGTGTTAACAGAAATCATTTTGCTATTCTGAACATACTGTGCAAACAGCGATAAGGTCTTAATGGTGTAAATTTGAATGCGGGAACTTTAAGTGGAATAAAGCTGGATAATGCTGGATACGATTTATATTTGCAAATTAAGAAGTTCATGTGATTTGTGTGACGGAAACATGGTTTTGGATAGTCATTACAAAATTAATGGATATAACATCTTCCAAAATAGTAGAAAGTATAGCAAGGATGGCGGAGTTGCCGTATATTGCAAAACAAATTTGTTAATATGTCAAAAGACTCTGATATTGAATTAATTAATGTAAGTATTTATGTAAATGACGTTAAGATTTTTGGTGTCATAATAGGTCACATAAACTTTTTAACGATTTTAAAAACCAAGCTATCGACTATGATTTTTTTTTTACCGCCTGTAGTGACTTTAGTGTTAACCTATTCTTAGAAGATAATGTTAGTAATGAGCTACTTGATTTTGTCAGCTGCGTTGGCATGATCATTGTCAATAATGAGTGTCCCACATGTTTTTCAGCCAATTCTCGTCCAAGTTTACTTGATTTAATTATGCTCTCACACCGGAACTAATTACTTTTATTTGATCAGATTTCATTTCTCTAAGATTATGATCTTTTCTTTTGCACGTTAAATATAAACCTTGCTAGAGGGGAAAATTTAAGCCTCGTAACATTTAAAGATTATAGTTCAATTGATTTTCTGTCATTATACATTGAGCTCGCTTGCTTGAACTGGAGCGATTATTGGTATCAATCATGCATTAATGGAAAACTGAATAATTTTGTAACAGCATTGCAGGAAGTATATAATCATCATGTACCAGAGCGTAGTTTTTATATAAAAAATTTCTCCTGCCCCTGGTACACATCAATTGTAAAAATTGATAAACAGAGTTGCGTATAACAGAGCAAGCATATCACGCTAATCTTGTAGTTAGACAGGTAAAAAAGTCATAGTTTGCTCAGAAACTTAACGCGAATTTACCAACTGCCCAACTTTGGAAAAATATTAAGAATCTAGGTGTCCATTATAGAAGTTTTTCAGAGTGAAAGTTTATTACAGTGCCATAATGGGAAACCGTAATTTTAGTCCTCAAAGCAATCTTTTCTGCAATAATAGCTTTAGTATCGGAGGCTGAAGTGACCAAGAACGTTTTGAAAATTCGTTCTAATGCTGTTAATGAAGATTGAGTGTTTATTAAATTTGTAAAAATAATACTACTTTATGTTGTTGGGTCACAAACGCACATATTTAATAATTGCATACAACGTCCGTCTTTCTTAAATTATGGAAAATAGGAAGAGTATACACTGCTGTTAACACATGTGAATACCGACCTATAAGTATTTTTCCTGTTTTTGCTAAAGTTTTTGAGTCCCTTATAGCAGAGCAAATCAATTCTTATCTTAATCTTAACAAAGTTCTATCTCCACTGCAATCTGGATTCCTTGCTGCTACTGCTGCCTTAAATTTAATGGATGATGTCAGACCTGAGTATGACCTGGGAAATTTGACATTCTTCTAAGGCATTCGATAAAGAATTAATGGACTTGCTTAAGATAATTGTAGGGAATATGCAATATGGTTTTAGAGGTATAACTTCAGGTGTATCACAAAGATCCGTTCTAGGTCCTCTGTTATTTAGCGTTTTTTTTAATGATGTGTTTAGCGTCTTTAAGTATATATTATGTCCTATGGTTCCTATGAGGAACACAGGGCCACAACAAAGTTCTCCATCGGAGTCGATTTGATGATATATTTTTTATCCCTCTCCAGCTCATGCCGCTTTTTTTAACTTCGGAGTCGAATTGGCGCGCCAAGTGTGCGAGTGTCATCCTATTCTTCGAGTATTGCCCTGAGGATTCCAATCGATAGCAGTTTTGGCAATGTCGCCTTGAGGTCTGCGCAACGTGTGTCCAATCCAACGCCATTTTCGGTTAAGGATCTCGGCTCGGATAGGACGCTGATCTGATTGCCGCCAGAGTTGATCGTTGGATATGGTGTTAGGCCAAAATATTTTTAGGATCCTACGAAGACAGCGGTTAACGAATTCTTGGATCGCGTTCAAGTCGCGTGGTGTTGTGTTCCAAGTTTCACAGGCATAAAGGAGCACCGATTTAACGCAGGAGTTAAATATGCTTATCTTGGTACGTTTAGAAATTATTGTAGATTTCCATACAGAGCGAAGCATACCGAAGGACTGGCTAGCTTTTGAGATACGATAGTTTACGACATCACTGGAGCCGCCGGTGTGCGTTAAAATGCTGCCAAGATAGCAAAAGGACTTAACTTCTTCAAGTTGAACATCGTGTATCTTGAATTTTGAGTTATAAAGGGTGTTACAGCGCATCACTTTGCTCTAGCCTATGTGTATCTTCAAGCCGGCTTTAGATGCTTCGGTCTCGAGGGACTTGAGTTTAGCTACCATATGGCGGTAACTGTGAGATAAAAGGCAGATATCGTCTGCGTATTCCAGACTCTCGAGTTGCTGGTTGAGTCCCCATCTTATACCTCCGCTCACACGAGTAGCATTATGCATTGTAACATCTATAACGATGTTAAAAAGTAAGGGGGATAGTATGCATCCCTGATGAACACCAGTAAACACGTCAAAGCTGTTGCTCAGTACGTTGTCATGGACTACGCGACATTTAACATCCTTATACAAGGCTTGAATTAATGTGATAATTTTTGGAGGAACGCCCTTGCGAGCTAGAGCGCTCCATATTGCATTACGGTTGAGGGTCTCGAACGCCTTTTCGAAGTCTATAAAGATCATATAGAGGTGGGACTGCCACGCGGCAGACTGTTCTGCAATTATGCGAAGGATATTGATATGGTCAATGCATGATTTCTGTGGGCGAAAACCAGCCTGCTCTGGTCTTAGGTCATTCATAATAGCCTCCGAAATTCTCCTGTTGATAATATGGGCTATTATTTTATTTACTGCACTAAGGATTGTAATACCTCTCCAGTTTCTGTAAGTATGATCTGTATATATATAATCATCTTGGTTGATAGAAGATACATGTCGCAGATTAAAGGAGGACTTAGCTGCTATAACAACTTGGGCTGATACTAATAATTTGGTACTAAATCCTAAAAAATCGGTGGTTTTTCCTATAAGTAAATTCATAATTAACCGTAGAAATTTTGCAACATTATATCTTGGTTCCCCACCTCTGATGTATATAGACAGAGTACAATAACTGGGATTTTATATAAACTCAATCTTTTCATGTACAGACCACATAAACAATGTTGTGCGTAATGTTTTTCTTGTACTACGTAATTTGTAAGTGTCTTCTTATATTACAGCAGTCGAAACCAAGCGAAAGCTTGTTATTCAGTTAATACTCCCACTGATAATATACTCAGTAAAGTAGTAAATTAGATTCACTCAATGCACAAATTTACAGGTGTCTTTTAATAATGCTACGCGATATGTGTATGGTCTAGCATGGTTTGGTAGAATATTCTGACGAAAAATAGTCCTTTGATTGTGATTTGGATGACTACCTTAGTACGCGTACAAGCTCCTGCATCACACTCTTCCTGCCAATTTGTTCGAAAAACTACAAGATCCATTTCTTTAATAATACCCAAATACAGCTTTCTTAATACAAGTATATTTTTTCCGTTAACGCAATTACTTTATGGAATGCCCTTCCCATGAACACTAAACTCATTTCGGGAATAATTAGTTTCAAGATAACCCTATTTAACTAACTTCCAATAACTAGCTCTTTTTTAAACATACCTCTCATTAATTTTATTATTTTTTTTTCAATTTCTCTTTCACTCTTTCCCTCTTCTCACAACTATATAGCCACCTTATTAATTGACTTTATTAATTTATTGTTATTGTCTTTTATTTTTTCTATTTAAAAAATAAAAATTATCTCTTTATTCATTTATTTTTATACCCTATACCACTATGTGGTTTGGGTATAATGACTTTGTGCTGCTGTTTGTAACAACCAAAAATATTTGACCTACACCCATCTTTAATTATACCGATCGAATCAGAATCACTATCTGATTCGATTTAACGATGTCCGTCCGTCCGTCCGTCCGTCCGTCTGTGTGTCCATGTAAAGCTTGTAATCAAACTGCAGGTCGCAAATATGAATATATTTTGACAAAATTTGGTATTTGATCTTTTATCGGCCATGGGATGAACGCCATTGAAATTGGTGAGAATCGGTCCATGTTCAGACCTAGCCCCCATACAAATGACCCCTATGAAATCAACATATATTGCCATAAGATCACAAATTATCATACAAATCTTAGTCAAATTTGGTCTGTATGTATATATTACATCCATTGATCAGTAGTCGAAAAATGATCCCTATTGGACAACTCTTAGTCATAGGCCCCATATAGAGCTGCTTCCCGATCTTCACTTAAATCTATCAAAAAACAAAAATATTGCACTGATTCTTCTCAAATTTTGTTCATATATATTTTTGCAAAATACAAGAGACTTTACCAAACATGGTCAGGATCGGTCCATTTTTGGGCCTAGTTCCCATATAGATATAACATCTGATATGAACTTTTTCATATCTGCAGCCGAAAAAATTAATAAAAATCCCACTCAAATTTGGTTTATGCTTATTTTCTATATCTAGTTAGTTAGGCCTGAGAGATAGGGTCTCTAAACGCATGGTATAGGGTATCGTATAGTCGGTCTATACCGACTATAATTTTCTTACTTGTTAATAATGACTTTACTTATGTAATCCCAATTGAACGATCAAAGAATTATATACTTAAGGTTCTAATAATGAAAAAAAAAAAAAATAAACCAAAAATAACAATAAGAATAAATTGATAATTTCAGAACCTTTTCAACAATTTTCTGCTTATTAGATGTTTTTATTTAACTCTCTTTATCAATTTGTTTGCATGTTTCTTTGAGGAGGAATCTTGTAACTAAATTTTCGCCAACTTTCTGACTAGATAAAGCTCTAAAACTTGCAATCTATACTAATATAATAAAGAGGTTATGTGTATTTGTTTGTTTGTTTATTTGTTTGTTTGTAGGAGGTAATCTCCGTCACTACTAATCTGATCTTCCTGAAATTTTCACAGAGCCTTACTGCGGATATGGAAAGTCCTATAGGCTATAACTTTTTAAATAGTTTAGTGGGCGTGGCACGTCCCATACAAAGTAAATTTTTAATAGCATATATATTGAGTACTACGATAGGGAAAGCTTTTGCAAATTTCTATGAGGTCATCTATTAATAATGTTAGTAGCTTTGTCGGAAATGGGCGGAATCGGATAAGTGGGCGTGGTACCTCCAATACAAAGTAATTACTCAATATCATATATCTCGAGTTCTATGACAGAGACAGCTTTGCAAACTTGTCTGACGCCATCTATTATTAATGTTAGTAGGCGGAGAAAAAAATGGGCATTTTTGGACCAATTCGCGTGGCACCTCCCATACAAAGTAAAGTTATCATGTCATATGTCAGGAGTACTGTAATACTGAGAGACTTGGGACTTTGCGTGAGCCTATAAGGTATACATGTGAGTAGTCGAACAGAAAATGGGCGTGGTCGGAGCTGTAGGCGTAGCACCGCCCATACAAAGTAAATATCTAATATCATATAACTGGTGTTAAAGGAATGCCTCGACACTTTGCACGAGTCAATCAGATATTAATGTGAGTAGTCCGATAAAAATTGGGAGGGATGGGATTAGTGGGCGTGGCACTTCCTATACAAAAAATATAAAGTACTACGAACACAACAGTTTTGATACTTTTGATAAGTGCATTAATTATCAAAGTGAGTAGTCGTGGTCAAAAATCGCCAAAATTAAAAATCGCTAAAATCAAAAATCTCCAAAACCGAAATTCGCGAAAAATAAAATCGTCAAAAACAATAATCTTCAAAATCAAAAATGGGCAAAAAAAATCGCTAAAATCAAAAATCGCTAAAATCAAAAATCGCTAAAATGAAAATCGCTAAATGATATTCTAAAGTCAAGGCCATGTTCTTCTCATGGGCAGCTATATATATATACCTTGCTCAAGTGTAAGAACGGCAAAAAATTTTATATTTCTTGCACCGAATGAAAAAACAAAAAATATTGTATATCAGCAAGCATTGAAATAAAAAAATATAAACCAAATTAAATAAAATATTTTAATTGCAAATACAAACTTCGTAGGAAAAAGTAATTATGAAATACAACATGTCAGTAAGTCTGGGCAAGTCGTAGTGAAGCGCGACAGGACAGACTAGTATTTAACTAAATTGGATGGCAATACATTATTTTATAATTTTCGATTATTATATCTTGCGGTTAACTTGATAGTTCATTTCCGAAATTGTATTTTCACCCACTTATCTTTAGAGTTCTGAAACTTTCAACATTTAGGTAAGGAGATGACACTCTATTATCAATTTCAACTTGATCTGTTATTATTTCTAGCGGTTAACCTGAAATGGCATAAAAGGGCATCTTATTTTTATTTTTTTTTTGTATAGGCGCATTTCTAAATATTGTGAAATAAATGATTTTTTTCAAATTACATTAATGAACAATTCAAATGTAAACATTTATTCATACGGGTATTGCTAATGTTTATCACTCCATCGGAGGTTGCTTAGGATATATTCATTGAATTCTGATATTTATATGGTAACGCACTCTGAGGGGTCGTTAAGAGACGACCTTATTAGATAGTAGTAGTTTTTGTTATAACAGCAATTTAGGCTGAAGAATATTTATAAAAATACTTTAAAAGAAAATCTAAGTAGAGCATTGTAATAAAGTAGTTTTGATAGTTACATATAACACCTCACACACATTAGCACAATCGTATTATACCTGACTTACTTTTAACAATATCTCCCTGCCTTTTTATCGATTTTCTTATCTTTATTTCTTTACATGAAACAATTTTTAGTTGATATGCCAATTTTTCAACATTCACGCAATGTTTTCATATACACACAAACATACATATTTAGCATAGTAGGAAAATGTGGTTACAGTTTTGTTTTTTTTTTTTGTATTTGGCAATATTTATATAGAAAACATTTCCTAGTTTTACTATCAAACACCAAAAGTTGTCAAAATTACTTATATGACAATTGTATTCATATATGTAGACATTGGTACACTGTGCAAAATAATGATGGTTAAGTATGTGAGGTAATAATGTGTAAATATCATGTTATTCAGGACGTAAGAATAATTTTTTTAAGGAAACCAAAATAACTTCTACAAAATCCACAATTATTTTTAAAAACAAATATTAAATCAAATAGTAATTTCATAATAGTCATATGACTTACATATTTGAGTTGAAATTTTTTTTTATTTTAGGAACACTGCACTTTGATCTATTTAAACTTGTCAGCAATTTCATTCCATAAAGTTTTCATCATTTCCATTAATCTATGAACGTGTTACAAGTTTTTTCTAATGTTTGTTGCTATTAAAAATATTTGAACATTATAATGCAGATCTAGTTGTTTTCTGAGTAGCTCAAGTGTTCAATAAATTAACAGTTATAAAATTTTGTTTCATGCTTTTTCTAAAAATCAAATTTTCGAATAAAATAAAAATAAAAACTTGCATTTCATGTTTCTTATTTTAAATAAAATTTTTTGCTCAACACTTTATTTTTGAATTTTTCGCTTTCGCATTTAAGTGCAAAATTGTTTCAGTGTATTTACGTAACCTTCTAGACATGAGTAGCAACTTGTACGTAAAATACCAGCATTAAAAACAAAACTCTCATAGCTTTCGGCATATTTTTGGCATGCAAAACATATTGTTTACATATCAATATTTAATTTTCCAACCCACTTAATACATTCTTGTTGGAAGGAAAATTATCAATAAAATGAATACATATGTATTTACATAATTCATTTTAAGTATTTAAATTTTTGGTATTTAAGGTCTGTGAACTAATTTTACACTTAATACGAATTTTCTAGCGAATATAAATAATATGCATACAAACGTTTACAGTGATAATCTGTGGATCAATGTTCAAAATTGGAACTATGCATGCAATAATTATAATCTATAATATTAATAGGCTAGGCGATTTCTTGTTACCGATGTTTTATTCTACCGTTTTATTCCGATTTTGACCAAACGTTTATTGTTCGAAAGGTATTATTTTTAGCTGTTCATCAGATTTAAAGATTTTAAATTTTTTTTTCTTTATTTTGAGTAAATTGCATTTAAAATTGCTACTAACACATACAAAAAATTACACATATGTTATGTGTGTTTTATTAAATTTGTTAATGTGTTTGTTAATGAGTTTGATATCTTCATTCACAATAATAATAAATCATAAAATTGTTGGTTTGTGAATTGGCTAAGTTCAAAAATAAAGCTTCCTAGAATTTGCACTCGAATTTCGACGGCTGGAATCTGCTAGTTATTATTATTATGGAAGTTATAATAATATATCTTCTATACAAAATATGATTTGTTGTTATTCATATTCTATTTAGTTTTATTGAAAACATTAGCGATAAACAAAATGCCACTGGGAAATGTACAAAGCGAACTCGAAAAGGTTTAATTTTATACATTTTCAGAGAATGGGGCATCAAAAGCGAAAATTGCATTTCAAATCAGCAGAAGTCGAAAGGTTGTTTATAATTATTTCAAGAATATTGAAAATTATAGCAAAAATTGAACCAATGACGGAAAAATATTGAAAATTATAGCAAAAATTGAACCAGTGATGGAAAAAATGAATGCGAGCGCCGACTTGTTTTGAGTACAGCAAATAAAGCTGTACCCAAGTGGTTGGATTCATTTCCAACAAAGTGTATTAAATGACCACTTAGAATATAACTCCTCCAAACATAACAAGCAATGAAGAAAATTCCGTGTCTTTTGAAACGTCATATTAATGCGCGGTTGGAATTTTTCAAAAACAATATGATCAAAAGTAAGTTGCTTAAGGTTGTGTTAGAGAATGGGTACTTTATTTTACTTCTTTTAAAAGATATTTTCGTCAGATGAAAAAAATGTAAGTTTGTTAGTTACTGGCGTGATCTACGAACCCCAATGTTGGCGGAACTGTTGTAATTTGGGGTGCATTTACTGAAGAATGTTGTGTGGAGTTCCAAATCGTGTCAACCAAAAATGAACAGTGATAATTATTGTGAATTACTTCCATATAGTTTTTTTTCATTTTGCGTATAAATGGAGAAAAAATGGTTTTTTTTCATCAAGACAATGCAGCCTGTCATACCAGAAAATTCACAAATTAATGGTTAAGCTCGAATGATGTCGATGGCTTGGAATGTCCTGCTTGCTCTCATGATATTAATCCCATAGAAATCATATCGGTAATTCTCGCCAGAAGAATTTATGCTGACAATCGTTAATTCACGAATTTGAATGAGGTAAAAATATCAATTTTCAAAGAGTGGGAGGAAGCACTTGATAAAAAGGTGTTATGAAAAAAATTAATAAGTTTTATGAAAAATTTTACATTGAATTGCATTGAAGCAAAAGATGGCACTGCAAATTATTAAGTTGGTAAATTTTTTTTTATTATTTTTGTTGTATCTGTTAAAAAAAAATAAAGGAATTAAGTGTTCACTTTAATATAATAATGTAAGTTTATTTTTGGAAAAAAAAAACATTAAAATAATTCCAACAATGAGATGATCATTGTTGAAAGCATAGTTCAAATTTTATGAACATTGATTCACAGATTATCACAGATTACCATTTATTAACGCATTCTTGTAACATTGTGTATAATATCTAGCAACCCTTAAAATAGTTAGTCCACGAATCGGATGATATCTTAATTAATACGTAGACGTATAGAGTTATACATTCATAGATTCAGCCAGTCAGTGATGAGCGTAATTATATATTAACATATATCTTTTGGTTTATCTTTTATCTTTTGCTATTCAACAATTTTTTTTTTTGCATATTTCTAACAGCAAATGTTTAATCAAATTTTCAAAAATTGTATTCAATTCTTCTAAACAACTCAGTCTTCCCACAAGAATTCAACAGTTCTCTATAATTGTGTTGCGTAGTAAAGCACTTATTTCTGTTAACACGTAACCTTTTTCACATGTTAAATAAAAATAAAAAAGATTTAACAAAAATGTAAACCCAATTCCCAGAAGTAACAAAATGAAACAAACATCAACATTCAAGCAAAAGTAACAATATTGAAATTCAATGTGAACAAAAAAAAAAAAAATAAAAAAATTATATATGATCAAAGATGTCAAAGATCTCTGGGTCAGTAGAATTTTTGTTCACACAAAATTTATATATGAAAAACATACACAAAAAAAAAAAAAAAAAAGAAACCGCAGACAACGGATGAAATTTCTTTGAGAGATGTTCTTCTGTTCTTATAATTTTTAGATTTTTGGGTGTGTTTCAAAATAATACACACTAAAGAAGAGTAACATTATGGCGACGACAATGATGACAGCAGTAATGTTAACAATAATGATTATGATGATGTTCTTCATCACAAAATACAACAATGCCATAAAACTGACCACAGCAATCATGGAAACGAACAACCAACACAACCCACAGAGGAAACAAAACAACAAAAAATTACCAAATGTTACTCTTTCGTATTTGCATGTTAATAATTATCCGTGAGATTGTGTTTTACGTTCAAAGATGGCTCGGCTCATCTGCTAAAGAAAAGTTTTAATTTAACTACAATTTTCCTTGTAATTTAAGAACATAATTCTCTGTTTGTTCACATGTGAATGTGACGATATTTAAATATAATTTTGTGGAAAAATTGTCACTTTCATTAGAAATTTGTATCTTCGTTTTCTTAAGAATTATATGGGGTCATTTTAAAAGAAATCAAAGACGAAAAAATTAGGTTAATAACAACATTTCTTAGAAATTCATGTGTTGATAAAAACTCTTTTTAACATCAATAAAGAAACGAATACAAGTTTTATTTAAAAGGCCAATTAATTCTTGTAGTTTTAAAAAATATACTCATAATTGAAAAGTTCGTTTACCAGGGTTGTCGTATTTATCATCTCAATATAGGAAAATTTTGCTGCCATCATAGCTTCATTACCAAATATCTTAAAATAATAACTGAGATGTGAATTTATATCTGAAAAAATTCTTTAGTCTGCAATGTAGCCCGATTTTAAAAATTTTGTAAAAGATATACGAGGGTAAACTCAAAAATTTTACTTTTTTTTCTTTTTGTCATAAAGTTAACAAGCATTTAAAAGATAGGCATTGTCTCAGTCGATTGTGAAAATATAGTTTCTAAATTAAACTCTTAACTATGCAGTGTACAAAAAACGCATTTGTCTCAAAGTTTTGTTTATTTTTAATTCAATATTATATTGGAAAACGGAGAATGATACATACAAGTCTTCGTTTAGATTCTCATCAGTTTGGTTTGGGCAAAGTTTTTTTTTTCCCCAACAAACATGCTAACTTAGTAATTTTGGGACTGGAATTAGCGATCTTTTATAAAAAAAACACTAAATTGGAGCTCTCGGTTCTCTTATTTAGGTACATTTAATGTCTTTTAATTGCATCAGTTTATGTGAAATAAAATTGAACATATTAGAAATAAGTATATTTTAATCTCTTCAGACAGATTTTTATTTTTATGGATACAATGACCACAAGCACAAGTCATATGCTGCGAAAGAGTGAGTTGCTTATAACTGACTGCATTTATTAGGAACTACCACTATAGTCTCGGGCTCGGCACATGGAAGCACATGGTGAATGGGTTGCGATTGCATCTGTATATACCTGCAAGTTGTTGGAATCAGTTTCAAAGGGGGTTCTACCAAATATCTTAAATATTTGCTTTTAAATTTTGTCTTAAGCGGTTCACTTTTAATCTAACACATGTTTGTTAATAATAACAACAACATTAAAATTTTCGGGGTATTTACGTTTGTATTTAAACAACTGGTGTCAGAAATAATTACGAGGAAAAATTTGATTTGGTCTGGGGAATGGATTATCCCTGCACAAGCCGATTGTATTAGATTTTGTAATAAAACTACCATGGTCTTTGACTCTATGTTGGTGTAGTATCTTTTTTTGGCATTTAAAAATTTTTATTTTTTGCCTAAAACTGTAGGAAGATGAAGAAATACAGTTCAAGAATTCCTCAAAGCTTAATTTTGTGTTTGAATATTTCCTATACAAGTTCTTTAGATATCTTTTGTAGAATATTTTAACACTCTGTTTATCATATCCATAGATCAGTTTAGTAATTTTTATAGAGAATTAAAAAAGTCCACTAAAACGGACATTACATGGGTCAATTTATTCTGTGAATATATTGAGCTGCAAAATTTTCTAGATCCTAATTAAATTTTAACTCAATTTTCAATTTTATTTTATTTACGTAACATGAATATGTTATTTACAGAGTAATATTACATGTTTAAAGAATTCAGGCGAAAATAAGCCTTTTCAACTTAGATGTTTAGGCAAAAATTAACAAAAAACCTATTTAAATAAGAAAAAAAAAAAAGAAATTATATTAAGATAAAACTCAAAACTACGTGCTAACTGATAATTCATTAATGTGTGAATATTCAGAAAATTGACATCTGATATCATAATTGTGAATGAGCTTCAAAATTCTATCTTATACCATTTCGATACTGCTTATGGAATGCAATCGTTGTGTCGAATAATGCTACGGAAGATTGTATATCATCTTGAGCAGTTTATTTTGACTTATTTGAAGTTATTTGACATGACAGGTTGCGACATCATTCCACACAGGGGCAGCATAATACAGTATGGACATAAAAATAGCTTCGAATATTATAAATTTTATTACCTAGACTTAGTGTTGACTTTCTATTTATGAAAGAGTACATAAGTCTTGTAACATTATTTATTTTGTTTATGACGTAAGAGATATGTTTGCTAAAGTTAATTTTTGAATCCAATATTACTCCAAGATACTTAACTTTAGACTCCCATTTAATAGTTGAGTTGTTATTGATGCTTAAATCTTTTTGTGGTATATAGCAAGGATTTCTTCTATTGCTTGAGTTTTTTTTTGTAGATTTATAAGAATTTTCCATTTCTTAAAATATTCTTCTAAATTAATTAAAGCGTTTTGTAGACTTGCGATGATATCTTCGGCAAAAGCCCCATGACAGAGTATTGCCGTGTCATCAGCAAATATAAATGAAGTGCAGTCAAGCAATATAGGGAAATCGGATGTAAATATATTATACAATATTGGAGATAAGCAAGATCCCTGGGGAATACTAATTTCAGTCGATAAGTTATTACCTATATAAACTTTGAATGATCGACTTATTAAATAGCTCTGTATTATTTTTAAGATTTCCGGTGGAAAATTTAAATTAATCATTTTGTAGACCAGACCATCGTGCCATACAGAGTCAAAAGCAGACTTGACATCTAGCAACACTATACCCGTGGATATCATTATATTTAAGTTATGTTTGATTTCAGATTTAATTCTGACTAAAGGATGAGATGTGTTGTGACCAGACCTGAATCCGAATTGTTGCGTTGGAAACACCTGATTTTCGTCACAAAATTTCAGGATTTTTTTCTTGATGACTTTCTCTAGGAATTTGTTTAAAGAGGATAACAAGCTGATTGGTCTATACGATAATGGACAGGATGCGACTTTATTCGATTTACGAATCGCAATCACTTTTGCCTCCTTCCAACTGACTGGAAAATAACAATATTTAAGACAGTAATTAATAATATTTGCCAAGCTTTGTAACCCTTTTTTAGGAAGTGCTTTTAATATTTTATTACTTATACCATCAATACCAGGGGATTTTTTTATCTTAAAAGTTTTGATTATGTTTTTTATTTTTTCAGTTGAAACATAGTAATCATTATTAATAGCGAGTTGAAAAGAATCTATAGCGTTGCTAACAGTATTTATTGTGGCAGAATCACTTAAGGTGCTATTACACGAAATGTTTTTTACATATGTACTGTCACTTTTTTTATCCACATGAAATTCTTCATGTCTGTCAAAATTGTCTTTTTACATACGATTCATAATTTTTGCTATCACACGTGCGTATGTATTTCCGTATGACATAACCTCTAAATGTAAACAACAGCTGATTTAATTTGTGAATTTACAAAAATTTTTTGTTAAAAAAAAGGTTATGTATTTTTTAATTGTTAATTAATACTAAATAATTTATTTTTCTTTCAATATTAATCTTTAAAATGTACTCTGTTTTTCTTTCGCCACAAGCAGTGTTGTATTTTCACTTGTTTGTCATGCAAAAATAGAACCTGTTCTAATTGAAAAATGTACATGTGACTTTTCTCATGTATTGTACATAAACAATGTTTTATATGTATCACACGATGTGTACAACTTTTGTTGTGGGAAAATTTGACAGTACATGTGTAAAAAACACATCATGTAATAGCACCTTTAGGCTTGCTGACAGCGTATGGTTTGATTTGAATGTATTAGCAAGCACTTCACATTTTTCTTGAGCAGTAGAGTAACGAGTACCATTATGTTGAAGTATTGGCATGATATTATGCTTGTTTCGCAGGACTTTAAAAATGTTCCAAAAGGGAGAAGAATTTTTATCAAGGGATGCCAGAACATTGCTCCAAGATTTGTTTCTTTCAATAATTAATTCTTGCTTAATTTTTTTTATTAACTCTGTTCATTTCAATTTTATCTGCCTTTTCTCTATTCAGCATCGTCTAAAAAAATTACGATTCAACATCAGCATACTGGTATGAGTTGGTAGACGTTTGGTTTTGGGTACAATAGTTCTTTTTGGTACACTTAAGTCGGCGGCATCCTTAGTTACATTTTTAAAGTTATCAATACTCATATTTACGTCGTTTATATTCATGCATTCAGCATTAAATTCTGAGATATTAATATTAATATGTTGTTTGAACTGAGCCCAGTTAGCTCTACTAAAATCGTATACAAGGTTCGTAGTGTGATAATTTGAGCCATAAATGTTTACTTTAACTGGAAGGTGGTCAGAGGGTTAACTCATTCACAGCACGAGGTTCCGAAAGTTTCATTGGTATATCTAATGTTAATCCAATGTTAATCAAAATGTTATTGATTTCAATTTTCTCTTGAGGAATATTTCCCCAGCAGTTGGCTCGCACATATCCCCATGATCGATGCCTGCTGTTGAAATCACCCCCTAGAATAAAATTGTTATTAGTACGAATGAGTTTTAAAATATCTGTAGCAAAGTTGTTCTTTTTAATGCCGTCACGACCAGCGCACAGTGAACCATATTTTGAGAAGGCGGCCAAAAATCATTTTTTTTTTGTTACCGATTTTAAAGTTATGTTATTCATTTGAAAGTAAATACTAGTAAACCTCGGGAGCCAAAAATTGCGACTCTACCTCAACCATATCACAGCGAAAAGGGTTTTCGAAAATGGGCTTTCTCATTATTTTGCTAAAATTAAAAGTTTCTTTGTAAATTTTTATTTTTGAATGACTGTAATTTTTCGATTTAAAAGATTTTGAAGTGAAATAAATTTTGTATAATTTTTTGTTAGAAATGTAAAATCACTGAGTCATTCCGAAATTAAAAAAAAAATTTTTTAAAAAAGGTCCAAATTTTCCGAAAAATACTTACTAGAGCATAACTCCTACCAGTCAAAAGCAGTCAGAAAAAATCTTGCACTCTTCTATAGTCCGAACCCTCCCCTATACTCTTATACCCCATTATACACCCGCCAGTTTCCGCCCGTGTGCACCAGAACAATTTTTCTGACCCAAGGTTAGATATTTTCTGCAAAATTTATGAGTACAAAAGTTGTCCACTATGTGGTTAGGATATGAATATTAAGTTTGAGGTGATGTTTGTAACAGCCAAAAATATTGGACCTTTATCCATCTTTTATTATACGGATCGAATCAAAAACACTTTCTGAGTCGATTAAACGATGTCCGTCCGTCCGCCTGAGTGTTATGAATACAAAAGTTGGTCGTACCGGTGCACCGCGGTGTATTTTTTTTGCATGTCGGTAGAGTTGTCAGGAGTTGTTATATACTTATAAAAAAGGGTTGAGATATAATGTGCTTAATTGTTACAGGTACATTTACATAGGTATCTTTCAAAAACATTAGTAGTCTGAATTAGAGTTATATAGTTTAAATACCTGACAAAATGGAAAACAATTTAAATAACAGGTAAATGGTAAAAAAAACTATTGCGACATAGCCCTTTAAGATATGGGCAGGTATGCTTCACCTTTTAAAAGGGGTTAGGGTGTGAATTTTTTTTGCTTCTAATAGTGGTAATAAAAGATAAAAATTTTTATTTTACATAATTGCAAGAAAGAGTATTTATAATAATGTTTCCACAATTATTATTCATTACAATTTGTGCAATGGCTAAGTACTGTTACAGAGATCTGGAAGATATTTATTTTCAACGAAATGATGTAGACGGTGTAATTTTGCACATGGTGAGCAACGACTTCTTTAAGAATTATAACCTAGAAGACATTGAAATGCACAAAGGAAAAATTACTTATTTTGCATCGAATTTGAAAAGACTGTACATTGAATGCTCTCATAGCAAGGCAAAGATGTACAAACGTTACCAAGACTTGTTAATAAAGGAACTTGTTTTTGAGAGTGCATCTACAACTGCCAATGAAAGTGGAAAAAAGGGCCAACCAGCAAAATCAATTGACGGATATAGTGAAAGATCTCGAAAGCGCAAGCTGGAGAATATCAATGAAGAAATTTCTCAAAGAATTATTAAGGATTCATTTTTGCACCAAATTCAACCAACCCAAAATAAAAAAAATAAAATTGAAATAATTGAAAAAATAGTAGAAGCGAGCCCAAGGTGCACAAAGAGGATTTTGAAAAGTATTCCGTCACCAATTGAAGATAAGAAATTTACGCCGGAAGAAGCGTTCACCCTATTTTTAGATTTGAAATAGACCAAAAATCAATATAAGGAATTGCGGAAGCGAACCAATGAAAATAATTGTGGGATTTTTCCAGAGTATCGAGATTTAGTTTCTTCACAATCTGCTATTAGTGTCACTTCAACTTCAGCAGAAATAAAATTGCGAGATCTCCTTGAACATACTGCAGAACGATTGCTAAATACGCTTGATACTGATCATTTAAAAAAAATTGGTAATAGCAGCAGTACTTTAATTTCAAAATGGGGATGTGATGGATCCTCTGGTCAGAAACAATACAAGCAATTTAATGCCGAAAATTCATCAGATGCTAATTTATTTATGGTATCTTTCGTTCCATTGCGCTTAACAAAAAGGTATAGCGTCTTAGTGTCATCAACTAGTAGAGCAACAGAAATTGATATATGGAAAAATGAAATTCCTTCTTCAACAAAGTATTGCAGACCAATAAAATTTGCATTCAAAAAGGAAACCAAAGATGTCATAACGGAAGAAGTTCAAAAAATAAAAGATCAAATTAAGGAACTTCAACCAGTAATATTTAAATTTGATGACCAAGACATTGAAGTACATTTTAAAATGTGTCTCACAATGATTGATGGAAAAGTTGCACAAGCTTTAACTGGAACAAAGTCAACGTCAAGCTGCATTATATGCCAAAAGACATCAAGTCAATTAAGCCAACCCCCACCAGAGGACGATAGTTTTAAGGAAGCCTACGAATTTGGAATGTCCCCTCTTCATGCTAGAATACGTTTCATGGAGCATATTCTTAAATTGGGTTATGATTTCGAATTTGGTCCGTTAGGCGAAACAGTGAGAAAAAAACAAAGAAAATGACGAAAAAAGAAAGCAAAAACAACAAATTCAACAAAAATATCTACAGCTAGGCCTCGTAATCGACCAACCAAAATAAGGGGAAGGAAACACAAATGATGGAAATACTGCAAGGAGATTTTTTTCCGATCCGGAAACTGCAGCATCTACCACAGGTGTAAATCATGAATTAATAAGACGATTCAAAATCATATTACAAGTTCTAGCATGCAGCAGAAAGATAAATGCAAAAAAATTTGGAGAGTACGCCAATAAAACAGCTATACTTTATAATGAAAAATACAACTGAAGATATATGCCATCCACATTTCATAAAATTTTGTACCATGGGGAAGAAATAATGCAAAACAATATGCTACCAATAGGAGATCTATCTGAAGAAGCGCAAGAAAAAAGGAACAAAGACTACAGATTCTTTCGCGAGCACAACACAAGGAAAATGTCCAGATGTTGTATTAATGACCTTATCACTATTTTGTTATGCACTTCAGATCCATATATGTCCAACATTCATCAAGAATGGAAAACTACCTCTATTGAATTAGACGAAGAAGCTAAACAACTTCTAGAAGATGAAAATCAAGGCTATTTAGAAGAAATTGTAACTAAAATTGGTTGATTTAAAGTACTTTTTCATTACGCTAACAATAAGTTACACCTTTTTTTTTATACAGCTAAAAAATTTTCTTGATTTAAAAATTTATATATTTTGTAAATTTACCATAAAAATTGATATAGAAATATTTAAAAAGACAATAAAAAAAATTTAACTAAAGTAAAAACATACGAGTTTTTCATTGAAACTTCTCGTATCTTTAACCAATATAAGGTAACTTTTACGTTCGCTGCTTAATAAATTATATTTTAACTCGGGATCTTTAAAAAAAAAAAAACATCCTTTGGCCCTTGTGCACATTAGGACAAAAAAGTTTACGGGGGCCAAAGTTTGGCATTTTATGAAAAAATTAGCTTAAAAATTGTTAAAAAGTATTAGTTGTAAATTAACTGAAAAAATAAGACATTATATTTAAAAAAACCTTTTTTTATCTTTTAACACTTCACTTTTGTACTAAATTTCAACTACAAATGAAAATGTATTTTAAATCCTCCGTAACTTTTTTTAATTTCGGTCGAGAATTACGTTTTATAGCAAAACTTAAAGGCTAAAGGCTCACCTACGAAACAAAAAAAACATATCAAAATTCCAATCCAATCAAAATTTATAGATTTTTGACCGTCTTTTCGTCAAATGGTCCACTGTGCAGCGGCCCCTCCAGGAAAATAACATGAGAATATTAGAACTGGCTGGCCCTTCTGATGTTTCTAATTTCATACCGATGCTTTCAATCATTACAGTATTAACAATTGGGATTAAATTATGGCGTACAGTCTTTTTTACAATGATTGCTACTCCTCCACCTCTTGAATTTTCTCTATCGTTTCTATAACAGTAAAATGAATTATTTCCAATCGAAACTTCTGATGACAACATTGTCTCAGATAATAAACAGATGTCTATATCATGTCTTAATAAAAAAATCAAATAATTCAGTTTTTTTATGGCGTATGCCTCTCGCATTCCATATAATCATTTTTGTTGTTCTTGCTTGATCCGTTATGATAGAAATTTATGAGCAACACTTGACACCACTTCAAATTGGTCAAGTTTTGTTTTACAAGCTTTTAGTTTTTGAATTAGTTCAAGTGTTATATTTTTGATGTCATCAAATGAAAATAAGATATTATTAGTATTGATATTTTTTAAATTTGACCAGTTTTTATTTACAGGAGTTTCCCCTGCATGAAGAGCTGGAAACTGCGATTCGTCGGAGTTGCGCGGGATATACAGAACATTAGATTGACGGTAAGAATAGTTACTACATCTAGGGGCTCTAGCATTATGAGTCATAAAACGTTGTTTCATATCTAAATATTTTTTACGACTTGGGCAATCAGGTGAATTAGATTTATGTTTTTGACCACAGTTAGCACATTTAATTATATTTGATGAATATTCAACGGCTTTATGTTCACCTGAGCATATTGAACAAAAAATTTTTACAGCACAGCGAGATGATCCGTGGCCGTACATTTGGCAATTGTAACATTGAGTTACTTTATTCTTTCTGTTTCTATAGAATTCCCATTTAACTTTTAAATGGTCAATAGAAGCATATTTTTGTCTAAGTTCTTTAAGTGTTATTGTTTGACGTTTGAAGTATATAACATAAAATATGATTTGTGTGTTGCCTTGGCTCGGCTTTTGTAATTTGTAATTTTGCAATCAGTACAATCTAATCCCATAGTAATTAATTTACTCTTAAGCTCAGATAAATCGACCTTATCAAGGCCTAAAAGTAGAGCATTATATGGTCCATCACTTTTGGTGGTATAAGTGAAGAATTCAAATGTTTCTAGTTTGAGCATTTCGCCTATTTTTTCAACATCAGTTTGAGTTTGACAAAAAAGTTTCAAACCAATCGATATTTTTCTAATTGCATATTCTGCAACTTTTGATTTTTTGCATAGTTCATGCAGTTTTTCAATGCTACACTTTGTAAGTGGTGGAATTATTTCTTTTGTTGTTTTAGTAACTAAAATTTCATTGTTGTCATCATCCAATGTTTGAAGATTAAATTTTAACTAGTTTTTCAACTGGTATTGCTTAGAATGTTGGAATATATTAAGAACTTCAGGGCGACCAAAGTCAGACAGCGCCATATGTTTTGGTGGGGGGGGGGAAGGGGGTTTATTGTATTAACTTCACACAATCGGCAAATTAGTGCTGCGCAGTAAGAATTCTAATAATTCTTAATATTAGAATATTACTAAAAGCGTTGAATTCAAACAAGTGGTAAGGCCAGGTTAAGTCGAACAAAATTTAAAACAAAATTTTCTTCAAAAATCTGATGGCTAATTACAGCATTCGATATCGAGTAATTTTAGTTGAAATTCCACATTTTGGTTTATTATTTAAAGAAGAAAGACAAACGCCAGACCTAATTTCACTTTTACTCTTAATTAGGGTCTATAATTTGTTAATTGTGACAGAACATAACTATTCTTAGTACTTTATTTTAGAAAATTCAAAAAAATTTCGATCCAAAAATTTCGAAAATGGATACGACGATTACACGCCTGTTGGCTACAAAGTTCTATTAAATACCAGAAATTAGATGTGATGTTAAATAGGAATTAATTATTTTGAACTTTCATAATAACAATAAATTATGTAAAATGAAAGGTAAAGTTATTTCCAACAAAGAATTCTTAATTCACTTTTTAATTCACTTTATTTATTTTATTGGGTCAGTCATGACATAATTTCTGGCATTACACCACTTTTTTTATGAACATACTCGTAAATTCTCAAAAAAAAAAAAAAAAATACAGAATTACATGCGAATGCGAATGTGAATGAACAAATGTGTTGATTACATCCAAGTATACATGTGGACACGAACATTGTCATAAACTTTAAAGACCTTAAACATCATAAACCACTTTTTCTTACATACAAAGTACGAATTTATCACTTTTCCTGCTTTTTTGTAGTTGAAAAACAAATTATTATCTGACATTTTTATGATAGTTTAGGTGGAATTTTAAAACAAAATTTGTTTTGCATAATACTCAGCTTACTTGGTTGTGCCAAAGCAGAAAACAAAACTAAAATAAAACACATACAAAAAGGATTGGTTTTCTTTGTTAAATATTCAGCGCCATCTGCAGGCGATAAATGTTTCTGTTCTCTGTATGTATTGCACACTTTTTTGTTTAACCTCAAAATATTTTGTAGTTTTGTTTTTGTCAAATCATTTGTTATTTTGACATTATCATTTATTTTTATTTTTTTTTTTTTGCTTACTAATATTTTTTACTTGTAGTGGTTTTTGATTTTAACATTTTGCTAAGGTGTCAGAGTCTTTAAACGATTTTTTTTCATAATGAAAGTGAAACTGAAGTGGTTTATTTATATATGGGTTAACAGATTATTGAGAGAGTTACAAATTGCTTCATTGCTATACAGAAATACTTATTTATATATGTAAGTATTACAAAACAAAAAGATTATGGCAAAGGCGCTTTAATATTATAATAATAAAAATAATACTTTATATAAAATAAGAAAACAAAATGATATACTAAAATGAGAAAACTTAGTTCCCTGTCATGGTATTATTCATAAAATTTATTATTTTGATCACTGATAATTTCCATTTACAAATCAATGTTAACATCCTTTAGGCAATAGTTGACATTAACCTAACATGAGTTAAATTTTATAAGATTCGTGTTATGGAAATATTTGTTTACTTCACTATCTCTAACTAGCAGTTGCCATAAATGCAATTAATCCAGTTTAACTAAAGCTTAAGGCATTAATAATGAAAATGACGGAAAGAAAAAAATAATATAGACAGACAATTGTACAGATACAAATGAAAAACAAGTTGAGATACGCGTTTTCAAACATCACATTGCGCAAAAAAATTTAAATTTCAAGTTACTAAATCAAAACGAAAGACTCAAGACACAAGCGGGTATTTGATAATGCCGGTAAATAAAATCTAACGAAAATAACCATATTGAAATGATAAATTAAAGAAAACTTGACCACAAATATTTTATATCTTAACAAAAAAAAAACAAAAATACTTAACAAGAATAACTGCAAATCTCTACAACAAAACATACTAGAATTTCAATTTTTCTGTAGGTATATGAAAACATACTCGTACTTATATGTGAAAAGACATTTGGTAACATGTTCTAGCAGTTTGTCATCGACACATAAGACATTTTGCTTAACAACTGCAAAAACAAAAAATCGAAATAAAAAGATACGACAACTTGGCTGCTGTTGCCTGTCGGCATAATTGACACAATTTGAATAAATTCAAGTTGTGTTCACTTATCTCGTATGTATGAATATACATAAATACGATGTAGTCTATTCTAGGCTTGCTTATTCGACTAAAAATTCGTTATAAAAATTGGCAAGATATTTAAAAAAAAGTAGATATCAGCATATTTGTCTGAATTGCTTGATAATACCGTGTAAATGCTTATAAATCACTGTAAATATAAAATCATGCACGTTGCAAATACTTGTGGTATCTAGTGTTGATAGTGTCACAGTTCGATTATATATATATGTGTGTATGTGTGTTTATATAAAGTTTTTATGGTTTTCATTTAGCTGGAATTGTGGTCACCAATTTTGTTGATGCCGTTTATAAGTTCATTATGTTGGTGTTTATTTGATTGGAATTTTAAAGTACGTAGTTATTTAGATAGGCTACGGTCAAGCTCGAACATTCGAGCTACTCGAGGTGAGCACGTAGTAAAAGCTGGCATTTTTCATATTTGAAAGTATGTAACAAGATAAATATATGTATTTAATGTAACAAAAGTATCCTTTTAGGGATCGTACAGGTACCAGGAATAGCATCCTTAGATTTCAGTTGAATTGGACTTTACTCGCCAAAAAAGAGTTGCGTGAGTGATCATCATCGTACAGCCCACCCCCTTCCAGCCAGAATCTTTTAATTTAGACTGTAGGTTCCCCTGTCGGCGTAAGGATCCAGAAGAAGGGATTTTTGTGTATTAAGGGGTTAAAAGCGGCCAAAAAAAAGCGGAATATGGTAACAAATGAATCTAGAAATATGAAATTTGGTTGTAGACTCAATCCGAGAAAAAAAATTGGATCAGAAATATTTATTTTCAAATCGGCCATTTAAGGGGAAAACGGCCTAAAAGGGTAAAAATGGTACTTTTTTTGCATCTTCTTGACATATTAGTCTATATATATAAATTTCGGTATTAAGCCTCCACCGAATACGTGTGCATCAGTCAAGAATGACTTTATTGCTAATTCTGACGTCTAGGGGAGGAAAAATGGCCAAAAAAAGGGAAGAGTGTATGTTCCTCTAAACAAAGAATCTAGGAATATCAAGAATATTAAGGGGTGTGAAAACGGCCCGTTAGTATAAAAGAATTCCACCAGAGACACAAACATCGGCCAAAAAGTTATTCAATTCGAGCCATTACATGGTAAAAACTGGTAAAAAAAATGGGAAAACTGGTACTTTTAGACTTGCAAATTTTAATTTGGAAATACAGTCAGTATAGACCGATACCGTATATCATGCATTTACAGAATCGGTCTTAGATCCAACTAATTTGGTTTAGAAAATAAGCATAAACCAAATATTAATTTTTTGCTTGCAGATCTGAAAAAGTTCATATCCAATGATGTATTTATATAGGGACTAGGCCGAAAAATGGACCGATCCTGAACATATTTGTTAAAGTTACTTATTTTTTGGAAAGACATATACAAACCAAATTTAAGCAAAATTTATGTAATACTTTTTTTTGTAGGTTTCAGTGAAGATCTTGAAGTAGCTTTTTATGCGGCCATTGACTAGAAATTATCCCATAGCGATTATTTTTGGACTACTGATTAATGTATTTAATAAACTTACAAAAACCCAGTTTGACTGAGATCTATTTGCTAATTTAGATTTTACGGCAAGTTACGTTGATCTCACAGGGGTAAGTTGAATGGGTATTTGGTCTCTTTTCACCAATTTTTATAGCGTTTGTCCTATGTCTTATAAAAGCTCATATACCAAGTTTTATTAAAATGTATTTAAATTTGCTACGTGTAGTTTTTTTTACACGGTTTACACAGACGGACAGTCGGACAGACGGAGGAATGGACGGACGGCCATCCCTAAATCGACACAGAAAGTGATTCTGAGTCGATCGATATAATCTATATATATAAAATTGAATGTGTGTTTGTTTATTTGTTTGTTTGTTTGTGTGTACCTTATAGGAGACCAAACCTCTGGACCGATCTTCCTGAAATTTTCACAGCATTTAACTGGGACTCTGGCATGATTAATAGGGTACTTTTTTTTTACCACGCCCACTTTTACGCCCACTTTTTTAAAATTATGTAATTGCTCCCATATATTTTTTAACAGATTTACTTCAAATTGTATACACATTATACTCCAAGCGAGGTATAAATAAACATTTCTTACGCCACGCCCCCTTTCACGCCCCTTTTCATGCCAAATTTTGTTTGAAAGTTTTAAACTTTTTTTTCTCTGTACAAATTTGTTCCTTCCAACGGATTTTTTTATTTGGTAGTATATTGCTCTTAATACTGTTAACGTCGCCATATAACTATGAACCACGCCCATTTCACCGCCCCCTTTTTTTTTACTTATACCACTAACAATGTTTGCTATACAAAATAATTTTTTTGTAATATGTATTTATCTAAAGTTTTATACACTTTTTATCTACAGGTAAGGTAGCCATACATTTTTTTATTACCAAGTCCCCCTTTTTCGCCCCATTTTACCTTAAATCATAATTAATCTGCTTTCAATCTATCTATATATATAAAAATGAATGTGTGTTTGTTTGTGCTTTATAGGAGGCCAAACCAAAGAACCGATCTTCGTGAAATTTTCAGAGCGTGTTACTGTGACTCTGGAAGGAATAATATGCTATATAAATTTTTGATTGGACAAAGGGGCGGTGCCACGCCCATATAACCCAAAATTTGGAAAAGTCATATCACGGGAATTTTTTACCTACAGCAGTCATATTTGGTACATATGGTATTAGCATGAATAGAAATACATACAAGAAGAAAAGTGGGCGGGACCACGCCCCTTTTTAGAAAAATAAAAAATCGTAATATCTTCTAAACTACTGGAAGGATCGTCATGAAATTTTCACAAAAGGATATTTTTGCGAAATAATAAGACCTTAGATATATAAAGTTGTTAGTGGGCAAAGGGGCGTGGCGTATATATAAAAACGTTGATGCATTTGATTGTAACGAATGATCTCCGGAACCATAAGAGCTGTCGAGGTAGGATTTCCAGCATAGGTTCGGTTCGAGCTCTTCTGTGTTTTTTTTTTAGTTTTAACCCTCTAGCTGGCGTTGGGGTCAAGTTAAAAACAAAAATTTTTACTTTCAGCGCGATTTGACTGCAATTCAGAATGAACGTATGTTTCGTCATAAGAAATTTTTGTATGTATAAATGGACCCGATAGGTGGCGCTGGGTATAGTTATTTCGAATATTCTTATTTATGGTGTGATTTTAATGAAACTAAGAATGTACATATATGTATGTTAGAAACATTTTTTTATTGGACCCGGTAGATGGCGCTGTCGTTCGAAAAATAATGAGTTGTCAAATTTATATAAACTTTAATAAATAAACTCACCAACGTTTTTATATATAAATATTCTAACGAAAAAGAAGGAAAAAGCCGCTACATTATTGCATGGTGGCCGCACAGCTCATTCAGCACTCAAATCACCGTTAAACGTACAAAAAAATGAGAATGCCGTCTGTAATATCAAAAAACATTCCGGTATGGCAAAAGTTCTGCAAAAATGCAGTATTTTTATTTGGGATGAATGTACCATGGCTCACAAACATTGTGATTTGATTTGATAAAAGATTTGAAAGGCAATGAAAGATTTTTTGGTGAAGCTCTCATTTTATTATCTGGAGATCTTCGTCACACATTTTATATAGGTATATACAGATTCTAACTAAAATAAAAATTCATTGAGGGCAAAACAACGTTTGCCGGGTCCAGCTAGTAAAATATGAATCTAGGTCAAATATTTTTGGTAGCTACAAACATTGGCACAAAGTCATTATACCTTATATGACTAAGTGGTCAGCGTTTAATGAATAGTGATGAATAGCCATGCAAAGAAACGCAAAGTTGAGTAACATCCTATCCACATTGAGCCATCGATATATATGCAAAGATAGATTTCTATATTGCTAGGAACCATTTGAACCTTTGAACTTGCCTAATTTTAGTTATATTATGTTTTGCTATTAAATACTTTATTATTCATTATGTTATAAAATATATATTGCTATAAAAGTTTTATCTATAAATGCAGCGGAACGTTTGAAGATTGTGCAAACTAAATTTGAGATGAATTTCTAAAATCAAAATTTTTTATATCAACACGAAACTCAAATGCAGAAGCTACAAAATGAGACCTAAAAGATATATTTTTTTTATGTGTCATATTAAATTTTTCAGATATTTGCATCTGCAGTTCTTTTCAAAATCAAGTTTTGTATGATATTTATCATTATTTGAAAAATAATGCAGTCTATTTTAAACGCATTTGTTTACAAATATCCATGATTTGTAGGATATGTTGTCAGTTTTATTTTAATTTAACATTACATTGTAGATGGCTTCATTATATATATTACTTAAAATATTAAAAAAAAAAAATTATTACTTATTATAATAATTTTTTCAATAATAATTTGTTTGTCATAATAATTATTACCATGACTGTAATTGAGTTAAATTTTTATTGCTTTTTCCCATTCAGTTAAATGTAATTTTAATAATTGGAATTCAATGTATATTTATATTTCCCAGTCAATAGCTTAGTGGCTTCTGTAATTTTTTTGTGCATATAAAAAGCAAACAAAATAAAATGTCATTCATTCTTTTCTAATTAATTGAATAATAAACAACTTAAAAAATATATAGAAAAAGCCATTGTTTTTTTTTTATAATATTTAAAAAATAATAAAAAATAAATAAATAAAATCAATAGTTGACGAATTCGACGCTTGTCTGTCTGTTCAAGCCTCGGGAATATAATTTACTCTAATAATAATAACTAGCAGATTCCAGCGCTCGAAATTCGAGTGCAATTTCTAGGCAACTTTATTTTTCAACTTAGCCAATTCACAAACCAACGCTATTTTGACTTATTATTATTATTATCAATGAAGATAACAAACTCATTAACAAACACATTAACAAATTTGATAAACACACACATAGCATATGTATGATTTTTTGTATGTGTTTGTAGCAACTTTAAATGCAATTTACTCAAAATAAAGAAAAAATTTAAAAATCTGGAAATATGCAAAACGGCTAAAAATAAATACTTTTCAAATAGTATACGTTTGGTCAAAATTGGGATAAAACGGTAGAACAAAATATCGGTCACAAGAAATCGCCTAGCCTATTAATATAGATGCAAGTGATAATGGAAACGGTCTTGATTATTTAAGTCTTAATCTTTATAGGGTTCTTCAAAGTATTTTGGAATGGTCTAACGGCAATTTTTTGAAACTTAACCCATCAAAGACTAGGGCTATGTCTTTTTGATATAGTTCCTGTTCTAGCATTGATCTGTGTATAGGAAATGAACCAATTGAATTCGTTTCTTATAATAGAACGCTTGGATTATACTTAGATCGATATTTAAGTTTTGGTTTTCATATAAATCATATTGTTGCCACCATCCCATTTATATTGAAGAGGTTTTATGCTTTGGGGTCTAATCTACCTATGGAGGTTAGAAAACTATTGGTTCTTTCTACATGTCTACGAATTTTTTTGTATGGTATGGAGATTTATAGTGGGACTTCCCAGCAGAATATTTTGAGACTCAAACATTGTTTTAATGGGATAGTTCTTTATGTGTATGGGCTTAAATTTATAACTCATATGACGTCTTATGTAATTAATTTCATGGGCTGTGATTTTCAAAGTTCAATCGGTATAAGGGTATTACTTTTTACGTATAAGGTTATCAAGTATGGTTTTCCCCCATATTTAAGAAACAGATTTAGGATTCGGAATTCTTCAATAACACATAATTTTGTACCACCACGTTTTAACTCATTATTAATGAAAAGATCTTTTGTTGTGAAGACAGGGCTATGGAATTCTGTGGTTCCATGTACTGAACGGAAGTTTTCGTATCATGTAAACAGATTTAAAAAGATTATAATTGAGAATTTGTAGAAGCTCCTTATATGATGAGCTGCTGTCATCATTTTCTTTTTTAACTTATTTAATTTTATTAATATTATAGTAAATTTTTTTACTCTTGATTTTTTGTGAATATGGGGGGTTATATACAATTGAAATATTGGTATTTTTGAAATATTTTTTAATTTTCACTTAATATAAATTGTATTAGTTTTAGGTTTTTACCCTGATGCCATATTATATTTCTGGTTTATAGGCCCTATGGGCTTGAAAAACTATTGAATAAATAAAATAAATAAATAAAAAAATAAATAAATAAATATCTGATATTATAGAGTCGCGAACAGCTTGGACGGATACATCTGGCTTTGTCCCTACTTATTTATTATCACAGTCTCAAACCCTATTATGTATATTAATTTAACACTTATTTTTACAAAAATAAATCTTATTTTTGATTTTTATAATGTGCATAATATTCGAACCTAATATGAATAAAAAACTTGTACTTAAGTAGAATAAGTGGCAATGCATTGGAAGCTTTTACAATAATGTAAAGTTTCCAATTTTGTTTTTTTTTTAATAATTTCACATTTAGTCCTAAAATTATATAATTTTTTTATCACTCTTTGGTGTGTTCTCTATTGAAATTTGTTACGAAAAATAATATATATGTATACATATATATATATATATATATATATATATATATATATATAGATAAACTTCTTTATCACAATTGATTAAAACAATAAAAAAATTAATTTATAATTTAATAACAACAAAAAGGTCGAAAAAACACTAGAGTTTATCGTTATTTAAATATTTATTTTTTCCTACAATATTACAAAATAATGGCAAGAATAAAGTTTTATGAACAGTTAAAAAGCAGAATAATAGATGATTTAAGTTCTGGTCATAAGTAGCAGAATATTTTTGAGAAATTTTCTATGAATAAATCCATAATATCACTCTATGGCGCAGGCCTAAAGCAACGAGTCAAATACAGGATAATTTAATAGCAACAGAGTTTAAAAATATCAGGTCATTAACAATCTGGAAGCAATAAAAGGCCTATCTTGTATGTTATCGTCCTGTGAGGAAGCCACTGATATCAGAAAAAAATCGTCTGGCTAGCACTAATCTTGATAAAGAATACATGAACTGGAATTAGAATACTGTTGGCGAAATAAAGAAATTTTTGAACGGGTATAAATTTTGCAAAAACGCGCTTAGAACTAAAAGCTTTGGGGGTTTTTACCCCAAGACCATGATCACTATTTTATTCCGCTGTGTTATTTTTTTTTCTTTGTTAAATATATAAAACATACATATGCTTAAATTAATAGGCGTTTTTAATTTTATGATCTAATTTTTTGGTATTGACCTTCCAAGTCGCCTAGAATATATTTTGTTGAAAGTTTCCCGCGTATTGTCACTACACTATAATTCATATTGTTTTTAAATATTATTATGGTTGAAACAATTAATATAATAATTACACTAACAACGTAGCGGGTATACGGTTAGTTGACTACATTCACAGATGACTCATTTACTCATTTAATCTGGGCGAAGAAATATTCCAAAAAAATAAATAAATATACAAATGTTTGAAAATTTTTTTTTTCAAATTTCATGTTTGATGTAATTTTACTGAAAACCTTCCTTTACGGCTTGTTAAAAATTTATATGTTTTGAAGTTATCAGGACATTATATCCTTAAAAATTATATTTTGTTATATTAAAGAAAAATTGTGTAGAAAGAGTTCAGTCACTTTCTACACAAATGTCTAAATATTTATTATTTAAGGCTAGTTGCAAGTTTTGCGGCCCATTGTCCCTAATAGGAACCATAGAACGTAATATATATATATATATATATATATATACCTGGGTAAGTTGAATAACCTTTATATAATTTAAAAATTTCTTTTTAGGTCGTTTTTTAAATCTCTATGTTTGTTGGTTGACAATTGAGGTAGTCCAATAAATATTTGAAATTTTTGTATTTTTTTTTGTATTTAATATTTTTAGAATAATCAAGTAAAACAAGTTAGAAAATTATAGTCGGTCTAGACCGACTATACGATACCCTATACCATGCGTTTAGAAACCCTATCTCTTAGGCCCAACTAACTGGACATAGAAAATAAGCAAAAACCAAATTTGAGTGGGATTTTTATTAATTTTTTTGGCTGCAGATATAAAAAAGTTCATATCGGATGCTATATCTATAAAGGGGCTAGGTCCAAAAATGGACCGATCCTGATCATGTTTGGTAAAGTCTCTTGTATTTTGCAAAAATATGTACAAACAAAATTTGAGAAGAATCAGTGCAATATTTTTGTTTTTTAATTGATTTAACTGAAGATCGGGAAGCAGCTCTATATGGGGTCAAAGGGATCATTTTTGGACTACTCATTAGTGGATGTAATGAACGCATACAAACCCAATTTGCGTAAGATCTATATGACAATTTGGATCTTATGGCAATTTATGTCGATTTCATATGGGTAATTTGTATGGGGGCTAGGTCTGAACATGGACCGATTCTCACCAATTTCAACAGCGTTCATCCCATGGCCGATAAAGGCTTATATACCAAATTTCATCAAAATATATTCATATTTGCGACCTGCAGTTTGATTACAAGCTTTACATGGACACACAGACGGACGGACGGACGGACGGACGGACGGACGGACGGACGGACATTGTTAAATCAACTCAGAAAGTGATTCTGATTCGATCGGTATAATTAAAGATGGGTCTAGGTCAAATATTTTTGGGTGTTACAAACAGCAGCACAAAGTCATTATACCCAAACCACATAGTGGTATAGGGTATAAAAATTATAGTCGGTCTACACGGACTACACCAACTAAGTGGATGTACAAAATAAGCATTAACCAAATTTGAGTGCCGTTGTTATTAAATTTTTTGGCTGCAGTTATGGAAAAGTTCATATCGGAAGCTATATTTATATGGTTACTAGATCGAATAGTGGACCGACCTTGACCATATTTGGTAAAGTCACTTATATTTTGAAAAAAAATATACAAACCAAATTTGAGAAAAACTGTGCAATAGTTTTGTTTTTTTGATAGATTTAAGTGAAAATCGGGAAGCAGTTTTATATGGGGGCTATGACAAAGCAGTGCCCTATGGGGTTTGTTTTAAGACAACTTATAAAAGGATGTAATAAAAAAACACACAAACTCAATGTGACTGAGATGTATATGATAATTTGGATCTTAGGGCAATTTAAGTAAGTTTCATAGGGGTCATTTTTATGGGGACTAGGTCTGAACATACACCGAATTTTACCAATTTCAATGGCATTCATCCTATGGTCGGTAAAAGCTTATATACCAAATTTCCTCAAAATGTATTCATATTTGCGACCTGTAGTCTGATTACAATGTTTACATGGACACACAGACGGACGGACAGATGGACAGACGGACGGACGGACATCGCTAAATCGACTAAGAAAGTGATTCTGAGTCGATCAGAATAACAAAAGATGGGTCTAGGTCAAAAATTTATGGTAGTTACAAACAGCAGCACAAAGTCATTATTCCCAAACCGCATGGTGGTATAGGGTATAATAATCTAACCCATAAAAACAAAGTTTTTATTAAAACACTGTCTTTCCTTATGCATAGTTTTGAATATCTCCGTGACTGTGCGTGACTGTGTGTGACTATCTTAAAATTAATCTTTGGCCACAACAAATCTATGGACAAAGTTTTAGATCCATCGGATGAGGGGAAGTGAGGTTTTAATCTCTCCGTGATTGTGTGTGACTATGCGTGACTGCGCGTGTCTAAGTCAAAATTAATCTTTTTTCACAGCAAGTGTATGGACCAATTTTGAGATCGACCGGATGAAGGGAAATGACATTTAGATCACTCTGTGACTGTGCGTGACCAAGCGCGACTGTCTGTGATCACCCCAAAATTAATCTGTAGTCACGACAAGACTATGGGCCAAGTTTCAAATCAATTGGATAAGGGGGAATGGGGTCCACCCATGCAGACAGACAGACAAAGAGTATGAGTTAAAAGAAAGGGTGAATATATAAAATTTATTAAACATCTCTGAATTGACTTATATCATATAGCATGTGTTTTGGGAAATTATTGGACGACCTCAATTGTAAATCCACAAACCAGTTATAGTAAACTGCTAATATCAGGTAACCTTTTTTTCTGATGCAACTCAAAGTAATACATACAAATTTCAGACATTTCTATTTTTGTATATAATGACATCAAATTTGAAACAACGGCATATTTGCATAGAATAGAATAGAATATGTTGAAGTCTTTTTTGTAATCTATGAATATAGTCCATTATAGACAACGTAAAAATTAATTTTTTTTTTACACTTTTTGTAAAATTTCTGATCTTTTTCGAGTAGTTGTTCCCACACGCCAACATTTTTGTCTAGTAGCTCGAAGCTCGTATAATGAGGAGTTCTGGATATTACATTACATTTGATGAAAGTTTCATCTCGATTTACACCAAATTTTTAGAGTGAAGCTGTAACATGATTTGTGCCTTGATTTGTGAAATTCACCAGTTACACTAGCGTATTCAAAACATCCAACTCAGTTCTATCAGTCCAATATTTAAAAATAATTTTTTTTTTGAGAAATTTTTCTTTTACCATATAAAGTACATATAATAATTTCTCGAAAAAAATAAGTACCACCCATATATTTAAAGCTATGTATTATACAAGAATAGTTATGATTTGATTCATACTTAGCCAGCCTAGAGCAGGATTTAAGTTTAATTTTGTTGGCAGTTGGTAATTTTTTTAAACTCTTAAGTTCATTGTTAAAAATTGCCTTTTGTACATTAATTTTTCATAAAATTATATATTGCATTTTATGTGTCCTTGATTTCGTTATAAAGAAAAATCATAAAACATATTCCATACAATGTTTATTAATGGTATTTTTTTGAAATATATTTTTTTTTTTACATTTTTCTGATGACGGTGGGCATTAATCATCATTTGCGCTTTTAAACTTTAATGTCACCACTATGTTTAAATTGCGCTGCATTGAAGTTTATTTTTATTTTCCGTTTTTTCTTTCTTTCTTGAATTCAGCAAACAAAGTAAAAAATAAATCAAAAGGGTGTGACTTTGATATTATTTTGATCGTCAGTCAATTCGATGTGTTTGTTTATTTAATAAATATTTATTCGTGTACATATTTGCATACGAGTACATTGTATACCCCAATTCTTTCTTTGAGTTGGGTTGGTTAAATTTATTCATAACAATGTTTCAACGTTTAATTGAACAAAATATTCATTTAATTCTATGTTGGTTTGATTTTTTTATGTAATTACTATAATTTTAAAAATCTATATTCAATATAAGAATATTTTTTGCTTTATTTCTCAGAACAGTTCAATTTCTAGTAGGAAGCCATATTTGTTTACATTGATATCTAGCTTTATTTACAGAACATAAAGAAAATCAATGTACCTAAATCCCATAGAGTTTGACCTTAATACAATGTCAGAAGTAATTCTTTGGGCATGCGACATCAATTTTTTAGAAGCTGATACTGACTCAAAACTTCAATGAAAGAAAAAAACTTTGATTTTGAATCTTCCATATTAGAAATCTTAATTTCTTATTTATATTTTTTTTTAATTCTGCTCTTTTTGATTGAAATTTTAATAAAAAATTGTCATTATCGGAACTACTTATCCTAAGTAGAGACCCTATCTCTCAGGCCGAACTAACTGTATATAGAAAATAAGCATAAACCAAATTTGAGTGGGATTTTTATTAATTTTTTTGGCTGCAGATATGAAAAAGTTCATATCGAATTCTATATCTATATCGGCACTAGGCCTAAAATTGGACCGATCCTGATCATGTTTGGTAAAGTCTCTTGTATTTTGCAAAAATATATACAAACAAAATTTGAAAAGAATCAGTGCAATATTTTCGTTTTTTGATAGATTTAAGTGCAGATCGGGAAGCAGGTCTACATGGGGCCTATGAGTAAGGGTTGTCCCATAGGGATAATTTTTGGACTACTCATTACTGGATGTAATAAACGCATACAAACCCAATTTGAGTAAGACCTATATGACAATTTGGATCTTATGGCAATATATGTCGATTTCATAGGGGTCATTTGTATGGGGGCTAGGTCTGTACATGGACCGATTTTCACCAATTTCAACAGCATTCATCCTGTGGCCGATAAAAGCTTATACACAAAATTTAATCAAAATATACTATATTTGCGACCTGTAGTTTGATTACAAGGTTTACATGGACACACAGACAAACGGACGGACGGACACTGGGACGGACGGATACACGGACGGACATCGTTAAATCGAATCAGATAGTGATTCTGATTCGATCGGTATAATAAAAGATGGGTCTAGGTAAAATATTTTTGGTAGTTACAAACAGCAGCACAAAGTCATTATACCCAAACCACATAGTGGTATAGGGTATAAAAATACTTTGAAAATGTTCATTTTCTTATTTTCAAATTACATCTCAATTACTATAATACCGATTTTTTTTGGAAAGAGCTAATTTATTCCATAATTTTTGAATTTGTTCTTCAAAAAATTGTAACAATTAAAAAGACAATCATCAAAATAATTTAAATTTAATAATATTATTTCGTTAATACATAAAATTATTTTTATAATTCTTGTCTTCCGTTATAGTTTCAGTACGACCAGCATGAAATATGGTTTTTTCAGGAACCCTACGTCCATTACTCCATTAGAAGCTTCTTGAACTCACCATACTATAACCTAAATGTAAGACTAAGGCCTGTATAATTATTTAAAAGCTCATGAAGATTATTCTATGTACTCAGGTTAGCACAGCCGACTTTACAGTGGCGAAAGTTGAGCTCTCAGGCCGCCAAATATCCAAATTGATTCCTGCTGTATGGCGCATAACAAATAAGCCACATCAGCAGAAGTCACATTCCTGGTCACATTACTAGATGAGACACAATTGTTCTAAGCTATGATGCCAATGAAAGGCATAGAATCTAGTGTAGCACCAGAATCAACGGGAGAGGTGAGTTTTTTTCTTGATTTCATAAATACTAATAATTTGGCTACATGTAATTCTTGTACTGGCCCGACGTTGAAATTTCCGAGTTCATATAGACTTAGTGGATGGGACATAATATTAAGTTTATATCAGATAACACCTCTATTATAGTGGACCAGTGGAGACAGTCCGACATGAAATTTTACAATTGGAGAGAGTTTTACAAATCTATCGAGAACACTCGCTACTCTGCCACATTCAGGAAGGTTTTTCCAAAGAGACACTCTAATCCCACATATGTCAAGATTCTGCAGATCACTGGAATTTCAACTCGATGCTCATTTTCTCCTTTTTATTAATGTACTATTTATGGCAGACGTTCAAAATGATTACGACAACGGACCAGAGACAGTTATCGGGACGGATATAGTAGTTCGAAGAGATTGTGATGGGCAGTTGAAAGTTTCTTTCTATAGAAATCACCAGGATCAGACAGCATTCCGCCTAAAATGCTGCAGATACCTAAAATTTATAGACTATGCCATTATCTTACCTAATGTTTCGGTGAAATGGAGAGAGGTAAAGGTAAAATTTATGCCCAAGATAAGCAAAAGTGGCCAAGAAAATGCCAATGACTTTAAGCCAATTAGTCTTTCATATTCTTTTAGAAGACTCATCAATGCTCAGATAAGACTCAAGCTTTAGAAATCATCATATCTCCAAATAACAGTAAGCATATTTGATAGGATGCTCAACAGAAACTGCGCGTCATGCGGTAGTGAGGGTAGTAGAGATATTATTTTAAGGGCCTTCATCAATGTTAATGCTAATGCAATTCATCATTCTACCATGGATATGGATGTTGGAAGCTACATCAACGACTGGATAATTATCTTGCTCAAAACACGAATTGTAACGGCTTCTCTGAGTAATAGTGTGAGGTCCAAAAAAATTAGGAGAGGAACACCGCAAGGTGCAGAAATCTCGCCGTTACAATGGTTTATTCAATTAGTAATTACAAGAAAATCAAGAGGTTAAAGTTTTCGCACACGCGGACGACGTAGAGATTCTGATATAGCGTATGTGATATCATAATCAGTGCTCTGGATATTCTCAGTAACTGGGCCTCAAGTAGTGGTATGGGACTACATAAAAGCAAAACCAAATTGGTACTTTTACTGCGAAAGCCAGGGTACTACACTCGCGTCTTAGAGATTAGTTGTGGTGCCGGTTCGATTGTCTTCTCTTGTAACATCGATATTCAACTTTTTTATAAACTGCAGGCGACCAAGGAGGCGGTACTTCTCTTCCTCAACTCTAATATTACAGCTTCCATTCTGGTAAGACAGTGCAGCAAGGAGGGACTGTCAAAGCAAAGCCGCATTTCCGTTATTGCATTTATGTTTTGCTCTTGGTCCTTCTTATGTGGTGTTGCCACTTCACTGGTAACAATTAAGAATCAGGTTGGACTTGTTAGTCGATAGGTTAGGATAGGCAGAGGTCGCCTAACCATATATCTCATTAGAAGAAATAAAATGGACATAAATTCGCAGGAAAACACGGACTTCAGCATAACAACCACTCCCGCAGTTCACATCACTACGAAGACAAATACGGGCCAATCTATATGTGATATAGGACTTAGATCTGACCGATCTTATCAGCTATCTCTATATAACAGGTTAGATCTAGTACTTTTGCAAAATTCCTTGGAGTGGTTTTTAAAAACAAAACTACTTGAGTCTACTTTAAAACTGCAATTTAAGCCAATCAAGAAAACCATACACATTTAAATAAAGGGTCCGCCATTTAACGTTTTTTTTTTCAACTATTGCTTATTTCGTGAATGGTAACACTTAGCTCAAGTCTGAATTGACAGGTAATTAGTTTTATCCTTCCTCTGAACGAATATGGTTGTGCATACGCTTGAACAACGCTGGGAAATATTGCGACATTACTTTGAAAATCATGGTAATGTTGCAGAATGTGTGCGAAAATTGCGTACGTATGTTCGTTATCTTGTGAAAAAAGTGAAATAAACTGGCATCCTCATCGATAAACCAAAGCGTGAAAAGCCAAAAACAGTGCGTACACCCGAGAATATTGCTGCTGTAACAGAAAGTGTGCGTGAAGCGCCATCAACATCAATTCACCGTCGTTCTCAAAAATTGAACATTTCGGAGGCATCATTGAGACGAATTTTGCATAAAGACCTTGGTATGACGCCATACAAAGTCCAATTGGTTCAGGAGTTGAAACCAACTGACCACCCAATGCGTTTTCGCTTCGCTAAGTGGGCCTGCGATCGACTTACAGAAGATGCCGATTTTGCCACAAAAAATCATCTTTTCAGATGAAGCTCATTTTGATCTTGGCGGGTATGTAAACAAGCGAAATTGTCGCATTTGGGGCACAGAAAACCCGCACGCATACATTGAAAAGCTGATACACCCAAAACGAGTCACTGTTTGGTGCGGATTTTGGTCCAGAGCTGATATCGTTTGGCCAGCTCGGAGCTGCGATTTGACACCGTTGGACTATTATTTGTGGGGTGCCCTCAAAGATAAGTGTTACGCCAACAAGCCAGAGACAATTGACGCTTTAAAGGACAATATTCGTGAAGCCATTGGTGAAATACAGCTGCACACAATCGATAATGTGTTTAAAAATTGGACCGATCATGTAGGCTACTGCATGGCCAGCCGAGGCAGCCATTTGAATGAAGTTATTTTCCATTATTAACCGGAAAGATTGTACTTTCAAATAAAAAAAGAAATTTGAGATAATATTGAGTAGTTTTTTTTATAGCATTTTCAAAAAAAGAAAAAGTTATTTGGCGGACCCTTTATATATATACTTGAGGCCATAGTATTCGAAACCATTTATTATTTCAAATATTTGTTATGCTGAAATTTGTTATAAAAGCGAGAGTCTTGAAATTTTGTTTGAGGTCTATGGTAGTTAGAGCCATGAAATTTAAAAAGGGTGTCCCAAAACTCACGCCAGATATAAATCGCTGCTATTTTGTAGTGAAGGAAAAATCAATTTTATAGCTGATAATTTAGGGTTCAGAAAAATGGAGCATTGAACAACAAAACAACGCGTTTTCATTGTTAAACCATGTTTTAGTGTAAAAATTTAGCAAAAAATTTAGTCGAAATGCTAATCTAACTTCGTCCGCTCTAAAGAGACTAATTGGAAATTTCGGGCAGATTGGACATATTGGTGATGCTAAATATAGTGGTCATTCAAAAATAAGTCACATAAATGTCATAGTCAAAGCAGTGCGCAAGAGTATACGTGAATGTCCAGGAACATCATTTCGGCATTGTGGATAAGAACTGCAAATTACGGGAAGCTCATATATTCACTGAAGATCTGAGTCTCCATGCATATAAAGTTTAATTGATACATTAACTGAAGCCCAATGGCCATGCACAGCAAAGAGAGTTCGTTGAAATGAACGTTCAGGGAACCCAAATGTGGTTGCCGAGGGACAAATCCATCTACAACGTAGCAACGCTTAGTGCAAATTTTAGGCCGGAGGCATTATTGGAACATAATTCTTAGCTAGTCAAGTAGTGACTGTTACTGGCGCTCGATATGGCGACATGCGGTTTCAAAAAGACAGTACCTCATGCCATGCAGCCCATGAAACAATTCAATTACTGCATGAGACAATTCCTCGTCATTCACTCTCTCGATTCGGTGATCAGAACTGGTCCCCCTTGATAGAGTGAAATCGAAGGTCTGTACTAACAAGCCCACAATCACCCTAAACTAAAAGAGGAAAATTTACGTTACAGCAACAAAATTAAGCCATATATATACGAAATGGTCATGAAAATTTTCTAAAAGAGTGGGTATGTACCAGCAAATCCGTGGAGGCTATTTGTTCGATGTTTAATTCTGTACATAACCATTCTCTGCGTACTTTATGATTCAATAAAATAATAGCAATGTTAAAATAATCTAAACTATAAAAACAAAGTTTTTATTAAAACTCTTTTTTTCCTTATGCATATGGGTTTTGAATATTTCCGTGACTGTGCGTGACTGTGTGTGACTATCTTAAAATTAATCTTTGGCCACAACAAGTCTATGGACAAAGTTTTAGATCCATCGGATGAGGGGAAGTGGGGTTTTAATCTCTCCGTGACTGTGCGTGACTATGACAAAGGTAATCTTTTTTCACAGCAAGTCTATCGACCAAGTTTTAGATCGATCGGATAAGGGAAAATGGGTTTTAAATCACTTCGTGACTGCGCGTGACTATGTCGAAGTTGATCTTTCTTTACAGCAAGTATATCGACCAAGTTTTAAGTTTGACCAAGTTTGACATTTAGATCACTCCGTGACTATGCGTGACCATGCGTGACTGTGGGTGACTAAGTCAAAGTTAATCTTTTTTCACACCAAGTTTGAGATCGATCGGATGAGGTAAAATGACATTTAGATCACTCCGTGACTGTGCATGACCACGCGTGACTACCCCAAAATTAATGTGTAGTCACGACAAAACTATGGGCCAAGTTTCAGATGCATTGGATAAGAGGGAATGGGCTCTAACCATGACAGACAGACAGACAGAGATTATGAGTTAAAAGAATAGTTTTAAAACTGTGATTTTTGTGTAGTTCAAATATTACGTGATTTGTGGGACGCCCTTTGCAAAGTGAATATATAATATCATATACATACATATCGCACCTGAACCTTTAAAGTGAGTCAACTCAAAATTTTTCAATTTTCACTTTTTGCAAGAAAACGATACACAGTGGTCATATCTATTCACTGTAAAAATCTTGCATCGATTTTTCTAGTCTTTCGCAAAAAAAAATACAGTTGTAACCCTCTTTGTGTTATAAGAGTAGCTTCTTTAGAATCCACTAAAAAGACATATTTTGAGTTGCACCCAAAAAACTTGTTATTTTTGATGATCACTGAAAAAATCGCAAAAACAGCTACTGTTGTATACTTATTACTCGCAATTCTTTACAATGAATAACTGTTTTAAAATTTTATAGTAAATATTAAAAAAAAAACCGTTTTTTGCCTCTACTGAAAATTTGTAAATTTACAGTTGACTCACTTTAGAGGTACAGGTGCGATATGTAGAATCCAAATATTATTAACCTTTTTTTTGGTTTAAATCCCCGCAAAAGGTATTTATTTGTGAATACAGACTAGGTTGGAATTAATTCGATGGGATCCACTAGTTTTGTATGTAAAATTTTTTATATAATGAGAATAGACTAAATCCGTAAAAACATAAAATTGTACCAAAAAAAAAACAGTTCAGATTTATAGTTTCAGTAGCTTGTAAATATTTTTTAAAGTTACGCTTAATCTCATTTCAAATGGCAATTAAAAATTTATTGACGTGATCACTCTTTCTTCAAAGTCTTGACTATTATCGAAGAGAAAATATTTCACTCACCATTAGAAAGTATTTATTTTCATAATTATCTACAAATTGCAATCAAATATACATTAAGATAAAGTACGTAGGTAGTTGCTTCAAATGTGTAGTGTCTTTTCATCACACCACTTCAAAATCACTTTCTTTGTAATAACGTCAAAAAAAAGTAAATTTAAATTTTTTAAAAGCATAAACAATGCATATTTGTTTAAATCTACATAAACAATAGCATTTAAGGAAAAAAAACATAAAAAAACACATAATTAAAGTCAACTGAAGCACACTTCAAAATAATGTACGAGTATGTATGTTTTTTTATGACGTGTAAAAAATCGACAATGTTTCTTTTGGTTGTTTGTTGCCCCAAGCATTTTAACATTGTTTGGTTAAAATTTTTTATTATTTTTTATTTTTAATTTTTGTTTTTTTTTTTTTTTGGAGTTTGATGTTATGTCTGTTATTCCAATCCTAATAAAATTTAAAAAACGCATGTTTGTTAGGCGTTGTAATGTTTTGCCTTGAGCTTTTATTTATATTACACTTTTTTAAGCATGAGGCAAAAAAAACCTACATGCAAAAAGTAGAGAAATATATGTGGCAAATTTTGTTTTTCTACGTATTAAAGTACATGCAGACAAAAAAACGACATGCGTTAATTGCGATTCAGAATTTCGGTAGCTAATGTGCAAATATTTTTAAGTCACCAGTAAAAACTTTGACACATTCAAGTCATTTCTACCACTTCCCGATATCGTCAATATATTTTGGTAAGCTGGTTCTAGCTATTCTTCCTCCAAATCAGTTAAGTACAAAAATTAAAAATTTAGGTGACTTTTGACGGCCGTGATGGCCTAAACGATGGTTCATAAAATGGCAGATAGCGAGTGTTGGCTTTTTCACAAAAGATATCTTGAAATAGCACCTTGAATAATACGTTATTGATTTAAGATTAAAAAAAAGCAAGAGAAACAATTATAGTCGGTCTACAACGTCTATACGTTTCGTAAGAGTGTCGTGGATCTGACTTTGCTAGGCTATAACTGGATATAGAAAATAAGCCTACAACTAATTTTAGTTGTATTGTTATTAATTTCTGGCGAGCAGATATGAAATAGTTCACATCTAATGTTACTTTTATATGGGGCGTAATTCAAAAGATAAACCGTTCGTATTTACTTTTCAACTTTTCTCAAAAACGTGTTCAAACTAAATTTAAGAAAAAATCTTTGCAATATTTTGGTTTTTTGATAGCTTTAAGTCCTAACGAATTGTTTAGGAATAGATAATGTCAATAACATTGAAGACATTGAAGACCTTTATTGACCAGCACATATCCTGACTGAAATGCCTACCGAGCGTTTAGAGGAAATTATAAAAAGTGGCGTTTCTTCAAGAAAACTTATTCTAGATGAATCTCCTGCTCTAGGCCAACCCATGAGTAACAGATATGGATTTCCTAGCAAATATAAAATTTCTAAACGATATTGTTCACAAAAATTTTAAAAATTTTAACTTAAAATGTTGAATTAGTTATATCAGCTGATTTTATAATATTAAAATTAAAATTTAAATTCAAATTAAATACGTATACAGCGTGAATCAATAAAAGTGCACAATTCAAATTTAAAATCGTTTTAGGAACATGATAACGGAGTTCCTGTGGCCTCAACTGAATGTTATGGATCTGAATGACATGTTGTTTTAGCAAGACGGCGCTACCGTCCACACAGCCAACGAAACAATCGATTTATTGGACCAATGATGTCCAGACTGAATAATTTCCCGAAATTTGCAAATAAACCATAAACAATTCTTGAGCTTAAGGTCGAGATCCAACGTGTCATCGGTGAGATAGAGCCTAATCTTTGTCACAAGTTCTTGAAAAGAGCAAGGGCCGCGAGGATCATATACCGATTCTATATACAATCAGATCATGTCTATTTTATAAGGCAATAAAAATGTCATCACTCGCTCCAAAAAAATGCATTTTATTTTTAAATCGTGCACTGTTAATGGGTCACCCTAAATTAAATGCAGATATATTAAATTAGATGTTTGTTCATTTTTTGAGTATATAATTTATTGATTATTTCATTAAAATAATTAATTGAGTTAATTATATGAGCTCAAGTGTATGTACTTTACATATATTTGTGCATATTTAATCAATATTTCATAATCATTTTAAAATATTGTTTAGTGGGCAACCTAATTTCTTGGTCATTTGTACTTTTGTTTTAGTGTATATTTATTAGGGTGCCATTAAATTTGGCAATATGAAATATACATAAATTAAATCTATAACTCAAATATGAACAGGCAACAGCTCTTATTTTTCCTTTGTAAATATTATAAAGGTTTTCTTGAATTTGAAACGGAATTTTTAATAAATTAATTGTGGGGTATTTTTAGATATAAAATTTCGTAAAATTCTTTCCTCAAATTTTCTGATTTGAAACTATTACTGCCACTTAAATAAATTCCGCCTTCTCTTGTCTTATGTATAGAAACCCATATTGAAAAATATGCTTGTAATGTGTTGAACGCTAAACTGATTATGCTTTTTTCGCGTGATGTATTGTTAGTTGGTAGTTTTTTAATTAGTATTTGGAACGCTCCCTTTAAGGAGTATCTATGAGTTGTGTTAAACATGATCTAAATATGGATTAAAAACATATTAAAATTATGAATTGTTAAAAAATGAACATGATTGGTAAGGTTAGACTGCCAATTAGTCTACAGAAATTTTTTACTTATACAAAACCCATATGCTGTGTGTGCAGTACTAAAGTAGTAGGTTGTAATACAAAACCAGTGAATTCCGAAATAAAATTTAAAAAAATTAGAGAATATTGTTAATTTTTTTAAGCAGTATTGGTGAAATTATTGTTTTTAAACAGGTCGCTTCGAAACCCTTAATCCAAAAGAAATTGTGTCGTAAATGTAAAGCTTTCAATAATTAACAGTGATATAAATATGACCCAAATGCAGAGGTTTAGGTTTCCCATTTAATTCTCAAAAAGGTTTCACTCACTTCATAAACCTTTTAGTGTGAAGGTTTGATGAAATATTTTAAGTGATTTTGTATACAAATCTTTCCCTCTATGGTCAGCATTAAATTGTAAGAAATGAGGAATTGTTGGCGCACTTAAAGTATTTTGCTAACCAATTGAAAACTCCAAAAAATAGTATATATCTATAATATTAATAGGCTAGGCGATTTCTTGTGACTGATGTTTTGTTCTACCGTTTTATCCCGATTTTGGCCAAACGTATATTTCTTGAAAGGTATTTCTTTTTAGCCATTTTGCAGATTTGCAGATTTTTAAATTTTTTCCTTTATTTTGAGTAAATTGCATTTAAAATTGCTACTAACGGAAACATAAAATTATACAATCCATTGTGTCTTCATTAAATTTGTTAATGGATTTGTAATAAAAATGAGTTTATTTTTTGTGTTGATCTGCGAATTGGCTATAATTGATAAGCATACTTTTAGGGTATCTATTTAATGAGAAAATAAAATTTCCTAGAATTTGCGCTCGAATTTCGAGGGCTGGAATCTGCTAGTATACATGCATACGTGTAATAAAGCACTTTCTTTCAAAATAAGCATATCTGTTGAGATGAACTTGCCATGTTGTAGCAAGGGTATAATGAATTTGGGATGATATTTGTAACCATCTTGTATATTTCACTCGATTTATAATCATTTTTCGATCGCCCGGAAATCTGTAATTTTTTTTTTTTTTTTTAATTTTATGTAGTTATACCCCTCAAATAATGTGTATTGACAAAATAATGCGAAAAAGAAAAAAAGAAAATCAGAGGGCATGAAAGCAAAAGTTCTTGTTTGGGTAGAATAGGCTCAAAATATTCGCCCCACGAAAGTGTTAACCGATGGGATAAGCTAGTGGCCAAATGCAAACAATATATTACAATCACACATATATTTAGATGAAATTTAGTAGATAAGCTTTGGCTGCCTCAAGGAAAGCCGCTATTTAAATTCGAAATAGCTGGTACAGCCTTAAACCTAACTCCCGTATAAACGGACACTTGATTCTACCTAAATATATAATTGTGTATGTGGTATTTTCTCCATAGCTTTCTGAGGTCGACTAAGTCTGAACATGCACTAATTATTACCAGTTTTAATATGGCTGACATAAATTTATTAAAAAGTTTCACAAAACTATATTTGTATTCACAACCTGTAGTTGGATTAACAGATTTTAGCAGACAGACGGGTGGACGGACATAGCTAAAACGTTACAATAAATGATCTGAGAAGAAAATGATTCTCCATCGATCGGTATAAAAAATGGTGGGTCTTGGTCAGATATTTTTGGTAGTTACAAAAATCACACATAAACTCTTTATCCCCTGAACCCAGAGTGGTATAGGCTATAAAAATGCGCTTTTACATTAAGTAGACAAGTCTTTCTTCACATTTTTATACCCTCCACTCTGGTGTGTAGAAGGTATATATAAGTTTGTCATTCCGCTTCTTATAATTTGAAGACAAAAATCTGAAATTCAGAGAATATATATACACACAAAAAAACGGATGCGTTGTAGCACCGAATTTGTTGCCAAGTCCGATCACAGGTGAGATGTGTAATTAAAGATTTTTTTATGTCATTCTTTAAAATCAAACAGAAAGCGTCATCTATGTATCAATTATAGCCAAAACTGTTTCAGCTAATTCAACAACCTTTTGTTGTAAAACTTTAAAAATATCCCAATATAAACGTATATAAGTGATACATAGATGACGCTTCTAAAAAAAATAATTTTATATCATAATTTTTTCACCAATACAATCATAAGTCACACACCAATTTGTGTTACAGCTCTCACCGATTTGTGTTACGCTGTTTTTGTGATTGTGTTGTGAAATTGACATTTACTCCCCTGCGCAGATAGATGTTTACACATCAAAAACTATATTGTATGAATTGTAAAATTAAATTCATACAATCGAATTTAAATTTTATTTATTGATTGCAACAACAATTTTTCAGTGTAGACTATTTCAAAAACCTAACTGCAGTCGATTTAGAAAAACATAATATTCGTTTAATGTTTTACTTTGTTATTTATTTCTTTTTCAAATAGAGTTTAAAAATAAAAATGAAATGACACAAATCATACCTGATACAAAAAATGGCAATGCAAATTTTAAAACACATTTTAAATGCATTATACCTTATCTGTATATATAAAATACAATGTATGTATATTTGTCATTTATAGACTCTGAAACTACTCAACCGACCCAAACCGGCTTCGTTAGAAAAGTAATAGTCCAGATTAGGTTTAAAGCTATATATCTTTTGGTATTTCAAGTGGGCGTGGAGCCTCCCACTGAAATACAATAATATCATATATCTTGAATATTGTTATAGCAAGAGTTCTGAAATATTGCAATAGTACATACGTTACTAATGTGAGTAATCAGGTAAAATGAGCGGTATCGGACAAGTGGGCGTGGCAGCTCTCATACAAAATAAATATTTAATATCAATTATCTATTTATGTAATAGTTAGAGCCTTCAAACTTTGTAGGAGTTCATAAATTATTGATATTAGCAATCGAAGTGAAAATGGGCGTGAGTGGACAAGTGGGCATGGGAGATCTCATACAAAGTTTTAACATATAGTATCTGGAGTACTATGACAGCAAGAGTTCTGAAAATATGCACATATACATATTAAATTAATTTGAAGAGTTGCGAAATAATGGGCGGGATCGGGCCAATGGGCGTGGTACCCACCATACAAAGAAAATATTTAATGTTATATATATAGTACTGTAAAAAATAAAGTCTTGGGACTTAGTGTGAGTTCATATGTTATCAACGTTATTACTAGGGAAAATGGGCGGGATCAAACCAGTGGGCGTGGCACCTTCCACATATGATAAATATCTAGAGTACTATGATGGCCTGAGTCTTGAAACTTTCTACACGTCAATTGATTGTTAATGTAAGTAGTCTTACCAAAAATGGGCGGGATCAAACTAGTGGGCGTGGCACCTCCAATACATGGTAAATACATATCACCATATATTTACAGTTCTATGGAAAACATCGTTTGCCGGGTCAGCTAGTAATTAAATAAATGGCCAAAAGGCTATAATGGGGCAATAACCTACAAGAAGGCATAGGCCCTATTTATTTCAATTAACATGGGTAATCATTTTGGCCCTTTCAAGAGATGCAAAACAAGATTGCATTTTTTTAGAATAAATTATTTATAATTTTTCCTAACAGTGTAAATTATGTGCAACATTTTTTGTCTGAAAAGAAATATTTTTTAGGACCTGTTCTATTATAATCTCATGTAATATTGCTAATTGTTACAAAATAATAAATAAATAAAAAAGAGCGTTTTTGTGCTCGTGTATTTAAACAAAGATTGAGGATAAATATTAGATCTATAAGAAATCTCTAAATTGAAAATCACGCAGTTTCCTTATTCGATTTAATATTTTCATATATATCTCGACTATATTTCTATTTATCATTAAGAACCCAAATCAATGTCGGAAGATAGTAAAATGTCGTATATTTCGTGATGAGTATTAAAACAAGTAAGAAAATTATAGTCGGTCTAGACCGACTATACGATACCCTATACCATGCGTTTGGAAACCATATCTCTTAGGCACAACTAACTGGACATAGAAAATAAGCAAAAACCAAATTTGAGTGGGATTTTATTAATTTTTTTGGCTGCAGATATGGAAAAGTTCATATCGGATGCTATATCTATATGGGGACTAGGTCCAAAAATGGACCGATCCTGACCATGGTTGGTAACGTCTCTTGTATTTTGCAAAAACATGTACAAACAAAATTTGAGAAGAATCAGTGCAATATTTTTGTTTTTTAATAGATTTAAGTGAATATCGGGAAGCAGCTCTGTATGGGGCCAAAGGGATCATTTTTGGACTACTCATTAATGGATGTAATGAACGCATACAAACCCAATTTGAGTAAGATCTATATGACAATTTGGATCTTATGGCAATTTATGTCGATTTCATAGGGGTAATTTGTATGGGGGCTAGGTCTGAACATGGACCGAATTTCACCAATTTCAACAGCTTTCATCCCATGGCCGATAAAACCTTATATACCAAATTTCTGTTCATATTTGCGACCTGCAGTTTGATTACAATGTTTACATGGACACACAGACGGACGGACGGACGGACGGACGGATGGACATTGTTAAATCAACTCAAAAAGTGATTCTGATTCGATCGGTATAATTAAAGATGGGTCTGGGTCAAATATTTTTGGTTGTTACAATCAGCAGCACAAAGTCATTATACCCAAACCACATAGTGGTATAGGGTATAAAAAGAAAATTATATGTGAACCCTAAGTACGCGATTAAATTTTGTCAATAATTACAAAAAATCTTCAATATCAATTAAAGGACTTGTTTCCAATTTTTCCACGATTTGTTCACAGATATTTTTACCCTAAATCTTTTCGAAAATTTGAGTGATATTCCTGCCAATTAATGTATTTTAATTACCTAATTGTATAATCTTCTTTCATATAAAATATTTAACTATATATATGAGTACAGATATAAAAAGAATGAAATTTAAAAATGTTTTTTCAAGTTCTTTCTATTTTATTTTATTTTATTTTATTTTATTTTATTTTTTTTTTTATTTGATTTGATTTTATTTTATTTTATTTTATTTTATTTGATTTGATTTTATTTTAGATAAATTACATAAAAATTAAAATATTCATTTCATTATATTTTTTTGGTACTTAGACTGGAATATGATTCGTGCAATTTCCTTTCAGTTAGAAATTCGATAGCAATTTTATAGTTTGGATTTCGATTGTTGTAACCGAAAAATAATTCTATATACAGATCTAATTTGCAATATATTAACCAACAATATGTTACGATATCTGTTAACAACTTTTCAGTTTAAAATATATTGTTATTATGGTTGAAACATAATAAATTGGATTGAAATTAGTTGCCTCGTTTGAAATACTTTAATATTTTGTGTGAAGACTGCTATTGGGACTTTAATTTTATAAAAGTTAAGTTTCTAAGGCAGTTTATGAATAAAATAATAAAAGTTCTTATTACCAAATTTATTTTTTTTTAGTAATAAGCGAAATTCAACCAATTCATTTTCTGGGTGTATACTTGAAATTTATAACAAGCTTAGTTGGTATAGCGTGTCCGTCTATGGAAATCACGATAACGCCCTCAATTGATCAGTGGGATTGCTCACTTTTAGTGAAAATTATTGACCGACATCCTATGCAGGTTGCTATTTAAAATCATCAAAATTGGTTCTATAAGTCCCAAGATATCATGGCAAATATAAAATAACTCTTGAAAAATATATGTTATTCTAACTTTTGTTTCTTTTTTGTGGTGGCTATGATTGTTTTTGTTGTTATTTTCGTCATTTTGTTTATAGCATTTGCTTTACTATTGGATTTGTATTTTAAATAAAACTCTGAAATTAAAAATTCTGCTAATAAAATAATAAATCAAATCTTGCGTTTGTCTTGTGCTTTTAATGGCTCAACCAACTAAAACTTTTTCCTAGACAAATATTAGTATTTTATTTGCAATTTGATTTAGCCGATTTATTTTCTCGTTTACGCATGACCAAGCATTGGATATTTTTCAGATAGAAGATAATTATTTCTATAAAAAAATAATAAATTATAATAAATACTAGTCAAAGAAGAAAACCAATATACTATAAATCTAAATGGCATTAGAACTTAAACTGTATATAAATGGCAACCGTACCCAACATTGGTAATAATACTGAGCTTAAGACACAGGCGTAGGGTAACAAAAGTGTATATTTGCAATTTAATATCAAAACGCCCGTACTACTAGTACTCAGTGTAAAACAGATTTTGTAATAACTACGTATTACATTTATTACAATTTTAACTGCGTTTCTTGTCGAATTTTTCGTGTAGCTTTATTGTTTCCAATTCAACCCATTTTATGTTTATCGAAATAATTATGTGTAGAAGTAAATGCGTATCAGGCAATACGTGTAGTAGGCTTAATTCATTTTACCATATTTCTGAAAAATACAATTATTGTATATGTGGCTGTGTGTTAATTTGGGTTTGATTTTTTTATTTTATAAGAGAGTGTTATTATAACCTTAAAGATGTTAGATAAATTGGAACGGAGTAGAGCTGTTCATTTAATTTTTTATTTTTTCGTTGGTTTAAATTATCATTTTATTGAAATCAAATTGTCTTTAAACTTTCTTAGCCTGCATATACTCGTACAGTAGTTGTATGTTTAATCTTTATCATCATGTTTGACATAATTTCCTCCTTATTTCTTTTGTTTTGTCTTTGTATTGTTTGCTGTTTATGTTACTAAATAAATATCACGTTTTTGTACTTAAGTTGACATTTATTTGCGTTAAAACCTACTGATTAATACGATCCACAAAATGTATTTAAAAGGCTTTGATAGACAGGCATACAATGAGTATAATATAATACAAGCTGATATTTAAAACATATATACGAGTATAATCTTAACTGTGTTAAGGAACAATATTTTATGCATGAATAATTAATCAAGAGGACACAGTTTTCAGTTTTCAAGATTATGGATGGATTGCGAAGTTAACACTTAAGATTCTTAATTATATTTAGACCATGAAATACAATCTTAAAACCGTGAAGCCAGTTTAGATCGGCTACACTATACCCTCAGCCATGATTTTAGAATTAGGAGAACAGATCGAACAAAACTGAGTAAGGTCATAACGAGTTTGTGCTGATATTTGTATTATACCCTGTTTATTAATTTAATCAGTAAACACACAATTTGAATTTCAATTCAATGTAAAACTCCTATAATTTAATTATAAGATTATAAATCTTATTGTATGGGAAATCATAAATAAATAAAGTAAATAAACGAAACTAAAAACACACACTTTGAATATTTGAAAAATTGTATTTATTTCAAAATATTTTCTATGTCGAATTGTGATATCAACAATAATTTTCTTACTTGTCTGCAACAAAACATGTTATAGTTTACACGCGATGTGATTATTTTATGGTGACTAGGTAAAAAGTGGTCCACTTAAAAAAATATTTAAAGAGCTCATGCATGCGTACAATTAATAAACAAACCGAATTTGAATAAAAAAATTTTATAATTGTAAGAATTTATATAGATTTAAGTGAATATCGGGAAGCTGCCTCATATGGGTGTTATGAGTAAAATTTGTCCAACGTTGTGAGTATTTGAAACGATGATTTATGAATGAAAAACATAAATACAATTTAATTAAACATATATATTTTAATATATAAAATTCTTGTGTTACTGTGTTTGTGGTCGAACTCCTCCGGTTTGACCGCATTTTATGAAATTCTTTATATGTGTTTGGTAGGTATGCGAACACTTCGTAAGGTATATTTCATATCACTAGGTGCTTAGTTCATGGCACCTCCCATACAAAGTGAATTTTTAATATCATATATGTTGAGTACTATGACAGGGAGAGCTTTGTGATAGGTCACCTACTTTTAGTGTAAGTAGTTATGCCGAAAATGGACGAGATCAGATAAGTGGGCGTGGCACCTCACATAAAAATTAAATATTAAACGTCATATATCTCGCGTAATATGACAGCCACAGCTTTCCAGATTTGTCTGAGGTTATCCATTATTAATGTGAGTAGTCTAACAAACAATGGGCGTGCTAGCGCCCTTACGAAGTAAATATTAAGTGTCATATAGCTGGAGTACTGTAATAGTGAGAGCCTTTAGCCTTTCCATAAGCCCAAAAATTATTCATGTAATTATTCGAACAAATAACGGGCGCGATCGAAGCAGTGGACGTGGCATCTCCCATACAAAGTAAATATATAATATCATATAGCTGGACTGCTATCATAGAAAAAGGCTTTACATTTTGTACGAGTCCATTCATATATTAATGTGAGTAGTCGGACAAAAAATTGGGATATGATTAGCGTTGAAATTTTTGACAAGTACATTAATTACCAATGTGATTGGTCGTGCGAAATATGGGCGGAATCTCCAAACTACAAAAATCGAAAACTGCGAAACACAAAAATTTTCAAAGGAATATTGATTTTCTTTGTATAACTTTCATACTTTAGGATAAAAAATATATTACTTTTTTACTTTATGTTTAACTTTTGAGAGATCTAACTATGAATATGTTCATTACGTTAAATAAATACATACAATACATGCGTTATTTGTTAATTAACAACAAAAATATGCACTAGAAATAAGTTATATGGCAAAAACACGTTCAGCTAGCATTGTAAATCTATACTAATATTATAAAGAGGTAATGTGTGTTTGTTTGTTTGTTTGTTTGTTTGTAGGAGGTAATCTCCGTAACTACTCATCTGATCTTCTTGAAATTTTCACAGAGTCTTACTGCGGATATGGGAAGTGCTATAGGCTATATTTTTTTAATATTTTTGGTGGGCGTGGCACCTCCTACACAAAGTAAATTTTTAATATCGTATACATATATTGAGTACTATGATAGAGAGAGCTTTGCAATTGTTAATATTAGTACCTACGCCGGAAATGGGCGGGATCGGATAAGTGGGCGTGGTACCTCCCATACAAGTAATAGTTCAATATTATATTTATCGAGTGCTGTGATAGATAGAGCTTTTAAAATTTTTTTGATGTCACCTATTATTAATGTGAGTAGTCGGATGCAAAATGGGTAGTATCGGACCATTAGGCGTGGCACCTGCCATACCAAGTAAATATAAAATGCCATATATCTGAAGTACTATAATAGTGAGAGTCTTGGGACTTTGTGTGAGCCCATAAGTTATTCATTTGATTAGTTAGACAAAAAATGGGCGTGATCGGAGCAGTGGGCGTGGCACCACCCATACAAAGTAAATATTTAATAACATATTTCTGGAGTACCGTAAAAGAGAGAGCTTTGTGGCTTTGCGTGAGCCCATAGGTTCTTTGTGTGATTAGTCGAAGAAAAAAATGGGCGTGATCGAAGCAGTGGGCGTAGCACCGTCCATGCAAAGTAAATATCTAATATCATATAACTGGTGTAATATAAAAGGGAAAGACTCTACATTTTGCATGAGTCCATCAGATATTAATGTGAGTAGTCCAATAAAAATTGGGCGAGATGGGATTAGTGGGCGTGGCACCTGCTATGTAAAAAATATGAAGCACTACGAAAGCGACAGTATTTTGACAAGTTCATTAGTTATCAATGTGATTTGTCGTGGAAAATATATCGCCAAAACCAAAAATGGCCAAACCCAAAAATCGAGAAAAATAAAAATCGCCCAAAAAACAAAAATCTTCAAAATCAAAAATGGACAATATCAAAAAACGCTAAAAAGAAAAATTGCCAAATGATATTCTAAGTTCAGGGCCAATAGTTAAGTGTTGCCAGATCTAATATGGATAATCCATCTTCTTTTCATGGGCAGATACATGTACCTTATGCTCCAGGGTAGGAACGCCGAAAAATCTGATAATTGTTGTACCGAATGAAAAAACAAAAAAACATTGTATATCAGCATCAGCACGCATTGAAATAAAACAAGTAAGAGTGTTAAATTCGGCTATGCCGAATCTTTGATACCCTCCACCTGGGTTTTACGTTTACATTAATATCTGGACTTCTTGCACTATTTGTAACAAATGTATATAAAATATTTGAGTATGTAAACACTTTGATAAACCTATTACTGAATTATTACAACAAATGCTCTGAATTTTCAGCATTTTATAGAGGTGTCTACATATATTAGGTCATAAATTGGCACAATGACTCCCGATTTATCCCATTTTAAATACTAACCTGATCCAGATAATTACAAACAATATTAAGTTTAACCAGGTAAATGGTTTATTTTGTAATTTTCTTTTTAATTTAAATTTTTTAATATAAAGGTGCATTTTATTTTTTACAAACCTTTTCAATTTTCCAGACCTATTAGTATAGGGCACATTTGTGAGTCCGCATAGATCAACTTTCAACTCTTACTTCTTTTTATTGTATTAAATCTATCTTTGTGTCTTTAAATTAATTAAGATAATTAAGATGAAAATATTTAACAAACTGTTTTTTTTAGTTAATATCTGAACATTTTACTGATACAAGACAAAACTAAAACTGCCAAAAATTTCAGTCAAAACTATTTTGATTGTATTTGTTAAATATCGCATAATTTTTTTCAATTTTAAACTTTAAAGTCTTTTTAAGTCTGGTAATAACTCTATAATATGAAGGAAGTAAATATGTGGATTCTTTAATAACAATGACAAGTATAAAAAAACACTTTTTTGTGCATTACATTAAAATATTATAAATTTGAACATAATTAATTTTAGAAACATAATTAATTTTAGAAAAATGTCCGATTCGTTTTTCGATGATGCTGAAAACATATCAAAGAAATACAGAACATAAATCAGATCTAAGTATACATGCTTATAACCACTGCTATAAAAAATCTTTTAAAACCAACAGTATTGCCATAATTTGAAATTGTAAAGATGCTAAATTGCAAAAAAAAGATGCTTAAACGTACTGGATGCTAAATTCTTTTTTCAAATTTCATTACCTTTATACTGAAAAATTATATACTTATTAATAAATTCTTTGGTTTTTAAATCGAAAAATTAATATAAAACATATGTTTCGATTTATATTTTTTAAATTTTAATTAAAATTATTTTGGATTTCATCTGAAATTTTTATTAACATCAAATTGAGTTTATTTTAAACTTAAATTAAATATTATTAATTTTAGAGGGATTTTTTTTTATTTAAAATATAACAGAAATTACATTATCAAAAGATACGATTATATTAGAATAATTGGTTTATGGAATCTAACATTTCTGTGATGTCTTCATCTTCAAGTTCTTCTTGGCTCTGATATTTTTCTGACGATCGACTCTTATCAACGACATCGGTATATTGTAAATGTGACAGCACCGATTTTTCAATTTCAATCCTTCTTTTATACGTATTACAGAACATAACAACTCGGATTTTATTCTGTTCGAAGTTTGCTTTTATCTAAAGCCATTAAACTAAACAAACGTTCAACTTCGGCTTTTGATAAAGACAAAACTAATATAGACAATACAAATATTGATAACTCCTAAAATGGATTTTCGCCAATAGAATTTTTCAATCCATAAAGAGGTTGTATTCAGTGTTGTATCCCAGTTTTGTTCTTTGATATAACTCCATTGGATTTGAATTTTTTCTGTTTCAGATGATATAAATTTAAACTCTTCTAATATATTGGTTATCTGTTCTTTTACCCGATTTAATGTGTTTTGTATTGAAAATTTTGGCATTTTTTTAATACAATAATATTTTTTGGCAATCGACTTTCAAATTCATTAAAAACTGTTGTTGGTGTTTACATTCTTCTATTTCAAAATGTTTTGTTATATTTGTTGAAAGAAACGAGCAGTGTGGTAAAAGGAGTAGTACACAAAATTGCTGTACTACACTTTGAGAAATAAAAACATATCAATACCATTAAAATTATATATTCAAAAATTATGAAAAAACAATATCAAAAAAAGATGCTAAAAGCAACTTTTTATTAATAAAAGATTCTAAGTTAGCATCTAGCATCTTTTGATAAATTTTGGATGCTAAACGACAAAAAAAGTTGCTAAATCTAGCAACTAAAAAGCTAAAACGGCAACACTGAAAACCAAGAACAAATATTCTGTTTGAGTTGTAACATCTCATTTGCAAGCCATTTTAATTAAGCTGCGTTCACACTATGTGTTTTGCTTGTGTTTTTCTTATTGTTTTAGCACGTGCAATTTGTACACATAGTGTGCACCCTTTCAAAAACTGTTTATGTACAATACATTTGGCAAAACATATGTAAATTTTTCAATTAGAGCAGGTTCTATTTTGGCATGACAACCATATTAAAATACAATACTGCTTGTGGCGAAAGAAAAACAGAGTAAATTGTAAAGATAAATATTGAAAGAAAAATAAATTGTTTAATATTAATTAACAATTAAAAAATATATTACTTTATTTTTAACAATAACTTTTTGTAAATTCACAAAGTAAATCAGCTGTTCTTTACATTTAGAGGTTATGTCATACGGAAATACATATGTACGTTTGATCGCAAAAATGATGAATTGTATGTAAAACGCCAATTTTGACACATACGCCGAATTACGTATGGATCGTAAAACTGAATTTACATATGGAAAATACACACCTTTAATTGTGTAAATTTTAAATGCACATCTAACCATATCAAAAAGATGAATTAAACAGAATTGCAAAAATATTTTCTTTATAATATCTGTATGTTTTTTATATTATTCTTATGTAATTCTCATGATATTTTTATCTTATTTTTTATTTTTACATAATTGAAATTCAAAATGTACAAATTAAAAATAAATTTTAAAAAAAGTAGTGTAGGGAAAAAAGGGAATTTTTTTTATAAGCGTAGAGATTTCTGAAAAAATCTCCTGGCACCACTAGTACCTATTAAAAAACAATGTAAAAATTCACAAGACAACGCGACATAGACTTGCTTTGTTCAAAAGCTTCCATAAGACTAAATGAAATTGTTGCTTACTTTACTCTTTGGTGAGTATTTTCATTTTTGTTCGGCTGTATACATATAAGAAGCCAATTTGAGTTCGGTTTACTCGTGCTGCTATGCATATGTTTGTGTGTTAACAAAAATATACGATATCCCAGTCATCATTTCGAAGATTGTTTTAAAAAAAATTACCTTACTGTGTCTTCTTCGAGCACTTTTGATGATTAAAAACTGCTTAATCACATGCGCTATTAGACAAAGACTAGATAATGATTTTTTCTTTCTCTTAGAAAGTGATTTAGAGAAAAATTACATTAAATAAGACTCAAAAATGAGTCGAAACTGATTAGAAAAGCGGATAAAAAGGACTCTCAAGAGCGGGTAAGGTAATATTTAATCCCAACAAAAGAATATTTTGTGATCAGCAAAAGGGCGCATTTATAACTGTTTTAATAGCACATATGAGTCAAAAAGACTCTACATGATCATTTATTGCATAAAATGCTTACTGGGATTTTATTCACTATTTGTAGAAACAGGTTTTTTAAGTAAAACAAATCTGCATACAATTTCAATTCTATTTCGTTCACAATGACACGGTCTTTTTGTTTACTAGCTACTAGTAAAATAAGAAAATAGTATTATAATACAGCGTAATGATGAATTGTACTTCTCAATTAGTTTATTTTTAATGTGCCATAAGAAGTTCGGTTTGTGCTAAGAAAAGCATGAATATATGTTTCCCAGGGCGAAGCTTCATCATTGCACTATGATTGAGTTGAGCTCCGCGGCTATTCATAATGTGAATAGCTCGTGTCAAAAATTTTTGGTAGTTGGGAATGGCGTTTGTGTTAAGAAAGGCATAAACGCATGTTTCCCAGGGCAAGGCTCGATCATTGCACATTGATTGAGCTGAGCTCCGCGGTTATTCTTAATGTAGATAACTGTTGAAACAAAATTTTGGAAGTGGCGTTTGCCTCCGTTCCGACATTAAATAACAAAGTTTAAAAATTTATTGTAATTAACATCTGACAAAAAATAGTATTTTTCTAAACAACAATTTTTTACAGGGTAAATAAATATTTTATGGCTTACCTACCTACTACTTTTGAAAGCAAGTATGCTGCAGGGTTTATACATGTACTAAAAATACAACTCTTAAAACCATACTATTTTTTCAACTCTAAAAATTTCAGAATTTTGTAAAAATAAAATAAAATACCGATTTATTTTAATATGCGCTTATTATGGATATACATATACAGAATATATGAATATTATTTATAGTATTTTGATATTGGCAACAGTAGTATGTATCAATTTGTAACATTTTGTGATGTTATAAAAATCGCAGAATATTGATATTGATTTTATATAGTTTCTTTTATTAATTAATTAACTTAAATATTACACCAAAAAATATTGGTATTGATGAATTTTTATCTTATTAACACAACGACCACAAAAACAACATGCACAGCTATGACAAAATACAAAATTTAGGAAAACAATATAGGAAAACGTCATATTTTTTTACCTTTTCAGTGATTTCTCGGCACCTATGAAACCTATTGTCATGATTTAAAAACAGGAACCTTCTCAAGATGTTAGTGAATCATTCTCACTAAAAACAAGCGCCCTATCTGCCCTATTGAGGGCGTTATCACAAGAACACATATTCAAATCATATTTTTTCATGAGTTTTTAATTCTTCGCTCAATTCTCGGGACCAGATTAACCGATTTGGACGATTTTAAATAGCAAACTTCTCAGGATGTTAGTGAATCATTTTTTATACCAAGAAGCACCCTAGCTATCCGATTGAAGCCGTCATCGTGATTTCCACAGACGGACAGACGGACAGACGGACAGACGGACAGCCGGACAGACGGACAGACGGACAGACGGACATCGCTACATCAACTTCGCTTGTTATAAGGATCACAAATATATATATTTTATGGGGTCCAGAATTTTTTTTCTAATTATTACAAACGGAATGACAAACTTATATATACCCTCTGCACACTGGAGTGGAGGGTATAAAAATCTATACTAATATTCTATACTAACATAACAAAGAGGTAATATTTGTTTGTTTGTTTGTTTGTAGGGGGTAATCTCCGTAACTACTCATATGATCATCCTGAAATTTTCACATAGTCTTACTGCGGATATGTGAGTGCTACAGGCTTTAATTTTTTTAAATATTTTCAGTGGTCGTGGCACTCCCATACATAGTTCATTTTTAGTATCATATATATTAAGTACTACGACAGAGAAAGCTTCGCAAATTTGTCTCAAATAATCTATTATTAACGTGAGTAGTCAGACAAAAAAATGGCCGGGATTAGACAAATGCGCGTGGTACCCCCACACAAACTTAATATTAAATGTGATACATCTGAATTACTGTATTAGTGAGAGCCTTGGGACTTTGCGTGAGCCCTTTCATAACGATTCCGAAGGGGGAGGGGTAGGGGGAGGGTGTAGCGCAGCACACCGGGTTACATCTAGTATATATATAAATAAGAGCGACTCACCCTATATGGAGAGAAAAAAAGTAAAAAAGTGTCCCCCTAGAAATCTACATACCATGGTTTGTTTTATAACGATTCCCAAAATATTTCTGGTCGAGCTGGACCGTTTTTAAATAATGCCATTTTTTCAGTTTTTTGAAATATTAAAATTTTTTTCCAGGTCAACATATCCAATATGGGTATAATATGATAGGTTTTTTCATGACGCGTTCAACGGTATATAGAAAATGTCCAAGCATGTCCTAACTGTTGCGATATTCAATAAAATATGTGATTTTTGATGGGTTTTGTATTAAAATGAGTCTATTAGAAAATCAAATGAACATATTTTTAAACATTACTCGATTGAAAATAACAGAAATTTATTTATTTCTCCTTAATATGTACTACCCATGTTGGATGTGCTGCTCTGGAAAAAAATTAAAATATTTTCAAAAAACTAAAAAATATACCTTTTTTAAGAACGGTCCAGCTTGGAATGGGTTAACGCTAGACCAGAAATATTTTAGGAATCGTTATAGAACAAACCAAGGTAGATTTCTAGGAGGGCACTTTTTTCATTTTTTTTTGTTTTGTGAGTCGCTCTAATATATATATATATATATATATTATATTATAATCTGAATTTTAGGGGAATTTAAATTGTTACCAATAGGGACATATATGGGGGCTAAGTCTGAACAAATTTTAGTGGCGACCATCGCATATTTTATATATGATTATTATCAACATAAGTTTTTATATGCTTAGTTCGCTTAAAGATGGACATTTTAGAATCAATTTATATAGATACAGCAATTATTAAAATAAAAGTCGCTCCAGAACATCGAATTACACACAGAAAGTCAGAATCAACTAAATTTGAGTGGTTTGGTAAAATTTGATGCCGTCGGTACAGTTCGTATGGGATAATATTCTGATATGAGGACAAGGTCAAGTCACAAGTCACTTATTTTTCGCCAAAACATATGTAAAACAAGTGGAAAAAATCAATTAAATAATTTAGTTGGTTGATGGATTTAAGGGAAGATCGGGAAACACCGTTATAGGAGGACTATGACTAGGAATAGTCCTATAGGGTTTATTTTTGGAATACAGATTAATGGGTGTAAGAAACACTCATCCACCAAATTTGACCTAGATCTATGTGATAATCTGAATGTTACGGCAATTCAAGTCAATCTCATAGGGATCATTTGATAGAGGGCTAGGTCTGTTCATGTAGCGATTTCCAGTTATTTAAATGGCAATCATGCTAGTGCCGACAAAAGCTCATATACCAAATTTCGTGTAGTTTCGTATAATCGAACTATAACATTTCCGATTTGAGGAAAATGATTCTGAGTATCAGTATAATAGAAGGCTGGTCTAGGTCAGATATTTTTTGCAGTTACAAATATCAGCAAAGTAACGTTATACCTTGACCATATGTAGGTGGTATGCGCGAACTATTTAATTTATTTACAGAATTTGTTTCAAAATTATTTATTGTCGTATGCTGAAAGTTTAAGGTTTCGTTTGCTAAGATTTTGTTTCATATTATCAAATATCTAGAGTACTATTATCATTAAATATCTAGAATAATATGATACAAAAAGTATTAAAACTTTACGCCAGCCCACCTAACTTAACTGGGCAGGGTCGGGATGAAACATGCCATACAAAATAAAATGTGTGGAGCCCTATGGTAATGAGACCAATGAAACATTGTATGAGTCCATATATTCTTAATACAAGTATTGGAGTTAGACATTGACGGGATTGGACTAAAGTGTGAGGTACTTCTCAAACAAGGTGAATATAGAATGGGAAATATGTAGAGTCCATAGATTAATATCAATGTGAAAATATAGTTGATTAAATCCACTCAAATACCATTTATTTATGAACATAGGCTAAGTTGAAACAACATTCGTCGGAAACCGCTACGAAATAGTAATAAAACATAGGACTTTGTCAAGGATCCCTTTAAAAAAAAGGACAAATATTATTAATTTTGTTTATAAAATTTATGTATAAAAATGTGAAGATATGAATTCAATTATTTTAGTAAAAAAAAAAAGTCAGTCAGTCCTCTCTAGATGGTAATTTTTTCTAGTTCTAATACTTTAGCGTACATTGTAAATGTAAACTGGTATATAAACCAAAGATATGATATTTAATAAAAGTATAAAATCACTGATATATAGGCCTAGTTCCAAAATGAATAAATGACTTCAGTTGATATTATAAAAAAAAGTTTTAAGAAAGTTTTAATAGCCTTATTTTGGGAATCATTCTCTTGACAAAAGACGAAAGGTTCCTTAGAGATTTTTGAAGTAATTTTTAAAATAGTTCCTTCTGATATTTTTAATATTTAAAATATCAATCTTCTTTAAAATTTCACAATGTCTTGTTAATATTTATACAAGCACAATTTTTTTTTTCTTAAAATTTGTATTTCACCTCTAAAAGTTGGGTTTTTATTTATAAATTTTATTAATCCTTTCCCCACATTATATAGTTATTATGTTTTAAAGCATACGAACGTAAATTACGAACTAAAATTTAACTATAAATGAACTTTTGTCATCAATTCAAATACATTCATTTCAAAAAATAAACGTGCCAAGCTAAAATAGCAAAAGTATGAAATCCTTTTTATAAGTGCACATTTTAGTTCTATTTGAATTTGTTTTTCTATGTCAAGCTTTCCTATTTACCGACAATGCATACAAATATTTTCTTTCAACTAAATGAGATTGGTTTTTGTAAATTTTATAAAGATGTATGAGATTTATAAGTAATATCGTACCACTGCGATGTCTTGGGGACAATATAACGAATATTCATCTTCTTTTGTATGATTGTGATGGCATCACATACGCTCAGCTTAAACTACTTTTTCAAACATTTTTGCAATATTTAAGTAGTAACTTTGAATGAGTACGTGAACGTAAACCTTGACTTGGTTGGTATGATTTTGTTTGGCACTCCTTTAGCTGAATGCATTGAAGAAACAGAAGAGAAAAAAATCGATTTCGATTCTTATCATATAAATTCATGCTGCTAAGCCTGGCATCTTGTCATATTTTGAGGTTTATGCAAAACACTTTAGTTAATATGATTGCATCTATTTTTTTTTTTTTAATAAAAACGTTTTTCATATTTTTTTCTTACACATTTTGCTTGTGTTTTCTATCAAAAATCTTTTAAGTTAGCTACATAGGCATTTTCTTGTTTGCTTTAAACAGTTTTGACGACGTTAAAGATTCTATTAGTGGGTACACTTAATGCGGCCAACAGTTGTTGTACAAAATGAGCACTTCTATAATTGCTTAAAGGATAAAGTCGAAGAAACAATAACATATATGAATTCATTAAGGGGGAAGCCGGGAATAGCTTATCAAAAATGATATCATTCCGAATTGTTTCCAGATAGATGAATTCCCGGAGGTATTGATTTGAATATTCTTTAATCTGGTCCATTCGTAGTTTTAATATGTAAAAATTTTTGCCATAAATAGCTAAGCTCTAATATAATATATCAGGGCTAATTATAGGTTATTGAATTTAAAAAAATTCAGATTTTAGGTGAAAAATTTATGCTGCATAAATAAGTATCACCTATTATACAATAAACTGTTGTTATTATTGTAGATTATGATAGATCATGTACACTGTTGTTGGTGCATTCATGTTTTGTACGGTTGTATTGATTTATGAACACTTTCTTTATAATGCAACTTGACACTATTATCAGATATATAACGACGATTAGTTTTGACAAAAAATAATTCAATATTGAGGTCAACAGATAACATTGATTTATAGGTAGTAATTTTTTTTTAGAATTTCAACATATAGAAAAAGAGAAAAAAGTTTCAGATGACCACATAAAATGTTATGTGCAAACAAATTTAAATTTTTTAACGAAATATGGGAGTTAAAAAAATAAAAAAATACGATAAAGGCGGGATAAGAAAAGGCATATCGATGACCCTTTAAACAAAATATGAATATAACATAAAATATTTCTTTAAATTTATTTTATTTACTATTTATTACCATTCAAATTATAATAAATCATAAAGTTATAGCACTATCAACTACATATTTAATATTAAGCTGATAGCCTAAGCTTATTATTAAATATATATAACAATATCGTTATATAAACCACTTAACATATTTCATTTAAGAATCGTATTTGGGGCACTTAATGGTCACTTTATGTTCGAAGATAAAAAAAATCAATGTGAGCCCGATCACAGAGGAGATGTGTAAACATCTACAACTTTTCCAATTGTATTTCAGAAAGTATCAATTGATTTTCAGAAAGAATTATTTGTATTTCAGAAAACATCAAATGTGTTTCAGAAAACATCAAATGTATTTCAGAAAGTATCAAATATATTTCAGAAAACATCAAATGTGTTTCAGAAATTATATTTCAGAAAATATCAATTTAATTTCAGAAAATATATATTGAAACTCAGAATTACAAAGTGGTTTACCCTACAATACCAAAAAGTTATTATTGTTTCTATTAGTGATTTGGAGTTGCAGAAAATATTTAGCAATATTTGGACTTATCTGTGATGCACTGGAAAACAAACTATCAAGGGCGGCCTTTTAATCGAAAGAAGATGAGGACTTCATTTGTTAATCAGCTACAATATAAACACCAGGATAGAATTTTGACCGATTTTGAGGTCATCATTTTGAAAAAAAAACACGTTTATATCGTCACCTAAAATGCAAAAGGCCGTAACTAAAAAAAGATCAAAATTGACTTTTTGTATTGTAGTTACGGTCTTTTACTTAAAAACTACTATTTTACCATAAATTTGTTTTCATAAATAAAAATCCATCTTTATTTTTTAGCTTGATTCTAAAATTTGGGTATTAAGTTTAAAGTAGTTTTTGTTTTATGATGTTTTTTTTGCTTCTCATGTAAAAAAATAAAAATATTAGTCACGGCCTTTTACATTTTAGGTGACGATATGTAGTTTTCAAGAAATATTACAAACCCAGTGTAATACTTAAAAAATATGTTTTCATATAGCGTTCTGACTATTTTTCTGAGACTCAATTGATGTTTTCTGAAATACAGTTGATATTTTCTGAAATACATTTGATAATTGCTGAAATACATTTGATAATTTCGGAAATACATTTGATAATTTCTGAAATACATTTAATGTTTTCTGAAATACATTTAAAATTTTCTGAAAAACATTTGATGGTTTCGGAAATACATTTGATAATTTCTGAAATACATTTGGTTGTTTTCTGAAATACTGTTGATATTTTCTGAAATACAGTTGATATTTTCTGAAATACAAATGATACTTTCTGAAATACAGTTGATATTTTCTGAAATACAGTTGATCTTTTCTGAAATACAAATGATACTTTCTGAAGATCAATTGATGCTTTCTGAAATATAATTGATGATTTCTGAAATACAATTGGAAAAGGTGTAGTAATTAAAAAAACACCTAAGTTTATTTTTGATAAAACTATAAAGAAAATATGAAATTAAGAAGTTTTTGCATGTTTTGAGTGCAGATAATAGAGTGAAACACAAGTCAGAAATGAAGAAAACATCATAATCGTTGCACCAATACACTCACACCTCACACCGTTTTTGTCTTACTCTGTTTTTCTGATTGTATTTTGAAATAGATATTTACCCCTTTGAGCGCTAAATTAAGCTTTTGGTTTGTTAATAAAAATTTAAATGTTCTTAAACTAGTTCCGTCAATAGCAAATATGTAATTGAATATTAAAAAAAAACAACTCTGTAAATTTGTGAACATGTTAAACTCACAGCACACCTAGCGGTCAATAACAAATATACACTTGAATATTTAAAACTTACGAAAAAGATTTGTGATTTTGCTAAACAGATAGCCAACTCGGCTGTTCTGCTTACTAAATACGCCAATCACTTACATATACCTCGCACCGATTTTCCCTTATGCAATTTTTGTGATTATATTGTGAAATTGCATTTTACCCCCCTGAGCGCATAGATGGTTACACATCAAAAATGCAGCTATTGCTTGCTGTATTATATAAATATTCTAAATACCCATTTTAACTTGCAATGTGTGACACTAACAGATGTAGTTGAAAGTTTCAATGCTATTAAATCGAGTGCATTGGGACTTAGTAATATACACACCAGGTTTATAAAAATTATTTTACCATGGATTGTTCGTTTTATAATGTGATTGTTAAACCCACAATCACTACTAGCATCTTTCCAAACATGCCAAAATTATACCTGTTGGGGGAAGCAGCTCTAAGCTCCTACGTCCAAAAGATTCTTAACACAAAATAGAGTTTCCAATACTATATTTAAGTATTATTTTTAATATTGTTCTACAAATTATAATGGCGTTGAAATTCCTATAATTTATAATAGAATTATTACAAACTTTAAGATTTTACAATATATATTTACTTTTTTAGTTCGGCCATGGAGCAAGCTTCTGAATTGAGGTTAATCTCACAACTCTTGTTCACAAAGTGACCTTTTATTTTTATTACACTTGTTATTTGTATTATTGTTCTTATTTTGACACAAAGGTGTCGCTTTACAATTTTTCACAGTTGTTTAAGAATGTGCGTAGGCGTTGGCGTTAACAACACCTGTACCAAAAAAGTTTAACGAATACTGCCCGATTGTAATTCTTCCATACACACATTTTTAAGTATTTAAACGACAACAATTCATTTACAGAGCTTAAATCCTTAGTTGAGGAGATAAGAAGCGACATGGATGATGGAAAATTATTTTTTTGATTTTTTAGACCACCGAAAGGCATTTGACACAGTACACCATTCGATTTTATGCATCAAACTGAGGAATTTTTAAAATTTTTAGCTTAAGAAGTTCGACTCATATCATCATACCTCACATATAAATCCCAATCTGTTGCTAATGGTAATTTTGTCTCGAATTCCTTGCAAGTTATAAGACGGCTACCACAGGGCTCAATACTTGGACCGTTTCTTTATTCGGTATATGCCAATGATCTTCCACAACAAATACAATTCTTTAAAATTCCGATATACGCTGATGACATTCAGCTCTATTTAAGTAGTCCCAAATATTCAATTATTTTTGAAACCCAGGAACTAAATTATGATCTCAAATCAAATTCTAAATTGAGCAATAGCAAATAGTCTATGACTTTATCCACATAAATCAAAGTGCAATATAATAAAGAAGAAAATGGTGCATTTGCATTGCCATCGTAGACTCTGTCACAAATCTCGGTGTTGTGTTTAATGGAACTCTAACTTGGTCAGATAATGTTAATCAATCCTTTGGAAGAATTTATAAACACAGCACTTTACTTCAGCAAAAATAAGATTGCTACATACTAAAACATATCTATTGTCTGAGATTTTCACAGGTTGCAACTCTAAAGATAATAGGAAACTAAACTTAACTTTCCACAACATTATACGGTTTATCCCAATACTCGTACCATGTCTTACACAAGTCTATTGACAAGTATCTTATGTTCAAAAACAATATATTCCTACATAAAATTATTATGACAAAGGCTCAAAATTATCTCTTTTAACGAACCATTAATTTATGCTAGCAGATTCCAGCGCTCGAAATTCGACTGCAAATTCTAGGGAATTTTTTTTTTTCATTTAATAAAGACCCTAAAGGTATGCTTCAAAATTCAACTCATTTTAAATGAAGAAAACAAACTCAACACATTAACACAAACACATTTACAAATTTAATAAACACACACATATCATTGTATAATTGTATGTATGTGTAAGTACATAACAACTTTAAACGATCATAACTCCAAAAAAATGTTCAAGGCGATGAAAATTTGAAAATCTTGAAAACAGCTTAAAGAAATACCTTTCAAATGATACATTTTTTTTTATTAAAATCGGGGTAAAACTGTGAAACTTGCATCGGTCACAAGAAATCGCTTTGCCTATTAATATCATAGATGATACTGTGATTTGCTGTAATGGGAAATAAAATCTAATAGATAAATACAAATACAAATTGAAGGCTCAGATCACTTCACAGACCCAACATTATACCAGACGGTGGCCAGTAGATCTACTGGGTTACCGTGCAGGTGTACTTTGTTCTCAACTCAGTAACAAAATTATCAGAAACTGTATATTTAATTTATGTATTAATTGGGCAGTGGATAAAAGATAGAGAAAATAAGTGAAATAAAGTTTTTAATTCTCTTTGCTTTACCTTGCACTCATACAATATTTTCGTCAACAGTTTGTAGTCAAATCAAATAGTTTCCATACAGTTAATTCCAAATTAGAATTCAGTTGTTTGCCAAAGAAAGATTTTTTTTTCAGTGTCATTATACCCTATACCACTATGTGGTTTGGGTATAATGACTTTGTGCTGCTGTTTGTAACAACCAAAAATATTTGACCTAGACCCTTCTTTAATTATACCGATCGAATCAGAATCACTTTCTGAGTTGATTTAACAATGTCCGTCCGTCCGTCCGTCCGTCCGTCCGTCCGTCCGTCTGTGTGTCTGTGTGTCCATGTAAACCTTGTAATCAAACTGCAGGTTGCATATAAGCTTTTGTCGACCATAGGATGAACGCTATTGAAATTGGTGAAAATCGGTCCATGTCCAGACCTAGTCCCCATACAAATGAAATCGACATAAAATCGACATGAAATCGACATAAATTGCCCTAAGATCCAAATTACCATATAGATCTTAGTAAAATTGGGTTTGTATGTGTTTATTGTATCCATCAATCAGTAGTCCAAAAATAATCTCTATTGGACAATTCTTAGGCCCCATATAGAGCTGCTTCCCGATATTCACTTTAAACTATCAAAAAAACAAAAATATTGCACAGATTTTTCTCAAATTTGGTTTGTGTATATTTTTTCAAAATATAAGTCCACATATAAATATAGCACCCGATATGAACTCTTTCACATCTGCAGCTAAAAAAATTAATAACAATGCCACTCAAATTTGGTTTTTGCTTATTTTCTATATCCAGTTACTTGGGCCGAAGAGATGGGGTTTCTAAACCATGGTATAGGGTATCGTATGGTCGGTCTAGACCGACTATATGACTTGTTAATTTCAAACTATGTCCATATATGAACTTGAATGATGACGTACACAACATTAAATTAAATTTTGTTAGTATTTATATAACACCGATTTGTTGGTTGTGTTATTACTTTCTCAGTTGTTTTTATGTTATTTAGTAATTAATGAAAAATATTTTTAACTGACAATGTAATCGTCCGTGTTTTTAAAATATTTCCGTTTGATTTAATGTACATTTTCTGTTAATTTTAACAACAATATATATCGAGTACTTATTTCGTATTGGGAATTTGGACTTATGGACTTTAAATCCATAATAGTACTATTTATATCTTTTAAATTATCAAAGATGATGCGAACGATCGTGTGTAATCTAATTTGATCAACGGTTATGCCTCGATATATACAAAACCTTTTCATATAACATTTTTAAGAACGTTAGCATTATTTTCCTATGCAAGTTATCTAACTTTAAATGAAATAGAAAACAATTGTTCTAATCTATTTATATTCTTCAATCTTTTTTTAATAATAAAAATTCAAATTTTAAAATTCAGTGGAAACCCACACACTCATTGTGTACGCACCCACAAATAAAAGTAATTTAAAATAGAAAAATAAACATCTTCAGTAAAAGTAATAAAAGCAACACTTTTTATTATGATTGTCGATGTTGCGAATAATTAGTTACCCAGTCAGCATTTGGAAGATTGTTTTAACAAAAATCACCTTACTGAGTCTTCTTTGAAATCTTTTGGTAATTAAAAACTCATAAATCTCGTGCGCGATTAAAAAAGACTCGAAAATAAAACGCACTTACGCTTAAAAACTGCTTTACTGCAAATAAAATAACAAAATGTACAGCAATTGCAAATAGATCATGCAGGCGATTGAAATGCGATTATTTTGATCTTTATTTTGGTATAATATTTCGCGCTGCTGGTGGATGAAATACTGCTTGTTATACTTTTTTGAAACAAGTGTTCAATATTTGAGTATTGTGAATTTTTGTTCAATAATAGCAGTCGGAACTTGGTGTGATATATACCTATATAAATTAAAATTATAAATTACAATTTATACAAGTGAACAAATTTAAAAGTGGAAAGTGAATAAATTTAAAAGTGAAATGTGAAAAAATGAAAAGTGAAAAGCAGAAAAATTTAAATAAAAGACGAATTCTTAGCCCAAGAATTAAAAAGATTTGCTAAAAAAGAGAGGCGAAAAACTAAGATCCCCAAAAAATGAAAAGATAAATTCGCCACACATTCTGCAGCAGATGGAACCAAGCCAACCAAAAATATGACATGATATCTGTTATTTGGACAGTAAAGAAGGATTAGCCAGTGCAGTGTATTTTTAGGAGAAATTTAATGGATTGTTTTCAAGAGGGGAATAAGTTTTTGTTATTTTTTTTTCGGAATTTCGAGAGTGTTGTGTTAAAATTTCAAGTAAATCGGAGGTAAACTGATGAAGATACAGTATTTCAAGCGAGTGGCCATCATACGGTATAACATATATGATAAAAACTTTAAATCGATTTTCTCGCACAACAAACATCTCTGAAGTCCGAAAACATCATAACTCAAAAACTACTTCCGATCCTTTTGAAATATTATACCATTTCAACACATAAATCATTAGGTAAAGGGAGTTTTTTTTAACACTTTTTTCATTTTTAATAGCGACATTTTATAGAAAAAATCGCGTTTTTTCACTTGAAGATGCTGCAAAAAAAAAAACTTTTCCACGGACTTATCTATATTTCAAATGTTATGCTATAACGTGTATATGAAATAAATGGTACAACGAAAATATGCCTTTTTCGCCTTTAAAACCGTACTCTGCCCTTAACAAATATTATGATTATTATTTTAATTTTAAGTTTATTTTTAAATAAATAAAATAATTCTGTAAATTCTGCAATTTCTGTGTTTATATATAAGGTATAACTTTTTAAGTAAACTTGTTTGAATAATATTCTTTAATTAAATATTTTATTTTTTGTAATGCAAAAGTATTTCTAATACGACTGCAAAATGACTTTAAAAAGACTCGAAAATGATTAAAATATTGCTCGAAAATTACTCGGAAATGAGTCGAAACTGATTAGAAAGGCGGGTAATATAAGTCTCTGCAAGAAGAATCGCGGTTAGGGTACCATTTTCACCCGACAAAGGAATCTCTTATCATCAGAAAATGAGCTCATTTATGATTGTTTTAATCGAGCAGAAGAGTGGAAAAAGACTCGAATATGATCATTAATTTCATAAAATGCTGACTGGGTGCGTACAAAATGTATGTACAAAGGTACGTTTGTATGTATGTATTCATTAGTAAGTAAACATTTAAACTGTAAATCGAGCAAAAAAAACACACAAAAACATAACTACAAACAAAATAGACATCGCAATATCAATATTTGTGTATGGACTTGTACGCACCATTCACATTATTGAGTACATTGTGCACAAAAAGATTTCAAAATTTTACGATACATAAGTATGTACATATATATTGTAAGTATAAGAAAATTTACACTTGAATATTTCTTAAAAGCAAATGTATGAATGAATGAGTTAGTGAACGAGTTATCGAATTTTATCCTTGTAAATTTGTTAAATTTTGTAGTAAAACGAATTAGCTTCTCTTGTATGGAATAAGGAAAAATCTAAAAATCATAACTACTCTGTGAAAATTTTAATTAGAGTTATTTCTGGCTTTCAGCCTTCATCAGTGACGAAGAGATAAGTGAATATATTATGGAAATTGTTATTTCATAATTGTTTCGATTGTTTCTATATGAAGTTATTAAAGAAATGCAATGTTTCCACTGTTTTTCTGCTTTCAAACATACAATTTGCTATATTTTCGACTCAAGATTTAAAATTTTTATACCCTATACCACTATGTGGTTCATTTTTTGAGCTAGTCCACATATAAATATAGCACCCGATATGAACTTTTTCATATCTGCAGCCAAAAAAATTAACAACAATGCAACTCAAATTTGGTTTTTGCTTCTTTTCTATATCCAGTTAGTTGAACCGAAGAGATAGGGTTTCTAAACCATGGTATAGGGCATCGTATAGTCGGTCTAGACCGACTATAATTTTCTTACCTGTTTTATTTTAATTTCTACGTACAGTCTTTTAATGTCATTAATTTTTAATGTAAATAAAAGATTATTATTTAATTTTTGTATCCAACGTTTCGGTGGGATTTTTCCACTATCTTCAGGGATTTTTATTTTATTGAATCTGGCAATTATATTTATATGAAAATCAAGAGAAAAAATATACATATACATTAGAGCGACTCACAGAAAAAAGTTAAAAAAGTGCCCCCTTACAAATCTAACCAGGTTTGTTTTATAACGATTCTGGAAATATTTCTGGACCGTTTTTAAAAAAGTTTTTTTTTTAGTTTATTGAAGATATTTAATTTTTTCCTGGTCACCATACCCAATGTGGGTATCAAATGATAGGTATTTTCAAGACGCGTTCAACGGTATATAGAACATGTCCATGTTCTAACTGTTGTGATATTCAATAAAATATGTAATTTTTGATGGGTTTTGTATTAAAATGAGTCAATTACAAAATCAAATGAACATATTTTTAAACATTACTCTATTGAAAAAAACATAACATGTCCTAATTGCGTTTTAACTAAAATCGATTGGCATGGAAACAATGTGGTTAAACATAGGCAATATTGGTAAATCTTTTCTCAAGGACATTTCAGTTCTGTGGAAAAAATGGAACTTTGCTATTTTAATATATTGTCACGGTGCTCAGGATTAAATTTAAACAAGAAAGTGGAGTTCATTAAATTTTGAAAATTTTGAAGTAAATTTAAGAAGCAAATTTCAGACCAATGGCAAAAAACACGAGACGTTTTCTTTAATGCCATGCTTTTTTCGCGTTAAAAAAAAAATTGTTCTAACTACATATATTCTTATTGTAATTTTATTAATATTCCATTTTCCTCAAAATTTAAATTTTACTTAAAACTGGAATTTGGGCCTTATTCCATACTTCCAACTTTTTATTTTGTGCTCTCATAAAAAACAAATGCCCAATTATTGCGCACTTCGCTGGTAGTTTACTTATATCTAATTTTTGAGCAGAAAACATTTTTTGTAGTCATTTTTTAAAATGAAATTTGTTTTTAAAATAATTAATTTATATAATTTTATTTTTTGTCAAACTCAAATGCCTCAAAATTGCATGGTGCAGAAATCAATTTTTGAAACTTTGGATGACATAAAGTTTATACAAGTATGAAATAAATAAATTTATATTATTTTCAATGTTGATTTGATTTTCTAATTAAATTATTTTAAACCCATCAAAAATTACATATTTAGTGAATATCACAACAGTTAGAACATGCTTGGACATGATGTAATACCATCGAACGCGTCTTGGAAAAACCTACCATGTCATACCCATACTGGGTATTTGAACTAGAAAAAAATGAAAATATTTTCAAAAAACTAAAAAATATACCTTTTTTAAAAACGGTCCAGCTTAGAATGGGTTAACGCTAGACTAGAAATATTTCGGGAACCAAGGTAGATTTCTAGTTGGTCACTTTTTCACTTTTTTTCTCTCCATACAGCGTGAGTCGCTCTAATATACATACATTAGGCATATAACTAAGTTTTACGAAAAATTTGGCATACCATCACGTGGTGGAAAATATGGTACAAGTATAGAATATCAGTTTTTTTGTGATTTCGGCTCAGAAATGTGCCGCATCAAACGTGATTTCTAAAAAATCAATTTTTTTTTAAAATAATTTTCTTCATATAACTGGATACTTTGTTTTCTTTGAGCTAATAAAGGTTTTTTCCTCCCATTTTCCTTTAAAAATCACTAAAAAATAAAATAAAAACTATTTAATATCTTAAGATCCTATATATTATTTGTTGGAATATCTATATGTAAAGATGAGATCTCATATGTAAATATCAAATTTGTTAAAATATGTAAATAAAGGAAGAATATATAATTGAAAAAAAAAACAATTTTTTTCTTTCGGCTTTTTACTTAGTTGGAACAATAGAATGCCCACATTTCTTATACATTGTACTAGCTGACCCGGGAAACGTTGTATTGGCTTATAACTTATTTCCAGTGAATATTTTTGTGGGATTTATGTGGGATTTTTGTGGGATTTATGAACGGTTGGGATCACCGGTGCAAAAAAACACCAACCATTTATTGCATTTCTTTAACGTAACGAACATATTTATCGTTAGATCTCTCAAAAGTTAAATATAAAGTAAAAAAGTAATATATTTTTTTTATCCTAAAGTATGAAAGTTAAACAAAGAAAATCAATATTCCTTTGGCAATTTTTGTGTTTTGGCGATTTTTGGTTTGGCGATTTTTGTCGTTTGGCGATTCAGCCCATGTTTTCCAGGACTAATCACATTGTTAATTAATGTACTTGCCAAAAAATTTCAAGGCTAATCATATCCCACCCATTTTTTGTCCGACTACTCACATTAATATATTAATTGACTCGTACAAAGTGTAAAGACTTTTTCTATTATAGTAGTGCAGCTATATGATATTATATATTTTCTTTGTATGGTCGGTGCAACGACCACTGTTTCAATCACGCCCATTGTTTCATCGACTAATCAAATGAATAACATATGGGTTCACGCAATGTCCCAAATCTCTCATTATTACAGTACTCCAAATATATAACATTTAATATTTTCATGATCATGCCCATTTTTTATCTGACTACTCACATTAATATCTGATGGAGTCGTAGAAGGAGTCAAGGCTTTCCCTTTTATAGTATACCAGTTATATGATATTATATAATATATTTATTATGTATGGGCGATGCCACGTCCACATTGTATATTGTTAGCTAATTTCTTTCCACGTATTACAATTTTTTCCACAGTTTTCTTAAACATTTTTATACAAACAATATTTATTTCAATTTCTAAATTTAATACTAAAACAAATGGCTACACGATCTTATTATTATGTATTTCACTATGCGAGTATTTTATTTTTTGGGTACTTCCCTTAACTAGAATTATTCTTAATGCTAGTTATCACAGTTGGAAATTAACTACATTAAACTATTACTGATGTATAATTTGATATTTGGTGTTATCTTTATCTTCTTCTAAGTTTATTGCAAAGTCTATTTTCTGTTGTATTCGTAAACTCTCTAATGTAAATCTCATATTGTCTCGTTTCTCCCTGTCTGCTGTGTGTCCAGTTTCAATGCAGTGTACTGCTACCTCTTAATAACTGCATCATGTTCGTTGATTCTTGTACGTTAACTTCGTCTTCTTGTCCCTATATAAACTTTATTACAACTTTCGTCCATTTATCCTGAGCATTTTATTTCATACACTACGTTGCTCTGTTCCGTATTTTTCAATTTTAGTTTCTGTTTGTGGAAATACTGGTAGTGTACTTATAGGTTTGTTTGGTTGATGTGCTAACGATACAGCTCCGTCATAAATTATTTCCCTTATAAATCTACTCTTTGTTATTTTTGGGGATTTAAGGGAGACCTTAACATTTTTTACTGATCCCAGCTGTATTATACTTACTATTTTCCCATGAATCTCCATTTATTGCTTTATTAATTAAATTGTTTATTAAATTGGTCGGGTAATTATTTTTTATTAATATATATTTTACTAACGAAATATTTTATTTCCATAAATTTTGTATCACTTATTTTATTACTTTTTCAATTAGATTTAATGCAGTATTCATATTTTGTCCCATTGGTTGTATTGAATGATAATTAATAAGACGGCCAGATGTGACGGATTTTGCGTACCAATCTGTGATTATTTTATTATCTTCCCTATGAATTTTTATATCTAAATACAGTAAAGACTCATTTTCTTCCCTCTCACTTGTAAATTCTAACTTGTTTTGGTAGTTATTAAACTTGTTCAAAATTAGATCTTCATATTTTTTTTATAATTGCAAATATATCATCTACATACTTTACAATTACTCTTAAGTGATGAACGTTGTTGGAAAACGTTGTTGTCCAGAACAATGTTAGCTATTGTTGGTGATAGTGGGTTTCTCGTAGACATTTGGTTGGCTTGGTTATATATTTTGTCACCAAATATGAAATAATTATTGTCCTTTAGGCAAAATTGTAACAATTTTAAAACTCAGCCCCTTGGTATCTTGGTATAGTTTTTTAAGATATTACATATGTTAGTAAGTAACGATATCACGTTCAAAGAATTTGAAATTTCGTTTTTATTTTAATAAACATCTTCAAGTTTAATTTTTAGTTCGAACGAATTTTTAGTGTTATATTTATCAAGTATAATATTTTTCAAAATTTTTCTTATGAATTTGGACAAGTTATAACACGCGACTTCTATGAATGATGAAATTAGTCTTAAGAGTGTGTTTGGTTTGTGGACCTTTAGGAGCCCATATAGTCTCGGAGCTGTTGCTGCATCCAATGTTAACTCATTATCTCATATTTCGTGATTATATTTATACCCTATACCACTATGTGGTTTGGGTATAATGACTTTGTGCTGCTGTTTGTAACTACCAAAAATATTTGACCTAGACCCATCTTTTATTATACCGATCGGGGCTCAGAATCATTTTCTGAGTCGTTTTAGTGATGTCCGTCCGTCTGTAATCAAACTAAAGGTCGCGTATATAAATATATTTTGATGAAATTTGACATATAAGCTTTTATCAGCCATGGGATGAACGCTGTTGAAATTGGTGAAAATCGGTCCATGTTCAGACCTAGTCCCCATAAAAATGGCCCATATGAAATCGACATAAATTGCCATAAGATCTACATTATCACATAGATCTTAGACAAATTTGGTTTGTATGTGTTTATTGTATCCATTAATCAGTAGCCCAAAATAATTCCCTATAGAACAATTCTTACTCATAGGCTCCATATAGAGCTGCTTCCCGATCTTCACTTCAATCAGTCAAAAAAACAAAAATATTCCACAGATTTTTTTTAAATTTGGTTTGTATATATTCTTCCAAAATGTAAGTGACCTTACCAAATATGGTCAGGATCGGTCCATTTTTCGACCTAGTCCCCATATAAATATTGCACCCGATATGAACTCTTTCATATCTGCAGCTAAAAAAAATTAATAACAATGCCACTCAAATTTGGTTTTTGCTTATTTTCTATATCCAATTATTTGGACCGAAGAGATAGGGTCTCTAAACCATGGTATAGGGAATCGTATAGTCGGCCTAGACCGACTATAATTTTCTTGCTTGTTTTAAACATCATTTTAAATTATCTGGAACACAGGTGGATTGAATCAAAGAACACATCTAATTGTTATATTTGTAAAGTAAAAAAAAAAACTAAAAATTATAACATACTTTTACACGCTTTCAGGTCAAGTCATGTACAAAATGATTTAGTAATCTGTTGTCATCCACTGTATGTAAATGCTGACAGTTTCCGATCGAGAAATGAGTGAAAATTCAATTACAAACATCAGCCTAAATAAATAAAAACAAACAAAGAGACAAAATTTTTATTTTCAGGCTTAATTTTGTTGCAAATTTCTTTGGCAGTTGAACACAAAGTTATATAAAAACACAAAATCGATATATAAAGTAAAACAACGAGTATATTAATTCGACATTCTTAATGACTAAACTTAATGATATGCCTCTGCAACTATACCACCATACGTCTATTGTATATTCCAAATGAATAGTGAACTAAAGTAAATAAGGGTTGTAATTTTATCGTTCCGCGAGTAGTTATACGAGTTTAAGCCACTAATATATTTATCATTCTAGAGTAAAGTAAAATAACAGAAAAGTGCAAAACTAAACGAAAAAAAAGTAACAAAATTATAGTCGGTCTAGACCGACCATACGATACCCTATACCATGGTTCAGAAACCCTATTTCCTCGGTCGAACTAACTGGATATAGAAAATAAGCAAAAACCAAATTTGAGTGGCATTGTTATTAATTTTTGTGGTTGCAGATATGAAAAAGTTCATATCGGGTGCTATATTTATATGTGGACTAGGTCAAAAAATGGAACGATCCTGACCATATTTGGTAAAGTCACTTATATTTAGAAAAAATATACACAAACCAAATTTGAAAAAAAAAATTTGTGCAATATTTCTGTTTTTTGATAGACTTAAGTGAAGATCGGGAAGCAGCTCTATATGTGGACTATCACTAACAATTGTCCAATTGAGATTATTTTTGGACTACTGATGAATGGATACAATAAACACATACAAACCCAATTTTACTAAGATCGATAAGATAATTTGGATCTTATGGCAATTTATGTATGTCGATTTCACAGGGGTCATTTGTATGGGGACTAGGTCTGAGCATGGACCGATTTTCACCAATTTCAAAAGCGCTCATCCTATGGCGAAAGCTTATATACCAAATTTCATCAGAATATGTTCATATTTGCTACCTGTAGTTTGATTACAAGGCTTACACACAGACGGACGGACGGACGGACGGACGGACATCGATAAAACGACTTAGAAATTGATTCTGAGCCGCTCGGTATAAGAAAAGATGGGTCTAGGTCAAATATTTTTGGTAGTTACAAACAGCAGCACAAAGTCATTATACCGAAACCACATAGTTGTATAGGGTATAAATACAAGTTGATATAAATATATACATACATATATTTAAATATACCTATACTTTACGCTTATACGTGTAATACGTTAAAGATCAGTAAATTCAACTGACTGTAGAGTTAGACACCTTAACAAACGAGCAGTTAATTTGTAACAATTGAATAATATAACGGAATGTTACGAACACACACCGAATGAATATCGTATCGTTGTTCTTTGTATTCGTTATTCACTAACATTCAATTTGTTAGCGGAGGTGATATACAATTGTGTCTGCTTCTAACTGAATTAGAAATTAACAATAAATTAAAAAAAAAAAAAAATAAATAAAATACAAAAGCTTAAAAATAGAAAGGTGTAAAAGTAATTCGAAAGAACTCTATGCCAAACACAGCAACAGCAACATAGTGAAATGAAATCCATTAAGCATTAGAAATGTGTATCATTGTGGGCGGGAGTTCTATAGTGTTTGTTTTGTATTTGCTTGGTATTTGGTGTGTCCAAGTTAAGATGATTAATGTGATCATACGACTATTACAGCATTATAGGTTATTAACATTAATTACATGAACTTTGGAATTTGTTGTTTTTTTTTTATAAAAGAGCTTTTAGAATTTGTGGACATAAGATGATAATCAATTTACATATTAAGATTAATTAAAAATTGTTGTTAATCTTTTTGAGAAATTAAAAAAATATTTAGGTAGGCTACGGTTGATAAAACGACTGGTTTTTGCTAGATTTTTAAGCTCTTTTTTAAGGCTTGCCAAGAATCGAGCTAAAATTGATTTATCAAGCTAAAATACTCGTACATTTGCCAATTTTATGGTATAATAAATTTTTATTAAGTTAAGTTAAAATAAAATTCATGTAATTACACTAACACTTATTATACCCTATACCACTATGTGGTTTGGGTATAATGACTTTGTGCTGCTGTTTGTAACAACCAAAAATATTTGACCTAGACCCATCTTTAATTATACCGATCGAATCAGAATCACTTTCTGAGTTGATTTAACAATGTCCGTCCGTCCGTCTGTGTGTCCATGTAAAGCTTGTAATCAAACTGCAGGTCGCAAATATGAATATATTTTGATGAAATTTGGTATATAAGCTTTTATCAGCCATGGGATGAACGCTATTGAAATTGGTGAGAATCGGTCCATGTTCAGACCTAGCCCCCATACAAATTACCCATATGAAATCGACATAAATTGCCATAAGATCCAAATTGTCATAGATCCAAATTGAGTAGTCCAAAAATGATCCCTTTGACCCCGTATAGAGCTGCTTCCCGATCTTCACTTAAATCTATTAAAAAACAAAAATATTGCACTGATTCTTCTCAAATTTTGTTTGTACATATTTTTGCAAAATACAAGAGACTTTACCAAACATGATCAGGATCGGTCCATTTTTGGACCTAGTCCCTATATAGATATAGCATCCGATATGAACTTTTTCATATCTGCAACCAAAAAAATGAATAAAAATCCCACTCAAATTTGGTTTTTGCTTATTTTCAATGTCCAGTTAGTTGGGCCTAAGAGATAGGGTTTCTAAACGCATGGTATAGGGTATCGTATAGTCGGTCTAGACCGACTATAATTTTCTTACTTGTTTTTGTTATGTAATTGTACCAAAATAACCCTGTAACAAAACTTATTTATAATATACTGTTGATTCGACAGGAAATTTTAAAAATTCGGACACCATGGCTTTTTAACATAATTTCATTTGTAACTTTGTACCCAGTCATTCTAATAGGTATATTTTTACAATTACTTTTGATACGGTTTTGTAAAATTTCCAAAGATGTTTATGTAGAAATACATGTGAAACAAATAGGAGTGTTAAATTCGTATGTTATATCTCTGATATCCTCCACCGGCGTCCTAAACTCAGTAAATACTGTAATATTACAATCAACATTGAGCACGCCTACTGCTATAAAACTGTTGCCGATACTGAAACTTTAAATTCGAATACCAATTAAATTTAAAGTTAATTGCTTTTCTTGTTGGTCAGTTTCTATTATAATTTCTTGTTACAAAAAACAGTGATCTTCAGTAGAAAGAATTGATTACTATCTGAAAAATTGCATAATTTTCTCTAACTAAAGTAGAAAATCTTTAAGTTCTCCAAGAATTTCATAGAACTCTAATGAAATTCATTATCTAATGCAGCCTGCGTTACAATACCCAAAGTTTGATCCCTATATAAATGTTTTGAGACCTTAGTATTCATACGATAATTCAAAAAAATTTCAAATGGTTCTTGGTTAAAAATGCTCAGATAATAATAATAAAAATAATTAAATATTTTTATCTAAATTATCTATTAATGTGTTATTTAAGGATACATTTAATATTAAAAAAAAGAGGTAAAAATTAAAGTCGCTGTATAAAGACTAAAAAATATGCCCGATAAAAACTTAAATGCCAAATTTCATCTAAATAAACATTTGTATGATTGCGACCTATTGTCAGTGTACCAGGTTTACTGACAGAGGGATTGATCCGTATATAAAGTGTACAGTAATATTGATAATTACAAACATCAAATTTATTAAATATATTTAAATTAGGGCACTTTTTTAAAAGGGCACCCTTCAAAAAAGATACATTTTTAAAAAAGGGTTCCTTTAAAGGCTACTTTAAAGAGAAGGTACATTCAAAAAAGGTTAAAAGAAGGTACTTGAGAAGGTATTAAAAAAGTAATTTTTAAGAAAAATACTTTCTTAATATATTTCACTTTTTCAAAGGGCACTTTTGTAAAAAGGGCACTTTTGAATATAAGTGTTGTTTTTTTAATTAATTGTATTAAAGCTTTTTGGAAAATATACATTTTCAAAAAGGAGCTATTAAGAAATGGCACTTTTTAAAGAAAGGAACTTTTTTAAATAGTGTACTATTTTGAGACTATATTTTTCCTTACATATTGGCGATTTTCTTTACTTTATCGTGATAATAATACAGACCATCATGAAGCAAATGCTCCATCTACAAAGACTACACCAGTATTAACAATTACAAAAATTTAGTTAAGAGAAACAACCAACACATTGCACATTCTAATTTTTTCAAGAGTTTTTCACATTTTTCTTCATATCTCGTGAACCGTTGAACCGATTTTAATGATTTTAAATAGCAACTCAATCAGGATGTTAATAAACCATCTTATCCACTGACGGACGGACGATCTACACCAACTTCTGTTATTATAAACATAAAGAAAATATATGGTTTATTGGGTCTACGAGATTTACAAACTGAAATATATTTTCTGCACAGTGGTGTGAAAGGTATAAAAAGTATACTATTAATTTAAAAAAATTTCAAATTACATATATAAAATGAAAAAAAATTTAACATTGTACACATCCATATCCCAAGAAAAGTGTATTTTTTATATCTTTGGTTAGGTTTTTTTTTAAATTAAAATCTACATATAATGATTTTGAAAATGGAGAATTCATTAGCCCCTTTTTAAACTCTTTCTTTTAACTCAATCTCTCTGTCTGTCGTGGGGCAACCCCATTCCCCCTTATACAATTGATCTGAAACTTGGCCCATAGTCTTGTTGTGACTGAAGATTAATTTTGGGGTAGTCACGCATTGTCATGCACAGTGACGGAGTGATTAAAACCCCACTTCCCCTCATCCGATGGATCTGGAATTTTGTTCATAGATTTGTTGTGGCCAAAGATTAATTTTAAGATAGTTATAATTTTTATTACTACAGCAAATTACTTACAAAAGTTTTATATTAGTCTGTATTATACTATCTGTATATATTTTATTCTGAAAAGTAACTTTTTTTTAAATACAATGCTAAAATACTATTGTGATAGCAAACACGGGGTCAGCGCAGAGTTGCACTCAATTTGTATCATGAAGACACACAATTATATAGAAATAGTTTAAGTTTTTAAAGAAGACTTTCTTTTGTAATTGTAATTACAAATGGGAAGTCTACCAGATTAGAAGTATATTAGAGTTGTAATCTAGTTTGAAATTCATTTGCTCCCATCATAGACTACTATCAAATTTGGAGCATCAATATGTTTATTTTTATTAGCTATTCAAAGCATACAAAGCCTCATTAAATTTTGCAGAAGTGAAAAAAGTAAATGTCGAGTGATTATAAAACTATTACTAAAAGGAGACTGCACCGTCAATTCCATGCCTTTAATTTCCATTGAGGTCACTACAGCCGATAATGTCGAAAGATCCCACGGTATTGAGTTGGAGGTTAAAAGTGGATCCTGTGATTTCGATTTTAAATGAACATTTTTCCATATAAACGTGTACAGCAAAATGCAATAAATAAGGCCATACCTCATTCGCCATATTCTCCGCATTTAGCTCCAAAGAAAAAAAGCTTTAATCAAGCAAATGCATATTTTAAGGATACTGAGAGATAATGAAAATGGATAAAGAAATTAGGTAATCGATTTTTGAACTAATTAAATTTCTTGAAAAATATGTGCTTAACAGTGTTTATTACTTTACAGAAATACTTTTACATATTTTCAAGCTTTTACAAATTTTTATTTAAAACAAAAAAAAAAAAATAAATAAAAAATTCAAATTTATTGTGTCATAGTTTTTTTCGCGTTTAAAGCCGCATCGTATTGAACAAACTGCGCTGTTTTACATTGTAAACTCCCTATGGATTGTCGTCCTATTGTTATTTGTTGTGGTCGCCATAGTATGAAGAATGGAGTATGGAAAACTATAATCGTGTTTAAAACATTTTATGGTTGTTCGCCTATGTACAAAATATTTTTGGTCTGTTTTACCGTTGCTTTACCTATAAACCCATAAATATATTATTGTACATAACCAAATAATAGTAATGATCTAACTGCTTTTTTTTGCCCCTTTCAAATGAAACGGGTCGACAATAGATGAACGTAAGATAACGTAATATGTATTCGGAGTTGCCACTATGTATGTATGTTGATGTTGATGTTGTCAAGCACTGTGCCAGCAGCGTTGCCAATTTAGCCTTTTTACGGCTAGATCTAGCGGTTTTGCAACCCCATCTGGCCGTGAAATTTTGCAAAAGCGGGTAGCCGTTTTTTTGGCCTTTTTTATTTATTTTCTGGCCGCTTAATAGCGGGAAAAAATGCAACCGTTCTTTTAAAAAAGTTTTAAAGAAAAACAACACTGCCAAATATTTTTTCAACCTTGTGCGTCGCTTTTCTTTTTTTTTTGTTTACAATAAAAATGAAAAAAATAATTTATAATCACCAATTCAGAAAAGAATGGTTAAACAACCCGAAACTCAAAGAGTGGATAAGAGAGGACGATAATGATAAATATGCTGCAATATGCGCATATTGCAAATGTTCCCTTGGTGCAAAATTGTGCGATTTAATTTCGCACGCAAACACCAAAAAGCACAAAGCTTCAGCTGGCGGCTACCGCCAAATAAGTAAAATTCCTTTCAGGGAAGTATCGACGAAAGCTGCGGAGCATGAAGCTGCACTGGCGCTTTATGTTTGTCAGCATAGCGCTATAAAACCAATTGACCATTTAACCGTGCTCTGTAAAACGCAATTTAAAAGTAGTGAAACGTGCACACAGATGCGGCTGCACAGGACGAAGTGCACTGCAGTCATAAAAAATGTTCTGGCCCCACATTTTGTTGAAGCTTTGAGGATGAATATAGGAAGCTCGAAGTTTAGCTTGCTGCTAGATGAGGCTACTGATATAAGCGTCAATAAACTACTTGGTTAGTTTAAATTAATATTTGCATATTTATTAACACCAATTTAATCAAAATATTTTTGTATTTTTAGGTATTGTCATAATCTACTTCAGCAACTCAACAAAGTCTATCAACTCAACGTTTTTATCCTTAGCACCATTAGAAGCTGGCCATGCTGAAGCCATAGTCAAGTGCTTAAAAAATGAGTTAATCAAATTCAAGTTAAATTTTAAAAATCTGCTCGGTATCGGCACTGACAATGCGAATGTAATGATTGGTTCCAAAAATGGTGTTTTCGCTAAATTGAAGGAAGAATTGCCACAACTTATTTTAGGTTTTTAGCCATTTTCCAGCCTTTTTCCTTCTATGGGTTTTAGCCTTTTTCTGGCTTTTTTTTATGACCAATCTAGCCGATTTATTTTTTATGTGTTGGCATCACTGTGTGCCAGTAGGTATGATGAAGACGTTTTTTGTTTTTTAAGAAAATTTATATTTTTTGATAAAAAATACTTGTACTTAAAAAAGAAATCCGTTTGTTTATCGTTCGTTATTCAATGTCATCTCATCAGATCACATCACCTGGGGATTTTTGTTTGTTTGTCTGTACATATTGTAGCACTTGTAAGTATTCATACCACTCACTCGCCTTACCATTCGCACTGCAATGTAGTAAGTACGAGTAGTTGTTAATGTTTTGGGCATATTGCTGATACTCTCTTTGTATTGTCAACATTATCGTCATCATCATTATAATGATTGTCGTCAGCATTCTGAAGTCGCATTTAAAACTTGTCCTTTTTATTTTTGCTTTTGGTTTATAACAATGTATTTTTCACGTATGAAGATATACCGCATTACGGTGGTTTATGCTTAGAAAAAAAAGGAAATACTTTGCTATACGTACAATGTATGTAATTCTTTGAATTGTCTTCCACTCAAAGTTTATTTGCAGATGTATTTGTGGTTTTTAGTGTTTTTTTCTTTGTCGTTTGTATTACATCCTTTGTTTTCTGGATTTTCTAGTACTATATCACTTGTGTTAGATTTTATTTCTTTACATTTGCGCGTATAAAACAAAAAATTTCCCAAAGGTGCAATATGTTTGTTTTCGTTGGTGTGTTTCTAAGGGATTAAAACAAACTGTTCAGTAAATCGTGAAATATGTTTTCGACATATGTATGTACATACATTACTTATACAAAGGAATTTAAAATAAAATTCTAACTTGCCACCTGAATTTTTGTTGAAAACAATGATGATTTAAACAAATGCCATGTTAAATGACATGAAGATAAATTGACCTGTAGTTACCTGCATAGGATAACAAACATTCCTTTAAATCTTCTTATTTAAATATAACCTAAAAAAATTCTAAGTTATGTATATTTATATATTAGCACATAGAGATATGGAGTAAACATACACACAGAAATAGAATTGGTGGGAATTCGGTTACCACTTGAATATTTATTCGGTAAGAAATAAGAATTTAATTACAAAAAGGGAAAAAAATTTTAGGTCTTACTAGCTAAATAAAAATAAATGAAACAACATAAAATTGACCAAACAACCATCTAAATAAGAATTTTTATTTTAATTCGTAATTATTTTTTCTTCACTAGAAATAATATAAATATTAATAAACATTCTTTTAAAATGAAATTACTATCGATATCAAAAATATTTAATTTTAGTAATCAAGGTCTTTATACAAATTAAATTAAATAATTCGATTGATGCAACTAAATTGAATGCAGTAAAAAAATGCTTATTATATCAGAACGTCATATTTTAACAAGAGAATATAAAATCAGATATTGTGATATATTGTTGGTCAAAGAAGATTGATTGTGATGCCATAATTAAAGTAATCAAACGATTTTTGGTGGATAATTGCCAATAGTTAAAATCGACTGCTGCAGCGTACTCGATACTGATAACGAATAATGTGCCATTAAAATAAATAAATTTCATTTTGTTATTTGATACTGGTGGTTTTCAATCATATTCTTCCATTTTCAGTAGATTTTCTTGGGGTGCCGATAACCGGCCACATTTTTGTAAATGGCAAAACGAAAAACGTTTTCCAATGGACAGAATGAACTCAATTCATTCACCAGTTATTAGCGTAAGTATGTAACTTTCCATTTGTATGCATGTGTCCATATATTATGCAATTGGACAAAAATTATGAGACAAAAATAAAAGGGTACCGACAACCGACCACTTTCCCCTGTTTGAAATTATTTTTTGGCTGTAACAAAGGAGCTGTAAACTTTTTGATGTGTAAACATCTATGCGATCAGGGGGGGTAAAAATCACAAACTCTCTTACGGAAGCGGAACTATTTACGGAAATGGAAGCTACAATTATTTAGCTGATTCATCAACCAACAGAAAGCGCCATGAATGTATAGCATACAACTGCAACCATCAAGTATGACAAACATAACAGTTGCTTGCTATACACATGTAGATAGCGCTTACTGCTTGAATAGATGTTTTTATTCACAAACCACAATGATTTCCAGAATTGTACCAAAATATTTCGGTATTTTGTTTAGTTTTATTTGAGTTCTAAAGAAAACCGCTTCTTTACTCTATTTGGAAATGTTTTTTCTGTTTTTTCTTTTTTCAATATAGTAATATTGACACGATTATATGTTGACAACTTTCATTAATAAACATTTTTAGTAGTTATTACTATTTTTCATAATAAAACAAAATTTTTTTAAATAATACAATAATACAATAAATCTATAATATTAATAGCCTAGGCAAAAGTAAGTGTTTGGAGATAAAATGAAGGCACACTTTATTGGAAGTGTTTGGAGACAAAATGAAGTGTAAGGAGATTAAATCAGGGAGCGAATAGCGTTATAAAAACGTTTTTTTCTAAAACGGGCCTAATTTCGGTATTCCATATAGAATGTTGCTATTTTATTAAACATTTATTTTTATAAAAATTCATAATTAATTTTCTCAATCATTTAAAGTTATTCGTAACACTACAACTTATTATATATATATTTAACAATTATCACTGCATTTAATATTATTTTTAATAAATAAATAAAATAATAAACACATGTAACCGTTAATAATAGAGTTTAAAAAGGTTTTTAGTAAAATCACGTGATTTTAAACCAATTTCACACTTTACAAATATCTGGGGTCGAATCGTCGCATTCATTATCGAAATTTTTCAATCGAAGTTATTTTTTTATTTTCCCAAATAATATACAAAGCGTAATTTAACTCTGTCACAGATAGCAAGTTATTATCCATAGTTAATAGTAAAAGTGGAACGAGGCCTGACGATTGTCCGTCTTCTTTAAATAATAAACCAAAATATGCAATTTCGACTGATTTTATTCGATATTGAATGCGACGATTTGCCCCTTGCATATTTTTTTATGATACGATTTTCCTATGCGTTTTCTTATTTGGAAAACGTTCTTATATTTTGCAGTATGGCAGTATTTTGGTATTAAAATTAGTAAAGCCACAAACCTTTAGTGGCAAGTCAAAAAACAGATCTGTCGAAAAAGTTTTAACGACTCTGTTTTAGTTGAAGCTGCAGCCATTTGACAAGCCTATGAAGTTTTTTTTTATTGTCATCATTATTGTTTTGGATCGCAGTTGCTATTCCGTTTTTGTCTTCATTTTTCTATACTTAAAACAAAAACACAGAGAACTGATAAACATTCCATATTTCTGTATGGACAAAAAATCATATGTGAACATTTCCCTGGATGGAGAAAATGCCGCAGACTTTTATGCTATATTTGCACACACACATTTTCCTATCTGAAAACATTCAGGTTGGAAACATAAAATATCAAAATAATTTGATTTTTGACGAACCAAAATTGAAACATAAATTTGGACATGAAACATTACTACACACGATGGAACATTCAGGTTGGAAACATAAAATATCAAAATAATTTGATTTTTTACGAACCAAAATTGAAACATAAATTTGGACATGAAACATTACTACACACGATGGATCCTTACGGGAAACATGCCGGTCATTTGTATGGGGACTAGGTCTGAACATGGACCGATTCTCACCAATTTCAATATCGTTCAGCACAACGTTAATAAAAAATGCTTTAATTTTTAGATGTTTACACATCTTCCTTGTGATCGGACTCACATGATTTTTTTATGTATTGATGTTTATGGCCAAAAGAAAAATCAAATTCTGTTGGACATACCAAACCTAAAGGAATTTAAAATTTATTTGTCATTTTGTGCAAAAAAGTATATTAAAACAAATGAGAAAATTGTAGTTGGTCCAGACCTACCATATGATACCATATAGCATGCGGTTAGAGACCATATCTCTTCGGTACAACTAATTGGATATATAAAATAAGCATAAACCAAATTTGAGTGGCATTGTTATTAATTTTGTTGCCTTCGAATATGAAAAAGTTCATATTGGATGCTATATTTCTATGGGGACTAGGCCAAAAATTGGACCGATCTTGATCATATTTGGTAAGGTCACTTATTTTTTTTTGGAAAAATATCTAAATACCAAATTTGAGAAAAACTTGTGCAATATTTCTGTTTATTGATAGATTTAAGTGAATATATATGTATGTATTAGGGCGGGTCGATTTGACAATCGCCCAAGTGACAAGGAAAATCGTATTTAAAATAAGAAACTTTGCCCCAGGAACCATACTTCTAAAACGGATTCTGATATCCCGACTTTTGGCCTGTCTGTCTGTCTCACTTTGACCCATTTAGAGTGCCCCAATCGAGTCCAAATGTATGATCGACCCCTACTAACTTTGGAGGGCCGACCCACCCATGCCAGTGGCACACACTGGAACCCCCTGGGGAGTTCCCCATACAAACATTTCAAAAAATCACCATTTTTGTTTAGAATTGGGCTGACTATGATTTAATATTAAAATTAACACTCATACGTATACGTATCTTCTACTCTGATAATAAATAATAGTCATACGCCTTGACTATGTTACGTTATTCAAAAAGATCGATCGGATGGGGGGTAAATAACTTTTAGATCACTCCGTGACTATGCGTGACTCTGCGTGACTACCCAAAAATTAATCTGTAGTCACAACAAGATTATGGGCCAAGTTTCAGATCAATTGCATGTGGGGGAATGGGGTTGCCCCACGGCAGACAGACAGGTCAAAAGTTGGGACATCAGAATTCGTTTTAGACGTATGGTTCCTTGGGCCAAGTTTCTTATTTTGATCCCTAGAATATGATTTTCCTTGTCACTTGAGCGATTTTTTTTGCCTCTCTACAAATCGACCCGCCCTAGTATGTATACACACAGAAAAAAAATTTACCAGCCGAATTGTTCTAAAGCCTAACATTTTCGAATGTATTAATGGAAATTTCATAGCAATATTTCATTTTCTATTGTGATAAAATATTTACGGTTAAGGCAATAGAATTGTAATCATCGTGAACCCGAAAATCGATTATTGCAATACGGTTGGTAATAAATTCGGTAGCCACAATGGATCTGTTTTCTGTGTGTTTTTCGCTGTTCTTAATTTTTTTTTTTTGGAAAAAACTTATACGAAGAACATTTTTTCATACATTTGAGTGAAAAATAGCTCATCATTTCGAGTAGTAGTTCCACTTCATAGTTTTTATCATAATGCTTCAGCTTAGCTGATTCAAAAATATATAAAAACAAGTAAGAAAATTATAGTCGGCCTAGACGGACCATACGATACCCTATGCCATGCGTTTCGAGACCCTATCTCTAAGGCCCAACTCATTGGATATAGAAAATAAGAATAAACCAAATTTGAGTGTCATTGTTATTAACTTTTGTGGCTGCAAATATGAAAAGTTCATATCGGGTTATATATTTCTATGGGGACTAGATCGAAAAATGGACCGATCCTGACCATATTTAATATCCTGACCAAATTTGAAAAAAATCTGTGCAATATTTTTATTTTTGTTAGATTTAAGTGAAGATTTGGGGCCTACAACTAAGAATTTTCCTATAGGGATTATTACACATACAAACACAATTTGACTGAGATCTATATGATAATTTGGATCTTATGGCAATTTTGGTCGATTTCATAGGAGTAACTTGTATCGGGAATAGGTCTAAGCATGGACCAAATTATACTAATTTCGATAGCGTTTATCCTGTGACCGATAAAATTTCATGTACCAAATTTCATCAAAATATATTCATATTTGCGACCTGTAGTTTGATTATAAGGTTCACATGAACACACAGATGGACAGACGTGATTCTGAGTCAATCGGTATAATAAGAGATGGGTCTAGGTCAAATATTTTTGGTAGTTACAAACAGCAGCACAAAGTCATTATACCCAAACCACATAGTGTTATAGGGTATAATCATACCATACTTTTGTATGGAAAGTGGATGAGCTGCTACGAGTAGTAGTTTGCCTATGCCAGTAAGACAGTCGGATTCCAAGATGATATTCTTGGTACACGAACGATTCCAGAAAGTATGAATTTGCTATACTAAGGACTTACACTTATGCTTTCAACATGCAAAATATTAGTGTTTACTATTCGAGCTACTCGTTCTACTCGAGCAACTCGAGCTTGACCTTAGGCTCTAGTACTTAACAACGCTAAATTTTAAAATAGTTTAGAAGAGTCGGAAAAATGCTTATATTTAATTATAACTGCTCTGGAGAGAACTATAAATCTGGGATTTGTGCAATTGGTGGTAATGAGACCCGAACCTGCATCGGCCATGGGACGAATGCAATTGAGATGATACAATGACCCTACGAGATCGACTTTAATTGCCATAAGATCCAAATTATCACATAGATGTCGGTAAAATTGATTTTGTGTATGTTTTTAATCAGTAGTATAAAAATAATCCCTATAGGATAATTCTTAGTCAATGCCCCCATATAGAGCTGCTTCCCGATTTTCACTTAAACCTATCAAAAACGAAAATATTGTACAGAATTTTCTGAAATTATGTTTTGTAAAAAACAAGCGACTTTATGGTCACTATCGGTCATTTTTTTGACCTAGTCCCCAAATGAATATAGCATTACAACTTTTCTCAGATCTGGAGACAAAAGAATTAATAGTAATGCCACTCAAATTTTTTATATGCTTATTTTCTATACCCAATTAGTTGGACCTAAGACTAATTCTCAAAACGCATGGTATAGGATATCGCATAAACGGTCTACAACGACTATAATTTTCTTAATTGATTTTTTGTTTGTTTTGTTAATGTTTTACAAACACAACAGCGATGGACGACTGACATGTGATATAAATAATTTAAAATATATTTAAGGTAATATTCTTCTTACCAATCCAATTGGGTGATTGCTTTAATTTACCTGCAACGAAAAAGTAAAATATTGCATTTAAATAAATATAAATAAAAATTATACATTAAATTTTACTTCTATAATAGGCGCAATGATTGTATATCAAAGTCTTGGAAAATTTTGTACATATACACACATACGCACTTTCGTCTGTGTAATTAAATACAAAATATATTTAGTATAGTAAACATTTTTAGAAATTTATTAACAGATTATTTTTTAAATTTCTTAATTACGAGTTCATGTTTAGTATTGTTATTAAATGTGTTATTATCCTTATAAACGTGATAATGAAATCACTAATTTTTAATTTATTTAATCAAGAGAATAACAAATAGATATTACGAAAAAGAAAAACATTTAAGGACGCATGAAAACTCATCCTTAAAATGTGCAGCTTATAGTGGAAATAAAAACAAGAATTTTTGCGAATACAATAAGTATGAATTATACTAAAAATTTTACTGCAATTACAATAAAATAAATCACAAGACCATCTGTCCCATTAACTTTGGAGTTTATATAAATATACAGACAATACATTTTTTTTTGATATATTCGTTTTGAATAATGTGATACATGAAATTGATTTTGAATGCTTTAGTATTAATTCAATAATAATTCTTCTGATGAAAGAATTCATCATTATCATAATTTCATGATTATTCAAACCAAGGGTCCGGGATTAAAATATCTAAAGATTCTATAGGTATTAAAATAGAAACACGGAATTTATTGCAACAACAACTACTGATAAATGGGTTTCTTCAATGTATGAGGTATTCCAAACTATAGAGAAAAAAATGTACATTATATCATCATTGGAAAACAGAGCTAAAGCTCTAAGACAGGTACTCGAGCAGCATGAAAAATTATTACTTGGAAATCTTTAACAAAATTTAGTTCATTTTAGATCATTTCTATGAAAGTTAAGCAGCCGGTAAAATACATCTTGAAAAAAAAAATAATTCACACCCATACATGTTCCTAAAAAATTATTATAATGATTTTTTAATAAAAAAAAAATAACTTGAAACAAAGGTTTGCTTTTTGGTGATTAATATATTATGTAGATCTTAAGCCATCGAGATTTTCATTGTTGTTTTTTAATGATATTTTCATATAATTTTAAATACTTTTAATAGCTTTCTAACGACCCACAGTATCAGATCCTCAAAAATATTTATAAACAGGTAAGAAATTATAGTCGGTCTAGACCGACTACACGATACCCTATACCATGGTATAGAGACCCTATCTCTTCAGTCCAACTAATTGGATATAGAAAATAAGCATAAACCAAATTTGAGTGCCGTTGTTATTAATTTTTTTGGCTGCAGATATGAAAAAGTTCATATCGGGTGCTATATTTATATGGGGACTAGGTCGAAAAATCGGCCGATCCTGACCATACTTCGTAAAGTCACTTATATTTTGAAAAAATATATACAGACCAAATTTGAGAAAAATCTGTGCAACATTTTTGTTTTTTGATAGATTTAAGTGAAGATCGGGAAACAGCTCTATATGGGGCCTATGACTTAGAATTGTCGTATAGGGATTTTTTTTTTACTACAGATTAGTGGATACAACAAACACATACAAACCCAATTTGACTAAGATCTATGTGATAGTTTGGATCTTATAGCAATTTATGTTGATTTCATAGGGGTCATTTGTGTGGGGACTAGGTCTGAACATGGGCCGATTTTTACCAATTTCAATGGCATTCATCATGGCCGATAAAAGCTTGTATACCAAATTTCATCAAAATATATTCAAATTTGCGACCTGCAGTCTGATTACAAGGTTTACATGGACACACAGACGGACGGACGGACGGACGGACATCGCTAAATCGACACAAAAAGTGATTCTGAGTCGATCGGTATAATAAAAGATGGGTCTAGGTCAAATATTTTAGGTAGTTACAAACAGCAGCTCAAAGTCGTTATACCCAAACCATATAGTGGTATAGGGTATAAAAAACCAACCCATAAAAATCAAGTTTTTATTATATTCCCTTTATTTGTAAATTAATTTACCATCATGTAATTAAATAATTAATTAACTGAGAATAACTATGCAAAAAAAAAATGTTGTTAAAAAAATTTGTTACGTCATTTTTGTCGTCGCCACGAGTCCGTCTGCAAAGTTTTGTCGACAAGCAGACACTATGAGTTAATACAAAGAGAGTAAAAAAAATATATTTCTAATTAATAGATATAATAGCACTTCAAATATGATAGTACTTTTTCAATCGGTACTGCGAATATTGTTCTGGTAGCTGTCTCTACTAAAACATTTGAATATTGTATGAGTGTTGTCTTGTGTTGATGATTAGTAACTTTTTTGGTTTTTACCATTTTTTTTTCAAATCATTTTTAATTAAACATATTTTATGTAAGATGTGATTTTCAAAAATATATTGCAAAATATTGAGGAATCTTTTTAGAATTTTTTGGACTGACATATTTAAAATTTTTAAATTTCGAATTTTCTGCTTAACAACAGTCTCATATAAATTATTAATGGATTTGTTTAAATGAATTGCAAATTTTGTTGTATTAAAGAAGCATTATCAAAATCACTCAATAGGGCGAAGTTATGGAAAATTTGGATGATTATGTTCCGTAGGTACAAAGCTATAAAAAAAGCGTACTACAATATCAGCTAGCCAAGGCTGGTTAGAAAAGAGTAGGACTGTTTTTTTATGTGTATACGCTCAGGGGGTAAAAATCTATTTCACAATACAATCACAAAACAGAATAATACAAAAACGGTACGAGTTATAAGTTCACTGGTGCAATAAAATTATTTCAGCTAATTCAACAACCCTCAAGAGTAACACTATTACAAATATAACAATATCGAAGTATAACAACTAATTCAATAACCAAACAGTGTAACACAATCACAAATATAACAATATAAAAGTATAACAGCTAATTAAACTAGGATAAATGCATAACAACTCCAAATTGAAAAAAAAATGCTAAAAGCACAAGTACTTTCAACTTAAAAAAAGTCTTGAATTACTAGATGCTCACACATCACCCCTGTGAGCAGACTCACATAGTTTTTTTTTTATATTTTTACTGCACGGGCATATGTATGTGCAAATATCTGGCTAGATCACAAACTTATTTCCAAATTTCAAAAGCGTTATGTAATTTCATTTGTCGTTGTCATCACTTCTCACGCCCTGAAAAGTAAGCTATGAAATAGGTCTAATTAATCATATTAATTCATTCTCTAAAGCGAATAAATACTTAATATATAAACATTATTGTCCAAATTCTGATAAAAAAAAATATAATCGAGATTCATTGCTTTTTAAATTTTAGCCTTAGATGAAATATTCATATTTTCAGGATTTTTGATTCCCTATATCCAACACCATCTTGTACCCTCCACAACACTCTAAATAGGGTATATATTAGTTTTTCATTATGTTTGTAAGGAATAGAAAATTTATTTGCGACCCCTAGAAAGTATAGACATTCTTCATACTTATAACAGCTCGACTCGATTTAGTGAGGTCCGCCTGTCTGTTCAAATCAAGCTCTCACACTAAATACACCATTTACTATGTAAAATTATTTCGAGCAGGTTAGAATTGAGTTTTAATACTCTAGGTCCAATATCCGAGTAATCGACGTACGAAAGTGTAATTCACTTATCTCACTTAGTTCACTTATCTCAGAAGAACACTTCCCAATGCAATATCTATAGTAAACTGTGACAAAACCAACACTGAGCCGATTCTCACATGCGTCCATAGGTTAGTTACTCTACTGTTATTGGTAACCACCGTCGTCAGTGTTTGAGCAGGGACCAGAAGCTTCAAAATTGACTCTGAAGCCCCTGCCCATATCTGGGAGTTGTGTTCCATCTTAGGTCATTTTAGGTGGTATAAACAGTAACTCTTACACCATATAAGAAATTTATTCACTTGAAATGTTTTTCGACAAATGAAATATGTGTTTATACCAACGGATATCACATAATATTTTCACACTCAGATTAGCAGCAATAACATCAAAGAATAGCAATAACATCAAAGGAATATATTGTTCTCGTCTTCAAAAAATAAATAAGAAAAACTACAGAAGAAAGGACAATGTATTGCGGTGCCCTGTTTTCAACTGAGACACTCTCAACTAAAACAACACATATAGAAGTCATTACCAATAAAAAAAAAAAAAAATAACAAAAATCGGTTTTGTCAAGAGTGCGCCATGCCACACCCGATGGAAGGCCTTAAATTTGCTTTAAACGAATCGGAGAATCGAAAAAATGGTAACTCTATGTAAAAAAAGGTGAGTGTGTACCTGGAGTTTGTTATATGAGGCCGCACCAAGAACTATCTGACTTGACTTATTATGGCAACCATATAAAACAAATGTTTTAAGTTTCAAGGCGCCACGTTGTAAAGTAACGATCTCAGTGAATTTGTTATCATGGAAAAAATTGGACAGGATTATGTTATTCACTACTTTCATTTCAAAGGTCTCAGTTCAACTAATATTAAAGTCGAGCTAGATGCTACACTGGAGGAGTCTGCTCCCTCTCTTATGACTACAATATTTTGGATGGCAGAGTTTAAACGTGGCCGTACGAGTTTCCAAGCCGAGCACCATAATGGTCGATTAATTGAGGTGGCCACGGCAGAAGTACAAAATGATGATGGATGATCGCCGGCTGGATGAGCGTGAGCTCAACTAGTTATTAAAAAACGTGCTGTACATGATATATTGAGAAAGCTGTCCACAAGATGGGTGCCGCGTTTGCTCACAATAGAAAGAAGTCATCATCGCAAAGATGTTTCAATAGAGTGTTTTGCAATAATTCACACCTGAGACAAAGGAGCTGTCAAAACAGTGGACTGAAGTGTGAGAACCGTCTCCAAAGGAAGCGAATAGAGCTCCATCTATAGGCAATGTTATTGCGTCCATTTTTTTTGTGGCGCTCGTGGGATATCTTTTTTTTTTGATAATTATTTCCGAAAGAGAAAATCAATCAATATTGCAGCGTTTAAGTCATGAAATTATGGAAAAAAGGCCCCATTAGGCCTTTTGAAAAAGAACGTCTTCACACATCGACTATTGCGATATACGTATTTAGCCTCCTCGGATTATTTTCTATTTCTAAACGTGAAAAAAGACTTGGTGGTAATGAAGATGTGAAGTCTGGCTATTGGTGGGAAAAGTTTATCGAGATTAGAGGAGATTATGTCGAGAAATAAAAAAAAAATAAGACAAATTTGTTGTTTTTTTTTTTTTTTTTTTTTTTGAGAATATTGTGTATAGATATACGAGTACTATTGGACGAAGTAAAGATTAAGATTATTCATATTGTCTTCTGTTAGCACTATAATGATTGAGTTGTTATTTAATATTAAAATAACTGGTAATTTCATTTATTTATTTCCATATACTATAAAGATTTTAATAAAATAAAAACATTTTATAAAGTATAAAATTATTTTATATAATATCAATTAAAAATATCTGTATAAAAACAATTTTTGTTTTATATCCCCATTTTATATGTTATAACACAATCTGGAAAAATAACCTCTATTTGTAAACTAATATCTAGTAGTGAAAAAAATTAACGTTTCTCTATGTAAAATAAATATTTATGGGAGCCTTTTTCTCGTAAAGAGGTAACTCCATTTAATTAAAAAAACTATATATTAGAGAAACATGTAATTGAAAAAAATTTAAAATTAAAATTAAAAAAGAAACATATGACAAATATTAAAAAAAATTTAACAAATATATAATTTTTGGATTTTTTATACAATTTTCGGCCAAACTCTGAAACATAATAGAAATTTTCACATTAAAATTCATATATGTACGTACAAAATTTAAAATCATTTAGAATCAAATTTAGACCCATTTTTTATTACCTCGTTTCACTATGCAGCATGTTCGATCGCATGGGAAATATTGTTAGTATTGAGTCCCTGAGTCGCAAATAATACGTGTTTTTTCTTCACATATGCACTATCGAACTGCTTCAGTTGACTTTTCTTTGTACTTTTCGGAATGAAATATTTAATTTTAACTCTTCCTTCATCTTTTTGGTATAATTTAATTGATGTTTTAGTCAAAACTCAAACTCTAATCTTACATTTTCTGCCAAATAAATTATCAAACTTTCATTTGAATTTCTTTTTTTTATAAATTTTAAATACTTTTCTTACTCCTGGAAATAATTGGTTTTTTCTTTTGCAAGAGCGTTGCCTTAATTTTTTTTTAATTTTCGGAAAACAAAATTTTGGATTTCTGTGGAATTTTTGTAATTAATTGTCAATATCAACATTTTTCGAATGCTGAATTTCTAAATAATATTATCTCTTATTTTATATTAAATAATTGGGAAAAATATTTGAAATATTTGCCCGTTTTAAACACTGACCAACATTTGCTTAATTATTTGTTCTCATAGAAATTTTTTACTAATCTAACCTTTTTTTTATAACAGTCCCCAAAAAATATATTATATTCACTTTATACGTTCACAAAAATGATACCAAATTTGTTGAGAACTGACAATTTTAAAACTTAAGAATTTTTCGCGGAACTCATAGTTACGATATAATTATTTCACTTGTGTTTTCAAACATTAAACAACTTTTAAGTTATTTTGTTAGGTCAACACAGATATAATCTCCAAAAAATACACATATAGTTTTTTAAATTTAAGATTAAATCGTTTAGTAAATGTCATTTGTAAATGAACAAGTTATCACGAATTATAGCGCATGCGAAAGAGTTTATAATAAATTCATGAAAATTATTAAATCGGAATATCATAGATGTTTTGCTCTCAATATGAAAAACAAGATAAATGATATAATTCCAAGTAAATTTACTTTAAAATAAGCTATACTCACGAATATTTAATTAATAAGAATTCAATTAAATTTACTTAAATAATAGTTATTTGATTATTGCGGTATATCACCGCACCTTTGTGTATAAATATAGATTACTCGTATCATTAAATTAAAAAAAAAAAAAATAATTCAATTTAAGTCATATAAAATATGTAAAATATGCATACAAATTATACGCACAGTAAGACAAAGCAACCAATTAAATGCTCAACCCTTCAACACTCACATGAAGTTCGTTACTTAAGTCTTATGTTTTGTTAAATGAGTTAATAATTAAGAAAACATAACAACAGTAGTTGAAATCTCTTGTTGCATAAAATTGAATTGTATATATATATATATATATTATATATGAATCAACAGTTATTTTAAATTGAATTTTAATTAAAACTCATTAGATTTATTACTTTTTTTTGTTACATTTTTTTTCTTTTTGTTAACAATAGTGCAGGAGTAATAATTTTCTAATACAATTTTTCAAATATTACGGTTTATTGAAGAAAAAATAAACAAAACAAAACAAAACAATATTTATGCAATAAACTAGTTATTGAATTAAGACCAACATTTGTAACTTTTTTCAGAGCGTTTATTAATAAATATTTTTTTTTTACTTCTTTTTCATGCAGCACGTACCAAAACCTCAAAAATCTACTCAACTCAAAAACATACATACACCAAATCTAATCAAGCCAGTCAAGAACTTGTAGAGTGTAATAATAGTTTTGGTTTTTCAAGCCAGGCAGCATGGCAAATATAACTGGTTATTTCTAAATTGCCTTCGAAGACTTTAAGTTCAAGCCAAAAGTTATGGTTATGTCAGTATTTTGAATTTAATTATACTTTAACATGATCCTAAGACTGCAGTAGCCATCAGAAAAAAAAAATTTTTTTTTAAAAAATGAACCACTGCCGACCATCGTCATCTTGTTCTCCTATACACGCATGTTATGTTTGAATTTGAAATTGCAATGATCACACACACTGATCATTGCGGAGACTGAAAGTCGTGTTAAATTGTATAAACAACAAATTTATATGTTTGAAAAGAAATTATTTTTTTCTATTAAGTTTTTATAGTTTTGCCGTTTATAACTTTGAACAAAAAAGTTCTCGTAAAAATATACATATATCATTACAATAGTGACAACAACAAGATTCTTGTAACCAAAAAAAAAAAGTGCCATGCCGCAAACTAGCCAAACTAGAAAAAATGTTAGTAACATTTAGAAGTAAGTTGAAGTAACAAACACAAAAACAACAAGGCAACCAACAACTGCATGCAACAAAATAACCAAGTTTAGTTACTCAACTGCATTGTCAAAGCCAAAGTTATAGCCATAAGCCATAGCTAAATGATGTCGCATAGGAATACATAAGTATATTAACACACACACAGTGTGTGTGTGTCACACACACACAGACACACACTGTTCTACAGTACCAGGCCAACTAATTAGTACGTCAGATTCAATGCAATGATTGTACATCATATTAAAAGTAAATATGTTAAGTCAGAAAATTTATTTGCGCAGAAGTTTCGACGATAAAATATAATATCTGATTTTGATATTTACAGAATATGATAAAAAGTCTACATCATGGGATTAGAGTATACATTTCTAAGGCCCTTGGTCACTAAATAAGAGTCTAAAATCAGAATTCTCCCCCCTCCCCCATCAAGTTGTGTATTGCATATATTTTTTTTACACAAACCTCTTTAAGGCATATTCAAATATGAATTTGAGTGTTAGAATGGACGTTTTCTCCTCCTTCGTTTAAGATATTTAGCTTTCTTATAGACCACCGAACAGGGTTCAGAAAATTGTGGGAATTTTTGTCGATAATCAGGTGACACTTCTCTCCCTTAACTCCCTCATTTCAGTGGAAGGCAGAACTGTCAAAGCTAATCCGTTTCTCTTCGGTTACTCTAATATGGATGCCCTGCCATATGGATTTTTACGGAAATGCACAGCCAGATGAGCTGGCAAAGACAGATTCGGCTCTTGATATTATCAATAAAGGAATTTTTCTATTAAGAGCAGAGAATAGATGGTAGATTATAGCGGATAATTTAATCAGAGCTCTGAACTCCTATATTACATCGGTTGTTAGACAAATCCTAGCCTAAAAATGAAAAAAAAATAGAAGCCAAAAGTGTGGTTTTTTTAAGAATAATCATAAAATGGTGTAGCAATTTTCATGTCAAATTAGTATTTAGCATGCTAAATATATATTATGATCTAAGGATCGGGAGTTTTTTGGAATACATGTCATACAAAGTAATTTTTACGAATGTTTCCATCGATAAGAAATATGATGGCTGAAAAAAAGTCAAAAATTTTTTGAAAGGAAAGAGTAACACTATCAGCGGCTCTGGGTAAAAGAAATAGTTCTCGATGAAGTAAGGGCCTATATGTATATAGCACAAAAAGAGATTTTTGTATTTTAAGAAATCAAAATTTCACCAAATGCAATGAAGAATGATTTCTCATTCAGTTGCAGCCTATTATAGACCTTTAGATATTTATATCTGGTTCCCAGGCTTCGGATAAAATTATTGAACTTTCGTAGGAGATTTGAAACAAAACTGATGGCTGAAAAGGATATGATGAAGAGAGATTTTATGAATTTTAAATAAGAAATAAAATTATACAAAAAGATGTCTAAATGTTAAAGCATTACACCATAATATACCGTCCATCAGACAGTATAGAATAAACAATACCAAAATGATTAAAATAATTAAATGAATTTCAAAATCTTATATAAAGCGTCGATATCTGCAGACTTGTATCTAAGGAATCACGTTGTCTTTAAGACATAATTTCCAGCTGGAATACTATCAGCGGTATAGCATTCCCTTTTATTGATATTCGTCCGACCGTCTATCCGTCTGCCAGTGTGTTCAAGTTAAGCTTGCACCTTTATGACAGATCGCAAATGGATGAAATATTAACTGAAAGTAATTTGGTTCATAATTTTTAGCCGCTACATAGATGATCGCCCGAGCCAAACACCCCTTATGAGATTGACTAAAATTATGCTAAGATCAAGGTTTTTACTTGGTCTATATGTCTGTTTAACATAATATGTCCATAGATCAACGCCGTTAAAATATACATATTAGTATATATAAAATTTAATAATTGCTACACCGAAAAACTAAAAAACTAAATGTTTTTTTAAATCAATTTTTGTTTGGAAAAACTAACAATATAAAAATAATTCATATGAAGTTGACACAAAAAAAAACTTTATTAGTAGATGATATGAAAGTTAAGAGAAATAAAAAGAAGATTTTTAATATTGTCATTATTTCAGTGTGAACCGTGTCTAATTACTTCCTGTAAGCGTTTTTCAAATTGCTGAGTAAACGAAAAATATATTTTCATTTCGTAAACTTCCAATACGAGAAGTAGAATTCACAATTCACATAAGTTAATTTAAAATAAAATATATACTCGTATGTATCAACAACAATTTTTAATGCTTAAGTGCTCTTCACGATAACCGAACTCCAAAACTAAATTTAAGATTTATTAGTGTTCAAATTAATTTTTGAATAGCATCTTTTTCAAATTAAAAAAATTTCGGAGAATTTTTGCTCAATATCTTTTGAATTTAATTTAGATCTTAATACAATACAAAGCTATTTAGCAACATGTTCGACATATCTAAACTCAAAATCTTCTATAACATTTTCAAATTCTACTCAGGAATTTTAAAGACTACAACTGGAATAGGATATTTTTCCAAATGATTCTTCTTGATTGACAAAGTAGGCGCAATTTTTTTTAATTCCTAAATTTCGAATCTATTAGGAACGTTTTATAAAACGTAGACAAAATTTCTATGAAAAAGTACAACTTGCTACAATTTTACAAATATTAATTCTTAGATGTTTTTATACGTATATGTTGTTATATATTATCAACATAATTTTTTCCAAAATAACTATGTCGAAATTTCAAAGGATATTGGGGACAAGGATTTGAAAGGACACTATTAATATTCCCTTATCCTGCTTTCTTGGATGCTGAAAGCGGTATCGTAGGATGTGCAAATATACTTAAATATACATTTTGAAAATTTTAAGATAATTTAAAACGAAACAAGATCACGAATTGAAAAACCTTTAAAGCAATTTATTCCATTTAATCTCTAGTTTCAGATATATATCATCCATTTCATATGTAACAAACTGTGTTTTTATTCCCTTGATGTTTTCATTTTAAAATTGTCAGATACGTGATGCGATTGTTCTGTTCGTGACAAAATGTAAAACCATATTCTCCACTAAATCTATGGGATTTTATTGAAAACATTTAATTTTGAATATCACTTATAGTTCCCTTTTAAAACAGTTTGTGGAAATTGCAATGCAACGACAACAATTCGCAATGTTGGGTGACTTGACCTGTCTGACACGTGACGGCTTTTCTTTACTTTTTCCTTTACTTTTTCGCATGACATCAAAGACTAGTATGTAATACATTAGGTATATAACGAATAAAGGTAGACAAAACAATCTGACCTAACGTATAGATGGCGGTAGTAGTTTGAAAAGAAAAATATTTTGTTGAAAAATGACAACCTTATAAAACAAACAGATGTTTTAAGTTTCAAGGCGCCACGATGTTAACCATTTTTGATGTGTAAACATCTATACGCGCAGGGGGGTAAATTTCAAAAACAGCGCAACATGTAAACTTAACATGTGAGATGTAAGATGTGAGCGTAACATGTGAGTCGTAAGACAAAATGTGATTGTATTGGTGAAAAAATTATGATATTATGATAACCTGTTTAAAAATTAAAAATGAAAAATAAGAAATGAAAAAAAAAATGATAAATAAAAAATGAAGGATGAAAAATGAAAAAAAAAAATTAAAATTAAAAATGAAAAACGAAAAATTAAAAATGAAAAATAAAAAATGAAATCTGAAAAATAAAAAATGAAAAATAAAAAAAGAAAAATGAAAAATTAAAAATTAAATATGAAAAACAAAAAATGAAAAATAAATTTCGAAACATGAAAAATAAAAAATAAAAAATGAAAAACGAAAAATGAAAAATAAAAAATGAAAAACGAAAAATGAAAAATAAAAAATGAAAAATGAAAAACGAAAAATGAAAAATGAAAAAAACATTAAAAATTAAAAATAAAAAATTAAGAATAAAAATGAAAAATGAAAAATAAAATATGAAAAATGATAAATAAAAATTAAAAACAAAATAAAAAGGAAAAATGAAACATAAAAATTAATAAATGAATAATAAAAAATTAAAACTAAAATATTAAAAATAAAAAATGAAAAATAAAAAATTAAGTATAAAAAATGAAAAATAAAAATAAAAAATGAAAAATAAAAAATGCTAAATAAAAAATTAAAATTAAAACATAAAAAATTAAAAAAAATTAAAAATGAAAAAAGAAAATTAAAAATTGGAAAATGAAAAATGAAAAGTGAAGAAAAAAATTAAAAACGAAAAATAAAAAATTAAAATGGAAATTAAAAATTAAAAAAAAAAATTTTAAATAAAAAATTAAAAGTTAAAAAAAAAAATGAAAAATGAAAAACGAAAAATGAAAAACGATAAATTAAAAATAAGAAATAAAGAACGAAAAATTAAAAACTAACTGGTTAAAATAATAAATAATAATAAATATTTTTATATTAAGAGGGCGCCTGCAGTTGATTGCTATAAGTGATACGCTTTCTGTTTGATATATAGAAAGTGCTATAACAAATCTTTAATTACTAGTTGTTAACACATCTCTCCTGCGATCGGACTTACATTTTTTTTGAGCCATCAAAAGTAAACAATCTCAGTGAATTTCTAAACATGGAAAAATTGGTCACCGTTATATAATTAAATTCTTGCTCTTAAAGTCTGTTCCTTCGTTTGCCAAGACGAACACTGTAGTGGTCGACCAATTGATGTGGCCACAAAGGAAACGGTTAGAAAGTTCATAAAATGGTATTAGATGATCGTTGGCTGAAGGTGCAAGTGTATATCCCATATTGATCGAAAACTGGGTATGGGAAAGCAAGATGGTTGCTACGTTTGCCCATAATAGAACAATAACAAAGCCAAGAATATGTTTGGCAATGTTTTACCGAGTCTTTGCATCCATTCGTAACTATGGATGAAACACTGATCCACCACTTCACGCCTGAGACAAAGGAGTAGTCAACAGGGTAGACTCAAATGAGAGAATTGTGTACAAAGAAGGTGAATACAGTTCCATCTGCAAACAAGGTTAATGTATCTGTTTTTGGGCTTAAGTCATGAAATTAAGGAAAAAAGCCGTAATTTGTGAAAAAGAAAGTATTGTTAAATCTAGACAATGTATTGCGATGCCCAAAATCCATGAATTAAAGTTCGAATTGCTTAATCACTCATCTTAGTCGGTGGTAAACGATTTTCCAGCAATGAAGAGGTGGATTCTGCGGTTGAAAGTTATTTTAGAGAGCTAGATAGTTCTTCCAATATACGGATTATCGAAGCTAATGAATATTGCTGGGAAAAATGTATTAAGGTTGAGAGAGATTATATAGTGAAGTAAAAACAAAAATTTTCCAAATTTTTTGTGTTTTCTTAGTCGGGTAGTTTATAATATAGGCATACACAATAGTTGAATTTATCCGTAGGTGATCGTTAATTGCTTCATCTGCTATTTGAAAAAGTATGATATGAATCAAAGTTAAAATTTTATCGCAGAAGTTTTAGACGTTTGATAACGTTTTGTTCAATAAAATGATACAATAAAATGAAAACGGCTTTCACCATAAAATTAAATTTACCATTGAAGAAGAAGAAAACAGTAGATTGCCTTATTTGGACACATTGGTTATAAGGAGAGGAAACAAAATAAAAATAGATTGGTACCAAAAACCCACGTCATCGGGGAGAATTATAAATTATTACTCTTGCCAACCCAAAAATATTATCATAAATACTGCAAATAATTTTATACGAAGAGTGCTAACGATTAGTGACAAGCAGTTTCATACGGACAACAAAAAGAAGATAAGAGACATTTTAAAGAAGAACTCATTCCCGGATAACATTATTACGAAACTTATAAATAATAACACGAATAACAAGATGAACAATGTAAGAGAAGAAACCACAAAAACATACAAATCTTTAACATACGTGCCAAAAATATCTGAAAGAATAGTAAAATCTGAAATATACAACAAAGAAAGATATAAAATAGCACCTAAAGCTGGCAACACACTTCGACAACTTTTCTCCAACACGAAGAGCAAAGTCAACAAATTAGACAAATCCAATCTAATTTATAGAATAGAATGTGAAGGGGACGATAACAATAAATGCGATCAGGTATATGTTGGTACAACCAAAAACAAGCTAAAAACTAGAATAGCAGGACATAAATCAGATCTTAAAAATAATTTAACCCAAAAAACGGCACTTGCGGCCCACTGTGCGGAGAAACACCACAAACCAAACTTTGAGAAAGTTAAAATTTTACAAACTGAGAACAACTACAAGAGACGCTTTACATTAGAAATGTTACACATTATTAACGTACCAAAACAAAGGAGAATAAATTACAAAACAGACACAGAAAACTGTGCTCATAGTTATAGGCATATAATTAGTAAAATAAAATAAGATTATTTAGTGCAATATAAAATGTTAATTCGTCCATACGCATTGGTATTTTGACTATTGTCACTCGCTTTTTGTAAGTTCATTTTTGTTATGAATTGTGTGTAAAGTTAATGTTTATTAATTACAGTTTTTGCTAATGTTTACTATTTGTGTTTATATCTTATAATTTAAGATTTCCGGAAGATGCCAACCGGAGGTTGGCGAAATATCGAAAATAAAATAAATTAATATAATTTAAAATACAGACCTCGAGCTTGAAATAATAATTTTTTTTTTAAATTAAAATGAGGAACATTATTTATTTACAGATCGACCTCAAATAGGGCGACTATCATTTAATTAGAATTGAAATAAAAATGTATTTAAATATTTTTTTTTATTTATTTGAGCTGCTTAACTAATCAATACATTACACCTCTAATTGGCTCCCCAGCCAAAATCCTATATGAAGCAAGTTTAAAAGAATAGTATAAAACTGTTAGATATACACCCTAAGAAACGAAGAACCCGAATCGTAAAAATATAATTCGAAATTTAAAACAAATTTCCATTAACTATTTGTGGTTGAAAAAAGTTATTTTTGGAAGAATTAATTCTAAGTGAAAATTAAATTGTCTGCCGAAGAAATATTTACTTAAAAGAATTCAAAGTATGTAACGTATTTTTTCCGGAGTCGTTCGTTTACTTAAGTTGTTGTGAATTGAACTACATAATACATCGCATTTAACTTTTTGTTCATTTTGTACTTTTTTTTAATTGAGGAAATATTATTAAAATGAATCTTGCTAAAATTTTAAATTCTCATTTTTTTGAATTCAAAGTATATTACTAAAAACGATGACGTACGTATGCACACAGCAGAGATTTACAAACATCTTTGTCGCTTAGCTTTTATTATTTAAAAATCGAAAATTTGTACTATTTTTGTCAAAAAAAAAAAAAAATATGTTAGTCAATAAAAACAATTTATTAGTAGTTTTTATCACTTTGCCAGTTGTTTGTTTGGTGTTATAATACAAATGAACAGTACCTTTGATTCAACTGAAAATGCAATTGTCGGGTTTGTAAATGTTTATCCATTTGATTTAGAATACATTTTCAATCCTTTATAACGCCAAATTGTTTCTAATGTTCAAAAGAAGAAACTAAGGAACAGAAAACAGTTCACATCGCTTCGGCAACAAATTAATTTTTATCTGAATTTCATGTATTGCAAACTTAGCATTTTCATTCTAATGCCTCGAAATCAGACCGTTTATACGCCTATATTTTTATATTCAGAAATGCTAACAAGTCTTGCTTAAGCTGTATGGAAAAAGCATTATTGTAAATTTTATCATACTATAAAAATTTTAAAAATAATTTTGTAATAGTATCTCTACAACAAATGCATATTTTATGGCATTTGCCATGAGTACACGTTTTTGTTTGCCATATTTTTCTATTACTGTCATTATCATCGTTAGAGTTTTATACTTTATCCATCATATATTTCATTTTGTTTTCTATTAAAGGTATTTCTAACAAACAAACAAAAAAAGAAAATAAAAAAAAAATAAATAAAAAATAAAAATACAATAATATTCTTGTATTTGATATCTATGTATGATATCTAACCATGTAGTTTAGACACAAATATGGTCACTAATCGCATTGCCGTCATTACTACAAACGCACTAGGTTTCCTTCAACGTATAAAGTTTGAAATTTTGTATTCCTGTTTTGGTATTTAAAGTATTAACACCCTATACCACTTTCTGGTCAGGTTATAATAGGTTTGATCTGATTTTTGTAACTATCAAAAATATTATACTCAGCATAGCTTTCTGAGCCAATTTAGCGATGTACGTCTGTCCGTCCGTTTTACTGTTTGTCTGTTTGAAGGCAATGTTAATTGATGCAATTATGTATCGAAGTTCGAGTGCCTAGCCCTCGAAGTTCGAGTGCAAATTCTAGGAAGTTTTATTTTTTCATTTAATAAATTCAACCCTTTTAATATCGATTATTGTTGTCGTTGGTTTTTGACCAACATTATTTTCAATTCAGCACAACTTTTATTGTGAATGAAGAAAACAAACCAATAAATACATCAACAAATTTTACGCACACATGGCATTCTGTAACTTCATGTATGTGTTAGTAGCAATTGTAAATGCATTTTACTCCAAAAAAATTTAAAAACTTAAAAATCTGTAAATCCGCTGGACAGCTGAAAAGATATACCTTTCAAATAAGGTCCGTTTGGTCAAAATCGGGAGAAAACTGTTTAACAAATCAGCGGTCACAAGAAATCGCCTTACCAATTAATATTATAGATTAGCTTTTGTCGGCCTATCATGAATGCCATTGTAATTGGTCAAAATCGGTACATTTTCAGACCTATTCCCCGTACAAATGACCTCGAGAAGACTGATTTAATATAGCTCTCAGTCAAATTTGGTTTATGTATATTTATTACTTCCTTTAATTAGTACATCGAAAATAAACCCTTTAGCATCATTTTTAATCATAGTCCCATATAAAGCTGTGGATTTTCCTTTTATTTGTTTTATATACGTTTTTGCTAAAAATAATTGACTTTACATAATATGGCCACTATGGGTTAATTTTTTCAACAAATTCCCCATATAGAAATAGTATCCACTATAAACTTTTTTCATTTTTGTGGGCACCCTTTCTATAAAGTCATTGTATAGGGTATCGTATAGTCAGTATTACTTGTTTTGTTGTTGTTTTTTGTTTATGTGCATTCTATAAACTCTTGGCAGTTAAGCTCTTATGTCGCCCTGTGTAATAGTTTTGTGATTACTATCTTTGCTTTTATGAAATATGCGTATAAAATAAAATTGCATTGTATTACACTAAGTAAAACAACATGGTATAACATGCCATAACAATGACTTTGACATTAGTAACGGAATTTTATAATGACAACTTTATATCGAAATAAAATTAAACTAACATGTTGTGAGGCAAAGAACAAAAAACAAGCCTCCCTCATTAGAAAGGTGTGGCAATGCAAGTAGAGCTACTTTCAGTAAGGAATTACTTTCAGTGTTAGTGTTGGAAAAGTAACTAAACATAAGAGGAATTCTTAATAAAATCTTATCTAAAGACAATCTTGACATTGTGACAAAACTGTAAAACTACTAGTGAACTAAGATCGACGTGAAAACAAGTTAACATTGGATACTTGACTTCATTTCCAGATATGATACGAATAATATATTTTGAGCAAAAACTTATAGTGTTTATTTTAGAGAACTCCCATTTTGAAAAATGACAAATACACACCCAATAACAAGTTTGGTTCTTAAGTCTTTTGTCTCTGCCTTGTCTACATTTCCAATATCATTTCAATTTCACGCTTAAATCCACTGATTAATGCTCACAACTATTCATAATGGAACAACAAAAAAATTGGAAATTTTACTAATCACATTTATTTTTGTTGCCTCAAGCTTTAGGAAATGCGTGGGGGTTCCTCTTAGTTAAAATGTGTATGTAATTTCAAAATTCATTGAACAAATTAAATATATAATGCTAAAAGAGTAAAAAAAAAAAATAAATAATAACAAAACGAAACTTTCCACAAAACCTAGCAAATTCATAAGTTTTTTTTTTACGAAATGTCCAGCTGTTATTGATGATGAAGTGTTGATTAAACGGCTCACTGACTGTTTGATGGATTTCTTTTACATTTGTATTGATGAAGCATAGTAAATGTTTTAAAAGAATTTACATAGGCGAAAAGAAAACGTTGGCATTTACCTTTTTATTTTTACCGGAGTTTAATATTATAATTTAAAAGTATTTGCTAAAATGATGTTTACTATAAAATAATTAGGTCATGGCAAAAAATTCTCTATTAACCAACCATATTATGCAAAATCATTTAATACTTAAAAGACGTAAATTTCATAAAATTTTTATTTATAGTTAAAACTCAGCATATTTTATTCTCTGGAAATATTTTATAATTTCATATTAACATATTCATTATAATACGTGTTCTTACGTCGTTTAATGTAGCTTTTGAAAAAGCGTAGTCTTAGTTAATTTTTAAAGTACACGTACTCTAATCGGACGCATAAGAAATTTTCGTTCTTTTTATACCCTATACCACTATGTGGTTTGGGTATAATGACTTTGTGCTGCTGTTTGTAACAACCAAAAATATTTGACCTAGACCCATCTTTAATTATACCGATTGAATCAGAATCACTTTCTGAGTTGATTTAACAATGTCCGTCTGTCCGTCCGTCTGTGTGTCCTTGTAAACCTTGTAATCAAACTGCAGGTCGCAAATATGAATATATTTTGATGAGATTTGGTATGTAAGCTTTTATCAGCCATGGGATGAACGCTATTGAAATTGGTGAGAATCGGTCCATGTTCAGACCTAGCCCCCATACAAATTACCCATATGAAATCGACATAAATTGCCATAAGATCCAAATTGTCATATAGATCTTACTCAAATTGGATTTGTATGCGTTCATTACATCCATTAATGAGTAGTCCAAAAATGATCCCTTTGACCCCATATAGAGCTGCTTCCCGATCTTCACTTAAATCTATTAAAAAACTAAAATATTGCACTGATTCTTCTCAAATTTTGTTCGTATATATTTTTGCAAAATACAAGAGACTTTACCAAACATGATCAGGATTGGTCCATTTTTGGACCTAGTCCCTCTATAGATATAGCATCCGATATGAACTTTTTCATATCTGCAGCCAACAAAATTAATAAAAATCCCACTCAAATTTGGTTTTTGCTTATTTTCTATGTCCAGTTAGTTGGGCCTAAGAGATAGGGTTTCTAAACGCATGGTATAGGGTATCGTATAGTCGGTCTAGACCGACTATAATTTTCTTACTTGTTGTATTTAAGTAATAGGTTTAAATACGAGATATGATTTTCTTAAAAAATATTATTGAGCCATTTTCTAAGAATTTTGAAAATTTGGAAAATAGGAGCGAAATAAAAATATTGTTTTAAATAAATACATTTATTAAATCGTTTTAATGTTTTATTGTGGGAAAAAAATTAATTATAGATTGGCCGACTAAATGAACGAACTTGACTATTATTCATGTATATGAATATATTGAATATGTTCAGATACTTGTTTAATCAATTCCAAGCCAAACTTTTAATGTCAGACCAAAAATTTGAACAATGTCTTAATATGAGCACATTCATTATATGCATTTTTAGCCAATAGAAACGGAATAGCTTCAATTTTTTTGGAAGTGCCTTTATTGAAATTTTGCCTTGCATTTAACAAATTTTGTTTTGTTTAGCTTTAAAAGCTGATATTGATAGAATTTTTATTTGAAAAATTAAAGAAAAATTGAGAAACAGAAAAACAACTAAGCAATATACTTTGTTTTTATCAATAATTCTCAAAAACTGTATTCGTTTATCAAAATTTTGCTTCGAATACAGTCTTTTTGACTTTGACTTTAGAAAATTTTACTGGCATTAAAACCAACCATATATATTGAAATTAGGTTTGAACAGATATTAGATACATTTATTTGAAGGTTATATATGTATGGTTTTTATAAATTATATAAAACTAGTATGCCTTGTCGTACTTGGGTATGACCTACCAGGACTTACTGACATGTATGTTTATACCTATACCACTGTGGTCAGGTCAGGCTCTATTGACCTTGTGCTGATATTTGTAAGTACCAACAATATTTCAGCTATACCCATCTTTTATTATGCCGACCCACGCAGAATCAATTTTCTGAGTCGACTTAGCAATGTCCGTCTTTGTGTCCATGTTAATCGTGTAATCAAATTATGGGTCGCCAATATGAATATATTTTATAGGGCAAGCGCTACTAAAATTGGTAAAAATCGGTGCATGTTTAGACCTACCCCCATACAAATGCCCTTATGAAATAGACTTAAATTGCCATAAGATCCAAATTATCACACAGATTTCGGTCAAATTTGGTTTGCGTGTATTTGTTACATCCGTTAATCAGAAGTCCAAAAATAAACCCTGTAGAACAATTCTTAGTCATAGCCCTCATATAAAGCTGCTTCCTGATATTCACTTTAACCTATCAAAAGCAAAAATATTGCACAGATTTTTCTGAAATTTGGTTCGTATATATTTTTACAAAAAAATTAGTGACTTTATAAATTATCTGGTACGCTTCGCTACACCCATCGTTACGAAATACAAAACTGGGACCCGTTTTGTAGAAAACTGTATTATTTATATTTGGCGATTTCTGATTTTGTCGATTTTTATCTTTGTGATTTTAGATTTTGGCGATTTTTGCCTATGGCGATTATTGTCTTTTTTGCGATTTTTTATTTTGGGCATTTTTGTTTTTTATGATTTTTGATTTTTACGTTTTTTGATTTGGGCGATTTGTGTTATTCGCGATTTTCGGTTTTGGTAATTTTAGATTTAGGCGATTTTTGATTTTGGCGACTTTTAGATATAGCGATTTTTATTTTAAGCGGTTTTTGATTTTGGCGATTTTGGTTTTTTGCGATTATTGGTATTCGCGATTTTCGGTTCTGGCGTTTTTTGATTTTGGTAATTCCGCCTATAGCGATTTTTGTTCTAACGATTTTTGTTATTCGTGATTTTTGGTTTTGGCAATTGTTGACTTTGACGATTTTTGTTTATTTTGTAATTTTTAATTTGTCGATTTATTTATTTTTTTTATTTTTGATTTTGGCGATTTTTGTAATTCGCGATTTTGTCTTTTGGCGATTTTTGATTTTGGTAATTCCGCCCATAGTTTCCACCGCTACTCACATTGTCAAATACTGTACTTGCCAAAAGTTTCATGACCTTCATTTTTGAACCGCATATTTTTTTATTGATTAATTCAACGACTCACATTAATAACTTATGAACTCAATTTTACAGAGCAATCTCGGTCTCGAGTTACATGATACTGAATAATTACTTTGTATGGAAGGTAACACGCCCACGTATCCTCTCCCGCCCATAGATAGATAGATTTAGAAAGAACAAAATAAAACAGTATGGGAATATATAATGCTAGACTTAACTGTTTAGAATATAATCACATAAAATGTATTCGCTGTGTTTTTAAGATTACGTCGTAAATGCTTAAAAGAGTAAATAAATTGTTCACAAACCTCCACAAATCATCTAGGCGGATGAAAAACAGTTACTTAAACATTTTTATGAGATGATATTAAACACATTTTTAATTACGAATAAAAATTGATCTATTGAATATGGTAGTCTATGAAACATTGCAATAAATTTCGCAGAGGGAGCCTTTGAGATTATTTAAAAATACATAAATTACTCGTTTTACTTATATTCCATTTCATTACCTAAAGGCCCTAACTTTATAATGGTTTATATCATTAATAGAGCCTTCATCGATTTATGGCTTTAAAAAAAAAAGAACTAATTAAATGTTAATGTGTTTATTTGCTTACAAAAAATGCATGTTTTTCTATTATGGAAAAATCTCTACAGGTACCGTCTTCCCAAGTGAGATGTTTCTGGCTTTAACATTTGAGCAACAAGAAATAGACATTTGTTTAATGATACCAAAAATAAACGAGGGCAGCCTGAAAAGTTTTATTTAAAACAATAGAAAACCACATGTTGATTGGACAAAAGCATTTTTTTTATATTATTATTTTTATGTAATCCAAATAATACAGAACGAGGCCCTATGCTCCTTATAGGAACTAAAGGAACCAATATATATCTATATATTTATATATATATATATATAAATAATACAGAATCACGAACCCTCTAAATTAGTCGTCTATTTTAGTCATTTGTTCTTAAGATTGGAAATATGTAATGGCGACAGGAAATAAATCTGAAAAATGCTTTGGGTGAAGAGCCAATTTACATTGAACTAGATACAAAGCGGGACATTTTTTTATAACATACTTATGAAATAATTCAAGAACTTGAGATAGTAGTCTGCAATAAAAGCTTTATGGCACGAAAACTGAAACTAACCACACTGCTCGTAGGCCTGACTTTAGGTGAGTGTGTTAAAGCGCTGACCAAAAAGTGCAAGTACGAGTATATGTGAAGGATCACGGTTCAAAACCTCACGGCCGCCCTAAGTAGAAAAAATTTTCATATAGAAACAATCTATTCAATTAAAACATAACAATTATCACAATGTTCAATAAATTGCTGATGAAGGCTGAAATGCCAGAAACCGGTCCGATTAAGAATACAGTGCAGTTATGAATTTTTGAAATATATGCTTTCTTCTTCTTTACCACGCACCATTTAAATAGCTTTTCCATTTTCAACGATGTTAATAAGGATAAACTCTTTTTTTTTAATTACACTTTATTTTTAAAAAAGGACCCCTCATTAACAACCCCTCAAAAATTATACTTTATTCATTAAAACCTTATTTTAAATAAGTATTATTTTCTGAAAAGTACACTTCTCTTAAAAAAAATATCCTTTTCTAGATATATATACATTTTATCACGTGAAGAAGAAACTATTTACTAAAATAAATTTAAGAAGTTCGAGTAGATGTTTTTAACTATCAAAAATACTTTACACAGGCGCACCTCTTATGCCGATCGACTCTTAATCATTTTTAAGTGAACTAAACGCCGCAATTATACAAATATATATTTCAATCAAAGTTTGTACCTATATAAGCTCTTATCGGGTGTATTTATAAGACTGTATAGGGTGACTTTAATATATTACCTCTTTATTTTTTTGTTATTATATGTATTCATATATTAACATATTACTAGCAAATTAATATACAAATATTTTAATATTAGCTTTTATTAATATTAATATCTGCACATTTTTAGCGAAGAATCATTTGATTTTTTTTGAAGTATCGTTTGATTTTTGAGGTCCCAAAACATCCTTACAGGCAGCAAACTATGGGTATTAAAATCCAGCTGCATAAACTGTATTATAATTCTAACCAACACAAACACAAAATGGATTCGTTGATGCAACCGAATTGGTTTCCATATTTAATTGCTTATAAAATAATTACTTTATAAAAACTCAGTTGTAAGAGCTGTGATTATTAGTTGATACAATGGCGCTCTTAATTATAATTATTGATTATTACAACCATTAATCGGAATTGTGAGAATCAAAAATTATTATTATTATTTAATTATTTATTTTTAAATAATATATGCATTTTACATTAAATAAATAAAACATATCTCATGTGATAAAAAAAAATTAAATAGATATACCTGTCTTCATAACATAAACCCATAAGACAAAACGGTTTTGAATTAAAATACTGTGCTTTTTACCCAATATTGCCATATCCACTTACGTATATTCTATGCTAAAATTTCTTAAATCTAGCCATTTATAATTTCTTTTTAGGCTTACAAATGTTTAAGTTCTACGGGAAGAAATATTTGAATTCATATTTGATGTGAACATTATACTACGAGCTATAGGGACTTGATAAAAAAAAAAATGGTTTTGAAAAATTTCATTTATCTATACTAATATAATAAAGAGTTAATGTGTATTTGATTGTTTGTAAGAGGTAATCTCCTAAAATTTTCAATGAGTCTTATAGCGGATATGTGAAGTGCTATGGGATATAATTTTTTAAATATTTTTTATGGGCCTAGCACCTCCCATATAAAGTAAATTTTTAGTATCATCTATATTGGGGGTGAGCTTTGCAAATTTGTGTGAGGTCAACAATTATTAATGTTAGTCGCTATGCTGGAAATGGACGGGAGCGGATAAGTGGCCTTTATACATCCCATACAAAGCAATTACTTAATATCATATATCTCGAGTACTAGTCAGAGACAGCTTTGCAAATTTGTCTTAGGTCATATATTATCAATATGAGAAGTCAGAAAAAAAGTGAGAGAGATCGGACAAAGGGGCGTGCCATCCCCCATAAAAAGTAAATAATAAATGTCATATATCCGGAGTACTGTACTAGTGAGAACCTTGGGACTCTGCGTGAACCCTTTCATTGTGATGCAGGGGGTGAGAGGGGTAGTGAAGCACGTAACAGTTATAAGAAAAATAATGAAACGGTCTTATTTAACCATTAACATTTATGAATTCAAATAATGGTTATAATTAACCAGTATCGTAATATATATCTAATTTTGGTCATCGTAACCAATATAGGTGAGAAATATATATATTTTTTTTAATATGAATAACTGTTATACAAATCAAACCATTTTTGGTTACCAATAACCATTACCGAAATTATTTTTATATTTTGGTATTTTTGATGTAAAAAAAGCATCCATTTTTAGGGGTTTGTAGTTTAGTTATTAAACTACTTTAATTAAACTACTTTAAGTTTAATTATTAATCACCTCTTTCATTAACTAATATTTCATTTATAAAATTAATAAACATTTTTTAAAAACTGCCCATTTTGTTTTCTTTGCCGAAGCTATTTAAATTTTTTACCATACAAAGCCCTCAGAAATGCATCCACTACATCAAAATTACGATATGTATCCAGTAAGCGATAAACAAATAATAAAATTGCTTACAATAATGGTTATTACTATAATAACACTGGTCTACAAATTAAAAAAAATTAACTGAAGAAAAGAAGCATGTTTTTTAACAAACCTGGGTGCTCCTAAGTCGAATCTGGAAAAACAATTGGGCTATCACGTCTTGTTAATTTTTTTCCCATGCTGGCAATACTGTAAAATAGTCACTACAATTTCAAAATTATTAATTTGACAGAAGCCCAGATTCATTCTAAATCTTCATAATAGTAGCGTTTAAGCATATCAGGGAGAAGGTGTGTTACTAATTCAAGCTATTTTTGATTTGAGTGTGGTGAATATTTGGTTGGAAAAAAAAGGATATGCAATATTAGAAGCATTGTTAATGAAAAAGGTTTGCTGTCAGAAACTTGGACAAACCGTGGACACCGACAATATTTTGCAATAGTTGCAGAACTGTTTTATACAAGTGGCCAAATGGCAAGAAGATCTATTTCGATTTTTCAATTCCAGTACTTTGGAGAGAGTCAAGTAACCACCAAACCGATTGTTATTTCTTTTTAACAAAAGTTGCTTGATTCAATGTGAAAAATCGAAAAAATATTACTTACGCGAATGTCCCATCGGTTTTGATTTAAGTGAAGATCGGGAAGCAGCTCTATATGAGGCTTATGACTAAGAATTGTCCAATAGGGATTATTTTTGGACTACTGATAATAATAATAAACACATACAAATCCAATTTGACTAAGATCTATACGACAATTTGGATCTTTTGTAAATTTATGTCGATTTTACAAGGGTCATTTGTATGGGGGCTAAGTCTGAACATGGACCGATTCTGACCAGTTTCAATAGCGTTCATCCCATGGCCAATGGAAGCTTATATACCAAATTACATTTAAATATATTCATATTGGCAACCTGCAGTTTGATTAAAAGGTTTACATGGACACACAGACGGACGGACGGACGGACGGACATTGTTAAATCAACTCAAAAAGTGATTCTGATTCGATCGGTATAATTAAAGATGGGTCTAGGTCAAATATTTTTGGTTGTTACAAACAGCAGCACAAAGTCATTATACCCAAACCACAGCGTGCTATAGGGTATAATTACGAATCAATGGCTGAAATTTTGACATTACTCAAATACAACTATCATAAATGGAAGATCTGTGGTGACCTTAAGTTGTGTGATTTAAATTTCATTTTATATATAGTATAGACCATCGTAAATAAGAACTTTGTCAAGGCTGTGGACAAAGATGGTGCAGCATTTAAATATTTCTTAGCGATTTTCCTAAAATTTTATATGCTAAAATCAAAGACCGTTTATTAGTTGGCCCTCAGATCAGAAAGCTATTGAATGATGACAATTTTTCCTATGTTTATTGGAGAAAGAACATGCAGCCTGGAAATCTTTTAAGAGCATCGTGGATAGTTCTCTTCGAAACAATTAGAGTGAAAACTACAGACAAATTGTTGCAGAATTACTGAAAAATTATCATGAATTAGGTGCACGAATGTCACGCAAAATGTATTTTCTTCATTCGCATTTAGATTTTTTCTACAAAATCTAGGTGCGGTGAGTGACAAACAAGGGGAGCGGCCTCACCAAGATTTAATGAAAATTGAAAGAAATTATTATAGATTTTGGGACAAAAGCATGCTGGGAAACTATTGCTGAACTCTAATACGTGAAACTGGGCCAACAAAATACAAACGACGTTCAAATAACGCCACTTACTTTTGAAAATTCATTGAGTTTTAAATAAACTAATGAATTTTTATGTAAAAAACGAATAAAAACTTTTTTTTGTATCTCGAAAACATGACGTGATAGAGAAAAATCAATTACAGATTCGAATTCAGCCCACCAAATTGCCCTAGTTAAGATATTTGGTTACTCCAGTCCAAAACCCTGTTGGCTAGTGTAATTATTAATAACAAAAAAATATATTTATACCCTATACCATATGTGGTTAGGGTATAATGACTTTGTGCTGATGTTTGTAACTATCACAAATATTTGACCTGGACCCATCTTTAATTATACCAATAGACTCAGAATCACTTTCTGAGTTGATTTAGCAATGTCCGTCCGTCCGTCCGTTCGTCTCTGTGTCCATGTAAACCTTGTAATCAAATTACAGGCCGCAAATCTAAATATATTCGACGAAATCTGGTATGTAAGCTTCTATCGGTCATAGCATGAACGCTGTTGAAATTGGTGAAAATCGATTCATGTCCAGACACAGTCCCCATACAAATGTCTTCCATGAAATCGACTTAAATTGCCACAAGATCCACATTATCATATAGATCTCACTTGAATCGGGTTTGTGTGTATTTATTACTCCCATTAATCAGTAGTACAAAAACAAACCCTATAGACCAATCCATAGTAATAGCCCCCATATAAAGCTGCTTCCCGATATTAACTTAAATCTATCAAAAAAGTAAAATAAGATTTTTCTCAAATTCGGCTTGTATATATTTTTTCAAAATATAAGTGACTTTACCAAATATGGTCAGGAGCAGTTCACTTTTTGACCTAGTCCCCATATAAATGTAGCATCCGATATGAACTTTTTCATATTCGAAGGCAAAAAAAATTATTAACAATGGCATTCAAATTTAGTTTATGCTTATTTTCTATATCCAATTACTTGGGCCTTAGAGATAGTCTAAAAATGCGTGGTATAGGGTATCGTATAGACGGTCTAAACAGACTATAATATTCTTACTTGTTTTTATTTATATTGGTTAATGTGACCAAAATACTATATATTTTACGATAATGGTTAAAAATTCCCTAAAACAGATAAAGCGAATTTTAGCGTATCCTTTTCTTCCGAAAGAAATAATCTAACCCTTAAAAACAAAGTTTTTATGAAAAGTCTTCCTTAAGCATATGAGTTTTGAATCTCTGCGTGACTGTGCGTGACTGTGCGTGACTTTGCGTGACTATTTTAAAATTAATTTTTGGTCACAACAAGTCTATGGACCATGTTCAAGATGGATTGGATGAGGGAAAATGGGGTTTAAATTACTCCGTGACTATGCGTGACTATCGTTAAGTTAATATTTGGTGACAAGAAGTCTGTGGACCACGTTTCAGATTGATTGGATGATGGGAGATGGGTTTTAAATCAATCCGTGACTGTGCGTGACTGTGTGTTATTAATCTTTGGCCACAACAACTCCATGTACAAAGTTTCAGATCAATCAGGTGAGAGGAAGCGAGGTTTTAAACTCTCCGTGACTGTGCGTGACTTTGCCAAAGTTAATCCTTTTTCGTAGCAAGTCTATCAACCAAGTTTCATATCAATCGGAAAAGGGTAAATGGGTTTTAAATCACTCCGTGACTACTCCTGGAATTAGTCTATAGGTACAACAAGACTATGGGCCAAGTTTCAGATCAATTGGATGATGGGGAATGGAGTTGCCCTATAGCAGACAGACAGAGGGTATGAGTTAAAAGAAACAATTTAAAAAATAACAATTATTTTCCGTCCCTGGCCTAAGGCCATTTACTAAATTATATAATACATATTCCATCCAATATTTTACATATGTAGGGAGACTATGGATATTTTGTCCGATGAAAGTTATTTGTTGATCGATTTTTTCGAACGTATAGTGTTATATATCCATATTTTAGATAATAAAATAATATGTTATTAAAATGTTTTATGAATTCACTTTTATTTTTTAGCAATTATTGGTTCAACATTAACAACTGAACTTAAAAAAGATAAAGAAAAAAGTTTATATTAGTTATAAAGGAAAATATTTAATAGTTAATAATAATATAAAAAAGAAAATAAATAATTAGAAAAAAGCACAATAATATATAACTATAGGAAATATTAAATACTGATATTTAAACCGAATTCATAGGGAAGTCAAGGGCTTAACATGTACTTCTTTTTACAAATTAAAAATTCCTTTTCGGATGTACTATAAAATGTAATCTGCTTGTAAATAGTATATTATTTTTGCACCTGTCGTTTTGTTAGAAGTGATGAAAAAGTTATTCTATGTCATCGGTCGACAGGTAAAGTTAATTTCGTGGTACAAACATTATCAGAAATTTAAAAGTTATCCAATTGTATCTTGGATTTGGCCAGAACCTGGAATACGTATCACTAGTCTAACACAAACAATTATATTTTAATTGTCCACAGAACATTGCGATTAATCATACCTACTCAGAACTAGATGTGGATGTGGACCAGGTCCAGGTTACGTTCGTCATCACAGACATTGGTAACGCTAATACGGGCGTGGAAATAATTTTCATATACTAGACGAGTGTCATACAATGCGTTGAATTTTTGTTGCTAAGTCACGAGTTGCTGCCGAAATCAAAGCCTGACAATCACGAATGGCAATATGGCAATCAGGAACAAAGCTAACAATTTTAGTTCGAACTTCTACTTCATCATTCATTTTAATCAAACTAGCATCAGCTGAACATGATTGTCATTAAACGTAATAAATTACGTATTTCTGATAGATTACTTAATCAAAACAAAAAAAAAAAAACGTTATCAAATAATGCTTGATTTTGAAAGTTAACATAACCCCTTTTGGGGTTTCCTAAAACTTTAATTTGGCTAACATTTGATTTTTCTGAAGAAAATGCAATTTTTCTCATGCAATTTTTCCCGGAAACCAATTAGAATTTTGTTTTCCTGTCTTCGGCACAATTGTAGCTACAGACTAGGAGAAAAAAGTGTGAAACAAACTGATCCCAAAAACAACTGCATTTAGTTCTTCAAAATAGCTAAAAATTCGAAAAAATTTAATTTTTTTCGAAAGGCTTTTCTCACATTTTCAAGCTGTTATTACATCCAAAATTCTAGATTTAAGTTTATCAACTACGTGAATTTTTCGTAGATGGCGTTTTTGCAAGTGTATATAAACCTTCAACTAGCCCTAGCAGTCAATACAAATGTCATACACTATTTTGAGCGAATAGCAATTGATCAACAAAAACATTATTAATTCAATATGGAAAATAACAAGTGCCCAAAAATAAATTGAAATTTAACAAGTGGTGAAGATTTCACGCCGAACACATTAATTGCTATAGCATTATTTTGAATCGGTTTCAGGCACCGAAGTCACGGAGGACGATATATAGGAAGGATACACGGAAAGAAATATGCCGTTGAGAGTGCTATCAAGCTCAGACGATGATGATGATTCAGATCATGAACTTGATATGCCAGCTCAAAATCCAGGATCGTTAACTTCACGGACTTCAGCGAAAGCAGTATTTTCAATGGATGTTGATTAATTACTGGTTTGTTTGCCTTTTGGTATATTTCTCGAATTTTCGATGTAAAATGCAGCTGGAAAATTATTTTTTTTTTAAGTTGATTGAAATAAAGTTTAAAAATAAATAATCTAACCCATAAAAAAAAAAGTTTATATTAAAACTCTTTCTTTCCTTATGCACATGAGTTTTAAATCTCTCCGTGATTGTGCGTGACTTTGCATGACTATTTTAAAATTAATCTTTGGTCATAGCAAGTCTATGGACAAAGTTTCAGATCGATCGGATAAGGTGAAATGGGGGTTAAATCACTCCGCGACAGTGCGTGACTATGCGTGACTGTGTGTGACTACCTTAAAATCAATCTTTGGCCCCAAAAATCTATGGACAAGGTTTCAGCTCGAACGGATGAGGGGAAGTGAGGTTATAATCTCTCCGTGACTGTACGTGACTATGCATGACTCTGAGTGGCTATGTCAAAATTAATCTTTTTTTTACAGCAAGTCTATCGACCAAGTCCCAGATCGATCGGATAAAGGGAAATTGGTTTCAAATCACTCCGTGACTGTGCGTGAATATGTGAGACTGTGTGTCACTATGTCGAAGTTAATCTTGCTTTACAGCAAATATATCGACCAAGTTTCAGATTGATTGGATGAGGGGAAATCGGTTTTAAATCTCTCCGTGACTGTGCGTGACCATGCGTGACTGTGCATGACTAAGTCAAAGTCAATCTTTTTTCACAACAAGTGTATGGACCAAGTTTCAGATTGATCGGGTGAGGGGAAATGGCATTTAGATCACTCCATGACTGTGCGTGATGACCCCAAAATTAATCTGTAGTCACAACAAGACTATTGGCCAAGTTTCAGAGATTGGATAAGGGGGAATGGGGTTAATTCACGACAGACAGACAGACAGAGAGTATGAGTTAAAAGAAGGAGTTTAAAAAGATGTCTTTGTGGATGAAAATTTTTCGACATTTTTCGACTTTGATGTGCTAGTTGCATTTTTTACGGGTTAGTTTGTTTAACCTTTTTTCTCTTAGTCTATAGCTACAATTGTGCCGATGACAGAAATTCAAAGTTGTAATTAGCCGTGAGAAAAGTAGCATGTTCTTCGGCACAAAACCCAAATGTGGTTTTGTTGGTTTTGATAAGATAAGTGTTGAGATATAATTTTGCACTTAAATGCTGACTTACACTTTAAATTGTATAAACAAACAAATTGTTTTTACTGAAGAAATTAATAGGTCACTTAGATATAGTATTAAATTCGCGTGGGATAGTAGAAATTAATTTCGAGGTCCGTAAAAATTTGTGACCATTAACGAACTAAAATTTATGTTTCGAATATTTTTCATCCTCTTGGTATTCGTCTTCATGGTTCTCCAACCATATTGAATATATAATAATAATTCAAATTAACATTTTTTTTATTATAAATTTTAAATCAAACTTAATATTGGTACTTTATCCGTTTTTATCAAAATGTTGCATAATATTCATTATGAAATACTTGCTTTAATTCTTGATAATTTTATTACATACTCGTTTTGTATATAATAACTTTTCTGTAGTTAGTACAATGAATAACTTTACATAATAATTTTCCGCTAGAATAATTGAAAAAATTATTTTGGACTTTCGAAAATAAAACTACCCAGGCTTGACAGAAGCAGTAAAAGAATATTTAAATGTCAAAAAAACTTTGAAGTGACATTTGAATTGTATAGCGAATATATGTAAATATATGTAAATATATATATGTATGTAATATCAAATTTATAACTTTAATAATTAGTAGTCATTGTTTTGTGATAAATATGTTAAACTGAAAGAGTAAGACAGAACAGTGTAGAAAATTGTCGCAAATTTTATGAAACCATTAATTTTTGTAAACTTTTCAACATATTAAAGTCATTATCTACTACATACGATTATAAAATAAAGCTGTGACAGACAAAAATAACTTTTCTTATAAAAAGGCAGCATACTGAGAATTTAAGGGGCACTTAAATTGGATAAATTTAGAGGTCTTCTGTTTGATATACGAGGAAATATAATATATTAAAAAAAATATTTTATTCTGTGGATCAATTTATTTAAATTGTTACTTATGTTTGTGTCTCACGTATAACCACGCTTATTAACATTCTTATATTATTTTACTAATGTTCCAATTACTTAGTTAAGTAAGTTTAAACAAGAAAATCATGAATTTGTCATAAAAGTGATATTAGAAAAAGTTAAATTTGAAAAATATAATAAAAACTTATAGGGAGAATGACGAATTGAGGAACGCTTCAATATGAACGATACATGTCAATATTTATGAAATAAATCTCTTAACTACTGTCAAATACCACTCGTTAAATTTCTGAGTTAAATTGTTTTTAAAAAAATGTTCTCCATTTGTGTTAGCGAAATTTTGAAACACTCTTCACAAAAGTAAAATATATACAAAAAAAAAAAATCCGTCGGCATACATCTTCATTTTGTATAAACATTCGATGATGCGGTGGCAATTAGTGTGAATTGGTAAAGTACGTATAAAAGTGAGCAGTCATTGAAAAACTTTCGCGATGATTTTCTAACAAGTCATATTAGTTTTAAAAAAGGGTAATTAAAATGCGTATCCTTTTCTTAGAATAGAACTTTAGTTTTCAACCTCCATTCCCACTGTTAAAACCAAGTCCAAGCTTATAACAAGTAAGAAAATTATAGTCGGTCTAGACCGACTATACGATACCCGTTTAGAAACCCTATCTCTTAGGCCCAACTAACTGGACATTGAAAATAAGCAAAAACCAAATTTGAGTGGGATTTTTATTAATTTTTTTGGCTGCAGATATGAAAAAGTTCATATCGGATGCTATATCTATAAAGGGACTAGGTCCAAAAATGGACCGATCCTGATCATGTTTGGTAAAGTCTCTTGTATTTTGCAAAAATATGTACAAACAAAATTTGAGAAGAATCAGTGCAATATTTTTGTTTTTTAATAGATTTAAGTGAAGATCGGGAAGCAGCTCTATATGGGGTCAAAGGGATCATTTTTGGACTACTCATTAGTGGATGTAATGAACGCATACAAACCCAATTTGAGTAAGATCTATATGACAATTTGGATCTTATGGCAATTTATGTCGATTTCATATGGGTAATTTGTATGGGGGCTAGGTCTGAACATGAACCGATTCTCACCAATTTCAATAGCGTTCATCCCATGGCCGATAAAAGCTTATGTACCAAATTTCATCAAAATATATTCATATTTGCGACCTGCAGTTTGATTACAAGCTTTACATGGACACACAAACGGACGGACGGACGGACGGACGGACGGACGGACGGACGGACATTGTTAAATCAACTCAGAAAGTGATTCTGATTCGATCGGTATAATTAAAGATGGGTCTAGGTCAAATATTTTTGGTTGTTACAAACAGCAGCACAAAGTCGTTATACCCAAACCACATAGTGGTATGGGTATAAAAAGATAGATGTAGCGTAACATACGGTTGGTCTTAATCAAATATATTTTATTTTTACTTGTTTATTCATTACAAAAGAGCATTCTTAACAATCTGTCTCATGGATGTTAGAAGAAAAAATGCAGCCAATTTTTTTAATGTGTTTTTTACAGAGTTCAGAAAAAAACACACACTGAATAAAAAACTCGTACATATATGTAAACAAACATAACTTAGACCAACACACACATATTTTTATTTTCATATCAATTATGTTTGTTTTTAAATTTTCTTCGGTGCCCAACACAACCACGACTGTGTTCGTTTTAATATTTCGTTATTTACACGAACATTTTTCTATCACGTACTTTTTTTTTCAATCACACATAAAGCACACATTTTTGAGTGTTGCTTTATTTGAAGTTGATGTTCTGGTACGTGTAGTGAAAAAAAACACAGAACATGTAAAATAAACAGGTTCGAGTTCAGTTATATTTTAAGTCGTGTTGTGGCTCGTGTAGTAAGAAACAACAGAACATGTACAGTAAACAGGTTCGAGTTCAGTTATATTTTAAACACGACTTAAAATATAACTGAACTCGAACCTGTTTACTGTACATGTTCTGTTGTTTCTTACTACACGAGCCACAACACGACTTAAAATATAACTGAACTCGAACCTGTTTATTTTACATGTTCTGTGTTTTTTTTCACTACACGTACCAGAACATCAACTTCAAATAAAGCAACACTCAAAAATGTGTGCTTTATGTGTGATTGAAGCAAAAAGTATGTGATACAAAAATGTTCGTGTAAATAACGAAATATTAAAACGAACACAGTCATGGTTGTGTTGGGTACCGTAGAAAATTTTGAAACGCACATAATTGATATGAAAATAAAGATATGTGTTGGCTGCTTTCGAACAGAACATTGTGTGTTTCGTGTGTGTATTTTCTGAACCTTGGTTTTTTATGTTGTTTAGCTTGTAAATATCTTGTATACTGCATAAATAACGGTAGAGTCTAAATGGCATAAAAAATTAGAAAACTTGGGTACTTGTACAAGATGATGTTTGCGGTGGTGGTGGTGTTTGTGACTGTATCTATGTCTTTTGTATTATCCCCCTTGGTACAATTGGCAAATTGAAAATGACTACTTTAAAAAGTAAAAATGCATACAGCAAATATACAACGATGCTTGGATGTGTAAAAAGTACTTACATAGGCGGAAGCTATGCACGTTTACTAAATATTTGCAATATTAAACATTTAAAGTACTCACATGTCTACTTAACTAAAAAGAAGAACCTTTAGTTTAAATATTCTTTATCTTGCAGCTTATGGCTGCTGCTATTATGTTATTGCAAATAAAATTATGATAATTTCTATGCCTCAATATTTTCGTATTCGTCATACGTAGTTACGGTTGGTTTTTGTAAAACTTCTAATAGAAATAACATTTCAATTATATCATATAAAATTTTTTTTCAAAAATAGTATCAAAAGTTAATCTTATATTTCTTAGTTAAATTTCCAAAATTATAAATTTAGTAAAATGGAGAAGAATTGTATATATGTAATTGCACCTTGAGCAGTGCAAAAATTAATGAACAGAATGAAGAAAAACTTGTAAAAAATTACTCAATTATTACTTTATTTAATCACGTTAGCCTTGAAATATATAATGGAAATCTTTTTCCATTTAATAACTTTATTTTATATTTATTTTACTTTAAAATTGCCTGTGAATGAAAAATACGTGAGGAAATTATTTGAATTTTTACTACTAAACTCTTTCTTTTAACTCATACTCTCTGTCTGTCTGTCTGTTGTGGGTCAACCCCATTCCCCCTTATCCAGTTGATCTGAAACTTGGCCAATAGTTTTGTGGTGACTACAGATTAGTTTTGGGGTAGTCACGCACAGTCACGCATAGTCACGCACTGTAACGCACTGTCACGGAGTGATCTAAATGATATTTCCCTCATCCGATCGATCTGAAACTTGTTCGATAGATTTGCTGTGAAAAAAGATTAACTTTGACATAGTCACGCACAGTCAAGGATTCCCTCCGACGAGCGGTAACTTTTTAGTCGGTCGTTGAGCGGACCTTGTATGAAAGTGCGTTCAATGTAGTTTAAATTATACTATTTTTGTTAATTTTGATTAAAATATATTATGTTTGGTTAAAATATGATTAAAAAAAAATAAAAGGAAAACACTTCTTACTTAGATGCTTCAGAAAAGAGCGGCGTTTATCAATTTTCTTTGAGTTATAAGATTGTCATAAATAGTAAACGATGCTAATGCAGCTATGTTTCTGGCTTTTTCTTCGCATCGGTTTCATTCACTGTGCTGTCTTAAGGTTCTTTGCCAAATACGACGAATTTAAAAAATTATCTGCATAAATTGTTCCACCGCTTCGTTGAAATTTTGTGACTAAATTTTGCACAACCCGTTCTCCTTGATTGATTTGTTTTTCTTCCCTTGTTGCTGGAAATATGTTTTTGCATTACACAGCCACCACGCCTTGATACTATATTTTGCAGGTTTAGATGGCATATATTTTGTAAATCAGGTTCGTCCACGAAAGGGAAATAGTTGTTCGTCAACAATCATATTTTCACGCGGGGTGTACGAAGTTTCTAAGTTGGCCATGACCATCGTCCACTCATCATCTATAGCAGCCGACTTAATTGTCTGAAGCTTTTCTTCCCGAGAATTACTATTGTCAAACCTAATGGTCTCATTTATATTGCTGAACCTGTTGTATGACATTGCCGCCTTATATAAAGGCAAATGTTCATCATTCCACAACCCTTTTGATGATTCAGAATTGGAACGATAGCATCCTGCATAAACAAGATCTCAATATAAGCGTGTAACTCCTTTAGGGATGGTGGTTCCAACCTGTTTTGTATGGCAATTGGTTTTTTTTTTATATAAGGTGAACACCATCGTCACTTGTTATGGCATATTATCGACAATTCCCATTATCGTCGTCATCTGAACAATATTCTTCAGCTTCTTCAATATCGGTGTCGAACTCAGCATCGGGTGCTTCATTTGATACATACCCCTCATCTGTATTTTCATCATAAAATGACTGTTCCCCTTCTTCAAGTTCAAGGAACACAGCTAAATTGTTACTAACATTTTCTTGATCACTTACACTTAGCTTTTGCAAGGCTGATAGATGATTTTGGATATTTTTTACACGCTCCCAACTCACTTTTTATTTGGTTGTAAGCAATGACCAATCGTAGGGAAAATCAAGACGAAACTAATTTATTCTCTACTTAATCAAATTAGTACAATTTGTTTTTTTTTTATGTATGAAATTCATACAGAGTCCACTGGGCCCTTACCGCTTAGAGGCTAACAAAAAGTCTTTTAACTAAAAACAAAATACCGTTAAAACTGCAAATCAATCGGAATAGGTATTAAAGCATTATTAACATTCCAATAATAGAAGTCATGAAACTTAAGCTCAGTCCTATCCGTACTTTTAAAATGGCACTTGCTTTAAAATGTAAAAAGTTCTCACGGACCATACCCCGCGTCGAAGGATTAAAACCCATTTCCCCTTATCCGATCGATCTGAAACTTGATCGATAGACTTGCTGTGAAAAAAAATTAACTTAAGGGGATAAAAGCGGTCAAAAAGGGTGAAAATGGTAAGAAGTGAATTTGGGAATATAAAATTTAGAGTATAGACGCCATCCGAGAACAAACATGGGCTCAGTATTATTATTATTTTTTTTTTTTCGAAATTTTACCATTTCTGGGAAAAAACGGCCAGAAAGGGTAAAAATTGTACCTATATGCATCTTAACATATTAATCTACATGTATGAATTTTGGTATGCAGACTCCACCGAATACGTGGGCATCAGTCAATAATGAATTTTTTGCTAATTCAAACGTCTTGGGGAGGAAAAATGGCCAAAAAGGAAAAAGTGTAAATTTGGTATCTTCTAAATAAACAAATCTAGGAATATGAAATATAGTATGTGGATTCTACTAGGGACAGAAACATCAGATGAGAGGAAAACTTTTGGAAATTCGGATGTTAAGAGGGGTAAAAATGGAGAAAAGAGAAAAATTGTACCTTTTTGCATCTTCTTAACATATTAATCTATATATATGAATTTTGATATACAGACTCCGCCGAATACATGGGCATCAGTCAATAATCAATTTATTGCTAATTCTAAAGTCTAGGGGAAGAAAACAAATCAATCTATACTAGCAGAGCCCCAGCACTCGAAATTAGTGTGCAAATTTTAGGAAATTTTAGTTTTTTGTTCATTTTTTTCCACGTTTTTATAGTCTGTATATATAAAAAAATTATGATTATTGAAATAAAATTCATTAAGATGTGAATTTTTAAATAGAATTTATTAAATCTCATTATAAATATTTGATGAACACGCAGAAGAAATATAAATGGGATTGTTATTAAATAGTTTTATAAGAGCCTAAATGTATGCTAATAAATTTTAGGCAATTCAATTATTTAAATATTTATAGATTCTGACGTTTTCTTTCAATTATTACAAAATAATGGCAAGAATAAAGTTTTATGAAGAGTTAAATACCAGAATAATAGATGACTCTAGTGCTGGTCGTAAGCAAAAGAATATTTGTGAAAAATTGTGCTCGAACTGTTTCCCGACGAGCTGATCTTGGTTGTTATCGTCCTGTGAGAAAACCACTGATATCAGAGAAAAATCGTTTAGCTAGAATTAATAATGCTAAAGGACCCATAAAATTTGTTTATACCTACACAGGACCAAACTCTGTGGTGGTTTTACTCTAATAACTTAATACAGTCGTCCGTTATAAGAATAATCCACTCCCAAGACCCTGATCAACATTTATACAACAGTGTTATTGTATACTAAAGGTTTCCATTGTTTTGTCAACTGCTTAAAGTTTCAAGTTTCGTTATGTTTTTCTGAAGTTAAGTGTTTAAATTAATAAAAGAGTTTTTAATATTATGACAAAATTTTTTGGTATTGACCACCCAAGTCGTCAAAAATATACTTTGTTAAAAGTTCCCATCGCACCGTATTTGTATTTGTTATTATTCTTAAATATTATTAATATTATTTGTTATATTATTTGTTATATTTTTAATATTATTTGTATATTTATTATTTATTTTATTATTATTAATATTATTTGCAAATATTGAAATTCAAATCTATCAGGTAGCTCTTTAGGCCAAAATCACACTGGCATTCACGATTAAAATCGTTTTAAAAAGTGCTTATTTTGTCTTAACAAGAAAAATAGGATGACTAAAATTTCTGGAGTATTAAAGGAAAACTAGCAGAATCCACCCCTCAAATTTGAGTGCAAGTTTTAGGAAATTTTATTTTTTCATTAAATAAAGACCCTTAAAGTATGCTAATCAATTATAGCTAATTCACAAGTCAACACAGAAAACAAACCAATTTTTATTACAACCACATTAGCAAATTTAATAAACAGACATATAGCATTGCATAATTTTATGTATGTATGTGTTAGTAGCAACTTTAAATGCAATTTACTCAAAATAAAGGAAAAAATTTAAAAATCTGTAAATCTGCAAAACGGCTAAATAAAATACCTTTTAAATAATGTACGTTGGTCAGAATCAGGATAAAATAGTAGAACAAAACATCATTCACAAGAAATCGCCTAGCCTATTAGTATTACAGATATTGAAAAAGTCTTCAACTAGTATGGCTGTGGCGCCTGTAGAATTGCGATCTATTGTGAAATTAAAAGGAATTAAATTTACATACTGAGCGTCATTTCTGAGCGGTTAGTTGTCTAAAAGCCATTGTCAATGTTATTATTTATTATTTATATAAAAAGTTTTTATAACAAAAGCAAAATATTTTCACTATTTTATGATTTTTATTTATGTGTGACTACATTTCAACCTTTTTAACTTTTTATCGATTGAAAAACAACACAAAAATGGTTGTCGTTAAGATTACAACAACAGCTGACTTTAACTATAGTGAATATCGTTTAAAAATTTTACTGAATACCAAAATCAATAATTTTGTTGTTTTCTTTTTTTAACGATTCAATTATCATTAAAAGAAATTACTGAATCGCGCTACAGATTGAAAAAACAAGGAAAAGCCATTCTTTGCCGCTCATAAAACAACTAAAAATTAGAACAGGTTCTATTCCTGGGCGGCGCCGCTTAGACGCTCAGAAATACCGCTCACATGCCGCTCATTGTGTGGCCACTTCAGTAGTATTTCATATGTTTTATTTTTTCCGCTCATCGCTTTGCCGCTCATTGCGTGGCCTCGGCCTAACATTACTAGATTACAGTGTTGCCATAATTTGATATTGTAAAGATGATAAATTGCAAAAAAAAAAAAAAAACGTACTGAAGTCAAAAAAAATAGTATGTTAAAATTTTTTTTTTTTCAAATTTCATTATCTTTTTTTTGAAAAATTAAATACTTATTAATAAATTCTTTGGTTTTTAAATTCCAAAATTATTAAAAAACATAAGTTTCGATTTATGTTTTTTAAATTTTAATTAAAATTATTTTGAATTTCATTTGTAATTTTTTTTATCATCAAATTGAGTTTTTTTATTTTTAAATTAAAAATTTTTTAATTTTAGAGACTTTTTTTAATCTAATATATATAAAAATGAGTTGGCGTGTGTTTGTGACAGCATAACTAAAGAACGGAACGACGGATTTGGCTGATTCGTTTTTTAATTTTGTTCACTGTTGTCCCCGAATGGTTTGTAGACAAAAAATAATAATAATAATAATAATAATAATAATAATAATAATAATAATAATAATAATAATAATGTTCAATCGGACATCGAGAAACTTAATCCCCAACAGAAATATACCTACGATACAATAATGAAAGCCGTGAACGATGGAACTAGTGGAATATTTTTTTTGGATGCTCCTGGAGGTACAGGGAAAATATTTTTGATTTCATTGTTATTAGCAACTATAAGATCGCAAAATCACATTGCACTTTCCTTCGCATCCTCAGGTATTGCTGCAACTTTATTGGATGGCGGTCGAACTGCGCATTCGGCACTTAAACTGCCATTGAACATGCAGATTAACGACCAACCAACATGCAACATATCAAAGACAATCGGAATGGCAAAAGTCTTGCAACAATGCAAACTGATTGTGTGGGACGAGTGTACAATGGCACACAAAAAATCATTGCAAGCTTTGCAAATAACACTACAAGATCTGCGAGATAATCGAAATCTTTGTGGTGGTGCCCTGATACTGTTGGCAGGCGATTGTCGCCAAACATTACCGCTAATTCCACGGTCAACTGCAGCTGATCAAATTAATGCATGTCTAAAATCTTCCAATTTGTGGACACATGTTACAACGCTGAAACTCACAACAAATATGCGAATCCAACTGCAAAACGATCCCTCAGTAGATATTTTTTCGGTGCAATTATTGGATATTGGAAATGGAAAAATTCCCATCAACGTTACGACTGCTTTAATAAAGTTACCTAATGACTTCTGCCATTTCACTGAATCAAAATAAGAGCTAATTCATTGTGTATTCCCCAACATTTCGCAGCATTACAGGAATCACGATTGGCTAGGAGAACGAGCAATATTAGCCGCTAAAAATAAAGACGTCGATGAGATAAATGCAACGATTCAAATGGCCATTGAAGGACTAATAGTGTCTTACAAATCAATTGACACTATCATGAATCAGGAGGATGTTGTCAATTATCCAACAGAGTTTTTAAATTCAATCGAGTTTTCAGGTTTGCCGCTAAATGATCTACAGTTGAAGGTTGGATCCGTAGTTATAATGATGCGTAATATCAATCAGCCTCGACTTTGCAATGGCACAAGACTTATTGTCAAAAAACTTATGACAAACGTCATTGAAGGAACAATTCTGAAGGGAAAGTACAAGGGTGAAGACGTACTGATCCCACGAATACCAATAGTTCCGAATGATTTTCCATTCGATTTCAAACGCCTTCAATTTCCAGTTAGACTTGCATTTGCAATGACCATTAATAAGGCGCAGGGACAGTCTTTAAAAATTTGTGGCATCAATTTGGAGTATCCATGCTTTTCTCATGGCCAGCTCTATGTGGCATGTTCTCGAGTAGGCAAACCATCGGCGTTTACGCTCCCGACAGACAAACAAAGAACGTTGTACATCTGAAAGCGTTGCAGTAATTTAAAATCTCAATTAAATTGACTTTATTAAAATAATCACTAAAAACTTAACAAAAATAATATTGAAAGCATTCTTTTAAATAAACATACTTTTGTAACACAATTATTTCCTCAATTTAAAGATTTAAATACAGAACCATCTATCCTGAAAATTATAAATTTTTAATTTACCACCTTTGAAGACAGGACGAAATTTGCCGGGTCAGCTATTGTATATATTACAGCACTTGAGTAAAATGGAAAAAAAAAATTCTGTCTCATTACAACTACAATTCAGGGGTAGCGAAGCGCACCGGGTCAACTAGTTTCAAATATAACAGAATTTACATTATCAAAAGATACGTGTATTTTACAATAATTGGTTTATGGAGTCTAATATTTCTGTGATCATCTTCAAGTTCTTCTTGGCTCTGATATTTTTCAGACGAGCGGCTTTTATCAACGACATCGCTTGGTATATTGTAAGTGTAACAGCACGCATTTTTCAATTTCAAACTCTCTTTTATCCGATTTATAGAACATAACAACTCGGATTTTATAGTGTTGCAAAATTTGCTTTTAACTAAAGCCATTAAACTAAACAAACGAACAACTCAGACTTTTGAGAAAGACAAAACTAACAAAGACAATACGATTGTGAATTAGTCTTTAAATGGATTTTCGCCAATAGAATTTTTGTTAACTTCAATCCATACAGAGGTTGTATTCAGTGGTATATCCCAATATTCTTCTGTGATATAACTTCATTGGATTTGAATTTTTTCTGTTTCAGATGATCTAAATTTAAACTCTTCTAATATATTGGTTATCGGTTCTTTTACCCTGTTTAATATATTTTGTATTGAAAATTTTGCCATTTTTTTTTAATACCATAATATTTTTTGGCAATCGACTTTTTAATTCATTAATAAAATGATAGTCGGTCTGGATCGACTATACGATACCCTATACCAAGCGTTTAAAGACCCTATCACTTTGGTTGAACTATTTAGATATAGAAAATAAACATAAACCAAGTTTGAGTGGCAAGTTTTTATGCCCTCGGATATGAAAAAGACCGAACCGGACCATTTTTGATAAGGTCACTTATTTTTTGCAAAAATTTATACAAACCAAATTTGGGAAAAATCTGTGCAATATTTTTGTTTTTTGATTTAAGTGAAGATCGGGGATTAACTTCGTATGGGGGCTTTGAATAAGAATTGAGCTATAGTGTTTATTTTTTGACTAATGATAAATGAATGTAATAAATATTCTCATACTCAATTTGACCGAGATTTATATGATATTTTGATATTATGACAATTTAAGTCGGTCATCGGTCATTTGTATGGGGACTAGCTCGGAACATGAACCGATATTCACGAATACCAATAGCGTTCGTGCTATGGCAGATAGAAGCTTACATACCAAATTTAATCAAAAGACGTTTAGACTTGCGGCCTGTAGTTTGATTACAAGGTTTACATGAACACAGAGACGGATCGACGGACGGCAGACGGACGGACGGACATCGTTAAATCGACTCAGGAAGTTATTCTGAGTTAATCGATATAATAAAAGAGGTAGAGGTTGAATATTTTTTACCCTAACCACATGGTGGTATAAGGTAAAAATATGGGTGTACTTTGTGCGATTTAAGTAGGAAACCAGGCCACGAATCACCTGGATCATTTACTAACTCATATTGATGAAGATCTTGCAACAGCACATAAAGAGTAGCTGGTTAGTAAGATAATAAAAAGCGAAAGGAAATATTCTTAGTGAATTTTTCATATCCCAAGGACGTGGACGACCAATGACTTGACACTGAAGCCATCGAAGAGTGAAGCACAAAAGCCCTTTTCGGCCGATGGCGTTTCCAAAATAGGATTAGGTCTTGGAATTTCAAAAATAAAAGTTGGTTGGTCAAGCATTTGTGGGAAATTCATGTTAAATCCTGTTAGATAAAACAGATTTGTTCAGGTATATATGCAGTATCAACTGCTTAAAATATGTTAAGTTTTTTGATGAATCGCGTTTTTCTTTTACTCTCGACTTAAATTACATAGAATGTATTTCTAGATTTATTGTGACTTTAAATTTCCGTCACGCTAAAGTTCATGCTGGACTGGTATTCTATATCCAACAAGTAGTAGAATCCAAATTATCCAACTCAATTACTCAGAGCAGTTCAAGAATATAATACACAACATATATAAATATGGTAATACAAAACCCGAAAGAATTATATGTAAAATTAAGTTGTTATATAAATATGTAGTAAATAAAAATTTAATTTTATGCACATTTAAATTCTTTACAAAATATTGGAAATTATTCAATAATTAATTAAAACTGAATTATTATATCGGAAATATTGTTTTTCTTATAGTATGATTTCAGAAAAAATATAATTTTAATACATTTAAGGCTGAAATTCATAATTCAATATGAATGCGTGTAATTTTTAATAGAAAACGACTGATTTTTTTTTCAAAATAATTTTTTTCAAAAACAGCCAAACAAGTTATGGGCTATAATTTTTCTACACACTATTTAGAATGCGAATAATCCAAATCAATTAAAAAATGATGTGCTAAGACCCTTTATAAAAGTTGGTTTAAAACCACCGATTAACTCTGATCGGAATTTAATATGACATAAAGTCAGATAGATTCCTCTTAGAGCGAAAGTGAATTTCAAATAATCCCAGTAATTAGTATGTATATTTATACCCTATACCACTGTGTCGTTTGGGTATAATGACTTTGTGCTGCTGTTTGTAACAACCAAAAATATTTGACCTACACCCATCTTTAATTATACCGATCGAATCAGAATCACTATCTGATTCGATTTAACGATGTCCGTCCGTCCGTCCGTCCGTCCGTCCGTCCGTCTGTGTGTCCATGTAAAGCTTGTAATCAAACTGCAGGTCGCAAATATGAACATATGTTGCTGAAATTTGGTACGTAAGCTTTTATCGGTCATGGGATAAACGCTATTGAAACTGGTGAGAATCGGTCCATGTTCAGACCTAGCCCCAATACAACTGACCCCTATGAAATCAACATATATTGCCATAAGATCCAAATTATCATACAAATATTAGTCAAATTGGGTTTGTATGTACATATTACATCCATTAATTAGTAGTACAAAAATGATCACTATTGGACAACTCTTAGTCATAGGCCCCATATAGAGCTGCTTCCCAATCTTCACTTAAATCTATCAAAAAACAAAAATATTGCACTGATTCTTCTCAAATTTTGTTTGTATATATTTTTGCAAAATACAAGAGACTTTACCAAACATGGTCAGGATCTGTCCATTTTTGGTCCTAGGCCCCATATAGATATAGCATCCGATATGAACTTTTTCATCTCTGCAGCCGAAAAAATTAATAAAAATCCCACTCAAATTTGGTTTATGCTTATTTTCTATATTCAGTTAGTTGGGTCTATGAGATAGGGTCTCTAAACGCATGGTATGGGGTATCGTATAGTCGGTCTAGACCGACTATAATTTTCTTACTTGTTTTTTATGATCTAAATAATTTCCATAAATTACTCATACATCTTCAGTGGAATAAATCTCATCATGGAATAAATGTCATAGTAAATATAATAATAACCATCATACAATTTGCACAGATGTTTTAAGTCTTCACATTTATAGCATTCTCATATCAGCTTTCTCTTAAGTATATACATAAGTATGTATATACAATTTTATTATTCTCACAAAAAAAAAAAAAAAAAAAAAAAAAAAAACAAGAATTTAAACTTGTCAAAAATGTAAATCAATGCCTAAAAAATCTTGACCTTAATAACGTTTCATAGAGAACAACTTGATGAAATACTGTTATAAACATTATTGCCATTATTGTGAGGTAATAAATTCACTTTTGACTCTTTGATGAATTAGTGATAATCATGTATGCACGTACATATACCTAAATAAATAAACACTTGTAAATAAACTAAAACTTAATGTGGGTGTTGTTATCGAAAAATATATTTAATAACATCTGCCTGACTTTTAAATTACTTTCACTTTTGCGATCAAAAAAAGAAGATTCAAATCTAGAGAGTTCTTTTATATTATTTTTTTTAAATAACTTACCTTAAAATTTGCTTATAGAATCTGAAAAAAATTAAATAAATTTATTAGTTCTCTTTACCAGTACAACAAACAAAAGACTTAAGCTATAAACTTGAATTTAAAGTATATTGTAACATGGAGTTTAGAGTTTATACTTTTATGGTTGTAACCAATTTATTTTATACACTTTTTATCTCCTTTTTAAGAAGACTGCTTAAAGTATAAATATTGATTTATAGTCGTCAATTGTTAGAGATTGTTGTTTAAAAAAAAAAGTAAAAAGAAAAAGAACTTTCTTAAAACAATTAAATCACTAAACATTATTTATTATACAACCCTAATACAGTGCATTATTGCTGCACTTATAAGTTTGGGATGGATGTTTTTAATCTAATTTATAGCACTAGAAATTGAAAAGCATGCAGATACTCTAATATAAATGGAATTAAACCAATTTAAAATATTTTCAAAAAAAAAAAAAAATAAACATTTATGAATTCAACTTGAAACAGTAATGCATTATTTGGTTTTATAGTAACATATTTCAAAATATTTTTCCTATTAAAAAAATTAAGATTTTTTGTAAGGCCTTTATAGGAAAAAAAATAATTTATTTTCACAAAATTATTTTCGTGTTGAATATGTGAATTACTTTTAATTACATCCAATAGAATCATACTCTTTTGATATAATTTATTGTTGCAAAAGCCTTTTTAAATTAATTTTCTTTTTTATAAAACAAATTAAATGTTGCAAACTAAGTGTCACCCTTCTCTGTCAATATTGGAAAATATTGCTTTGTTTTTTTTTTTTTCTTTATTTAAGTATTTTGTGGAGTTTTACGACTTTAAATATTTTAATGTTAGAAGTAGAGGAGTTTGTAGTAAAAAAGTATTTAAAACAAAATAATAGCTTAAAGCAATGCACAACATTCAAATTTTGGTACACACGATATTTGCTATGGATGGAATATTGAACATCAGTACATACCCCGATGATAGACGAAGAGATTTTCTTTGGCTTACCTCTTTTATAGGATTTGGCTTAATACGTATTTCTGACATTGTCTCTGCTTTTATTTTCCCCTCTCCCAAAATCTGTCTACCAATAATTTATGGTTTTATGGTAATAAAATACATTTTTAAAATTTTAAACCTCTAACGGTTTTTAGCGGTTAAGGTCATGTTGATGCTTTTGATCTTTTAGAAGAAATACAACAAAATATATGTATATATATATATATAAATATATATGGGCAAATTTTAATTGCATATCTTACATAGCAAAAAAAAAATGCTATAAATGTGAGATTTGTTTGCATTAGATTGTTGAGGAATGTTAAGCATTCAATTGACTTTCACAAGAATATGAAGTAATAAATGCATAGCAAACAATTCAAAAACAAATAAAGAAGAGGTGCCTCTATTTGCCGCACACCAAAAAATCCATGTTAACAATAAAATAAATAAAATAACAATTAAAAGTTTACTTTATGGCTAAAATTTGTAGCGGAGCATAGATAACTTGAAAGTATACAAAATTTGTACTGAATCTTGCTTCTTGATTTATTTAGCCTAAATTCGTCTGCTGTAAAAGTTTTGAAAAGTTGTTTTGAAGAGATTATATCTGTTAAGAGTGTAAATTATTTGAAATATTGTTAAACTGTAAGGGCCGTATGCAAAAAAATTAAAGTGTACTTCAAGTAGTCTTTATTGTATGTTTTTCATACAAAATTGTTGATAAAGTCTATTGAAGTACACTTTAATTTTTTTGCATACGGCTCTTAGAAAGAATTTTGAGAAAATGATAAGTCTTAAAATGTTTAGAGAGTAAAGCGATTAAAGGGCATAGAAAATAAACATATACCAAATATAAATTAGATCGTCAGATATATAGTTCTTAGCGCTAGTCTTAAGCTAAGTTCTGATACGATTGTTAATTGAAGAACAGGTACACCAAAAGGTACTTATTATACACTGACAAAAATTAATGTATCAGGTGCTAAAAAAGCAATTTTTTATACGAAAAAAGAACAACCAACAACGATGGCCTCAAGGAGGGCAACCACAGATTATGATGAAACTTGGATATGTTGTATACGTATGTACCATTAGGGTGGCCATTCATTATATGGAGGGGAAAAAAGTATTCAAACTCTCGGTCAAACCCCCTAGAAATATGCGAATAGCAAAAACAACTGAGAAAAACAAAGTTTTGGGCCAATCAAAAAACATTTAGTCGTGCCTCAAAGCTATTGAAAATTTCAAGTGTGTTTATATGGGGAAAATATTAATTTTTTTCAGATTTTGCGCAAATTTCGTCCTATAGTTTAATTTTCCGACAAGTTGTTATATAATTCGAGATTACTATTAAATTATCGTTTCAAAAAGCTACAAAACTTCAAAATCTAATAAAACATCGCCAAGAAATAGCAAATGCCCCAGACCACTTTTGTGCTGAAAACTAGCTCATGAAATTTGATGGCATTTCTTTCAACTTTGAGAAACTGATTAAAGCCATAATTTCTTTTTGGTCTCTATACTTATAAGGACTAAGAGGTGAAGTATCGTTTTATTACCGCATGGGTAACCTATCGCACATTGAGACCGAAAATTGGAAATTTTTTTGATAAAATTTTGAAAACTCTTTTTTAACTTTTAAAAAATTTTCTTAAACAAAATTTAAAAAACTGGATCTAAAACTTTAGGGTTTTCTTAAACACATGTCACAGATTAATTATGTGAATTTTTAAATAAATCCCTATGCCAAGATTTTTTTGACAAAGATTTTATTTTTGCGGATTTTGAGAAAAATGGGATTTTTGAAAGGATAATTTAATACTGATCCCGAATTATATAACACCTTGTCGGAAAAGGTAAACTATAGAACGAAATTTCCGTAAAATCTGAAAAAAGTTATATATTCCCCATATAAACACACTTAAAATGTTCTTCGATTGGCCCAAAACTTTGTATTTCTCAGTTTTTTTGCTATTCGCATATTTCTAGGGGGTGAGACCGAGAGTTTGAACACTTTTTTTCCCTCCATGTAATGAAGGGCCACCCTAATGTTATATACGTTTGTACCATATACCTATAAACGTATATTTTTTTAGACATTTCAGAAATGGCCACTTTTCATTTTTTTTTTTGCAGATTTTTCACATTTGATAAAAAATAAAACATTATATAAATTGGACATCATTGAAAGGTACATACAGAGCATAAATATGTAAAAATTAAATTTTTGCATTAAATATTTAAAGTTTTTTGTTTATATTCAAAACTATGAATAAGACATTAAATAGACATATCTTTGTAAATTTGACGATGTCCGTCAGTAAACCTTGTACGCAAACTAAAGGACGAAATTATACAAATTTGGATGAAGCTATTACCGGCCACTCTGATTTAAGTTCGAGTTACGTTTATTGTTTCTTGTACATTTATGACCACAGGACTAATGACTTTTCCAAAACTCTTTGTACAGAGCATATTATTAAGTCCGCATAGACCGACTTTAATTCGTTACTAATTTCCATTTTTTTTCTTTGTATGAAATTTAACGTATTTCAAGCTAATTCAGATAAAAATATGTAACATTGAGTTTTCTTACTAGTTAATATCTGGAAATTAAACCGATATAAGGCAATATGTAAATGATCAGGATTTTAAATTCTGGCAAATTTGAAGAAATCTTCTTAAATGTCTCACAATTTTTAAGCTCCCAAAATGTTGTAAAGTATAATCCCATACTTTGACTTTGGGTATTGCAATGCCGGCTGCACTTGAAAAGTATTTCGCCTGGTTCGCTATGATTTCTTTTTTGATTCATTCAAAAAAAAAAAAAAAAACACAATTGCTGTGATTGAGTTAGTAATTAAATCATGCTCAAAATCAAATGTTTTTACTATAAATAAAGCAAAAAACGTTGGCACATTTATTTCAAAAATTTATCTATATGCTGTATAAGTTATACAGCTGTTTCGGGAAGAGTCGCCAACCCTCATCAGTAACCAAAGGCAGTTAAATGCTAACCATAACCAATATTGGTTATAGTATTGAGTTTAAAATACGGGTGGAAGGTATCAAAGATGCGGCACAGAAGAATTTAACACTATTACTACTCGTTTGTTAGAGTATTCAAATGGATAAGTTTTTTACCTTCGCTTGAGTAAAAAAATAAGTGGTCGATGACTTGTTGAAAATAAGTGTTATACAATAACGGGTGGTTAATAAAGTTTAGCATTTTTTCCCACACTGAAATACAAAGATTCGTCTACATAAACGATTAAGTAATTGTTCTTGCATAGCAACTGGCATTGTAAAAGGTTTCTTTGAATGTACTTTTGGAGAAAAAATATTTTTCTTTGCCTGTTAAGAACTTCTCATTGTTTTTCGCAAAACGTGACGAATGGTTTTCAAGCTAACACGTGATGAGTGCGATGTTCTCTAATAAAAAAATAATAATAAATTTTACTAATAAAACTTCATTCTGGTAAGTTTTCGTGTTGATAGCTAAGCCCCCCACTCAAAATATTGTTATGAAATATCTTCGTCAGATAGCCCTATAAGTAACTTCTTTTTGGTTAATTTTATTTTTCAGTCTCTATTTATTGATTTTATTAGCTTTTAGTACCCGGCATTGCACGGGTTGCTCGAATAGTTTATGTGTATTTTAGAATATGTGTCAAAGCCACATGGAAGAAGTTAACAGGTAAAGTAAAAATAATATAATATTTTTCAAATAACTGGAATTAGAAAATGCTTAAATCTATTGGCGTTATACTCTCGCTAATTACATAAATATCGTTGCACAAATATATGTTATACTTAATCGCCTTTCATGCATTATACACGTAATAGGTATTTCTAGTAGAGTTGTCGCTATAAATGACTTAGTTACTGATAAAATGATATCTGCATCCCTATTGATCCGATATACCAAAGGATTTAGGAGAAAAGGAGTACCAGTGCCTCCTAGAGTATCACAAAATGAAATATCTCCCTCCTTTCTTTTATTTTGCATTAATCGACCTATGGTCTTGGAATATATGAAATTGTCCTAAATATTTATTTATGGTTAGAAAAATTTGTCCTAAATAATTGTTAAAGCTTCTTTGTATATTAAACTATCGAAAGTAAGTTCAGAATTTGATATTTGTTTCCTGTTAGAAATTCATTTCTCAAACATTCATGAGCACCAAAGTTTAAGAGTTTGAAAAGGTTATACATGACAATTTAAAATAACTCAATACTACCACTCGCATTGCTGGGCCCCATCGTGTGTTTTCCTCCATCAGCTTCGCGAACTTACAGGCTTCTTAAATGTCTCACATTAATTATCACTGTTTGTTTTAGTATCCGTAAGGTACATTGGTACAGTTTAGTACAGTAAAGTATCATTCGAAGGCATTAAGGGTAAGGCTTTAAAAGTTTAAAAAGTCGTATTTTCATAATTCTTTTTTGAAGATATGAATAATGTTGGAATATTTATTTCATATACATATTATAGCATAACATTTGAGGAATCTTTGGAAAAATTTTCAAGTAAAAATTTTAATAAATAAGTCCGTGACAGCGAATCTTCGGAGGCGTTGGTTTTTTGCGGTGAACATCATAACGCGTTACCGGATCATGTGAACTACAACAAGTAAGAAAATTATAGTCGGTCTAGCCCGACTATACGATACCCTATACCATGGTAAAGAGACCCTATATCTTCAGTCCAACTAATTTGATATAGCAAATATGCATAAACCAAATTTGAGTGGCATTTTTATTAATTTTTTTCGCTGCAGATATGAAAAAGTTCATATGGGATACAATATTTAAATGGGGACTAGGTCGAAAAATGGACCGATCCTGACCATATTTGGTAAAGTCACTTATACTTTGAAAAAATATATACAAACAAAATTTGAGAAAAATCTGTGCAATATTTTTGTTTTTTGATAGATTTAACTGAAGATCGGGATGCAGCTCTATATGGGGCCTATGACTAAGAGTTGGCCAATAGGGATCATTTTTGGACTACTAATTAATGAATGTAATATATACATACAAACCCAATTTGACTGAGATTTGTGTGATAATTTGGATCTTATGGCAATATATGTTGATTTCATAGGGGTCGTTTGTATGGGGGCTAGGTCTGAACATGGACCGATTCTCACCAATTTCAATAGCGTTCATCCTATGGCCGATAAAAGATCAAATACCAAATTTCATGAAAATATATTCATATTTGCGACCTGCAGTTTGATTACAAGCTTTACATGGACACACAGATGGACGGACGGACGGACGGACATCGTTAAATCGAATCAGATAGTGATTCTGATTCGATCGGTATAATTAAAGATGGGTGTAGGTCAAATATTTTTGGTGGTTCAAACAGCAGCACAAAGTCATTATACCCAAACCACATAGTGGTATAGGGTATAAAAATCGAAATGCGTTTAAAAGGTGACACATTTTCTGAGGTGACGAAGAGTTTTTATACCCTATACCACTATGTGGTATGGGTATAATGACTTTGTGCTGCTGTTTGTAACAACCAAAAATATTTGACCTAGACCCATCTTTAATTATACCGATCGAATCAGAATCACTTTCTGAGTTGATTTAACAATGTCCGTCCGTCCGTCCGTCCGTCCGTCCGTCCGTCCGTCTGTGTGTCCATGTAAAGCTTGTAATCAAACTGCAGGTCGCAAATATGAATATATTTTGAAGAAATTTGGTATATAAGCTTTTATCGGCCATGGGATGAACGCTATTGAAATTGGCGAGAATCGGTCCATGTTCAGACCTAGCCCCCATACAAATTACCCATATGAAATCGACATAAATTGCCATAAGATCCAAATTGTCATATAGATCTTACTCAAATTGGGTTTGTATGCGTTCATTACATCCACTAATGAGTAGTCCAAAAATGATCCCTTTGACCCCATATAGAGCTGCTTCCCGATCTTCACTTAAATCTATTATAAAAACAAAAATATTGCACTGATTCTTCTCAAATTTTGTTTGTACATATTTTTGCAAAATACAAGAGACTTTACCAAACATGATCAGGATCGGTCCATTTTTGGAACTAGTCCCTTTATAGATATAGCATCCGATATGAACTTTTGCATATCTGCAGCCAAAAAAATTAATAAAAATCCCACTCAAATTTGGTTTTTGCTTATTTTCAATGTCCAGTTAGTTGGGCCTAAGAGATAGGGTTTCTAAATGCATGGTATAGGGTATCGTATAGTCGGTCTAGACCGACTATAGTTTTCTTACTTGTTTGAATTCTTTTTTTTTTTTTGCAGAATTTTGAAGTGAAAAACACGATTTTTGCTATAAAATTTCGGGAATTTGTTGCTAAAAAATGCGGAACAGAATGGAAAATAAATGATGATTTATGTGGAGATATAGTGTAAAATTTGAGAAGAATCGGTCAAGTAGATTTCGAGTTATGCTGTTCACGGACTTCGCACATTTATTTGCGAGATAATCGATTTAAAGTTTTTAAAAACTGATTTATATACGATATGCCGTATGAGGCCGGTCGCTGGAAATGCTGTAACTTCTTAAGTTTTGCTCCGATTTACTTTAAAGTTTGAAACAACACTCTCGACATGTTGTGCATTCAGAAATAGAAATGCAAAAAAAATGTTTTAAAACATTACCCCCCCTTATCAGGTTAAGTTAGAAACATTTGCGGTGTCCACACGATCGTGTGCAACCAATGCTTTAATCCATGCCACTTTGAACCAATTTTCCGCACTTTTCTTTACTTTGGAAATGTGTTTCATGCACAGTAATGATTGATATCGGTATATAGCAAAATTTGGAAAAATTAAAAACTGTACACAACTCAAAGAAAACCTTCACAATTTTCGGCTCTTTAGTGGAATTTACGGTCAGTAAATTGTACTCGCTCTCCGTTCTCCAAATGAATTACCCAAAGTGTAATGCCGCTATTTAATACAATTACTCTCTGAACTGAATTTCATATTAAAATATTTACTAGGAAAAGGTCAAATAACACGTTATCCCAAATTTTTATTATAATAAGATTATCAGAAGCATTCAAAGAGCATTTTATAATATTAGTTTATGTGAGAGATGCCACGCCATTTTGCCCTGACACGCAAAAGTTATTTATTTATTTATTTATTTACTTATTGATCTCCTGTACAACAAATCCAAGTCTTATAATTATAGTACAGGATCAAATGAGTATAAGGGTTAATAATCGTAAAATTTTATGTGTAGTATATTAATGAATAGTTTGTATAAAAATAAGTGTAAATATTAAGTATGAAATAAAATAACTTGGAGAGAGGAAATGTAGTTTAAAAAGGATATTAAGAGAAAAATTTAAACAAAAAAGTTCTAAAGTTCATTGCGTTGCTTTTGAGTAGTTTTTCATGTGAAATTATATGCCAAATATGAGGGGCTGGGGGGTAAAAAATTGCCATTCCGAAACTAAACATCAATATCTTGGTATTGTGATTTGTTTGCCCCCTATTTGATCTAGTAAACTTAATTTTGGACTACTTATAAAGCTGGTTTTCTGTATATATAACTTTATGTACGAATATTAGTACTCTTATTTTCAGAAGACTTTCAAAAGATACTCCGATAAGCTTTTTGTGAAAGACTCACTAACCAAAATTGCAAATATTATGTGTGGAACCAATATAGTATCAACAGCGATACATATTCTTCAATGAATAATTTGTGCTGAACAAACAATATATTTGATTTGAGTACATTCATGAAACTCAATGAAACAGATAGGTTTCTACAGTTTAGAATAATCTATAACGATAAGACAAAAATTTTAAAATTCAGACAAATAGAGCTACAGCTCAACAATTAAAATCAGATTCTATTTTAAGCTAAAAGTGACATGTAATTTATTTCAATATTCAACATCACATGAGACAATGGTCGTAGTTCCTTAGCCCATGAACATACCTTAAAAACTAAGACTTTTTTGCTGGTAAAGTCACAATTGGAAAAAGTATTCTAAGTATTCTAACTCTTAAAGATGTAAATACCTGAGTTGCGAAAATCATTCCTAATTTCACATAGGTTTGAATTTATATGATCAGACCGGGTTACATTTCTATTGATGAATAAAACGGTGTTATAGTCAATATGCACTTCTAAAGAGACCTAGTGTAGATTGTAGGCGTTGTTGAGTAGATCATTTGCCTATTTTTAGAATTTTGAATACACCCTCAAAATCTGAAGTTATGTCCAAAAAACGTTTTTTAGGGCTTTATGGACTTAAATATTTTTAACTGTTTCAGTTGTGGGTCGATTTTAAAGTTTTAAACGGTTTTGGAAAGACGAAAAAAAAAATCGACCCACAACTGAAAAAGTTAAAAATATTTAAGTCCATAAAGTCCTAAAAAAAAGTTTTTTGGACATAACTTCAGATTTTGAGGGTGTATTCAAAATTTTAAAAATGCATATATGATCTACTCAACAAGGCCTATAACCTACACTAGGTCTCTTCAAAAGTGAATGCAATTTTTTCTATTTTGTGACATAGTGTAATCCAAGAATTCTCGCAAATTGAACAATTTCAATTTTCTGACTGTTATAAGAACTTCAGGTAAGATATGCGGGTTTATGATTGCTTTATGCAAGTTTTTATTATATATATTGGGATTATCTATTCACTATTATGTATTTATTCTTCAAGTTTATTTCTTTTCATTTTAGCTATACGAGATAGCACTTAGTAACTGGACCTCCTTCTTGCAATTGACAATAATATTATTTTTATCAATATTTAATTTACATATGCATGAGCTTTAAAATAATATTTCGGAGGCCTTTTTTAACGAGAAGATTAATCAAAATATAATAAACGGTTTATTACAAATAAAGAAACTTTTCCTAAGTTTTTAGTAATCACCCGTTATCATTTCATAGATCCGCTGATAGTTGATATTAGAGTGTTGCATTGTGTCTCACACTAAATCATTTTTTATTGGATGCCAGAAACATGCAATAATTTGATTGGTTTTCGTTACAAGTCAACATGAATAGCAATTATGTATTTTGATTTGATTGACTTAAAATTTGTCAGCGTTAACATATGAATATTTTATTGTCTTATTCTCCGAAATGAATGAAAGGTGCTTCAGTTGTCTTACTTTTGTTTGTCTGAAAAGTAAACAAAAGACTTGAAACACGAACTGCACAAATATGTATGTATGTGAATAAATTAGAGGTTCTTCTTATATTCATACAAGAAGGAATGAAAGCAATTAAGAAAGCTTTTATTTATCAATTTAATCTAACGAAGTCACCCAGTCAAAATTCAAAATAAAAAAAATTTATGGTTTTTAAATCTATTTGTTATTCAGAAAAAAAAAAAAACAAACGAAATGAAACTCAATTAATTTTATTCAATGAACTATATGTATATATTATATTTTATTTGCGAAGATTTGAGTGTTGTGCTTGATTGTGACAATGTCCAAAAGCTAATTGAATATTGTTACAATTATCTTTTCATACTTTATCTTATTTTTTTTTTTTAATTGCAATTAGAAGTTGACCTTGAATCGATATCATTTATTTGACAATACTGACGACGATGATAACTTATTTTGTTTGGAAATAGAATCGAAAGTGATGCTAGTATGACAATGCTGTACCAAATTTATGTAGTGAACTTTAAACCGCTATACATTTTCTGAGAGAGAAATTGTTGGTTTTATGAACACGTACGATGAGAGAATTTGTAGACGATAAAACGACGATTAGTTGAGTCAATAAGTAACAACAAAAAAAGGGAATTATTATTTTATATTTTTAGAGATAACGAAGAACAATAACGATAAAATTAACCCATAAATTCGGTTGTTTATTGAAAACTCAAATAAATTTTTGCTAATTAATTATTCTGAGTCGATCGGTATAATTAAAAGTATTTTTGGCAGTTATAAACACCCTGACCACAGGGTGGTATAATTACATAACTAACGCTGTAGCTGTATACGAGTATGTTATACAAAAAAATTATGTTAAAATAATTTTTTTTTCTCATAAGCTATTACGACACACAGTGCTGAATTTTTAGCAATTTCCAGTGACGTCTGCACATTTTATGTCTATCCTTGTCACAATCTAGTAAAATTTACCCCATTTTAAGTCCTTGAAAATATTACAAACTATTTGTAATATTAATAGGCTAGGCGATTTCACAGTTTTATCCCGATTTTGACGAAAAATTTATCATTGGAAAGGTATTTCTTTTTAGCTGTTCACCAGATTTACAGATTTTTTTGGAGCTATGATTGTTTAAAGTTGCTACTAACACATACATAAAATTATACAATGCTATGTGTTTGTGTTAATGTGTTGAGTTTGTTTTCTTCACTTAAAATGAGATGAATTGTGGAGCATACCTTTAGGGTCTTTATTAAATGAAAAAATAAAATTTCCTAGAATTTGTACTCGAATTTCGTGGGCTGGAATGTGCTAGTATTATCCTATTATACCCAGCTATGTGGATTATTTTGTGAACGAGTGTGATTTCTATAGACAGACAGACAGATGGGCATCGCAATACCGATTCCAACTGTCATAAGGGCTAATGTTTACTCAGGGATTAAAACTATGATTAAAACTAGATTGTAAGGTAATATAGGGATTCCAGCAATCGCTACTTTGGTCTACAGCTCAATATTTATAATTTAATTAATTTCATATCTTATATATAAAAATTGAGTTGTGTATGTTGTTTGTTTGTTTGTTTGTGGTTTATAGGAGACTACAGCACTGGACCGATCGTCTTGAATTTTTTACAGTAGATAACTGCCTATCCGGAAGGAAAAATAGGCTATATTTTTTTTTGGATTTTTCAAATGGGCGTGGCACCTCCCATACAAAGGGAATTTTTAACATATAACTTTAACATATAATATCTGGAGTACTATGACAGAAAGACTTCTGAAACTATGTACATGTACACACTTAAATAATTCGAAGAGTTGCGGAAAAAATGGGCGTAATAGGACCAATGGGCGTGGTAGCCACCATAAAATGTATATATTAAATGTCATATATCTAGAGTACTGTAATAGGTAAAGTCGTGAGACTTTGTGTGAGTTCATAAGTTATCAACGTTTATACTAAAAAAAAAAATGGATGGAATCCGATCAGTGGGCGTGGTGCCCCCCCATACAAAGTAAATATATAATATCATATATCCGAAGTACTGTAATAGTGAAAGTCTTGGAACTTTGTCTGAGTTCATGCCTGAGTAGTCCCTTAAAAAATGGGCGTGATTGGACCAGTGGGCTTGGCACCTCCTATATAAAAAATAGTTTTCTACAAAACGTATTCCCTGCATTTTATTTCGTAACGAGGGGTGTAGAGAAGCGCATCGGGTTACTGCTAGTACCTAATATATACAATAATAACATTTTAGATTTTATATAAACTTATAGGTATTTGTTTGTTTTATGAAATAAGATATTTCCCTTATGTTTTCAGGGGTTGGGTTAGATAAGGATCCAATTGGGTATCCTTCATGGTATATTTTGTCTTTCATTAGTAAATTTATGGAAATGTACAATGATGTGTAAGGGATTTGGAATCGACGTTGTACAATTACAAATTTGAGAAAAAATATCAATGTTCATCAAGTGCCCGTGAGTTAATTTGTAATAACCGGGTCTTAGTCATTCGAATTTAATTATGTCAATTTCGTGGCAATCCGAAATATTTCTTATAAGGGTGCCTATGTCATTCATTTCATGATTTCAAATTTTATACCAAATTAAGTTCGAGTTGTGGTGTTCAATGAGATTTTGTACGATATAGTTATCCCAATGTTAAGGATTGTGATTAGGTATTGTGATCAGCAAACTCGTTGCTCTTTATATTAATATTAATCTTATTTTATGTTGCTCAATTGTTAATAGATTTCTTACTTGAAATAAATAGTGGTAAGTGTTATTTATAATAGTTATAGATTGCAATGAAAAGAGAGAATCGGAAAATATGGAAAATTTACCTCCGTTTTGCCTTACGTGCATTATTGCTTCGTATACAGAATATATTGTACTGAATTCGGGAAGAAAAGCGGATTTGATTATCGTACTTTCTGTAGTTATACTAAAGTATGATGAAGTATTGTATTTTGATCCGTCAGTAAAAACAAAATTTATGGTCATGAAGCGTGTTTATTAACACCAAATATTCTGGACTACAAAAATAATAGGTATATTTGTATAGGGAGGTATTACTAATTTTCTTTTTGAGATGCGATGGTGGATGTTGCTTGGAACTGAGCTTCACTTTAATAAGTGGTGGTCTAAACTGTTACAGTTTTGTATTGAATGTTGTATAGTTGATGGTATTTTAGGTATGTTTTGGTAACTTAACTTTTTTATCTAATCGCAAGAAGGGTGCTGGACCGACTCTACTTTCTTACTTTGCTAAATTTAGGTTTTTTTTAAATTTTTGAAAAATATATAAATTATTTCAGTGCCATTACCAAATAATTATTCATTTGCGCTAGCTACAGCATTTAAAAAATTTTTTTTGAATATTATATCCGTTTTCAATGGACTCATCTAGATCTGGTCCAATTGTTTTAATGTAGCCTTCAAAAATATTGTTATTACAAAATCGGTCTCAGTTTATGTTACATATGAACTTGCAATTATGTTGTTTGTATCTTAAGTCTTTTGTTAAAACAAAAAAATTTTGAAATGTTAGAATTTTCACATAAAGGAAATATATAATTAAAAACTAAAACAAGTTAACTTAACATTAACAAAATAACAATGTATATATAAAAAATTTTATTACTCTAAAAAATATAAAAACTTTTACGCTTTTCCGGCAAATTAGTTGCACTAACGGCGCGCGCTACAACAAGCAAATAATGTGTTTTATGTTTAAAAAAAAATCTAAAACTATTCTTAACAAACAAACAAAAAATTGTCCGCTCAAACAGACTGTTGATTGTTATCTATGCGAATGTTGTTGTTAGTTTTTTTTTGCAACTATTTTTTTTTCAGTTGTCTAAGAAATATACATTTTGTTTTGTTCTTTAAGGTGTGTTTACACTATGTGTATTTTCCATATGTAAATTCAGTTTTACGATCCATACGTAATTCCGTGTGTGTGCCAAAATTAGCGTTTTACATACGATTCATAATTTTTGCGTTCAAATGTACATATGTATTTCCGAATTTCTAAATGTAAACAACAGCTGATTTAATTTGTGAATTTACAAAAATTTATTGTTTAAAATAAAGTTATATATTTTATATATTTTTAAATTGTTAATTAATATTAAACAATTTATTTTTCTTTCAATATTAATCTTTATAATTTACTCTTTTTTTCTTTCGCCACAAGCAGGGTTGTATTTTCATATGTTTGTCTTGCCAAAATAGAACCTGCTCTAATTGAAAAATTTACATATGTCTTGCAAAATGTGTTATACATAAACAATGTTTGAAAGGGTTCACACTATGTGTACAAATTACACGTGCTAAGAAACTAAGAAAAACACAAGCAAAACACGTAGTGTGAACGCAGCTTTAAGCTGCAATGAATTGCATGTTAGAACAGTTTGTTTTTTTTCGTAAACATTAGTTTTTTTCTTTTGCATTCATAATAGCGACAATTTATTTACTTTTTTTATAAATAATTCTTACAATAATCATGTACTTGTTTGTTTTCGTATTCAGTACATATATACATATATAAAATATACATAAGTATATGAAGGAGCAATAACATATGGCATATGTTTTGTTTCTTTTTATACCCTATACCACCATGTGGTTTGGGTATAATGACTTTGTGCTGCTGTTTGTAACAACCAAAAATATTTGACCTAGACCCATCTTTAATTATACCGATCGAATCAGAATCACTTTCTGAGTTGATTTAACAATGTCCGTCCGTCCGTCCGTCTGTGTGTCCATGTAAAGCTTGTAATCAAACTGCAGGTCGCAAATATGAATATATTTTGATGAAATTTGGTATATAAGCTTTCATCGGGCATGGAATAAACGCTGTTGAAATTGGTGAGAATCGGTCCATGTTCAGACCTAGCCCCCATACAAATTACCCATATGAAATCGACATAAATTGCCATAAGATCCAAATTGTCATATAGATCTTACTCAAATTGGGTTTGTATGCGTTCATTACATCCACTAATGAGTAGTCCAAAAATGATACCTTTGACCCCATATAGAGCTGCTTCCCGATCTTCACTTAAATCTATTAAAAAACAAAAATATTGCACTGATTCTTCTCAAATTTTGTTTGTACATATTTTTGCAAAATACAAGAGACTTTACCAAACACGATCAGGATCGGTCCATTTTTGGACCTAGTCCCTTTATAGATATAGCATCCGATATGAACTTTTTCATATCTGCAGCCAAAAAAAATTAATAAAAATCTTACTCAAATTTGGTTTTTTGCTTATTTTCAGTGTCCAGTTAGTTGGGCCTAAGAGATAGGGTTTCTAAACGCATGGTATAGGGTATCGTATAGTTGGTCTAGACCGACTATAATTTTCTTACTTGTTTTTTTTTTTTTGTTTGTTTGTTACTAACGAAAGTTATTTATGAGACCCTTGTTAAAAAATTATTACAAAAAATCCTAGCTAAAAAAAAATTTAAAAAAGGTTTCCAATGGACTTGTTGCTTGTTTTTTTTTGCAGTTTTATGCGTCATCGAGTGTAAAAAATTTATTCTTAATAAAAATGCAGTTGCTTAACAACATTAAACACACAGATGTATGTATGTATGCAAATATATCTGTAAAAGTTGTTGTTATACACTGTGTAAAATTAAATTAAAAACACATCGATTGTCTAAATTTCTGGTCTTATATTAGGTTTTAATAATCCAAATATATATTTGCTTTGTTGTTTCAGGCATACAATTGAACAATGTCTGCCATGCGTAATTCGAACTGGGCAATATTTATACACTATGCAATGAACTTTCGTTCAGAATCTGAGAATCAATTTTTGTGTCGAATTTTCTATGAGCCCATGTCAATATTATATTCAGAGAACAGGTCATAAATATAAATATGTTTTGATGAAATTTAGTTTTCTTACCGGCCATAAGACGTTCGGTATTAAAATTGGTGAATATCTGTGCATGTTCAGAACTAGTCCTTATACAAATGATCACTATAAGTATGTCTAAAAAAATTAAAAATTTATGTATATACCATGACCAAATTAACATCCTATAATCACCCAAAATAAACCCTAAAGTACCATATAAAGCTGCGTCTCCTAATCACTACTTAAAATTATCAAAAGACAAAAAACGGGCACAAATTATTCTCAAGTTTTGTTTGTATATATTTTTGAACAAAATAAGTGACTTACAAGTGTATTATGATTGGTCCATTTTGCAATAGGATCCCTTCTCTAAACTCGTGGTACAGAGTACATACTTTGTCATAATTCGCTACGAATTTCCATTGCTCACATATTAAGCGTTCTAAGCAAATTTTGTAACGAACTTGAAAACTATTTATTTTTAAATATTTTAATTTTCACATACAATTTCATATAAAAAAGGTATTTATGTAATTAAATAATTAAGTAAAATTGTAAAATCTGCTATGCGATGTATTTACATGTACAATAGAAATGTCAATAATAATATGTCAAAAGGGATAAAAGTCTCTCCGCAATAAAACATAACGGAAACATACTGAAAATCATTCAAATAGCAGTGCTTTTAATTGAATATCGCTGAGCGTATGCAAGTTGAATGGTTGTTGTGGGTGTCAGACATAACTCCATACGTGAATGCATATGCATACCTATAACGTTACCACCAGAACATATAGACTTAATAACAAACAACATATGAAACACCAGCACTACAACAATAAGTAGTTGTACCTTTGCTAAGCTTTCGTAGAGTTAGTTTAACTTTTTTTACAACAGTGTCTGTCCACCCGTCCGTCTCTGTTAGGGTCGACGACTTTTTTATTTGCGTCATGCTTTCAGTTCGACTTTAACGAAAGCAACAAAATTTTATATAAGAGTAGTTGAAATAAGAATAAATACTTTATGCATTTATTTGCTAGATTATTAAGCTTGCTATCTGTGGTTTGTGGTGGTGCAAAAAAAGAATTTAAAACGCCATAAAAAAAATACATTCCTTTAAAAATGAACATGTACCTCTTTTGCTTTACCATATATTGGTGCAGAAAATACACTTAAACAGATAAAATGAACTTGTAAAATAACAAAATGTTGCTAATAATGATAATTACAATATAAAACAAAATTTACATATTCATTGTCATTTTATGTGAAATTTTGTTACCTCTTAATACTCTTGAGATAAGCGCCTTAATGAAGGTGTACACTCTAAATTTTACAGTTTATTTGTTGCCACTTTTTTATTTTTATTTATTTTTTTCTTTGTGTATAAAAACACATTAAAAATTCCAATTAAATCGTAAAATAAAATGATATAAAACAAGTAAGAGTGTTAATGTCGAATCTTTGATACACTCCACCCGGGTTTTACGTTTATGTTAACATGAGGACTTACTGCTTTATTTATGGCAAATATAAATAAAATATTTATTACAACAAACACGCAGAATTTTTCAAGTTTGTTCGGAGGTGTCTCCATATTTTAAGTTATTACTTGGACCAATGATGCCCGAAGTACCATATTTTAATTACCAGTCTGCTAGAAATAATGGTAAGCAATATTAACCTAACTTAATCTAGGTACATTTTTGATTTTGCGATTGAGCGCGATTTCAACATACAGACAGAGAGACGGACATACGGACATCACTATATCGAATCGAGTTGTGATCAATTATATAAATACTTTATGGGATCACAAGTCAACTTTTCGATGCATTAAAAATGAAATTACTCACTTATATGTACCCTATTAAAGACGCCTTATATTTACGTGAAATCCCTATTTCTCTAACACTGTTTATTAAAAAGTTATTACTGAAAACATTCTGACCCAAGTCGTAATGAAGCTCCATTACATCTATAATATTAATAGGCTAGGCGATTTCTTGTGACCAATGTTTTGTTCTACCACGATTTTGACCAAACGTATATTATTTGAAAGGTATTTCTTTTTAGCCGTTTTGCAGATTTACAGATTTTTTAATTTTTTCCTTTGTTTTGAGTAAATTACACGTATAGTTGCTACTAGCACATACATAAAAATATACAATGCTATGTGTGTGTTTATTAAATTTGTTAATGTATTTGTAATAAAAATGAGTTTGGTTTTTTTGTGTTGATTTATGAATTGGCTGTAATTGATCAGCATACTTTTAGGGGTTTTATTTAATGAAAAAATAAAATTTCCTAGAATTTGCACTCGATTTTCGAGGGCTGGAATCTGCTACTCTATATAAAAAGTTATTTTTCTCAAAAGCATGATTTTCGACTTAGGCGGTCAATGCATGTGACCACAGGTATAATCATAATATATATACTATACGTATATTACTAAATATAGATATTATTTAAATAAAAAGTTCACGAGAACAAAGGGCGTCAACTAATTCTGTCCATCGTGGTTTCGTTGACTTGTGTCGCTGTTGCAATATCAGTTGGGGGCGATCTCAGAATATCACAGACTTTGTGCTGCAATTGGATATTCTTAATTGACTTCGGGCAACTGACGGAATGCAATACTTGCCTTATTTGTACGTACACTGATATCGGCAAAGTATCCACCATTTTCGGTAATATTTCAACCAAGGTAGTTCAAGGCGGCTACATTTACAGCCACTTAAATGGGTGTCGTCTAAAAGTTTACTCTCAAATGCATATTTTAAGCGTTTTCGGAGGGTCTGCGAAAAGCAGTATGCCATTAGAGAGATATTATCCCCGTAGTCAACAGCATTTAGATACTCTTCATTGATTCAACGAATGCCTATAGGGTATCTCGGAAGGTTTCTTCCACAGTCCAGAAGTTAAGTAAATAGTGTATATACAACTTTATCTAATGTCAGTAGCAATTGTGAAAGTTTGGCTTTAGGCGGACCTTACGCTGTGAATCTTTCTAAAGTTCACGTATTATGGTGACGATTTTCTACGATATTCCCTTGGCAACTGGTGTAGACTGCATAGAATTTCGGAATATTTTGTCAAAAGCACGCTCCATAGCTACGAAAAGGAGATACAAATATGTGTTGCACTCTGATGATTGCTATGTGTGGAGTATTTATATGATTAACACAATATCGTCCAGGCCTAAAACATTGGTAACACCATGCCAGTTTTTACACCCTTTTGGAGATTGTGACCACCTGCCAATTGTCAGAAATTTTATTGTTCAGCCACGTATTTCTTTTCTGTGATTTGACAAATTCTGTTAACGTATCTACACCATATTTTACCAGCTTTGCAGGGACATGTAGGCCCCAGACGATTTTTAGTTCTTAAATTTATTTACGGCTACCACAAGTTCAATAATCACAAGGGAATCTGTTGATATTTCCCTTCTAGTATTACTCTAACTACATTACATTTTTAGCCTGGTTAGTATGGTTACCTGAAGAAGACAGTGAGGCACATGATTCCCGCCACTGCTCAAGATTTGTATATGTTGGTGTTAAATCAGAGTCAGCATTAGCCTTTAACCAAACGATACCACAAATGTTATTACCCGTCATTTGTTTAATGACGGAATAAACTCCGTGTAGATTGTCTGTGGTAGCGGCCTTTTCTTCCTGTTCTTTTAAATTATTGCAAAATTTTTTTCGCCCTGATTTATGGCATTCGAATTTTGCTGTTGTTTTCACATTGATGTGTCACCTTGTTTGTGAATGCTGCGAAGTCCGTTGCGATTTGTTTTTCGGGTTAGTAATCAGAACGAATCCTTAATCTTACCTTGACGGTTACTTTACATGCTGTTTGTGCATCTGACCATGTTTGAAACTATTGGATGTTACACTCGCCGTTTATTGCTGCTTGTCGAAGGCGGAAAGGGCTTACAAGTGGAACCATGTCTAAATTTGAGGTACAGAAGAGAGCCCAAGAAATTCTATTGAGCATAATATGGTCAATTTGTGTGACAATGTGAAAATTCCCAGTTATCTTTTTATGGAGGAAGACATGAAGGGACGATTGAGTGCCCACAAATCCACTTTCGCCGTTGCTTTGTCGCATTTCGTCAAGGCCGTACTTACCCATCACCGCCTCCTATCATTTCCTACTTTGGTATTGAAGTCAGCCTAAAATATTTTGATAACAAGCTAGTGGCGGAATTCAGTTGACTAGAAAAATCATCTATAACGTCGGTATCAGTATGTGCGTAACACTGCACAATAGTTTTCATGCGAAATTTACAATTCAATCTCATGGTTAGTATTCGCTCGGAGATTGCCTTCTGTTCTAGAAGTGAATCTCTATACTTTGGTGTCATAAGCAGGCCAACGTCCTTTATTCTGTGAGTATTGCTGCCGGAGTAATAACCTGATGAACAGAGGACAATTGAGTATTACCACTGTTAAGCCAGCGAACTTCACTCCACCCTGGCATGTCGATATTGTAAGAGACCATTTCATTTCACACCTGCATGAGTATCTATGCTTCATTGAGAGTTGTCCCGTTCCAGGTACCAATCGTAAACCATTCTTTGAAGCCAAAAGTCTTCATCGGGTGTGATTTTTAAATTCAATATTTTAATGTTTCAGTAATCTGTTGTTTTTAAGAGTAATTGACTGATTGTATCTGCTCCTAGAGCCAGCAAAATCTCTAGGCAGGTGATCTGTTAAACGACTGAAATAGATGAGTTTCAATGAAGTTTTGTTCACTATTTTCATCTTTCTGAGTTGCAACATATTTAACTTGCCATTCTATATTCTAAACTCTAGACTTCTCGCTTCTTGCTATTTCCAAGTGAATAGCAGACAGAGAAATTTTCACCACGGCGAAAGTGCCCCAAAATCTTTATTCGAACCCAATTTTGTATTAATGAACTTTTATTAGTTAGAAAACGATCTCGTTATTCAAATACCAAAATTAAAAATTGGTTTGATGTTTATACCTCAGGAACCAAAAAAAAAAAAAAATAAATAAACTCACTTATATAATTTAGCACAAATGTAAAGAAGCTAACTAGCAACGACCTATCTGTGGTCACAAGCGATAACCGAGTAAGTCGACTTAGGAACTAATTGAGTTATGTATGCTATCATATTCTACTAACAACGCTTTATATTTACGTGAAATCCCCATTTCTCTCACACGGTTTTTTTTTAAGTTATTAATAAAAATATACTGACCTAAGACGTAATGAAGCCCCATTGCATTTATATAAAAAGTTATTTTTCTCGAAAGCATGATTTTCGATTTAGGCGGTCAATGCTTGTGACTACAGATATATTTATTTAAAAACTTTTTAAAATATCACACTTGAACATATTTCATAAAAAAGTTGTAATCATATGATAATGACTTTTGGCCATTCGCAAATAAATTTTAGGCACATGTCATCGAAAAGGATGTCCCAATACATTTTAATTATGATAATGATTAGAGGTCAACATGTGTTAAAGATAAACACAATTTTCTCCTTTTAATCACTAATCGCCACCATAAAATATCTTCAAAAGAATTAGTTGTTTTTATAGATTTTAATACAACTTATTCGATTTTTTCTAAATCCCCACCACTTACCAAAATCCTGGTACTGCGATATCAGAAAATAATTAAATTTCTCGGATTGCATTCTCCAATCACAAGTACATAACATTTGTGATTAAGAAAGCATCAGTCGAGTATTCTACATGCTTTGGAATTAATAAAGTCCTTCTAAACTGGTAACAAATTCTCAAACGTTCAATGACTTGCTGTGTTTGTTATTATTATTTCGTTTTGCTTTTAGCTCAGCTACCATAAGTGGAATTTTACACCTTTTTTTACAGCCACCACTAGTGTAACAAACAAAAAAAATTCTGTATAAAATAAAACCACAAAAAAACTTCAACAATTCCTACAAACATGGCATAAAGAAAACCCTTAAAAGGTTTCAATGTTGACTTAAGTGCTCAAAAAAAAAACACATTTAACAAAGAGTTGTACAAATATACCTACATATACTTGTACTAAACAAACAACTAGTGCAAAACCAACCATATAAGGTTAAGATGCCGAACAAAAAACAAAAATGTGAGATGCTTTAACATTTGCTATTTGCTTAAATGCAACAGAATTTAATATGAATTTCCTGCGTAATTTATTACTAAACAACATATATAATATTGCATTTGAATGATTGTTAATAAGACAAATGCAGATACTTCCCAAATACATTGATTTTAAAAATTTTCTATAGTTTTCATTTTAAAATTGGAATCCATATATTAATCCGTGAAGGTTATCTTTAGTTCCCTTTTTAGGTAATATGCGGGCACGGAGAAGTGTGAAAATTGGCATAGTTATAGTCTATATGGAGGAGAATCTTCAAATGCTAAAACTTATGTTTAATCTATCTTAAAAATATATTAAATTAATTAAAATAAAATATTTATAATAATTCATTACACCCTGCTAATGCGAATGATTTAAATTATATATCAGATGCTCTGTGTTGAATTGTGAATTGCTAAAATTGATTAACATATTTTTAGGCTCATTTTCATAAATTTTTTATATATATAGATTAAAAAAACATTGGAAGACAAAAATTGAATGAAGAAATAATATTTCCTAGAATTTTCACTCGAATTTTGAGTGTTTGGCCATACTAGTTAGAACTAAATGGACAAAAGATTTTTATCTCTTAAATAATAAACAATTATAAAATTTAATTGTTGTTTTATGACATCCCGTAAGTGTTTAAAATGGCATATGGATGAAGGGAAATACAACATGCGAAAACATATATATTTTTTTTTGGCAACCAAATTTGTTAAAATCATTTCGTTATAACAGCTAAACTCATATTATGAAATCCAAATTCTGTTCTCTCTGATAATCGAATAATCGAGCTTTTCTAACCATATCATAGTATTACTAACAAAGTCACTAATCACAACTCTGTATATATATTAGTGGGGACCGACATATTGATTGATCCTTGAAAATCGATGTAAAAACACTAAATGAAAATTACAGGTTGCGGGGTATAAGCACGTACTGATCGTTTTAAAAAACAGCATAAATTTAAAAAATGTCAACACTAAAAATACTATTTATGAACGATAGGATATAGATAATTCCATATAATCTGAGGACGAAAACGAACCATATACTTTATAATCTATATATGTATATAAAATTCATTTGTTTTTTTTTTTTTTTTGTTTGTTTGATCGCTATAAAAAAATTGTATTTTTCAACGGATGTCTCTGAAATTTGGTACACAAGATCTCTGTATTCCAGGTTAGGTCACCATATGCCTCGTACCGGCCGTGCTTACATTTGCGCCCATTTTTATAATAAACTCATTTTCTGTTTTTTAGTATATATGTTCGCTATACAAATTTTTATTTTTTAACGGTTTTCTCCGAAATTTGCTGCAAACGCTCTCCGTATTTCAGGGTAGGTCGCCATATGCTTTTTACTGGCCACGCATACTCTTGCACCTGCTTTTTTAAAGTTTTTTAACGGGTTTCGCTCGATTTTAATGCACATTGTTTATCGGCCACGCCCACTTTTTAAATTTTCTATATACACTTTTAGTGTTTTTTATACATGTTTTAATTTTTCAATGGACTTCACTAAAACTTTGCATTATGAAATGCATATTGTAAATCAACCCCTTACAAATATTCCCGTCTTGCCTTTTTGACTATATGAATTGTAGCACCCCAAAATTAGTGCAGGTTTATTTCATGGGTGAATAGATATACATAGGTTGACTACCACTGTATGTGTACTCCAATGATGTTAAATCATACAAATATTTTCATCTCGCCTTTTTGACTACATCGGAAAACAATATATTAAAATTATTTCCATCTCGTCTTTTGGCTACATTGGAAAGCAACCTATTAGAAATATTCCCATTTCTTCTTTTTCACGATATAAATGAGTTTTAAAGGTGGAACAGGAACTATTTGCAATTGTGACTTGCACATGAGAGCATAAAGCGCATATATTCACGAAACATTTTTGATAAATTTGGTTATTTTAACTGAACCATGCCTACTAAAAATCGGAGTTATATAGGCCATACTACCTCGAATGCAAAAAGGCTTAGGCTTAACAGACCTCTAGAGACCCCCCGTTCAGACCAAAATTCATATCGAGTTTCAGCGAGTTAGACAATCTGAGTCTAGAAATGCTGAATCACCTGAGCAAACCCAACTATTTCTTGAAGCCCGAAGATCAAGACAAGCTTTGTTAAAAAGAGCGTGAATGCCTGTATCTACACAAGTGTGTCTAGAAATCCAGCGGTTAAAACAAGTTGAGTCGAGGGAATGTTAAACTCCTGAAATGACTCAACATTGTCTTGAGGCCCAACGGATAAGACAAGCTTAGCTGACTCCAGGGAATATGATATTCCTGAAACTAATGAAAAAGAATAGCTAGAATAACTAAAATACGTAACTTCTAAACATCAAACACTCCAAATAATCCACGCATAAACATAGTTAATTGTAATGGTAAGCATGGTAAATATATGGGGATTAGGTAGAAGAATGGACCGATCCTAAACATATTTGGTAAAGTCACTTATTTTTTTTTTTTGCAAAAACATGTAAAAGCCAAATTTGAAAAATCTGTTAAAAAAAATAAATTATAGATTTGAGTAAAGCCCAGAAAGCAGCTTATATAACTAGGAATGGTCCTATGGGGTTATTTTTGGACTACTGATTAATGGGTGTAACATATGCATAGCTATTTCCTGCACATCTGGTAACAGGCAGATATGTCTTTATCCAATTTAGAAATAATCAAACCGCTGGATATGGACGACATTATGTATTGATCGTTAATTAGCAAACGTTATAAAGAAGTTTAATAAAAAATATAACAAAACTGCTATATAGAAATACAAAATGTTCTGAAAATATAAAAGCTGAGATTATTCGTATATAAAAAATTGTCAAGCAGAATGTTATATAATAATAGGCTTCGAATCAAGTGTCAAGAAAAAAGTTGTAATAACTTCAAGGAAATTAATACTACAGGGATTATAAGTATTTCGCGATATGTTTAAAGAATTCGAGGTTCCAATGAGTGGATTAGTTTGCCAACGGTATTTAGATCGGCAAGGAATCTGTGGTTGTGGGAGATTCACAACATTACTTTCATTTTAAGAAAATATATCTTCATATTGTAAGACATGTCGAAAGTGTTGTGTTAAAATTTGAAGTAAATCGGTACAAAACTAACGAAGATACAGCGTTTCAAACTTTTCAAAAACTTTAAAGCGATTTTCTCGCAAACAATACTTTTTGTGGTCCCTGAACATCTTAAAATCTATATGACTGATCCTTTTGAACTTTTATACACTATTTCTACACGTAGTTCTCCAGGTAGTCATGAAGAATTTTTATTAAACCCTTTTCCCCATTTTTTTTTAACAACAAATTCACCGAAATTTAATAGCAAAAATCGTGTTTTTCACTTCAAAATGCTCCCAAAAATAATAAAAAAAATAAAAATAAAAGCCCTTCCTAATTACCTCGGGAAACATGTCACCTTTTAATAGGATTTAAATTTTTTTTTTACATAATCTGGTAACGAGTTATGATGTTAGCCGCAAAACAACTTTTTTTCGAGGCGCTTCCTGGGTTCGCAGTCACGGACTTATTTATTATAATTTTTAATTGAAACTTTGCGAAGATACCTTGAAAGTTATAAATACTATAACGTGTATATGAAATAAATAATCCGACGTAATTCATATCTTCAAAAAATGATTATGAAAATACGCCTTTTTTCGCCTTTAAAATAATATGTTTAGTTTATGATAACATAAATTAAAATAATAAAAAAGTTAGTAATAGTGTGAAATTCAGCTGATACCCTCCACTCGTGTTCTAAACACAATATATTACCAAGGTTGTCAACATTAAAACAACAAAAAAGGCTAGATTTCAAATTATAATGATTACATCTTTTACAATGATATTTAATATTATGAAGATAAGTTAGAAATTAGTCAGGCCCAAGATCTAATGTTTTTATTTTGTTTTATATTTCAGTTTGTCATATTGAAAAAGATAAAATAGAACAACCCTTTGCTTGCGTTCTCATTAGATTGGTTTCACTTTTTAATAAACATATTACGCACTGCTTTTGTTATTCTCTGTCTCTCATTGTTAAACATTTGTTCTCACGTACAAAAAAACAAAAACAAAAACAATAAGCAAACAAACATCTATATAAATCGCTGATACATATCTGCACAAATTATGTTATGTATAAAGATTGTTCACTATTTTTATTTTTTTACGTGAAATTTTATCGGAGTATCTTTTCACTTTCGTAGGCCATTTCTATAGGCTCCAAATTCAATATTAGCCTGCTCCAAATAATGGCAAACAATATTATTCTAATTTTACCCAAGGAAATGGTATATTCTGTGAAGTGGCGTGATTTAATCAATCAGACGGACGGACGGACATTGCTATATTGATTCTACTTGCTATATGGATCCGCATATATGATCGCAAATAATTTCTTGGATTCGTTACAAATGAAATGACAAACTGGTCAAAACAAATACTTATTGTAAGCACTCGTATTTAAAGCACTTTATTTAAAAAGACTAAAAATTATTTTGTTTAACAATACTCGTAGATGACTGTAGTATCAATGAATATGCCGTCTGATATTTTGGTTGTAAACTGATATATGTTGGGTTATACTGGCTTCTAAGAGGCTCCCTACTGACATGTATAGGTCATTGGTACTACCAGTTAGTGGTTATGACTAATAAATATTTAGGTTTCCATAGCATTATAAGTATACTATGTATATGTATCTAAATGAATCTAAACATTCTTCAGACTAGAAAAAAACTAAAAACATATGCAACACAATAAAACAAAGCTAATTGTTAGTATATTCTTGTTAATAAAGTCATTGTTAAAATGACACCTCGAGTGGTGCTTGTTGTTTAAGGTGAGGTCCATTATAAAAACTCAATATTTTGAACAGTATCAACTCACAATATTAGTACGCTTAATTTATAATTGAAGCAGTTAATTTATGAAGTGTATATTCGAATGTAAATAACAGGTTTAGTAATTTGCATTCAAGAGATCGAAAAATATTTTCTTATTCGTTCGTGTGAAATATAATTTAAGAAATATGAAATGATTTTTCTGGCAACATACAACCCATGATTTTATGATTTTATCAACTTCGACAGCTTGTTGAATGTCTAAATGCATGTCAAAAAATTGAATATTTATACCCTATACCACTATGTGGTTTGGGTATAATGACTTTGTGCTGCTGTTTGTAACAACCAAAAATATTTGACCTAGACCCATATTTAATTATACCGATCGAATCAGAATCACTTTCTGAGTTGATTTAACAATGTCCGTCCGTCCGTCCGTCCGTCCGTCTGTGTGTCCATGTAAACCTTGTAATCAAACTGCAGGTCGCAAATATGAATATATTTTGATGAAATTTGGTACATAGCCTTCTATCAGCCATGGGATGAACGCTATTGAAATTGGTGAGAATCGGTCCATGTTCAGACCTAGGCCCCATACAAATTACCCATATGAAATCGACATAAATTGCCGTAAGATCCAAATTGTCATATAGATCTTACTCAAATTGGGTTTGTATGCGTTCATTACGTCCATTAATCAGTAGTCCAAAAATGATCCCTTTGGGCCCATATAGAGCTGCTTCCCGATCTTCGCTTAAATCTATTAAAAAACAAAAATATTGTACTGCTTCTTCTCAGATTTTGTTTGTATATATTTTTGCAAAATACAAGAGACTTTACCAGACATGATCAGGATCGGTCCATTTTTGGACCTAGTCCCCATATAGATATAGCATCCGATATGAACTTTTTCATATCTGCATCCAAAAAAATTAATAAAAATCAGACTCAAATTTGGTTTTTGCTTATTTTCTATGTCCAGTTAATTGGGCCTAAGAGATAGGGCATGGTATAGGGTATCGTATAATCGGTCTAGACCGACTATAACTTTCTTACTTGTTTTTAATTAATGTTATTGTTTACATAAGTTTTATTTTGGAGATTTTTAATTTTTTTTTTACTTAAATTGCCAAAATTATTTACTTCTTAATTTATAGTTAAGCTTATTACTGAATCGTTAACTCTGTAACGCCTTATGGTTAATATCTAAAGTAATAAAATTATAACTCGTACATATAATATCTAGCATTACATCAAAAGTATTTTAATTATACAAGTAAATTTTTCATAAAAAATGCCTTTTCCTAAAATTGAATCCTTTTCTTATCAAAAGTATAATTTCTAAAAAAATCGTATTTTTTTAATAAATACATATTTTTAAAAATGTACTTTTTCATAAATATGTATTTTCAATGGATGATAGCGAGTCTCATCATAATGAATAACTTATTTTATTTTATTTTAATTTATTTTATTTTATTTTATTTTATTTTATTTTATTTTATTTTATTTTATTTTATTTTATTTTAATCAGACAGAAAAAATTTTTCTATGGTTTTAATATTATTGGCCGTTACTGTGGATGTGGTAGCATAAATAGTACGTACGTGTTAGAAATCACTACATGATCTCAATGCTTTGTTTATAGTTACATGGTTTTGTACTTCCAGTGATACATACATATGTATATTTATGTAGTTGTTTTCTGTTTTATTACAGATTTAATTAAGTGATTTTCGTATAACAACTTCTTTTGATTTCTAAATAAAAATATTCAAATCGGGCAAAACTAAAATGTGAGTTAAAGCTAATATAGTTAACTTTGCATGTAAATATTAATAAACAAAAACATTGTATTTAGGAACTACTTCTGTTTAAAACATAAATTACCTACCTATTATTACCTAGAGTCAAACGATTTATTTTCAAGTTTTCATTTTACGTGTTCATTTTGCCGACAAAATGAATATTTTGATAATTGAATATCTTGCACTTAAAAATATAATTGAAGGTGTTCATTAATATCTTCTAAAGCTACTAAAAGTCGACGAAATCTGAAATCAATAATACCATTTCTGAACAATTGATATGTTTTGGGAGAATTTTTATGTATGTTATCTTATATTACGAGGATGATCCCAGAACTAATCAACCTGATGATTAAATGGCATCAGTAGTTTGAAAAAATTACTTTTGTGAAAAGCGGCAACCACGTTGTTTATTATTGATTTTTTTTTTAACCATCAAGAGTAAACGATCTCAATGAATTTGAAAACATGCAAACATGACTTCTAAGGTCTCACTTTAAGATTATAAAATATTGGGTGATAGAGTAGAAACGAGGCCGTATGAGCTGCCAAGACAAACACCGATCGAACAGTGGTCGACAAATTGAGGTGGCCATGCTAGAAACGGATGATCGTCGGCATAAGGAGCATAAGATAACTGAAATGATAAGCTGACCTAAAGATGGGTGCCGCGTTTGCTCGAAAAGTATGAAAACTGCATCATCAAGATGTTGCAATAGAGTGTTTGGCAATGTTTTACCGCAATAAATCCGAGTTTATGCATCGATTAGTAACATGAGTCGATTCGTAACAAACACAATTCTATTTATATGCAAGGTTATGGCATCAGTTTTTATACCCTATACCACTATGTGGTTTGGGTATAATGACTTTGTGCTGCTGTTTGTAACAACCAAAAATATTTGACCTAGACCCATCTTTAATTATACCGATCGAATCAGAATCACTTTCTGAGTTGATTTAACAATGTCCGTCCGTCCGTCCGTCCGTCCGTCTGTGTGTCCATGTAAAGCTTGTAATCAAACTGCAGGTCGCAAATATGAATATATTTTGATGAAATTTGGTATATAAGCTTTTGTCGGCCATGGGATGAACGCTATTGAAATTGGTGAGAATCGGTCCATGTTCAGACCTAGCCCCCATACAAATGACCCATATGAAATCGACATAAATTGCCGTAAGATCCAAATTGTCATATAGATCTTACTCAAATTGGGTTTGTATGCGTTCATTACATCCACTAATGAGTAGTCCAAAAATGGTCTATTCCGACTATAATTTTCTTACTTGTTTCATTTTAATTTTATTTTCTTTTAATTTTAAAATTTTTACCACCCATCTTACGGACAGCTTTCTCATAACCAAATTTTTGGTCAATATGCGATGCATACCCCTTTTTATACCCTATCCCTATGTAGTTTGGGTATATTGACTTTGTGCTGCTGTTTGTAACAATCAAAAATATTCGTGCTAGACCCATCTTTAATTATACCGATCAACTCAGAATCACTTTTTGAGTCTAAATAGCAATGTCCGTCCGTCTGTGTGTCCATGTAAACCTTGTAATCAAACTGCAGGTCGCAAATATGAATATATTTTGATGAAATTTGGTATCTAAGCTTCTATCGGCCATGGAATAAACGCTATTGAAATTGGTGAGAATCGGTCCATGTTCAGACCTAGCCCCCATACAAATTACCCCTATGAAATCGACATAAATTGCCATAAGATCCAAATTGTCATATAGATCTTACTCAAATTGGGTTTGTATGCGTTCATTACATCCAATAATGAGTAGTCCAAAAATAATGCCTATAGGAAAATTCTTAGTCATAGGCCCCACATAGAGCTGCTTTCCGATCTTCACTTAAATCTATCAAAAAACAAAAATATTGCACAGATTTTTCTCAAATTTGGTTTGTATATATTTTTTCAAAGTATAAGTGACTTTACCAAATATGGTCAGGATCGGTCCATTTTTCGACCTAGTCCCCATATAAATATAATATCCGATATGAACTTTTTTATAAATGCAGCGAAAAAATTAATAAAAATGCCACTCAAATTTGGTTTATTCTTATTTGCTATATCCAATTAGTTGGACCGAAGAGATAGGGTCTCTAAACAATGGTATAGGGTATCGTATAGTCGGGCTAGACCGACTATAATTTTCTTACTTGTTTTTTTTTTTTGGAATGCGCGTATGATAATTCCTATTGATAATTCTATTTTATTTTACCGTTTAAATGATGAAATAAAAGAATAAAAGCCGTATTTGGTGACAAAGAAAATATATTATCATCATAAAGACAATAAACCAGTTCACACATCCACAATTGCGTAAGCCAAAAATTCATGAATTAAAGTTGAAATGGTTCATCACGCACCTTATTTGTCAGATTAAGCTCCCTAGGATTATTTTCGATTTCCAGAATGAAAAATATGAAAAAATGTGTCGATGGTAAAAGATTTGCCGACAAGGAAGTGGTGGATTCTGCGGTTGATGGCTAGTTTAAGAAGTTAGATAGTTCTTACTATAGACACGGTATCGAAGATTTTTAACATCAAGCTAAAGAAAGAGGTGAGACATAAATAAAAAAATCCCAAATTTGTTTTGTTTTCCTTGTCAGGTCGGGTTGTTCTGGGAACGCTCTCATATTATGAGTTTATTTTAAGAAATCTAATTCTAGAGTAACTATATCAGTTATTACTAACTCTATTATCATAAAAAGAATTTATTTCATGGAATCAACAACAACAACAACATCGTCATTTTTTCATTGTTTACGTTCAAGTTATAAATTTATTGTCACATGTTTTCAAGAAAAAGAAAATATAATAAAAAAAATGAAAGTAAAAGTATTATAGAAAGCCGATATGTAGGGAAAAAAAGCCACTGGTTGCACTTGATACTAGTAATTTTTGTATAATCATTGCAGGTATCTTTATTTCTTTTGTAACTTGGATGAAAACATATTTTATTGTAATATTTTATTACAAGATAGTGTAGTAGTGTAGTTACGAATAAGGGTTTGAAAAACTTTTATGCTGTACTACAGTTAGTGTTTTCAACTGTCTTAACTAACCGTTTTAGATATTATTTTTAAAAAGAATTTAAAAAGGCTATCAGTTCATCTTAAAATTAAATTTAAAAAATTATTTTATGTCATATGACATTATTCAATAGCTGATATTTGTCTATACGTATGCGAAATTTTGTTTATTTACTTTTAATTCAGCTCAACATATCAAAAGCTGTGCAGAAAATTTGAATATAAAAAAAAAAAAATACAGTTATAAACATAATCTTAGAGTTCAAATAATTCGTTAATCTTCCTTCAATTAAAGCATAGTGTCCATTCACTTCGCTGCAAATTCTTTGGAATGTTTTGAAATTGATAAAATTTGATCTGCCGAAATTCAGGTAAAGAGGTTAATAGGATCGAAGTTGTCTGCTAGGAATATTTATATATATATTTTCAATAAGGCATTCAGAATAAATTTTACCACGACCAAATTTGAGGAAGAATGCTATATTAGTAATGATCCTTCTACTTCTCATTAGAGCCAAACGAGTGCGATAATTCCCCGTTCCATCTAAGGCATCGAAGACAAAATACAAACATACATATGAAAGGCAAAAAATCAATTTCAAAAGTCTTGATATTTCTGACAAAAATGAAGGATTAGTCCAAAACATATCAATATTTTGATTGCGCAGGTTCGACAAAATATCCGAAAAAACGTGTTTCAAAAACGACGAAAGAAATATATTTTATCTATTGGTCTGTTAAACCACATTGGTCTAATAAATTATTATAATTTAATAATAGCACAAGTTAGATTGGAAAATTTTTCAAATATAAAACAAAAATAGGAAAATTATAGTCCATCCTGCACGACTATGCGATATCCTATAATATGCATTTAGGGTATTGCTCTTAGTTCCACCTAATTGGGTACAAGAAATAGACGTAAACAAAATATGAGTGGAATTTGTATCAATTTTTTGTCTACACATCTGAAAAAGTTCATATCTATGTCATGCTATACCCACAGATATGAACACTATGTCATAAAATTGACTGAACATGACCATATTTTGTAAAGTCACTTACATTTTTCAAAGAGTTATATAAATTAAATTTATATTTATTTTATTTGTGACAATGCCACATATTAGAGATTATCTGTGTGAATTTTTAGGTAAATCCCTATGTCAGAATTTTTTTGACAATAATTTTATTTTTGCGGATTTCGAGCAAAATGGGATTTTTGTAAAATATTCTGTAAACGTACTATTTCTAAATACTTTTTATAAAAAATTTATCAGTTTTCTACTTTTAAATGTTATATTTTATCTTAGTAGCCTAGGGTTTTTAAACTTGGTCACATATGACCCCAAGCTAATAAAAGACAATTTATTCAAAAAAAATTCAAATATTTTGTAAGTGCTGTTGAATATTTAGATATGATGCTTAAAATATAATAATCAAATGTGTAAGTCTTTCATGCTAAAAATTTGGAATAAGTCGAACAACGTTAACCCATTCCTTCCGAGGCGAAACTTTGAATTGAGGAATACTTTAAAAAATTAATTGTTCTGGTAAACTAGATGAAACCCTTACTATGGGTTGGGAAATAAAATAGTGCTATGTATTACCGATTTTTATGATTTAGTGATTATGATGATTTAGTAATTTGACGCCATTAACCCATTTGGACTTGGCGCCACAAATGACCTCAAGCTAGTATAGGACGATTAAGTCAAAAAATTCAAATACTTTGCAAATACTGCTGATCATTTTAACCCTGAGAGCACATAAGGGTAAGTTTTCGTATAATGTAGCACAATTTAATTTCCCAACCCATAGTAAGGGTTTTATCTAATTTACTAGAACAATTAATTAATTTAAATATGCCAAAATTCATAGTTTGGCGTCGGCAAATAATGGGTTAGCGTTGTTCGATTTATTCCAAATTTTTATCATGGGAGACTTGCACATTTGGTTATTATATTTTTAGCGCGTCTATATTTTAAGCGTTGCACTTACCAAATATTTTATTTTTTTATAAATTGTCTTTCATTAGATTAGGGTCATATGCACTCCAAGTCCAAAAGGGTTAATGGGGTCATAATATTTTTTCCGAAGCCCTAGGCTACTAAGATAAAATATAACATTTAAAAGTATAAAAGTTATGAATTTTGATACTAAGTATTTAGAAATAGTACATTTACAGAAAATCCCATTTTTCTCGAAATCCGCAAAAATAAAATCCTTGTCAAAAAATTCTGGCATAGTGATTTACCTGAAAGTTCACACAGTTTATCCCTAATATGCATTTAAAAACACCTTTCAGAGCTAGATAAATTTTTTTAAATTTTGTTTAAGAAAATTTTTCAAACCTTTAAAAAGGAGTTTTCAAAATTTTATCAAAAAATTTCCCATTTTCGGTCTCAATGCATAATAGGTTAAGAAGGTGGTAATAAAACAATACTTCATATCTGAGTACTGACAGGTAGAGAGACTAAAACAAAATGTTGTCTTTAATTAATTTCTTAAAGTTGAAAAAAATGTGCAATCAAATTTCATGACCTAGTTTTTTTTTTAGCACAAAAGTGGTCTGGGGAAATTGCTATTTCTTGGCTAGTTTTTATTCGATTTTAAAGTTTTAAAGTTTTTGCAAAGATAATTTAATATTTATCCCGAAGTTTGTAACAATTTTGCGGAAAAATTAAACTATAGAACGAAATTTTCGTAAAATCCGAAAAAAGTCATATTTTCCCCATATAAACACATTTGAAATTTTCAATCGCATTGAGCCACTTCTAAATATTTTTTGATTGGCCCAAACCTTTGTATTTCTCACTCTTTTGCCACTCGCATATTTCTAGGGGGGTGCGACCGAGAGTTTGAACACTTTTTTTCCCTCCATATAATGAAGGGCCACCCTAATGTGGCATATGACTAAAAATTATCCTACAGGGCTTATTTTTGGACTACTGATTAATGGGTATAATACACACACATAAACCAAATTTTATCGGTATATATATGATAATCTAGATCTTACGATAATTTAGTAGGTTTGATAGGAATTGTTTGCATGTAGACTGGCTCTGAACATACAACGATTTTCACCAATTTCAATAGCGTTCATTCTGTGGCCCATAGACATTCATCTAACAAATTTCATCAAAATATATTCATATTTGCGACCTGTAGTTTAATTACAAAGTTAACATGGACCCATAAACGAACAGACAGACGGACGGATGGGCAGACAGACGGACATCGCTAAATCGATTCAGAAAGTGATTCTGGGTCGATCGGTATAATAAAAGATGGGTCTAGGTCAAATATTTTTGGTAATTACAAACATCAGTACAATCTCAATACACCCAGCCCACATATCGGTGTAGGGTATAATATAAATAGGCCAATTATCAAGCGTATATCGTGAAAGGTTAAAAGTGACGATTTTTTATCAAAACCACTAGAACGAAATTTTCAGTACTACTCATATTAGGGCTGTAAGATAATTTTTTCGTTATCACCAAACCCCTTTAGAAACAAAGAAATCTCCATTGTACTATTTGACAATAAAACAATTAACTAACACATGCGACACTATGTATTTAGAGAATCGGTCTTAGGTCCAACTAATTGAATATAAAAATAAGCATACCCAAATCTGATAGGAATTTTTATTAATTTCTTTGCCTGCAAAATTTGAAAAAGTTCATATCAGATGCTATATTTATACGGAGACAGGTCAAAAAATGAAAAGTCACTTCATTCCCACAAACGAAATTTGAGAAAAATCTGTTTTTTATAGTTTTAAGTGAAGATCGGGTATCAGCTTCATATGGGGCTATGACTAAGACTTGTTCTATATGGTTTATTTTTGGACAACTGATTAATGGATGTAATAAACATACACAAACTCAATTTTAAAGAGATCTACATGATAAATTGGACCCTTCCATAAGTAGATCTCATTTGTATGGGGACTAGGACTGAACATGCACCGATTTTCACCAATTTCAACTCACAGACCAAATATTATTAAAATATATTCATATTTGCGAGCTGTAGTTGGATTACAAACTTTTCATGGACACACAGACGAATAGACGTACAGACGGATGGACATCGCTAAATAAACTCAGAATGTGATTCTGAGTCTATCGGTATAAAAGGTCAAATATTATTGGTAGCTGCAAACATCAGCACAGTCATTATACCCTACAGACATAGTGGTATAGGGTATAACTCATTAATTTGTATAGTAATTGTTTTTTACGATAATTCATTCATCTTTTCACTATATGTGACCTTCTCCGAGAAAAGGGACCTAGTGTGTCAAAAAACGGGTGTCAAACACGGTGGATTCCGGTACATAAAAGGGTGTAGAAACTTTATATGCGTTTTTTTTTTCTCAAAACTTAATTTTCACACACTAGGTGCCTTTTCTCGGAGGAGGTCACATATAACGATTATTAGATGAATTTTAACATTTTTTCAACAAGCCCGGCTTACATTAACATTTGTATGGGGATTGCATAATACCTAATCGATTTTGAATGTTGAAGATGTAGTGAAAATTTCAAGCATGTCAGAAATCTCTTACGTTTTGAAGTAAAGTATTATAATGCTGTCTGTTAGTTTGTTATATTTTTTATGAAAATATATAATAATTCCATATTAAATCGATTTTATTAGTTAATATAAACAAAGCTCGATGAAATAATTTTTTAATTAGTTAATATAAACTTGTTCAAAAACAGCTCTTCAACATCAACTTTTGTTTTAGCTTTTAATTAAAATTAATTAATATTCTTTCTAATAAACACCCACAATAGCTCAAAATGCAGTAGTGGGAAGATATTCTTTAAACATTTCTTAACTTTCACATTAGTTAAGTGAGCATTTTACAACTGTAGGCTACTATTTTTTTCAATCTTTTAAGGAAAAGTCATAAAAATCAATTATATTAAATTTGACCAAGAAATCATGTTGTATTTAATTTTTTTAAAGAAATATGTATACAGTAATAAAAAATTATAACTGTTTTTCATAAACAATACTTTTATATATAATTATTATTTAAAACTAAAACTATAGAAAATTATACACACATACATATATAGAAATAATAAATTGTGCTTAAATATTGTTGAACTACCTACGCAAAACCACTCATTTTACGTTTGCCTCATAAATAACAACAGTAATAAAACAAAATTTTAATACACGAGTATTTGCAATGCACTACTAGAAGTATTTTGTGATCAATAAGGTGGTGCTTATTTTGAATGTTTTATACTTTTCAAGTAGTGCATTCCATTAAGATGGCACATACGTTAGATTATAAAATTAATAGAAAACAAATAAGAAAATTATAGTCGGTCTAGACCGACTATACGATACCCTATACCATGTGTTTAGAGACCCTATCTCTCAGGCCCAACTAACTGGATATAGAAAATAAGCATAAACCAGATTTGAGTGGGATTTTTATTAATTTTTTTGGCTGCAGATATGAAAAAGTTCATATCGGATGCTATATCTATATGGGGACTAGGCCCAAAAATGGACCGATCCTGACTATGTTTGGTAAAGTCTCTTGCATTTTGCAAAAATATATACAAACAAAATTTGAGAAGAATCAGTGCAATATTTTTGTTTTTGATAGATTTAAGTGAAGATCGGGAAGCAGCTCTATATGAGGCCTATGACTAAGAGTTGTCCAATAGGGATCATTTTTGGACTACTAATTAACGGATGTAATAAATACATACAAACCCAATTTGACTGAGATTTCTATGATAATTTGGATCTTATGGCAATTTAAATCGATTTCATGGGGGCTAGGTCTGAACATGGACCGATTCTCGCCAATTTGAATAGCGTTCATCCTATGGCCGACGAAAGCTTATGTACCAAATTTCATCAAAATATTTTCATATTTGCGACCTGCAGTTTGATTACAAGCTTTACATGGGCACACTGACGGACAGACGGACATCGTTAAATCGAATCAGATAGTGATTCTGATTCGATCGGTATAATAAAAGATGGGTCTAGGTCAAATATTTTTGGTAGTTACAAACAGCAAAACAAAGTCATTATACCCAAACCACATAGTGGTATAGGGGATAATTAGAGACATAAGATTATTATAATCATTGTTCTCTGCCCAACTGATTTCAATGTAGGTCGAGTGCAGAAATACATCATCGCATTAAAATCAAAGTCTTAATTGCAAAAGAGTTTACACTGCCGAAAACTGTAGGTATTTGATTTAAAAACAGTGCAGTGGGTTTTCTGTTTTTATTTAATTTTTAATTTTATTTTCCGAGTCTTGCAACAATGCCAAGAACGTCACTCCTAGTAGAACCTCTAGCAATAAAATATAAAATATATTAACAAATGCATAATAATTTTATAATAAAGTTATAAGGATTCAGCAAAGCTTTTTAGAAACCGCCCAACTTTATATTGTCGCCAATGATAACTACGCATTTCTTATCCTACGCATTTCAAGTCATCAACATGTTCTATGCCTAATCCCCACATAAATTGTGCTGATCCCACAAATACTTTAAGAATGGAGATTGTGTTAATAACTTTCCATGTCTCACAACCCTAGAGCAGCACCAATTTCACACTTGTATTAAATATTCTAAACTTTTGATTCTGAGACAAATGCCATACTCGACGAAAATAAGCGTACGCGTGACGAACTTTTATTGATGACATTAGCGACACCCGCGTCTGCTCCGCCCTGAATGCTTACTAAGCTACCCATATCTTATATTTATTTCTTTTACTCCTATGAGGAGCATGGGGCCACAACAAAATTTTTGAATCGTGTTCTGTTTGATGATAAACTTTTAATTTCACCCCAGCTCTTTCCGCTTTTCTCAACATCCTTTTCGAGCTGCCTTCACCAAGTGTGCGCCGGACGACCCCTTCTACGGCTGCCCTGCAGATTCCAGTCAATGGCTTGCCTACTGATGTCGTTTGGGTATTTCCTCATAGTATGGCCTATTCAGTTCCACTTGCGTTCCATAATATTTAAGTGGATTGGTGTTTGGTTTGTCAGTAACCATAAGCTAGCACTAGATATTGTGTTTGGCCAGTATATCCTTAGCAAGCGTCTAAGGGAGCAGTAGATGAAGGTTTTTAGACGTTGAAGCTGTTTCGGAGCCGCGTTCAATGTTTCACAACCATACGGTAGTACTGAAGTGACGTTGGATTTTGAAATTCGTAGTTTTGTTCTGCGTGAGATTGAAGAGGAGTTCCATATGTTCATAAGTTGGCCGAAAGCTTGCTGTGCTTTTTGATTCGATTTCCGATATCCTCTGAGCTCTCACCGGTATTTGATATTATGCAGCCTAAGTAAGGGAAGGCTTATACATCTTCCAGAGGAGTGCCAGCTAGTTGAAACGGTTGTTATTTGTGTTTATTCGCATAGTTTTTGTTTTGTCACGGTTTATGCAGAGCCCTACTCTAGCCGCGACCGTAGCAACCGAGTTGAGTTTTAGGGCCATATCCTCGCCTGCGCAAGCAGGCATAGTCCGGGCTAGACCATGTAAAAACCCCTGCAGCCCCCAAGTTATACCTCATTGATTTTCGAGAGCATGATTCATAACAAAATCATGCACAATGTTAAAGAGCATTGGGGAGAGGATGCAGCCCTGCCACACTCCTATTTTAACATCTATACTGTCGCTTAGCTCACCTTCATGCAGTATATGGCAACTCACTTCGCGGTATAGGTTTTTTATTAAATCAATAATTTTTTCGGGGAAGCCTTTGCATCGAAGAGCAGTCCAGATTGCATCGTGGCATAGTTTATCGAATGCTTTTTGGAAGTCGATGAATATTAAATACAAAGGGAATCGGTATTCCACACTTTGCTCCACTATTACGCGCAGGCTGTTGACGTGGTCTACGCATGCTTTATGCTGTCGAAAGCCTGCTTGTTCTTCGCGAAGTAAAGAGGGGTAAGCGTTGTTTATTCTGTTATTGATGACATAAGCTATTATTTTATTGACGCTGCATAGAAGTGTTATGCCTCGCCATAACACTCCTTCAGCTCAGCTCGCTTGGGAGATATCCACTTTCCCAAAAACTTATGATAATGGGATGAAGAAGCTTAGCGCTGGTTATGGGTGCTGCTTTCAGCAATTCTGTGGCGATGTTGTCGGTGCCAGGTGCTTTATTAGACTTTAGGGCCTTTATAGCGTCAGCAATTTCTTGTATTGGAGGACACTGCATTTGTAGATTTATATTAACAACATGGGCACCGCAGTTACACTGCAATCCAGAGTGTTTATCTTCGTTGGAGAGAAGGTTTGTCTAGAACTTTTTCCATATCTTTATTTGCTTATATTTTGCTATAGCCAAGATACCATTTTCATCTTTAAGTGGCTTACAAAAGGTCGGTTAGCCAGATGCTTAACTGCCTTATATAAGTCTCTACTGCGGTTCGTTTCACTTGCTTGTTGTGTTTCTGATGCTGTGTTTTCCACACGCTTTTTTGCCATACGGTTTACCCTAGTGTGGTTACTATTTGCTTCGAGTTCGGCGTTGCGTGTCTTTGCAGTATTAACTGCCTCTTTGGCAGCCTTTCTCTGCTGGATAAGATGCCATGTTTCATCGGAAATCCATGGCTTTCTATGGTTGGTGACAAATCCGATGTTATTATTAGCACAGAATAGAAATACATCTTTGACTGCGCTCCATGAACTGCGTGCTTCAACAAGGTTACTGTTTACAGCTGATTCTAAAGAGTTTGTGTAAGATGTGACGACATCATCACTTTGTAGATGGGGAATATTAAATTTCCTTGAACGTTTGTTGTCTTTCCTTATCGCTGCGATCTTGAGACGTACAGTTGCAATGAGAAGGTGGTGATCATTTGCGACGTCTGCACCTCTTTTATTTCGTACATCCAGTAATGAACCCCTCCATTTTATGCTTATCAGAATATGATCGATTTGGTTTTCATTGCGCTGATCCGGGGATACCCAGGCTGTTTTCTGAATTCTTTAATGCGGGAGGTTATGAGTTGCACTCGCTTCTGTAAGAAACTTTCCGTTTTCAGTCATTCGGTCTATGCCGTGTGTACCCATCACATTTTGGAGAGTTGTATTATCACAGCCGACTTGCGCGTTGAAGGTGCCTAGAAGAATGACAATATCTCCTGGGCGCACATTTGAGAAGACAGTATTCAGGCTGTTATAGAAATCTTCTTTTACTGAGAGCTCTGAGGTTTCCGTGGTGCATAGCACTATATAAAAATGAAGTTTCTAACTCTTGTACGAAAACGCGCTTCAATTATGCGATCTGAGTGAGGTTTCCACTCCAGCTGCACCCATATTCGAGTAGCTAAATTCAACATAATTTTCATAATGCTCCCATTAACCACTATTCCGACATTAAAACAATTTTCATATAATTTGTGAGTTTTGTCTTATTGTAGTCCAAGTCCTACAGCAGTTGGTTACGATGCTATTGAACACCATTTGGTACTTCGGTTTCAGTTTTTATAACAATAGGGTTTATTTTAAGTAGACAAACAGCTGTCAGAGTAAACATCCTTGCTTTACATCAAAGTTGTAAAAAGGATTGCTGTCAACTCATTGAAAATGCACTTTTCACTGTGCATCACGACATAACATTTGGATGGTGGCACATTTTTTGGCTGTTATACCGACGTTATTATTCCCTTCAGCAGACTAGTGTACGATTGTCCTCAATGGGTTAATGTAGTCTTATTATAACCGGTTATATCTAAAACCTGTTTTTACCTTACATAGACAGGATTCTACAACAGTGAAGATGAATGCCATGACCTGTTGGATGATATTTAGTTGAGTTATTTCGTTTCCATTTTGACATTCACTACGGTCACCTTTTATAAGGGTTGTGACGATGGCAACATCCAGCAACTTTTATGGGATATTATCCGATCAATGGCCAAATATAGGTACCTAAAACTGGGGTGTATTTAAATATCTCTGAAGAGGGAGAGAGAGAGATGTTTGTGTATCTCTTCTGGGGTTTATTTGTAAAGAAAATTCTATGGTTGTCAAATTGTTGTTTGGTATTTAAAAACATTCTTTCCACCCTCCAAAACATTCCTTCAGCTACTAGTCTGTGGTGGTGACTAGTATTCGATTGGAATATTTAATATTAGAAATGGCGCATATTTTATCACCAGTATATTCCCCCGTGATTTTGCACTCTATCCTTCACTAGAAATTATGTTATAAAGCTGGTGTTTATCGTTTCGGTGTACTTTTGTAAGTTTTTTGTCCAAATTTTCTGTTGCAGACTTTAATCTATTGATACCTTTGAAGAATAAGTCGAGATATATCAGTGTTGGGAAAGGGCTGGGTATTCAAAAGAACGTCTTCGTTCAAACCAACTGTTTGGAAGAACATATAAGAATATATCTTCGCCAAATAGATATGAAATAGATTCTTGAAGTTAATTCAAGTAATTGGCATTGTTTAGTTATACATCTCTTTGTGGGCATATCCTATATGAGTATAAAAATGTAACATCTTTAAAAACAATTGGAAACATATTTAAAAAAAAAACTGTTACAATTTCTCTCTTAACAATACATTTTCTTTACAACTTATTTTTACTCGAATTAAAAGAATTTCAGAACTAATTTTCCAGTTTCGATCCGTTAAAAAAAAACAAATGTTCACAAATAGATGCCACCGTAACTTGAAACTTTACCCACTAAACAGCATCGGAGGCAGCATAATATCACCACATTATAAGGCGCAATAAATCTCTTAAGCGTGGGTAAGTCAACGTACGCCAAACGTCAACAATTTTTAAATTTTTGTTTTGTTTTCGATTGGTTTTTTATTTTGAATTGTTGAAAAATATTTTTTGCTTTAAAATTAAACGTTTGCAATTTACTAAACACATTTTATAAAACTCTATGAGCTTCTCGGCATCATTATTTAATGGCTCGAATATATGAAAATAATTTTTTACTTAGTAATGAAAGACTTATGTCACATGCGATGTGAATTTTATGGACCAACAATTTTAATATGTTATATCAAATTTAAAGGCAGTTTTCAGAAACTGAGAATTCTTTTAGAAAGGTCCTAAAATAAGTATTTAATTTCATTTATTGGATTAAGATTTACGTCTTAAGAACTGCAAGGTGTAGAGTATTAAATATTTTGTATTTATCGACTGTAAATTATTTCAGCTAAATTATACAGATTGTGTCAGCTCTTTAGACGGGAAAACCCGCAGTTTAATATCATCATTAAAGCATCATAATGTTATTTATAACATTATTTAATAGAATCTCGTACGAATTGTGAATAATTATTTCCATTTTTGTATAAAATAAGAGAGTTATTTAAATTTAGCAAGTATAAACGCACTTAGTCATCATCAAGTTATAAAATTATTTGCTGTGCTCTAACAATTGACGTAAATGGCTATTATTTATAATTATCTTATATTATAACTTTAAATTTGCATTAAGGAATGGAGTAATTTAAATTTTTAGCAACAATCTAAAGCACTGTTAATTTCATAAAGAAAAGAAAAATTGATGGAGTTATCAGCTCAACAAGTACAATGAAATTTCTGCTTTCACTTTAATTTTATAAAATAATTTCTTTAATTCACATACTTGTTTTTTTTTTTTTTTTTTTTTTGAAAACTACCTACAGTAACCTTAATGATATTTTGTTGTTTTTTTTTTTTTAGACTTAAATAAATATCATAAGTAAATATTTGGTTTATATATATTATTTTACTAAATGTATAAAATTAGGTCTTGTTACCATATTTGTAATAAAGATTGAGTAATTTTAGAAACGTGTTAAAGAAATATTTTTGTTTGTGTTCATTCAAACTTAAACACAAATACATGAGTTGAACTATTTTATTGGAGCTTTGTACTTGTAATTTTAAGTAAATAAATCATTTGCGGTTAACATAATATAAATTGGCACATATTATTTGAAAGCAGCTAACTTACCCGTTGCAATAAGATCGATCAATCTGAAAATAAATATAAAAAAAAAACAAAAGTTAAATAAAAATTTATAATCAACTAGCATTTAACGTATTACATAGCGCCAGTAAAGCATTGCTGATATATTGATTTTGTTGAGGGAAACATGTGGCGTATTCCCACCCCTTAAAAATAAATATCCAAAAAAAAAAAACGGAATCGCTAAAACTGTTTAATTAGTTTGTAAGTATAAAATAACTAGAGATGATTTTAATAAATGATTAATGATTATTCGACCTTTGAAATTGATGACTTTTGACCTCGAGCTCAACTATTTTATCAAAAGTTAGAGATGATTTTTTAATTTTTAATATTAATAAAACTTTTATTCCATTATGGATAGAGTAAAATACTCCGTCTCCGATTGACCGTCTCCTTTACATTATTTATCAAAATATAGAATTTTCTACGGTCAGTATATAATAAGTTTGTGCAGATGTTTGTAACTACCAAAAATATCTCAACAAGACCAACCTTTTATTATATCGATCGACTCAGAATCATTTTTTAAGTTGATTGCCCGTCCGTCTTACTGGCTGTCTCTATCACCATGTAGACCTCTTAATCAAACTATGCAAATATGAATATGTTTTGATGGCATTTTGTCAGTTATGTCATGAAAGGCATTGAAATTGGTGAATATCAGTGCTTGTTGAGATCTAGTCCCAATACAAATGTGATCGACTTAAATTGCCCAAGTATATAAATTATTATATAGATATCGGCAAAATTTGGTTTGTATGTGCCATTAATTAGGGAGTTAGCATGATTTGTTTGTCTACAAGGTATATTAAAATTTAAATTTGATAACAGAAACTGTGAGTTAACATCAACTGTGGCAATGTGAAATACAAAGGTACAACCCAGCATGATCCCCTTATTCTCAAGAGTTGGGAGTTACTAAGCCTTCATCCTTTAGTATACCATAGTAAGTCATCATAACTCCGAGCTATACAATGTAACTAGAATAGAAAAAACTTTTCTGCAGAGACTCAGTTGTGTTGGGGTGAACCTAATAATATGGATTTCAGATAGTTGATGCATACTACAAAATATGTCCTACAACAGCCGTTTAAACCAGTTTAGATCAGAAAACTCCTTAACAGATCTTTTAACTAAACTAAGAGTAGATCTTACATTATTAGCAATCCTACCAATATGACCAATCGAACGGTGTCCAATACTATTCCATTAATGCAATACTCGTCAAGAATTATCCATCTTCTGTAAAGTACTTTTTTGATGTGTAAACATCTATACGCGAATGGGGTTACATTTCTATTTCACAATACAATCACAAAAACAGCGTAATATGTGAGCGTAAGATCTTACGCGTAACATGTAAGCATTAAGACAAATCGGTGTGACATGATTGTTTGGTGGAAAAATTATGATATGTAATAACCTTTATGTCGCTGTTTTCTGCATTTTTTTTATTACCAGATGTTTACACATCTCTCCTGTGATCGGACTCTCATGATATTTTTTTCATCTCTTAAGATTCACTTCCATCAAATTTACATTTCATCACTTAACTAATAACTCAAGTTTACGTTGAAGAGTAACACGATCATTTAGATCGATGGAACTGTGTAATAACAGTATTGCAATTCGAAATTATAGTCGAAGAATAATTTAAGGATAGCAAAAACAAATGACTATTTTGGAAAACGTCAGAAGTAATACTAAAATTTTGCGAAGCATAACTCTTCGAGTTCTAAATGTAAGGTACGATTTAAATCACAAAATAATAAAATCAGGTATGCCAATGAATCTTAGTTTGAGAAGTAAAATATTATAATCCACCCTATCAGAAGCTTAGATTGAAGTCAGTGTGTATCACTTCCGTCTGATCCCAATGGAATTATTTGAAATCATGAGTCAAGAAGATTAGTAAGTGTTGACCTTGATTTCAGATAGCCATGCTGAAATACAGATATAGTCGACTTTAGTTATTATGAGAGATAATCAATAACAAGTTTATCCATTAAGTTAGGAATGATACTCAGCTTTGCTATTCCCCTACAGTTTAATACAGTTTAATAAATGATTATTTCATAATATAAGAAGTAGGAATACACGTTATAGGCACACTTTATACAAGGAAGAACACTATTAGCACGGGGCTTACATAAAAATTCTAACTGCGACTAAAACAATTAAGAAAATTATAGTCGGTCTAGACCGACTATGCGATAAACTATACCATCCGTTTAGAGACCCAATCTCTCATGCCCAACTAACTGCATATAGAAAATAAGCATACACCAAATTTGAGTGGATCTTTTATTAATTTTTTTGGCTGCAGATATGAAAAACTTCATGTCGGATGCTATATATATCTATATGGGGACTAGGCCCCAAAATGGACCGATCCTGACCATGTTTTCTCTTGTATTTTGCAAAAATATATACAAACAAAATTTGAGAAGAATCAGTGCAATATTTTTGTTTTTTGCTAGATTTAAGTGAAGATCGGGAAGAATCTTTATATGGGGCCTATGACTAAGAGTTGTCCAATAGGGATCATTTTTGGACTACTGATAAATGGATATAATAAACACATACAAACTCAATTTGATTAATATTTATATGATAATTTGGATCTTATGGCAATTTATGTTGATTTCATAGGAGTCATTTGTATGGGGGATAGGTCTAAAAATGGACCGATTCTCACCAACTTCAACAGCGTTCCTCCTATGACTGATCGAAGCTCATATACAAAATTTCATCGAAATACATTCATATTTGCGACCTGCAGTTTGACTACAAGCTTTACATGGACATGCAGACGTACGGACGGACGGACATCGTTAAATCGAATCAGATAGTGATTCTGATTCGATCGGTATAATTAAAGATAGGTCTAGGTCAAATATTTTTGGTAGTTACAAACAGCAGCAAAAAGTCATTATACCCAAACCACGTAGTGGTATAGGGTATAAACAGTTTCCGAATTGAAAAGCAAAATATTTGATATCGGTGCAACTTTTATTAAATATGGATGGTTAAAATATTGCAAATGAGATTGCTATACATGGAATGGAAAAAATCAGCAAATATATTCCCAGTATCATATTCTTACGATTTCACAAATAATGTTACGATTTTATAAATAAATAACAAAACCGGCAACGATAACCGTTTTATAACATCCCTGTGCTACATCTCTTTGACGATTCGATGTGTTTACTTTAACTTGAACATACGAGTATCGCACTTGTTTTTGGTGAAAGAAAAACAAAAGAGATGAGGAGATATAAAACAATACAGAGTTTATACGGACAAATAAAAAAAGTGCTTGAATATTATTTCGGTAATCGATCTGTAAATAAGATAAATTAATAACTAAATTTCAAGAAGAAGACAAGGTCAAAATTCAGCGACGTGGGAGACCTTAAAAACCAAATTCAAAGAGTGAAGTTTGGGCTTTTAATAAAAGAAGTCGACATAGTTATCACCACCGAACAATTACTAATAATTTTTACACTTTTTCTGTGGCCATCATCATCTATAGCACCATACACTATCATCTATAGCACCATTTTTGCACCTGTCAATGCAGCATTGATCCCTCTAAAAACTCATCTAAAGAAAATTGTCATCATCATTTCACTAGCACATTCTATGGCCCAGTAGCTGATGTCATATAATTCTTTAAAACCAAAAAATTCCATAAATACCTCTCGGGAACCAATTTATTTAAAGAATAAAATTATATAATATTTAAATAATAAAAGCGCAGTCTTTTATAACAATATAATAAGAGTATGAATTATGATTGAAAAACAATGTAGTTTACAAAAATAGTTTCTAAAAAAAATTGTAAACTTGAGTCAGATTCTCAGATATTTTTAACAGAAGAGATTTTGAAATTCATATCGGATGTGATAATATTTTATGGGGACTAGGTCCAAAAACGGTATAACCCACACAATATTTCGTAGAGTCATTTATGTCTTCCAACAGCATGTACAAACCAAATTTTAATAAAATCATATATAATTAAGTGAATGTTCTGGAGTGGTGATTTATGAATATAATAAGCATTAAAAAACAAAGTTGTATTATGTTATAATCTAAATTGTTAGGGTAATTAATGTCGATTTCATAGAAGTTATTTCTATGGGAGCTAGGCCGGAACATGCACCAATTTTCAACAATCAGTCGACAAAGACTTATGTTCAAATTTTAATCTAAATATATTGTCGTTGGAACTTTTTGTTTGAATACAAATATTTTTGGCAAACACTCGGTATATATTGATAGATTTTACAATAATTAATTACTTTATATTCACTTCTATGGAAGTTATTTTAATCACATACAACGAGATTCTTTCTTTGGAATTAATCAAGAAATTATTTTTCTGAGATCGACTTTACTATTTTTTTTTCTGGGAAGTAGTTGTGTCGAACATATTTAAATTTTTTAAAAATTATATCCCAAAAATAGCTTATTTTCAGATTAACCATTATTTAGATTTCGAAACAATATTTAAAACTAAATAGCTGGCATCCAAAACTTTTTACAAAAACAAATTTTTATATGATAAGTAAAAAAAAATAGTGCTGACCCTTAACAGGAACAAAGTTATATAAAAAAAAAAATTCTTCTCCTAAAGCAATTGAAGTTGAATTTTCTTTCACAATACATAATTAGAAAATATATTCAGTGTATGATCTTTAAAAGTTCAAACGAAAAACTTAAACAAAAAAAACTAGGTTAGCTATAATTTCAGGCTATTTATAAAAGTTGCAATATATTTGTATAAAGAAGATGAAAATAGAAAAAATTAAACATTAACCATATACCCCATGACAGGAACAACGAAAAAACTGTCAACTAAATGGCCATTATAAAGCAAAACTGATTTAACAATGACATACATTTAGTCTCGCATATACACTCACATAGGTAAAATCGACCAACAACATTTATAATTAGAACAATTTCTTATATAGTCGTACATATGCTATAGCGATTTACATTAAAACTAAGGGAAATGTAACATTTATTTATGCCACTTTTATACAATTTGTCTGCCTACAATTATTTATTGCAAAACGAAGAAGAAGGAAAAGATACCCGTATTAATATAAAAGGGTGGAATATATTTCAATGGAATAGATAAAATTATAAGACTAAAAATATAAAAATAATAATTTAACAAAAATCTGTGTATTCCGCACTTCAGAAGACAAAGTAAGATATTTCGATATGAAAAATGAAAAAATTTTTTCGATATCAGGAAAATCTATTTACGAAATTTTCAAATTGTTCAAATCATTCCGAAATTAATAAGTTCCTCCTATGATAAAAAAAAACAGTGATGACTACTGCTCTGCATTTCAAGTGGCTTAATCCAACCAAAGGCCATAAATGATAATAGTGGTTAATGCTAATGTGTTTAACAACAAATCTTGCTGTCTGTAACAACCATATTTGCTCCAATTGCACACAGTTGCACATGTAATTTTTTTTTTGTGTTTTATTCTATTGCAGTTATTGTTGTTGTTGCAAACTTTACTCTACTACCGTTTGTTTGCTAAACATGTTGTCACAGAGGTCAATTTTCTATATTGCTGGTAATATATTTTCATTCAAAACTAGTTGGCTCCATGGTCTTTACTAGTTACTACGAGTATAATATGATTTTTCTTTTTTAAAAACTGGGTTTACAAAAATTGCATGTATTTCACCGCAGGCATTATCATCATTATAATTGAGTGTGGGCTTGGCGCTTTTTTTTAGTATGTTTTATTTATTTTTCGTCTATTTTTCTATAACATCTATTAATACCCTACTTTATCGTATGTTTGAATATCAGACGACTTAACACACTTCCGTTTTATTATAATCAAAGACTTTATGTCAAAATTTCAAATTACCATTGTAGACTTAGTAAAATATTATATACTAGCAGATTCTAGGCAGCTGTATTTTTCAACTTAGCCAATTCACAAACCAACACTTTTGTGGTTTATTATTATTGTGCATGATTAATATTATAGATAAAGAAAATATGAAATAATTTTTCGTAAGCATTATATAGTACCCGCACCGAATGCAATGAAAAAAACATTATGGGTTTTAATTTAATTATAAAGTAAAACAACAAAGCACACAAAAGTTGTGTCCGCCAAAAACTATAGTTTTTGTTTTATCGTTCAGTGATCATATCGAATTTTGTGCCTGGAAAAGAAGATTTACTTACGAATTACTTTTCATATTTAATAAAAAGAAAAATGTTGTAAGTCATTGTTTTCTGGTTGTAAGTAACATATGGTGATTGCGCTTCATCGATTGAAACATGTAGGACACGGTTTCGACAATTTAAAAGTGGCAATTTCAATGTGGAAGACAAACAGTGCTCTCGCAGCCCACAAAATGCAATGACGAGCTATTGTAGGAGTTATGGATGATGACACAATTCAAACTCAGCGGTACTTAGCAGATATATTACAGTGTAACGAGAAACAATTCTTAGACGTTTCCGAGCAACGGTTAATGGGTCCCACATGATTTTAATGAACGTCAATAAAAACATCAGAAAATCAATCGCGAAATGCTGTTGATGGTTGACGAAAAATGTATTTATTTTTAAAACCCGAAGCGGAAAAAATCGTGGCTTTTAACTGTCGAAGACGGTCCTTCAACACCAAGGTCTATGTCTGGTGAAGCCCGGCTACACCTTTAATACATATCGCCAACAAATGATTTATTTAAACCACGTATAAATCGAATGACGATTGCAAAATGATTCTGTTACAAGACAATACACCGTCCCACATGGAAAAACCGGTGAAAGACATGTTTAAATCGCTTTAATGGTACATCCTTCCGCAACAGCCATATACCCCAGACATGCCGGCATCTGACTATCACCTCTTCGCATCAATGGGAAAATGGCTTGGCGAGAGTTTTTCAGCGAAAATTAACTGATAGGTTGGTGAAATGTGTAGAAATCGATGGCCATTATTCTGAAAAAGAAAATTGAAAATTAAGTATCTTCTTATCAAAAAAACCAAACAAAATTTAGGCATCCTCCTGGTATACTCTTTTCCGGGCAATAACAGCGCTGAAATTCTATTTGTAAAGGGGAAAGGATACTAGAGGCTTTCTCTCACATCGGATATAGCCAAAATATTGTTTACAAATTCACATGCCGTTATTTAAAGCAACACAATCGATGTTACTCTATGGAAAGCACCTAGTTTAAAATGGCTGTTTTTAAGACAATTTTAATAAATTTTTTTAATTAAATTCTGAATGTTTCAAGAAATAAAAAAAGACTAACATTTTTAACCGTTTTTTAAGCGCAGTATAACATAATGAGTTGTCTGTCGTACTGGAACTATGTACATATATAATTAGGAAAATAATTTTTATTCATTTACATTCAATTTTTGTAGCATAAAAGCTATTAAAATTTTCTTCAACCCAAATAAAAGCGAAAAAATCATTTTTTGCATATAAATTATATACAAGAAAAAAACTACAAAAAAATTTTTTGTTTGTTTTTGATTTCATAATATTTCAAACAAACAAAAATTATTGCCGTAATAATTTAAATAAATTTGGTTTTGAGAAAGAAATCCTTAAAGTTTTATCAGGTAATTTTTCTCTAATGAATTTGGCGTTGTGGCTGTGTTCGATGAGTTGCAACTTAAGTATCTTTAAGATTTTTTTTTCTAAAATTTGGTTGTTGTTTTTGGTGACCTTTACTAGCGATTTAAGTAAAATGAAAATATAAAATGTCACTTTATAATACCTTCATTCTTCAAAGTTTTTATAACAAAATTAAATAAATAAAATTTTTTTAAATTTTTTATAAAAAAGAAAATAATTACAAAAATGTTTTATTCGAAGCGAAATTATTAACAGTGATAGAGTATTGCTTGAGTCACATAGACCGTTTTTAAAGTTCCTACTTGTTTTTGTGCTACCATTTACTGATTTTGTATTTAGTTTAGATGGATGTTAAACAATTTCTTATACTGACTTCTTTATGTTTCTTCCAATTCTATTCTTTTTTGGCTGTTTTCAGCTACAACGAGTTGGCTGATCCCTCCTAACATTTGTTATTGCAGACATACATAAATATTTTTATATATATAGCAAAATACTTGCAATAATTGCTCTAACTAATAACAGTTATTAGTCACAAAAGTTGTTAAGCAATTAGTAACTTGTTAAGCACTTTATTTGTATAAATCAACAATCAATCAGAAGCAAAGATTACAAAATTAAGCACAAAAACCAACAAACTTGACAACTACTCCAGCAATGTTTTCGAGTATTTGCATTTATTATAAATAACAAATAAATATTTAATAATATTTTCAATATCATCAAATATTTTGGCAATATACATTGACCTTGAATATAACTATACTCGTATATATTTTTAATGAATTATATACTAGACACATGCAATAAATTTTTTGTTTTTGTTTAATAGTAAAACCATTAAAAGAAAAACTTTTATTGCGTTGATGAAACTAAACTTATTTTCATTCAATTCATATAAATTATTTATACTTTTCTTCACTTTAGTAATATAAATTTTGCTTTTTCGTAGCCTTTCAGTAATTGCTTTAAATTAAATTGAACTTATTTCATAAAATTTAACATTTTGCATGTTGCATGCAACTTAACTGCAACTTTAACTTCATTAAATCGCTTTTATTTATTTAATATGTGTTGAGTTAATTTCAAAAATTTATATATGCTAGATTTTAATGGAAATAATGGAAATAAAATATCGTTATTTATTTGTGCCATTATGAAACAATATTGGTTTAACTTTTCAAAATATGTTGATGCAATATTTGGAAGCAATACAATGAAAATTTTATAAAGTGAGCAAAAAAATAACAAAATTAAAAGTTACAATTCATTGAAAGCAGAAAGCCGATATAATAAATTGCATACCAATTTTACAATTATTGGAATTTTGGAAGATACTACACGATACTCCATAATGATCCGATAGACCTGCAGAAAATTAAACGTAACAAATTCTTACCTATCAACATAACAACGAATGAATGAAAAGTTAAACATATACTCAAAATTTTATTTTAACTATAAATTCTAAATTTAAACTAAAAAAGAGCAAGTTTTTTGACATTTTTATCAAAACTAGTAGATTCCAGCCCTCGAAATTCGAGAGCAAGTTCTAGGAAATATTATTTTTCATTAAATAAAGATCCAAAAGGTATGCTAATCAATTTTAGCCAATTCAGAAATCAACACAAAAAACAAGCTCATTTTTATTTTTATTACAAACACATTAACAAATTTAATAAACACACACATAGAATTGTATAATTTTATGTATGTGTTAGTTGCAAGTCTAAATGCAATTTACTCAAAATAAAGGAAAAAATTAAAAAAAACTGTAAATCTGCAAAACCGCTAAAAAGAAATGCCTTTCAAATAATATACGTTCGGTCATAATTGGCATAAAACGGTAGAACAAAACATCGGTCATCAGAAATCGCCTAGCCTATTAATATTATAGATAAGAAATACATTATATTATAAAAATTTTGACATTTTTTAATATAATGTTGAAAAAATAAGTTGTTTATTAACATTCTAACTTTCGATCCCGGTAGACATTTATATGGAAATCTATGTATATATATAAAATTCTCGTGTCACGGTGTTTGTGATCGTACTCCTCCGAGACGGCTTGACCGGTTTTTATGAAATTCTTTATTTGTATTTGGTAGGTATGAAAATAGGTCGTAAGGTATGCTTCATATTACTAGGTGTTAGGGCGTGGCACCTCCAATACAAAGTGAATTTTTAATATCGTATATATATTTGTGCTGAAAATAGGCGGAATCGGATAAGTGGGCGTGGTACCTCCAATACAAAGTAATTGTTCAATATCATGTATATCAAGTACTATGACAGAGATAGCTTTGCAAATTTGTCTGAGGTCATCTATTGATGTGGGTTGTCGAACAAAAAATAGGTGGGGTTGGAGCAATGGGTGTGGCACCCCCATACAAAGTCAATATTAAATGTCATATATCTGGAGTAGTGTAACAGTTAGAGCCTTGGAACATTGCGTAAGCCCACAAGTTATTCATGTGATTTTTCGAACAAATTATGGGCGTGATCTGGTTTAGTAATGGGGCAGCAGCGTACTATCGTGCATTCATGTGAATCATTGAAGAATAATAAATCCATAAAGAAGTCATAAGAATTTTACGAAACGAAATTCGGATAATCATTGAGTTCCTTGAGATAGCTGGTAAATTCGAATCACCAAGAACCGAAACAGATTCCGCTAAGTTTTAAGATTGTAGTTAGTAAGTAACCAAACAAATTTAGTATAAACTCAGACTTTAACATTACCTGACTACATTTAATTCAACTAAATTCAAGAATGTGTTATTATTTTTTGATTGTTGTTCAAATATTTATGAATGCATAAAAAGAATTGTTTTATTAATTTTAAGATTTTCATAAATTAATTAAAATTTCTAGGTTAGTCTATGAAATATTTATACTAAATCAAAGGTGATTAACCAAGCAATTGGTTAAATTGTGGATGCTCAATTCTTTTAAATAAAAGATGTTTTATACTTTAATGAATTATGTTTTATTTTTATATTTTTGCGTAGGTCATAAAATGTATTTCACAACGGCATGTAGACCAATCTCATAAGAAAACTATCAGGATATGTTACAGAGTTTCCAACATCATAAATTTTGTGGTTTTATGGTTGCCACAATATCAAATCCAAATTCTAGTCTGTTTGCATAAACCGCAAAATTTTACAATTTTCAAGATTTTCAAATATTTAATCTATAATATTAATAGGCTAGGCGATTTATTGTTACCGATGGTTTGTTCTACCGTTTTATCCCGATTTTTACCAAACGTATATTATTTGAAAGGTATTTTTTTTATCCGTTTTGCTGATTTACAGATTTTTAAATTTTTTCTTTATTTTGAGTAAATTGCATCTAAAGTTGCTACAAACACATACACAAAAAAAAATACATATGCTATGTGTGTTTTATTAAATTTGTTAATGAGTTTGTTATCTTCATTCACAATAATAATCAATCATAAAAGTGTTGGTTTGTGAATTGGCTAAGTTGAAAAATAAAGTTGCCTAGAAATTGCACTCGAATTTCGAGCACTGGAATCTGCTAGTAATTATTAATATGTCATAATTTGAAAATAATGTATCAGCAGTCCACACCAACATTTATTTCGAGTAACTCATAATTGTAACCAACGGCATTACTCTCTTTGAAAATTAACTAAGATATATAAATATAGGACCACTGGTACTCACATTCCCTGAAATACAGTGGCGCCTAAATTGTGATTATCTTAAAAACTGCTAAGCTACAATTCTAATCGAGGTTTCATTTGAAATGTGTAAGAAGGTCCTTTACAAAACCATTATCACATAATAAAAATTAAAAAAAAATCAAAACAATGAAGTTCATATTTATGATTTCTCTATTTTTTCGTAGAGAAAAAATAACCGTCATTGTAGAGAGTAAATAATTTAGTCAGTGGTTAATTTTGTTATTCATTATTTTCGTATAAAAAAATTTCATGTATTCAATTTTATACATGTAATGAAATTGTTGAATTTCGGTTGTAATCACCCCAAATACAGATATATTGTGATGAATGGTTTGACCCTTTTTCGAAATTTAATTGCCGAAAATTTAAGCCCAAATGATATGATAATTGCGATTCTTGTAATAGTGGTCCAACTTGACGAGTCCAACTTCGTTAAGAAGACATTGAGTGTTTGTTGGTATAGTTTGGGTGTTTGGTGTTATCGAAAGAATTCCCGAAAAGAAAATTATTTCAGAGGTACTCGCTAGGAGGGACGCTCAATCTTTGCACGAAATAATAATTAGACGTATTTTGAAGGGCGTTTCGAGTCATCAATAACTTATAATCATGAAGTGGCAATTACTCTGTCGGGTAGTTGGTCAGGGATTAAAAGGAAATTTCCCATTAGGTGTAGAACACTGAGAAAATATTGGCCATTCTTTTTGTGTATATATGGCGTACAGTGGTGCCCTTAGAGCAAACGAGGTTGCAAAATTCAAAATTTTCATGTGCGCCGACGAAGTTTTGAATAAACCCATGTTATAGGAAACTTTTCAACGATATGCTACTCTTAATAATATCACATTTTTAGTTTAGAAGATATAACCGTTCAAAGTTGACCGACTTTCGGTTTTCAAAAAAACACACAATTTTTAGTCAATTTGTTGCGATTTCAGGTGTAATATCACGAAAAATAGGTAACGAATCGCCTTATTTTTTGTTTGTATTGATTGATGTATTTATTAAATGTATAATGATAAAAAAAAATTAACTGTTTGCTTTGTGTTTCTCCTGGTAAATCACTATTTAAAAACTATCCGTTTTTTCACTATTTTTCAACTTTGACGGAAAATAAAAAAATCTATATTCTTCTATATTTGCCATATTTGCGAAACATGTTCTTTGATTATTTCTTTACATAATTCAAAAGGTTTTATCTGCCCTTACGTGCCCGTTTGGCTTCTAGAGGTAAAAAAAGGTTAAAAAGACATGGTTGCAGAAATTGTATGGCGTGCATCCCTTACATGTTTTGACTGACAGTAGTTTGATCTAATAGTTTGAAAATTGCATTTTAGATCGGTTGTCTACCTGTGAGCCTCTGGCAAAGTCTACTCCCAATATTCTGTTACAGACACAGGATGCACAAAAAACTACTCATTGAAATTCGCAGGTACGCACCTCACTTAAGAATTACTTTGGAGTACAAATGGTCAAGAACAATATTGACTTATGGTCCCTCCAGGTAGGCACAAATCTTATTTAGACACGATCATAATATCAAAATTGCATAATTCAGCCTAAATCGATATGTATGCAGGGAACAGGTAAATTTTTAGGCATGGTAGCATAAGCCTATATATTGCAAAATAAGCATAATGCCTGGATTAGTCTACGACTGAAAGTTGACGCAACAAGTACTGAAACCATGGCGTTAAACAATTTAAGTACTGAAAACATGGCGTTGAACAATTTAAAATTATTTGAACTGTTTAGAAGGTCAACCACACCAAAGTTTTTCACGGAAGCTGCTGGAGAGAAGCGAAATTATAAAAAATAATATTTATCTGATATATGCAAATATTAAGGCAAAATGGGTGAAATCTAATCGAACCATTCAGAACCATTCCTGGATATATTGGCAGTAGATAAACCCACCACATCAAACAGAGGAGCAAAAGGAAGGCCAAAAAAAGTATTGAGGAGTGTTCAATTTTCACAAGAAAGAGGAAACTTGCCGATGCCACCAATGACTTGACCACGAAGCAATTATCGGACGCGCTGTCTATTAAATATACAAAGGATAGTGAAAGAGTTAGGTCGCAGATTACAAAATCTGTTGCTGATGCAAGCCCACTGCGACTAAAATGGATTAAGGAAAGCATTCCCATGCCCTCAAACGCACACATTAAAAAGTATGGTTCCGAAGGAGCCTTGGCCTTGTTTATGGACTTACAACTTTCCAAAGAAAAATATGAGATACTACGGGCATCCTTGATGCGACAAGGGGCTGACTTTTTACCAGGATACAAGCATATTACGCAAGCCAAAATAAATTCACGACCACTGCATACGGAGTTTACGGAAGTCTCTGTGAAAGCCAATCTGCAGGATCTCATGGGCCATACAGCAAAACGGTTGTTGGAGAGTCTTCCTGAAAATGATGTGAAAATTCTTCCTGAAAAACTGACATTAATCAGCAAATGGGGCTGCGATGGATCATCCGGCAAAGCGTTTATAAGCAAAGGATATCTTCCGATGACGCTATAATATCGGACGAAAATGTGTTTATGGCATCTGTTGTTCCTTTGCGGCTAAAATCTGATGTTTCTCTACACTGGAAAAATCCACGTCCGTCATCAGTGCATTATTGCCGACCAAAAATGTTTCAGTTTGCAAAGGAATCGGCAGAACTCATAAGGATCACGGTGAAGGACATTGAAGAAAAAATAAGCAAGATTAAGCCTACAAAGCTGCAAATTGGAGAAGGAAAATATATTGAATGCAATTACGAGTTCCACCTGACCATGGTTGACGGAAAAGTCGTAAACGAACTGACAGGAACAACTTCAACGTTGTCATGCCTGATTTGCAAAAAGAGTCAGAAGAACTTTGGTAATTTAAACGATTCTACAAACGAGGAGAATTACGAATATGGAATGTCACCATTGCACGCAAGGATAAGGTATATGGAGTTCTTGCTAAAACTGGCGTATACCCTACCACAAGAGGAGGAAAACTTCGATGAAAATACATCAATAAAGGATAAGGAAAAGATCAGATCAGATCACGGATACGGTAACTCAAACGATGGAAACACTTCTAGAAGATTTTTTGAAAATGATGAGGCAGTAACTAGAATCACTGGAATTGACAATCAAATCGTGAACAGATTGGGAACGATCTTGAATGTTTTAAACTGCAAAGAAAATGTCAATTCTACAAAATATGGAGAATATGCATCGAAAACTGCATCTCTTTTAGCAGAAATGTATACACAGAAGAAGTTGACCCCGACCGTCCATAAAATATTGGCGCATGGCAAAGATATAATTGAGTACCAGTCTTTGCCAATTGGAGAGCTTTCTGAAGAAGCACAGGAGTCTCTTAACAAATTTTATAAAAAATATAGATTGCAGAACACATTCAAAGCATCAAGGGTAAGGCAAAATGAGGACCTCTTCAACATGTTGGCAGCATCTTCCGATCCACTTATTTCTTCCCTGCGGCATGTGAAGTTACGAATAGAGTTAGAAAATAATTATAGTTTAGAAATGATTAGTCTTTTAGATATACCTTCTCTTACGAATTGTGACGAATATTTTACAGAAAATTGAAAAAATAAATTTAAAAAAGAAGTAATTTTTTTTTTAATTTGTTGGGTAATAATTTAAAACATAAAACCCTAAAGAAAAAAAATAAAAACAATCTAAAAATGTAAAAATGTTTTTTTTTAGTTACTATAAAATTGATTTTTCTACAAAATTTAATTTTAATAACCCATAAGTAGGCCACTACAAAGCGTAGCACCCTTTCCAAACGCTCATTTCATAGGTTGAACAGTTATCTATCATATGCTGTTTAAACTGTTCAATTATGTTATTCGGTTCAAAAGATATGATTTTTTCAACGAAAAAACTCAAATGGCGCCACTGTGCGGCGTTGAATCAATATTGTTAACTTATGGGATGCTTTTTTTGGAAATTTTTTTTAACCTCTTTTTCGTAATTTTTTTTATCGGATGATAGTTTTAATGATCTCCGTATCTAGATTGTTTGATCATAAAAGTTTTTATTGGTTTCTAATTACTATAAATATAATAAAAATAACATGGTTGTTTGTTACATTTTCACGCCAAAACTACTGAACGGAATCACATGAAATTTGGCATACCGATTGTGCTTTCTCTGGAAGGAGTTATTGTCTATACTGGACTTTGATTGCGCACCACGTCTCCCTTTTACGCCCAATTTGTGTAACATTATAAAACTTTATTTTTACTCAACCAAACCTAAACTATTAAACCGATTACATGAAAATATCGCACAGAGGTGTTGCCTTTCAACAAAATACTGTGCCATGCATGGTCTTGATTGTATGTCGCACACACTTTGAATACATTTTTTGAAATCCATTCTGTTGCAAAAGTATTATTTTGCTCGCAATACTTATAATATAAGGTCTATTGCTTGAACACAGGCATTTCAGAATTTAGGTCTTTGGCAACCATAGTTTACTTGGTGTACATGGTCGCATTCATCAATTTTTTTTACCACGTCTACCTTTGTAAATTCATTCATATTTGATTTGTTTACCATATTCAACACATTTAGTTCAATGATAATTTAAATACTAATAGAACTTATTACAACTTGAATCATTGTAAATTGCCGGGAATACGAAACACACACTGGAACCTAGCCATGGAAGAGGCCGTATTATGGTTCTTCTCCACCGAAAAGGAGGGAGCTTTTCTGAATTTTAATTGATATGTGTGGGTTAGCGAAACCTTTGAAACTTAGGCAGGATTACAGAAATTATTTGTCTGAAGGCATTCTTCGTAGAACACAAGTAATTAATTCTTATGCTACATTTGACGATGACACATACAACCTGTTTATTATTGAGGATAAATTGATATCGATAGAGGAGAAAGAAACAGGCCAGTTTTGTATTCCGCGGTCAGTTAGATTACAAAATGTGGCCGCTGAGTTGCAAATAACAGCCTCACTGCAATTAATGCAGAAATATCGGAAAAGAAGCTTAGATTACTCCCCAAACAAACAATTATTTTTGAAAAGATAAACGTAGATCCGTGATGGAGCTCCGTTTTTCTTGTATGATCCTGGTGGCACAAGAAAAACATTCCTACAAAATCTGTTATTGGCATACATCCGAAGCGGAGGTAGAACTGCACATTCTGCTCCCAAATTTCCACAGAACGAGGCCCCTACTCCACAGTTTGGGTGTTTTCCTACGAATATGAAAATTACTGGTAAGGGACGAGTGCACCTCACAAGCGTGCAATTGACGTCTTAACTGGAAGTTTGCAGGTCATCTGCAGTCGCGCGGCTCTTGTGTGTGGCTTTTCTCAAAAACTGCCTGTCATTACAAGAGCAACAACGGCTGATGAAATGAATTTGGAACCAAGTTCCACTGCTGGAAGACATGCAGCAGATCTACTAAAAAGTGGTTAAAGACATCAATGAAATAATAGCATTTAAACCAGCATTCTGTAATTTCTCCTCTCAGAGAAACTTCTATCCACAAATTACCCGAAAAATGCCCGACTGGCTATGCAAAAAAGCACTGTTAGCACCAAAAATCATATTCATGGATCAAATTAACTGTCAAACTCTATGTCAAATTTCCGGCTTTCCCGCAGTATACAAATCCATTGATACCATTATGTCTGAAGAGTAATGCGGTATATACCCCCCTTAGTTTCTCAATTTCATTGAGTTGTGGAGAATTAGAACTTAAGGTTGGAGTTGCAATTAACAGATTTACCATTTCCCAGTTAACTTAACATTTGCCATTATAGTAAATTAGCTCCAAGGACCAGCATTACATCTGAAGACACATTGCTTTTCGCATGAGCAACTTCATGCCACATGCTTACGAGTTTTAAGCGGTCAACATTTGTACATATTTGCATAAAGCGGAAAAAGTATGAACGTATTTCATAGGAGTGTTCTTTAATCCAGGTGATTTTTGTCATATTTAATTAAAAGCAGTGTACACTCAAACAATATTCCATTTAAGTTACTTCTTAATTTTTTCAAAATAAAATATTTGTTTCGTATTTTAAGAAATATCACATAAAATGACTTCAATGTGTTTATTTTCGGGAAATACAAGCAACGCCGGGCCAAAATAGCTACTAATTTATAAATTAGGTTAAACAAAATAAAGTTTAGAGCTGTTATTTTTTTTTTTGTTTCTAAAAAAATATGTTGCGCGACTTAGACCCTAGGCCAAGGTTGCCACAAAATACTCGGGTCTGCACGGAGGCGAATTTAATACCAGCCAAATAGCAGCTAAGCGCAACTGGCAAATTAATTTCTTTTAAAGACAACAATAATTATGTTGACCCACTTGAGTGAGTTTAAAACAATTTATTTTACTTTTAAGTCCGCCATATTATGGAAAATATAAAAGCCAGAGGCATAGTTTTTTTTAAATATTTTTTTTTAATTTAGTAAGATGCAACACTTGTACCAATTTCGTTAATTATAAATAGAAGTTACAATATATAAGAATTCTTAAATGACAAAAATTGTTTTATTGCTATAAATAAAATTCCTGCCCTTAAACTTTGAAAAGTTTATATGAAATGTTCCACATTTAAATTATATTTTTATTACCATTGTAGAAATCAATGCTTCACTACTTAACGTGGCCTTGTTACTCAAAGTCTTAATATTTCGCATTTAGTCAAGATACGAGTATGCATTGCAATACGTTGCAAGAAGTAAAAACATTAAATTAGACAACAACAAGAAACAAATAACAATAAAAACAAGTAAGAGTGTTAAATTCGGCTATGCCGAATCTTTGATACCCTCCACCTGGGTTTTACGTTTACATTAATATCTGGACTTCTTGCACTATTTGTAACAAATGTATATAAAATATTTGAGTATGTAAACACTTTGATAAACCTGTTACTGAATTATTACAACAAATGCTCTGAATTTTCAGCATTTTATAGAGGTGTCTACATATTTTAGGTCATAAATTGGCACAATGACTCCCGATTTATCCCATTTTAAATACTAACCTGATCCAGATAATTACAAACAATATTAAGTTTAACCAGGTAAATGGTTTATTTTGTAATTTTCTTTTTAATTTAAATTTTTTAATATAAAGGTGCATTTTATTTTTTACAAACCTTTTCAATTTTCCAGACCTATTAGTATAGGGCACATTTGTGAGTCCGCAAAGATCAACTTTCAACTCTTACTTCTTTTTATTGTATTAAATCTATCTTTGTGTCTTTAAATTAATTAAGATAATTAAGATGAAAATATTTAACAAACTGTTTTTTTTTAGTTAATATCTGAACATTTTACTGATACAAGACAAAACTAAAACTGCCAAATATTTCAGTCAAAACTATTTTGATTGTATTTGTTAAATATCGCATAATTTTTTTCAATTTTAAACTTTAAAGTCTTTTTAAGTCTGGTAATAACTCTATAATATGAAGGAAGTAAATATGTGGATTCTTTAATAACAATGACAAGTATAAAAAAACACTTTTTTGTGCATTACATTAAAATATTATAAATTTGAACATAATTAATTTTAGAAACATAATTAATTTTAGAAAAATGTCCGATTCGTTTTTCGATGATGCTGAAAACATATCAAAGAAATACAGAACATAAATCAGATCTAAGTATACATGCTTATAACCACTGCTATAAAAAATCTTTTAAAACCAACAGTATTGCCATAATTTGAAATTGTAAAGATGCTAAATTGCAAAAAAAGATGCTTAAACGTACTGGATGCTAAATTCTTTTTTCAAATTTCATTACCTTTATACTGAAAAATTATATACTTATTAATAAATTCTTTGGTTTTTAAATCGAAAAATTAATATAAAACATATGTTTCGATTTATATTTTTTAAATTTTAATTAAAATTATTTTGGATTTCATCTGAAATTTTTATTAACATCAAATTGAGTTTATTTTAAACTTAAATTAAATATTATTAATTTTAGAGGGATTTTTTTTTTATTTAAAATATAACAGAAATTACATTATCAAAAGATACGATTATATTAGAATAATTGGTTTATGGAATCTAACATTTCTGTGATGTCTTCATCTTCAAGTTCTTCTTGGCTCTGATATATTTCTGACGATGGACTCTTATCAACGACATCGCGCGGTATATTGTAAGTGTGACAGCACCGATTTTTCAATTTCAATCCTTCATTTATAGGTATTACAGAACATAACAACTCGGATTTTATTCTGTTCGAAGTTTGCTTTTAACTAAAGCCATTAAACTAAACAAACGTTCAACTTCGGCTTTTGAGAAAGACAAAACTAATATAGACAATACAAATATTGATAACTCCTAAAATGGATTTTCGCCAATAGAATTTTTCAATCCATAAAGAGGTTGTATTCAGTGTTGTATCCCAGTTTTGTTCTTTGATATAACTCCATTGGATTTGAATTTTTTCTGTTTCAGATGATATAAATTTAAACTCTTCTAATATATTGGTTATCTGTTCTTTTACCCGATTTAATATGTTTTGTATTGAAAATTTTGGCATTTTTTTAATACAATAATATTTTTTGGCAATCGACTTTCAAATTCATTAAAAACTGTTGTTGGTGTTTACATTCTTCTATTTCAAAATGTTTTGTTATATTTGTTGAAAGAAACGAGCAGTGTGGTAAAAGGAGTAGTACACAAAATTGCTGTACTACACTTTGAGAAATAAAAACATATCAATACCATTAAAATTATATATTCAAAAATTATGAAAAAACAATATCAAAAAAAGATGCTAAAAGCAACTTTTTATTAATAAAAGATTCTAAGTTAGCATCTAGCATCTTTTGATAAATTTTGGATGCTAAACGACAAAAAAAAGTTGCTAAATCTAGCAACTAAAAAGCTAAAACGGCAACACTGAAAACCAAGAACAAATATTCTGTTTGAGTTGTAACATCTCATTTGCAAGCCATTTTAATTAAACTGCGTTCACACTATGTGTTTTGCTTGTGTTTTTCTTATTGTTTTAGCACGTGCAATTTGTACACATAGTGTGCACCCTTTCAAAAACTGTTTATGTACAACACATTTGGCAAAACATATGTAAATTTTTCAATTAGAGCAGGTTCTATTTTGGCATGACAACCATATTAAAATACAATACTGCTTGTGGCGAAAGAAAAACAGAGTAAATTATAAAGATAAATATTGAAAGAAAAATAAATTGTTTAATATTAATTAACAATTAAAAAATATATTACTTTATTTTTAACAATAACTTTTTGTAAATTCACAAATTAAATCAGCTGTTGTTTACATTTAGAGGTTATGTCATACGGAAATACATATGTACGTTTGATCGCAAAAATGATGAATTGTATGTAAAACGCCAATTTTGACACACACGCCGAATTACGTATGGATCGTAAAACTGAATTTACATATGGAAAATACACACCTTTAATTGTGTAAATTTTAAATGCACATCTAACCATATCAAAAAGATGAATTAAACAGAATTGCAAAAATATTTTCTTTATATCTGTATGTTTTTTATATTATTCTTATGTAATTCTCATGATATTTTTATCTTATTTTTTATTTTTACATAATTGAAATTCAAAATGTACAAATTAAAAATAAATTTTAAAAAAAGTAGTGTAGGGAAAAAAGGGAATTTTTTTTATAAGCGTAGAGATTTCTGAAAAAATCTCCTGGCATCACTAGTACCTATTAAAAAACAATGTAAAAATTCACAAGACAACGCGACATAGACTTGCTTTGTTCAAAAGCTTCCATAAGACTGAATGAAATTGTTGCTTACTTTACTCTTTGGTGAGTATTTTCATTTTTGTTCGGCTGTATACATATAAGAAGCCAATTTGAGTTCGGTTTACTCGTGCTGCTATGCATATGTTTGTGTGTTAACAAAAATATACGATATCCCAGTCATCATTTCGAAGATTGTTTTAACAAAAATTACCTTACTGTGTCTTCTTCGAGCACTTTTGATGATTAAAAACTGCTTAATCACATGCGCTATTAGACAAAGACTAGATAATGATTTTTGCTTTCTCTTAGAAAGTGATTTAGAGAAAAATTACATTAAATAAGACTCAAAAATGAGTCGAAACTAATTAGAAAAGCGGATAAAAAGGACTCTCAAGAGCGGGTAAGGTAATATTTAATCCCAACAAAAGAATATTTTGTGATCAGCAAAAGGGCGCATTTATAACTGTTTTAATAGCACATATGAGTCAAAAAGACTCTACATGATCATTTATTGCATAAAATGCTTACTGGGATTTTATTCACTATCTGTAGAAACAGGTTTTTTAAGTAAAACAAATCTGCATACAATTTTAATTCTATTTCGTTCACAATGACACGGTCACTTTGTTTACTAGCTACTAGTAAAATAAGAAAATAGTATTATAATACACCGTAATGATGAATTGTACTTCTCAATTAGTTTATTTTTAATGTGCCATAAGAAGTTCGGTTTGTGCTAAGAAAAGCATGAATATATGTTTCCCAGGGCGAAGCTTCATCATTGCACTATGATTGAGTTGAGCTCCGCGGCTATTCATAATGTGAATAGCTCGTGTCAAAAATTTTTGGTAGTTGGGAATGGCGTTTGTGTTAAGAAAGGCATAAACGCATGTTTCGCAGGGCAAGGCTCGATCATTGCACATTGATTGAGCTGAGCTCCGCGGTTATTCTTAATGTGGATAACTGTTGAAACAAAATTTTGGAAATGGCGTTTGCCTCCGTTCCGACATTAAATAACAAAGTTTAAAAATTTATTGTAATTAACATCTGACAAAAAATAGTATTTTTCTAAACAACAATTTTTTTTACAGGGTAAATAAATATTTTATGGCTTACCTACCTACTACTTTTGAAAGCAAGTATGCAGGTTTTATACATGTACTAAAAATACAACTCTTAAAACCATACTATTTTTTCAACTCTAAAAATTTCAGAATTTTGTAAAAATAAAATAAAATACCGATTTATTTTAATATGCGCTTATTATGGATATACATATACAGAATATATGAATATTATTTATAGTATTTTGATATTGGCAACAGTAGTATGTATCAATTTGAACATTTTGTGATGTTATAAAAATCGCAGAATATTGATATTGATTTTATATAGTTTCTTTTATTAATTAATTAACTTAAATATTACACCAAAAAATATTGATATTGATGAATTTTTATCTTATTAACACAACGACCACAAAAACAACATGCACAGCTATGACAAAATACAAAATTTAGGAAAACAATATAGGAAAACGTCATATTTTTTTTACCTTTTCAGTGATTTCTCGGCACCTATGAAACCTATTGTCATGATTTAAAAACAGGAACCTTCTCAAGATGTTAGTGAATCATTCTCACTAAAAACAAGCGCCCTATCTGCCCTATTGAGGGCGTTATCACAAGAACACATATTCAAATCATATTTTCTCATGACTTTTTAATTCTTCGCTCAATTCTCGGGACCAGATTAACCGATTTGGACGATTTTAAATAGCAAACTTCTCAGGATGTTAGTGAATCATTTTTTATACCAAGGAGCACCCTAGCTATCCGATTGAAGCCGTCATCGTGATTTCCACAGACGGACAGACGGACAGACGGACAGCCGGACAGACGGACAGACGGACAGACGGACATCGCTACATCAACTTCGCTTGTTATAAGGATCACAAATATATATATTTTATGGGGTCCAGAATTTTTTTTCTAATTATTACAAACGGAATGACAAACTTATATATACCCTCTGCACACTGGAGTGGAGGGTATAAAAAGGGGTTTTTGTTTGGTATTTTAAGTGGTAAAAGACATACAAATGCAAAAATTTTGATTTAGTCTCATGCATATTTAAACGTGAATTTAAAAAGAAGTAGCTTCTATAAAATGATTTTCAGAATTTTATTTTAATAAACTTTACTTTTCATTTCGAATACAAGATTTATTTTTTGAATTTTCTAAACATTATTATTCCTCTTATACAAAACTATATAGATATCAAATACAAATATGTTAGGACATCACTAAAACCCTTTTTAACCTAAGTATGATTATGACCCATATATGTATCAATCAATTTTGAAATAATTGCAAATTTTACGAAAGGAAACTAAAAGTATATTTTCAGCATGTGAATGCTGATTTTTCGAACAAAATCATTCGGTGTGAAGAAGCATACTTTGATGGCTTCTTTAATCGTCAGAATTGTCACATTTGGGCTTAGAAAGCCCAGAAGTGCTATTCGAAGAGCAAATGCATCCAAAATATATGACTGTATGGTGCGAATTTGTGGTGAACACATCATTGGACCATACGTCGTCAAAAATAGGTGATTTCTACTGGTGTTCGATATTGCAAGACGATAACAAATTTCTTTTCACCCTTATTGGAAGTTGTGGTTTAAACAAGACGGTGCCACATGACATACAGCCCGTAAAACGATTCAATTACTGCATGAGACATTTTTTGGTCGTATACTCTTCTCATTTCATATGATTTGTTTCTTTCTATGGGGTTATTTGAAGTCAGTGGTCTATGTCAACAAGCCCTCAACCACCCGTGCAGTGAAGAATGAAACTAAACGTTGCATCAATGAAATTCAGCCAATGTTACGCGAAATGGTCATGGATGTTTCAATAAAATGGTGCGTATGTGCCAACAGAGCCGTATGTGCCTATAATGATTGACTCAGAATCTATTTTTGTGCAGATTTAGCAACTTGCGTCCTCCCGTCCTTTTATTTGTCGATCTATTTATCTTTTTTTGTCTGTGTGTCCACGTAAGCTTGTAATCAAAATACAGATAGTAAATATTAATATATTTTGATGAAATTTTCTATAAAAGCTTTTGTCCGACACGGCACGTTTGGTATTGAAATTGGTGAGAGACGGTGCATCTTCAGACCTAGTCTCCATACATATGACCGCTATGAGATCGTCGTTTATGGAACGAACTAAACTTTGCAGGACCATTCTTAGTTAATGTCTCAATATTAAGATGCTTCCTGATCCTTTAAATCTATTAAAAATAGTTTTGTTTCAAATTTGGTTTAAATAATTTTTAACAATAATAAGTGACTTTGCTAAATAATAATAGCATTCGATATGAATCATTTATTATCTACGGGTATAAAATTTATAACAATGCCAATCAAATTTGGTTTATACTTATTTTCTATGTCCAATTAGTCGAACTTAAGAGCCCGTCTCTAAACCTTTCTTTCTTGTTTCTTTTTTTTTATTTTATAACATAAATAGTTTCCTTTTAATACCCTCTATACCAATGTGCAGAGGGTATATATAGGTTTATCATTCCATGTGTAACGCATTGAAATAAATTCCGAAGTCCCCAAAATCATACATTTTATTGATCTTTATAACAAGGGAAGTTGATTCAGCGATGACCGTCTGTCTGTGGAAATCACGATCACACCCTCAATATCTAAACTAGACTTTTCGTTTTTGTAAAAAAAAAACGTTTACTAACATTATTTAAAATCTTCCAAATTGGTCCAAAGGGTCATGAGATATAAATAAAAATATGAAAAACCTTTGGAAAAAATAAAAATGTTCAATGTGTTTGTTTTTCTTCTTAAGATTTTTATATGCTGTAATTCCTCTTATTGTTGTCGTCATTGTAGTTGTGGTATTTGCTACATGAGGGAGTGTGTATGGTTATACTATAATTGTCACATTAGGCTAAGGAAGTATTGCCACATCTTTTTTATCGTTATAACGATATAGTAAAGAAAATCGCCAATATAAAAGAAAAAAAATAAATCCATAAATAGTGAATTTAAAAAAAAAACGCCTTTCCTTAAAAAGTATTTTTTCTCTAAAAGTAAATTGTTTTAAAAATACTTTTTCTTTAAAAAGTACCTATTTTAATAAAGTGATTTTTTTGAAACGTACTTCTTTAAAACAAGAATTTTTTTTATGTACTGTTATTTAAAAAGCATTCATTATTATTAAAAATTACCTTTTTTCAAAAAACCTTTTTATTAAATACACTTTTTTTGAACTAATCCTTTTTTTAAATGCCCTATTTTTAAAAAATACCCTTTTCTTAAAAATTTCCGATGCTGGATTAAAACAAAAAAGAACATTAAAGAAAAATTGCTTTATTGGAAAAAGTTTAAATAGTATAACCTTTTGTTCGGATTCTCATTAGGTTATTTTCAGGAAAGGTATGTTTTTTTTTTAATAGCTGGGGGCGAAGAAATCTTCTTAAGATATGTGTGGTTTCCTTCATTACATGAGATTCAACCCGTGTGAGCCGCCTACTTACTAAAAAAACCGACTCCCCAGTCTTCAACCACTCTCTCCGCGTGACTGCCGTAAGGTATTACTTCGCGGGGCTAGTTAGCTCATTAGGCTACTCCTGAATTCCTCCATCCTCTAGCGCATGTCCTCTTCTATGCGTAGTATCTTATTGATGGTGGTTACAAAGTTGCAAACCGAATTTTAGTTTTCCTCCGATCTTAGCATTGCATCTATTATGTGCTTCGGGTCTATATTCTGACCAATTTCCCTGATTCCCTGCCTGCATTCCGCGAATCTGGGACATTCAAGAATGTCCGCATCTTCACATATTTCCGGGCATCTTGGGCACAGTGGTGAATCATCATGTCGGAATTTCAAGAGCTAGTTCCTGAAACTTCCGTGGCCGGTTAAAAACTGCGTCAAGTTGTAGTTAACTTCACCATGTTTGCAGTCTATTCACTTCTTAACCCTTGGTTTTAGCCTGTGGGTCGATCTCCCTTTGGGTGCGTTGTCGCACCTTGTCTATTTTCCTCTGGGTTTTCCCCCCTTGCGACATAGACTATATGTGTTTCCTCTAGGTTGATCGGTATCATTCCAGCTAGCGAACCTATTGTCTCCAATGATATGGTCCTGTACCGACTGCAGATTCTCAGCCAATTTCGTCTATACAACGAGAGTATGTTTCACCTTGATGAGCTTCTAATAAACCTTGCCCAGTTTTGGGCTCCATACAGCAATATGGAGTTAACTACCCTTACGATCAGGATCCTTCGGTTCTGACGGGGCCAACCAGCATTTGGCATTATCATCGCAAGTGCGTTGCCAACTGCTGCCGGCTTCTGACATGCATATTCCATATGTGCTTTATAGAACAGCCGATTACCTATCTCGAGTCCCAGGCATGATATCGCCTGTGAGGATGCGATTTCGAGATTATCCACTTCCAGCATCAACATTTTCCTCTTTCTGCATCCGTTAATTAAAACTGCCTCCTTTTTGTGCGCGGCAAGTTCTAGTCCAACCCTTCTAAGCCAGGTCCTTGCAAAGCGGATGGTGTCTACGACGGCTATGTCGTCTGCGAATCCTATGATGTCGGCCTCCTCTGGAATTTCAAGTTCAAGAACCTGGTTGTACATGACAGTCCACAGTAACAGCCACAGTACTGAGCCCTGTGCCCTACCGAGATCTCGTATGAGACCATTCCCACCTGCGTCCCATACTAAAGGGTCCTGTGTGAGAAGTAATCACCTATGATTCTCATAAGGTGTTTCGGAAAGCATTATATGGTTCCAGCCCGCGCTATCAAATGCATTCTTTATGTCCAGTGTAATCAGCGCACAATATTTCCTTTCCGCTCCTTTCCCCTCCATGGCCATTTTCGCTATCTGCCTCATCCTATCAATAGCATCTATTGTCGATCAGGAAAGGTATTGGAATTTGACATCTTACCAAACTAACCATCTACTGCTTTTGGTGACTGATGAGTTGCTAGTGACTCGACCTGAAACACCTGTATTAACTGTCATGCAGAATATAGATCAACTTTTGACAGACATGACAAACAGAGACCTTTCTAATCCAATATTATGTAGTAAAAGCTTTTCATTGTCCATAGATATATACAAACTTATGCAGACGGACCTGAACAACTTATATATAATTAGAAAATGTGAGAATGTAATACTAATTGGGGGCAGAAAGCAGTCGTGACAGAAATTAAAACAAACAGACATCATTTTAGATGATGTTTGTAAAACACAGAAAAGCTCTGAAGTTATTTGTATGACAAATATGATACAGTTGCTTATAGTTAATGTAAGAATGAATTGTAAAATAAATTTTAATAAAAAGAAGTGTTTTGTAATGCGACAGACATGACACTGCTCTTATTTTCAAAATTACTTAAATACACTGTTCCTTTCTTACTTGAAAAATAGGGGATATAAAAATACATATAACAAACTACTGTCATATACTCATGCCATTTGAGCCGTTTTCTTTGAAATTGTGTCAATAAATGTTGACCTTTATATGGAATTACCCTTTATTTAAAGTAAAAACATTTGATATTGACCCTAACAAATTTCTAACTGAAACACTAAATAAAATGTATTTTTTTAACTTAAATTAAATTACCGGACATGTGCAGAAAAAAACGTGGATACACCTGAAGAAATTTTTCAGTTCTTAAATTATTTTTCGATTTATCATTTTTTCTATCAACAAATACAAAACAAACATCACATCTTGCAATTTTCTTCTATTAAATGGTAACCCCATTTAATAAAAATAAAATAAAATAAAATAAAAAATATATATTTCATATTTATATAATCCGGTAAGGATAATATTATTATATAATTTTAAATTTTGCCATATTTATAAGCTTTATTTCAGTATAAACCATTTTTTCATCTATTTGTGTATAATTATTAAGGCGAAAATTAACTTGATAAAAAAATTTTGTGGATTGTATCGTACCGAATGATCTTTTCGTTTACTTAAATCTTTAACTCACATTTTTGTTGAATCAGTTGCTGTATTTTGACTAAACTTTTCAACCATTAAAAACTAATTCGATTAGTCTATTTGTGTTCCAAATGTGATCATGGGTATACTCGTCTGTCTGTACTGATCACTGAACTTTAAAAGAGTTGCATTAATTAAGTGTTAGTAAGTGATTAAATTTTATTTCTTCTACTATGGAAACTAAAGTTTTGAGAATTGCTGGCAAAGGAATTTATAATCGCGAAATACGAGTATATCTCTGGGTAAATGTGTCAGAATGTATTACTCGTTACTTCAAATTGCGCTCATTACACACACTATTAGATTTTAATATAAACAACTTTTTCCTTCTTTTGAAAATGAAATAATGTATACGAATAATGTTATTCGTAGGTTTTTTTATGGATGTTGTTATGATTTTTTTTTTATTATTATTTCTTTTTTTATTTTTATAAAACTGGTATTGTTGTTATTATAGTAATGAGAATTTTCACTTGCACTTGGTTTTTTTTAATGACTTTTCACTTTTACGTTTTTTAAATGTTAAATATGAATGAAAAGACACTGACATAGACATATGCACATACACAGACGTATGACTTTTCAAATAGTTAATATCTACTTGCACAGAAGTATATTTCTCCAAATAATTTGTGGCTCTGTAGCAAGTACAAGTGTAAGTCTTACGTTGTGTATCTACAGTTTTATTAATTTTAATAATTTCTTTTGAAATAAAAATATAACAAATTTTTTTAGATATGCAAGCAAAATGTAAATATCTAAGTACTCGTATGTAAGTACATGAACTTAAATATACTTTGATAGCTATAATAAGAACAATTTATCACGCTCTGCCAGAAAACAAAAAAAAAACGAAAGTTAATATTAATGATTTATATCTGGGTTAATATATGAAATAGAAAGTAATAAATGTGTAGTATTAAATAAAATTTAAATAAATTAAAATAATATAGAAACTAATTTGTTTAGCCCTAGTTTAATATTTGTTTATAACGAAATTTAAAGCATTCAAGGGCATCTACCCAATCTACATATAAGTAATTCCATGTCCAACCGAACACCACCTATTACACATCAGTTATCTTCTATCGAAAATGTTAAACACGTGTTTTTGTACAAATGTATAAAAAAATAAATAAAAAAAGTATATTTGAAAATTTTGGACATGCTTCAATTCAAATTGATTAATAATGCTAGGCAACAAAATATTACAAAATGTCTGAACTTGAAGTGAATATTATTACATAGATAGCAAATAATTTTCTCAAATCATATTGATACTTTCTGTGAAATTGGCAGAAATATTAAAAAAGAGTGCATTTCTGCAAAGAAATTAAGATGTCTTACAGAAGACCTATAAACTCTTATATAAATGTACAAAAATTTAATTTTTTTAATTTTATAGCGTATTCCACAATAATTTTTGGTTGCTATTGAAATTAGTGAAGGTCGATGCATATACAGGCCTTACTTCTATATGGGGCACAGTGGCTGAAAATTGTTTTTCATTGGGCAAAATTCTGTAACTTTTGAACCGATAAAAATATTATAGCAATTTTCTAGTGGGTAGATGTTTAGTCAAGCTTGAGTCCTTTCTAAGTTCATTAAAATCGATTGAGTACTTTTTAAGAAATTTTAGGGCAAAGTTGACCTTTTAATTTTTTTTAACCTTTAGCGTAACATATGGGGTTTATACTTTTATTTTTTTTATTTATTTAAAAATGTCATATTTGGACACAAAAAATATTTTCACTTTCTGAGGCGTTTTAGCGATGTCCGTCCGTCCGTCTGTGTTTCCATGTAAACCTTGTAATCAAACTACAGGTCGCGAGTATGAATATATTTTGATGAAATTGGGTCTGTAAGCTTTTATCGCCCATAGGATGACCGCTATTGAAATTGGTGAAATTCGGTTCCATGTTCAGACCTGGTCCCCATACAAATGACCACTATGAAATCGACATAAAATGCCATAAGATCCAATTTATTATATAGATCTCAGACAAATTGGCATTTTATATGTTTATTATATCCGTTATTCAGTAGTCCAAAAATAATCCCCATAGGACTATCCTTATTCATAGGTCCCATATAGAGCTGCTTCCCGATCTTCACTAAAATCTATCAAAAAACAAAACAAATAAGAAAATTATAGTCGGTCTAGACCAACCATAGGATACCCTATACAATGGTTTAGAAACCTTATCTCTTCGGTCCAACTAACTGGATATAGAAAATAAGCAAGAACCAAATTTGAGTGGCATTGTTATTAATTTTTGTGGCTGCAGACATGAAAAAGTTCATATCGGGTGCTATATTTATATGTGGACTAGGTCAAAAAATGGACCGATCCTGAACATATTTGGTAAACTCTCTTATATATTCAAAAAATTATACACAAACCAAATTTGAGAAAAATCTTTGCAATAATTTTTGTTTTTTGATAGATTTAAATGAAAATCGGGAAGCAGCTCTGTATAGGGCCTCTGACTAAGAATCGTCTTATAGGGATTATTTTTGGACTACTGATTAATTGATGCAATAAACACATACAAACCCAATTTGAATGTGCTCTATATGATAATTTGGATCTTATGGCAATTTATGTCGATTTCATAGGTGTCATTTGTATGGGGACTACGTCTGAACATGGGACCGAATTTCACCAATTTCAATAGCGTTCATTCCATGGCCGATAAAGGCTTATATACCAAATTTCATCGAAATATATATATATTCATAGACTGCAATCTTACCAACCTTGTAAAGAAGACCGCAGGTCATTATCGACGACAACTTGCGAGTAGTAACCATTTATTTTTGATAAAAAAAAATACCTTTTTCTGAAATTAAAAAAACAGTTGAGTTTGACAGCATGCCACGCCCACAATTAGCATTAGTTTAACCTAATTTTTTGGTTACATTAATTTGGATATATTAGCTATAAAATGGTGTTAAAATTTTAAAAATCGGTGACAAAAAAATTTGACTTTTGGCCAATGAAATCAAAATTTCAGCCACAGTGAGGGGTCCCCTGTGGTATAGACCAATATTCTTCTAAGATCACGATTACCAATAAATCATCACTCCAATTTTAGTCATAGTTCCCATATAAATCAGGCTTCCGATATTGACTTAGATCATTCTACTGGCTATAATTATAACATATTTTACTTAAATTTGGTTATTTATGTTTTTGGTAAATATAAGTTACCGCCCTAAATAGGATCTTAACGGACCATTTTTGAACCTAGTCCCCATTTAATAAACTTTATATTGGATGTAATTACTTTATGAAGGCTAGATCTAAAAATCATCAAAGTTTAAAACTCCAAACAAAAACTTGATGTATTTAACAAACTCGTTTCTAACTCTATGATGATCGAACTTAATCCGCTAGGAATTTTATTATACCCTATACCACTATGTGGTTTGGGTATAATGACTTTGTGCTGCTGTTTGTAACAACCAAAAATATTTGACCTAGACCCATCTTTAATTATACCGATCGAATCAGAATCACTTTCTGAGTTGATATAACAATGTCCGTCCGTCCGTCCGTCCGTCCGTCCGTCTGTGTGTCCATGTAAAGCTTGTAATCAAACTGCAGGTCGCAAATATGAATATATTTTGATGAAATTTGGTATATAAGCTTTTCTCGGCCATGGGATGAACGCTATTGAAATTGGTGAGAATCGGTCCATGTTCAGACCTAGCCCCCATACAAATTACCCATATGAAATTGACATAAATTGCCATAAGATCCAAATTGTCATATAGATCTTACTCAAATTGGGTTTGTATGCGTTCATTACATCCACTAATGAGTAGTCCAAAAATGATCCCTTTGACCCCATATAGAGCTGCTTCCCGATCTTCACTTAAATCTATTAAAAAACAAAAATATTGCACTGATTCTTCTCAAATTTTGTTTGTACATATTTTTGCAAAATACTAGAGACTTTACCAAACATGATCAGGATCGGTCCATTTTTGGACCTAGTCCCTTTATAGATATAGCATCCGATATGAACTTTTTCATATCTGCAGCCAAAAAAATTAATAAAAATCCCACTCAAATTTGGTTTATGCTTATTTTCTATATCGAAGTAGTTGGACCGAAAGATAGGGTCTCTAAACCATGGTATAGGGTATCATATAGTCGGTCTAGACCGACTATAATTTTCTTACTTGTTTGCATTTGTTTTGTTATTGTTATAAATCACTTGGTGTCAATTGCCACTCCTTTCGTATACATATACATATATATATTATTTTATTTTTTTTTTTGGGTTTATTAGTATGACCGCAAATCAGAGACGAAATTCTATTGTCGTATTCTTTCGATTTGACAGTGATAGCTAGATGTATTTAATATGAGGATATGTGATACATTGTTTTATAAAGCTTTTGGAATTTTCTTCAGAGAATTTATAAGAAGTTTAACATCAATAGAAGGACCAGATCTTCAAATATTTTCTGTTCACGTTAGATTCAATAACGAAACTGAAGAGAATGTGTTGTTTGTACTAAAAACCACACACAGTTTCACAAAAGACCGTAACTGCCTTCTCACTATCATCATTTATTCAATATTTCTTTTATATTAAGCGTGTTTTTAAGCCCGATACAACTTGAAATTGTAAAAAAGAACACAATAAATAAAATTTTAATGAAAATAATTTTTTTATTCGAAAGATTAATATACGACATTAATATTTGGAAACGATTTCGGGCATATAGCCACCGCGGCTGTACGTCCAATTTTGGGCATTTTTGGCTGTACGTTACGAATATCACGAACAATATTGGCCTCCAACGCGTCAATTGTTACTGGTTTATCAGCGTAAATCAGTGAATTCACATAGGCCTACAGGAAATATCTCGCAATCAACTTATCGCCAAGTTTTGATTTCAATAATTCGATGATTGCGGTCGCCGTACCGCCATCATATTGAAACTAAATCTTGCCCGAATCAATGTCATCCATATTTTCAAAGAAAAATCATTGATTATGGTGCGGTAACGATGTAAATTAACTGCAACGCGGTCTCCGGCTTCATGTGAAAAAATAAGGTCCGATAATGCCACCAGCGTGTAAGCCGCACGAAAAGGTGCATCTTTATGGATGTAACGGAGTCTGTAAGATCTTTTGTGGATTGTTCTCGCTCAATATGCAGCAGTTTTGTTTTTTAACAAACCTGTTAAGCCACAAATGTGGCTCATCGCTAAATAAAACATCGGCATAAGTTGTGCGAATCCATGACTGAGTTTCAGTGTGAAATTGAATGAATAATTGATTTAATTTTATTTCTTTTATTAAGTTCACGAAAAATACTCAAAAACTAAAACATAAATATTACTAAAATATACTTGCTCCTTTTTTACGTTTGATGACCAATAAACCAATTTTAAATTTATCGGAGGAAACTTTTTCAAAAATTATTGAAAAAATCATATACTTTTAACTATGAGTTCAACCTAAAGAGTATGATCGAAAAAAATCTTAACATAAATTAAATATAGTAGTAAGGAAACTATGAACCTACAGTTTTATTTTTTTTTTTTTATTAAATTAAAATTTTAATAAAGGTTTGAAAAAAGATAATATTTATGAACTTATGGACCTTTTCCGGAAACCCTTCCATTAGAGAGTTTATAGTGGTTTCTGTCACTTTTTGAAAAGATAGTCCATCTCCGCTTAAAATCTGTGGGACCCGTTTTTTATGTTCTTCAACTCGCTTTTCACAAGAGCCCAATACATCTCTACTGGCCTAAGCTCTGAACAGTTGGGAGGATTTGCCTTCCCTGTTATAGTACCACTCAAAAACTTTCTTATCGTAGTGACAGAATGCCCAATCGTGCCAAAAATATGTGGACACATTGTGTTGTGGAAGGATTTTTTTTGCAAACACTCCTTAATATAAATTTCGGTATTCATTGTAAAAAATGACTTGACCAGGAACTTTTTTGAAAATTTTGTCTGCTTTCGGGTCCAGAACTTATCTTCAACTTTTCATCGAGCTTTAGCAACATAAAATATTATCCCGGAAGCTGCTTTTCGTCGTCCATTATACACCAGGAGTATTTTTTTTATATGTAACATGATTTCAATTTCCGCGCTCTGTCTTAGGTCACCGATTTTCAACAATTTTAATACCGATCACAATAATAATAAAACATCCTATGGTCGACAAGAGCTTGCATACATAATTTTATTACAAGACTAACATGGACACACATACAGACAGATGGACGGTCATCGCTGAAAAGACTCTGCAAGTGATTTTGAGTTGAGCGGTACCAAACACACCACAGTGGTTATTATCATCAAAAATTTATAATAGCTTTGACATTTCTGTTGATCGAGTAGGTACGAAGAATCTATAATATTAACATCATAGGCGATTTTTTGTGACCAATGTTTTGTTCTTCCGTTTTATCCCGATTTTAACCAAACGTATATTATTTGAAAGGTATTTCTTTCAAGCCGTTTTACAGATCTACAGATTTTAAAATTTATTTCTATATTTTGAGTAATTTAAAGTTACTACTAACACATACATAAAATTATACATATGCTACGCGTATTTTATTAAATTTGTTCATGTGTTTGTTAATGAGTTTGTTATATTCATTCACAATATTAATAAGCCATAAAAGTGTTGGTTTGTTAATTGGCTAAGACGAAAACTAAAGCTATTGCACTCGAATTTCGAGCGCTGGAATCTGCTATTAAAAATAACTATGCTATGCAGTAGTTGAATTTGTGAAAAGCGATTAAAATTAATATTTGAAAATTAGTGTACACTATTCGAGTAATATATTTGCTTCACTTACTGTGCTCCAAAAATCTTCCAAAAAAATTATAAAACAACCTCCCTTTTGGAAATTTTGAATATTTACAGATTTTTAAATGTTTTCCTATATTTTGAGTATATTGCATTTAAAGTTGCTACTAGCACATACACTAAATTATACATATGCTATGTGTGTTTTATTAAATTTGTTAATGTGTCTGTTAATGAGTTTGTTATCTTCATTCACAATAATAATAAAACATAAAAGTGTTTGTTTGTGAATTGACTAAGTTGAAAAAAAAAGCTGCCTAGAAATCGCAACCGAATTTCGAGCACTGGAATCTGCTAGGTCATGTTTTCTTGACGACATGAAATTTAATACTGATATTGTCCGTTGTAGAGTTGCAACCCTCGATAATGTATGAAAATTAATTACAGGATGCAACTTCTGATTATCTGAAAAGTTGAAATGCATATCAAAAGGTAATTTTATAAGGAAATGCAGCATGTTTTGATATATTTTGTATGGCAACACATCTCAAACTAGCGAAATTTTTAAAATGTTTATACAGTGGGTGATAATACATTGGAAACTTTTACAATATTCTACATTTGCCAATTTTATCGAGAGATAACAAATTTTTTAGTAAAAATACAATTAAAATAATAGATAAACGAAAAAAAAAAATATTTTTTTAGTGATGACAAAACAATGGAAACTTTTATGTTTCCGAAGAAGAGTTGATTAAAACAACAAAAATAAATGATGATATGAAAGAAAATGTATAAAATCCTAACCGTTGTTTAAATATTTGTAGTTTTTAACGTTTTCTTTCAACTGTTTTTTAAACACAATTTTATATTTCAATGTTTTAATATTTAATAATTAATTATTACAAAATAACGGCACGAATAAAATTTTGTGAATAGTTAAACACCAGAATAATAGATGATTTTACTGCTGGCCTTAAGCAGAAGAAAATTTGTGAGAAATGTTCTATGAATAAATCAATAATTACCAAGAAATATTTGCAAAGAGGTACGATGTTGACTCAACAATTAGCCGGCAGACCCCGTAAAATGAGGCAAAGACAGGATAATCTAATAGCAAGAGAAATTAAAAAAATAAAAAAATTATACCTTAAGACGTCATTAGCGATCTGAAACTAAAAATATAAGCTCGAACTGTTTTTCGGCGAGCAAATGAAGCTGATCTTTGTTGTAATCGTACCATGAAAGAACCAGTGATTCAGCAAAAAATCGTGAACTGGTCATGACAGAATTGGATGAGCCCAAATTTAATTTAAGATGCCATGATGGAAGAACTTTTCTACGAGGAGCAAACTGAAAAAGACCTAAACCAAAGTATACTGGTAAGTGTGGAGGTAGCATGGGGTGGCTTTTCAGACCAAGTAATCAGTCTAATTCACTTTGTAAAAGATACTCTAACTGAAATTGATTTAAGCAAATTCTATATGACATAATGTATTCACACGATAAGGAAAATATTACCCTGGTATGGATCTTTCAACATAACAATTACAAAGCACACCTCCAAGTTTTAACTGAAAGGTTATAATCTAATGCAGATCTCAATCCCATAAAAAATCTATGGGAAGTTGTAGATAGGCAAATGCGGACACGAAATTACAAAAACAAGAGCCAGTTATTTCATCAACAAATTAATTTTTTTATTATTATTATTATTATTTTAACTGTACAAAATAAAATATTTCACAATATAAGCTGTCTCATGCCAAAATGGCTAGTGACACGAGTTGGCATATAATAACAATTTAAATTTAATATAATTTTAGCAAAAATCAAAAAGAAAATATTAGTTAAAAGAAAATATTAATCAAGAACATCAAGTTTTCCAAAAAATACTATTAAAGATTTTTCTTAAAAAGAGATAATTGATTGAGGTTTCTTAAATAACTTGGCAAATTATGAAAATGAAGTTGTTTACCGCTCTTTAATGTGATCAGACGTCTCTAGCTATTGAGTTATTCTATCGCGAGTTTAACAACAAAACAAACAAACAAACAAAAATATTACAACCGTTAGTCAAGTATTACTTTCTAAGTTTACAAAAAAAAAAAAAAACAAAAAACAAAACGTACACGTGAGAACAATGTTACAGCCTCATTGAGGTATAACTTAAAAACAGTGAATAATAAAAGAACAAAGGTCGACAATTCAACTAAAGGACTTGAAAACCAAAATTATTTTCATCCACTTCAAACAATTGAAGACGTGTACCAAGACGAAGTTATTTTGGAAAAAAAGCCCGAAAATCTACATTCCACCAATTACTATTATCAAATGTAATATTGAAAATATTCATGAATTATGTAAAAATCTTAAAATTAGCGAATATTCAATTCAGAAAATTTCATTAGGATTGAAACTTTTTTGTAATAACAAAAATGATTTTGTTATAATTTGTAAAGGCCTTTGTAATAAGTTTGAGTATTTCACATATGGCACTAAAAATTAAAAACCATACAAAGCAATATTATTGGGACTTGATAAACAAGATCCATCAAAAATTAAAAACACTCTTATCAAGAAGGGGTTGTTATGTTTAGATGTAGAACTGGTATCTAGGGTAAAGCAAAATAATAATGAACATATAATATATGTTGTTTATTTCAAAGAAAGTCAATTACTATTAAAGAAAATTGAGAACAGATCATTCGGTATTCGAGTATGTTAAAGTTAGGTGGGAATTTCAAGCACCCAACAGATCGAAAATTACGCAGTGTTACAATTGGCAAATGTTTGGCCATGGATCCAGCCGTTGCAAAGTGAAAACATTTTGTGTCAAATGTGCTGGTAACCACAAGTTAGCGGCATGTAATGCAACTTTTGAGAAATGTGCAAACTGTAACGGCAATCACAAAGCCATGTCTCCTGATTGTCCCAACAGAGCAACCTACTTGCAAATAAGTAGTAGGAATGCCTATCACAGTAACCCTTTTCTAAATTAGAGTACTCCTGAAAATGGTAATAATTGGAACACCCAACAGAATTTCAGCAACAACAATAATAACTTATTTTCGATACAAGAAATAAAAAACCTTACCATGGAGTTAATAAGCAGTCTGATAAACTTTAAGACTCGTGCAGACCAATTCGAGGTGATAACAAGCCTTGCATGTAAATTTATATATTAATGGCAAATATTAATATAATATCATGGAATACCAGAAGCATACGTCGCAAAAAAGACGAGCTTTTTAATTTTCTAATAAAAAACATTATTCATGATTGCCTACTGTCAGAGACATGGCTCAATAAAAATATTTCAATTCGACATGATAAATATTACTGCTACAGATGTGATCGTGAAAATTGAGGAGGAGGAGGCGTCGCTATACTCATTAGAAAAAATATACCGCACATTCTTTTACCAATACTAAATACAAATATTATTGAAAATATAGGAATTAAACTATCCTTAAATAACAATGAATATATTAATTTTTATTCAAGCTATTTTGCTGGAGGTAATCCAGGGCAAAACAATCACAAAACCAAGGTTCAGAAAATACACACACGAAACACACAATGTTCTGTTCGAAAGCAGCCAACACATATCTTTATTTTCATATCAATTATGTGCGTTTCAAAATTTTCTACGGTACCCAACACAACCATGACTGTGTTCGTTTTAATATTTCGTTATTTACACGAACATTTTTGTATCACATACTTTTTGCTTCAATCACACATAAAGCACACATTTTTGAGTGTTGCTTTATTTGAAGTTGATGTTCGTTCTGGTACGTGTAGTGAAAAAAAACACAGAACATGTAAAATAAACAGGTTCGAGTTCAGTTATATTTTAAGTCGTGTTGTGGCTCGTGTAGTAAGAAACAACAGAACATGTACAGTAAACAGGTTCGAGTTCAGTTATATTTTAAGTCGTGTTTAAAATATAACTGAACTCGAACCTGTTTACTGTACATGTTCTGTTGTTTCTTACTACACGAGCCACAACACGACTTAAAATATAACTGAACTCGAACCTGTTTATTTTACATGTTCTGTGTTTTTTTTCACTACACGTACCAGAACATCAACTTCAAATAAAGCAACACTCAAAAATGTGTGCTTTATGTGTGATTGAAAAAAAAAGTACGTGATAGAAAAATGTTCGTGTAAATAACGAAATATTAAAACGAACACAGTCGTGGTTGTGTTGGGCACCGAAGAAAATTTAAAAACAAACATAATTGATATGAAAATAAAAATATGTGTGTGTTGGTCTAAGTTATGTTTGTTTACATATATGTACGAGTTTTTTATTCAGTGTGTGTTTTTTTCTGAACTCTGCACAAAACACAACATTTCAGTTCTGATCTACGTAAATTAACTCGTTCCAACAATAAATAAGTTATCGGTGGTGATTTTAATTGTCGTCATAACTTATGGGGTTGTCAAAGAGCAAATTGTTGGGGTAACTTGCTATATGAATATAACGGGTGATTTTTTTGAGGTTAGGATTTTCATGCATTAGTATTTGACAGATCACGTGGGATTTCAGACATGGTGTCAAAGAGAAAGATGCTCAGTATGCTTTGACATTTCATCATGAATAGACTTACTAACGAGCAACGCTTGCAAATCATTGAATTTTATTACCAAAATCAGTGTTCGGTTCGAAATGTGTTTCGCGCTTTACGTCCGATTTATGGTCTACATAATCGACCAAGTGAGCAAACAATTAATGCGATTGTGACCAAGTTTCGCACTCAGTTTACTTTATTGGACATTAAACCAACCACACGAATGCGTACAGTGCGTACAGAAGAGAATATTGCGTCTGTTTCTGAGAGTGTTGCTGAAGACCGTGAAATGTCGATTCGTCGCCGTTCGCAGCAATTGGGTTTGTGTTATTCGACCACATGGAAGATTTTACGCAAAGATCTTGGTGTAAAACCGTATAAAATACAGCTCGTGCAAGAACTGAAGCCGAACGATCTGCCACAACGTCTAATTTTCAGTGAATGGGCCCTAGAAAAGTTGGCAGAAAATCCGCTTTTTTATCGACAAATTTTGTTCAGCGATGAGGCTCATTTCTGGTTGAATGGCTTCGTAAATAAGCAAAATTGCCGTATTTGGAGTGAAGAGCAACCAGAAGCCGTTCAAGAACTGCCCATGCATCCCGAAAAATGCACTGTTTGGTGTGGTTTGTACGCTGGTGGAATCATTGGACCGTATTTTTTCAAAGATGCTGTTGGACGCAACGTTACGGTGAATGGCGATCGCTATCGTTCGATGCTAACAAACTTTTTGTTGCCAAAAATGGAAGAACTGAACTTGGTTGACATGTGGTTTCAACAAGATGGCGCTACATGCCACACAGCTCGCGATTCTATGGCCATTTTGAGGGAAAACTTCGGAGAACAATTCATCTCAAGAAATGGACCGGCAAGTTGGCCACCAAGATCATGCGATTTGACGCCTTTAGACTATTTTTTGTGGGGCTACGTCAAGTCTAAAGTCTACAGAAATAAGCCAGCAACTATTCCAGCTTTGGAAGACAACATTTCCGAAGAAATTCGGGCTATTCCGGCCGAAATGCTCGAAAAAGTTGCCCAAAATTGGACATTCCGAATGGACCACCTAAGACGCAGCCGCGGTCAACATTTAAATGAAATTATCTTCAAAAAGTAAATGTCATGGACCAATCTAACGTTTCAAATAAAGAACCGATGAGATTTTGCAAATTTTATGCGTTTTTTTTTAAAAAAAAGTTATCAAGCTCTTAAAAAATCACCCGGTATATGATGCCGAATTTTTACAAATAATATATCCTAATGATCACACATATATACCTTCAAACCCCAGGAGACAATCTTCAACCTTGGATTTATTCCTAACGAACATAAGCCACAATATGTCACCAGCATCGGTAACCAATGATCTATCCTCTGACCACTTGCCAATCAAACTAACTGTTAATGCGAACTACAATGTTATGCATAATTTTGTTTACGATTTCAAACAAGCAAACTGGCCACTTTTTGAACGCTGTATTAATAGAGGTCTTATAATGCCGTACCTAAAGTAGAATTCGTCACTAGGCAAAAAATATTTCCAACGAGAATAACACATCTGATACAAATGAGGATTTTTTTCGGCGTAATTGGAAGCGCTACAAAAACTACACAGACTTCTTACAACTAAAACGTTTAAACAACATTTTTACTGAAAATATCAATGATTTTAGAAATAAATCATGGAATTCCATGCTATCTACATGGGAAAAAGGCTCTTCTCATTTTTGGAACGTGTCAAAAATTTTGAAGAAAAAGTCGAAAAATATTCCAATTTTAAAAGACAACAATGAAGTATACACTTCTCAGCAAGAAAAATGTGAAATATTGGCTCAAACATTTAATTTGAATCATACTAGTTCTGCAAACCTGAGTGATCCTGTAACTGAATCTGAGGTAAATGGCGTTATAAGTGGTCTCAACTTAATAAACTCCAATTCTGAAAATTCGTCGTTAGTATCTACTGATAAAACAAAAACAATTATCAAAAGACTAAAAGCGAAAAAGTCTCCAGGCATAGATGGAATAACTAACAAATGCCTAAAAGCCTTACCAAGAAAAGGTATAAAAAATTTAACGTTGATAATAAATGCTTGTCTTAGACTGTGCTACTTTCCTCAAATGTGGAAAAAATCTAAGGTGGTTCCAATATTAAAACCTGGTAAACCATCAGAAAATCCTTCCTCATATAGGCCTATAAGCTTGCTATCATCCGTTAGCAAAATCCTGGAGAAGGTTATTAAGGACAAACCAATTGATTTTATGAACACGAACAATATATTACCATCTTATCAATTCGGATTCAGAAAAGAGCATAACACTATTCAACCACTTCTAAGGATAAGAAAATTGGTACACAAAAACTTTAAGGATGGAAATTCGACTGGAATGGTTTTGCTCGATATTAAGGCTGCTTTCGACTCTGTGTGGCATAACGGTCTCATCTTTAAAATGTCTAGATCAAATTTTCCAATTGAAGTCATCAAAATAATTTAAAGTTTTCTCACAGGGAGATCTTTTAATGTATTTATAGGTGCTACTCACTGTCAAGAAAGAAATTTAACCACAGGATGCCCAGAGGAATCATGTTTATCGACCATTTTGTATAATATATATACCGCAGACTTTCCTGTTTTTAATGAGAGCCAAACTTCGATCTTTGCAGATGATACAGCTATATTATGCTCGCAAATTCTTGCATCTGACATCGTTATTAAACTTGAAGAAGCATTTAAAAAAATACATAAATACTTTACCAAATGGAAAATAATGGTAAATACCCATAAAACACAAGCCTTATATTTATCTACTAGAGGTAAATCATGCTTTTTACCACAAAGTCCATTATGTTTTAACAACTATCATATTACTTGGGAAAAAAAATGCGAAATATTTAGGAGTCATACTTGATCAGAAACTAAAATTCAAGGATCATATTCCATACATAATTGATAAAATAAATAAACTTACAAAAATTATGTATCCTTTTATGAATCGAAATTCAAAATTGAATATTAACAATAAGACGTTAATTTTGAAAACCATTTTCCACGCCATAATGTTTTACGCCACCCCAGTATGGTCTACGTCCGCACAATGTCACGTCAAAAAGCTGCAAGTAGCTCAAAACAAACTACTGAAGATGATATACAACTTTGCTTGGTATTTCTCCACACAACGACTCCACTCACTCGCAGTATTGATCTCGTTGATGATTAAATAAACAATTTGACATTTAAATTCAATACAAGATCCTTTTTATCGCAATATAATCATATCAATGAGCTCATCTCAACATAATTTTAGTCTTTTTATCTTATACCTAAATATTTATTCAAAAAGGTTTTTTTCTTGTAAATTTTTCCTCCCATGCTAAGTATATTACTCATTTTTGTGCTCAACTTATTAGCATTTTATTTATAATAAAGTAGAAAAGGATCGTGCCTAAACTATTTAGTATTTAAGATAAATTTAAACACGACATGTTATATTATATAGTAAATAAAAGAATTGAATTATGAAAATGCAAACTACCCGTGTACTCGACATTCTTAGATTAGTTGTTATATATCTGTGGTCACAAGCATTAACCGCCTAAGTCGAAAATCATGCTTTTGAGAAAAATAACTTTCAATATAAACGTAATGGGGCACAGTGGTTCAAAACCAAAAAAAAAGTGGTAATAAGTCTGGAACTTCTAAACTATTGGTTGGATTGGAATAGTATATTCTAGGCGATTGTAGTCAAGGATATATGCTTTCAAAATATTTATTTTTGAGATACCCTGGTGGAACACAGGGTGAGCTACAGGGTGCCAAAGTCGACCACCTCGAGGTGGAAAATGCTTTCAAAGCTTGTAACTTTTATAAATATGAAGTGATTTTTACGTTTTTTAAATTTTTCCAATAACCATTAAATTATTAACAAAAAACAAGCTTATACTACCTAGTTATTGCTTATGGTTTAAAAAATATTTGATTTTAAAAATCAACATTTGAACTTTTCACCAAATTCTTTCTTGGTTTTTCGCAAATAACATTTTTATTAAAATCTATATATATAAAATTCATTTTCTGTTTGTTTGTTTGTTTGTTTGTTTGTTTGTTTGTTTGACCGCTATACAAATTTTTATTTTTCAACGGATTTTCCTGAAATTTTGTACACACGATTTCTATACCCCAGGAAAGGTCGCCATATACTTATTACCGGCCACGCCTACTTTTACGCCCACTTTTTATGTAAAATTCATTTTCTGTTTTATTCATATTTGTTCGCTATACACATTTTTATTTGTTAACAGATTTCTCTGAAATTCGGTACACACGATCCCTGTACTCCAGCTAAGGTCGCCATATACTTTTTATCGACCACGCCTACTTTTACGCCCACTTTTTATATACAATTCGTTTTCTGTTTCTTAGTATATTTGTTTGCTATACAAATTTTTGTTATTCAACGGAATTCTCTGAAATTTGGTACTATAATGATTGTTGTCTTTTTCTTCCCACTGTGTTTGGAAACAGATATTCGCTATATCTGTGGGGCAGACAATCTTAGTTTATTGTTGAACAAAGTCAATGCTCATCTCATGGAGCATTGCCTAAATCACGCTAATGTAAATAATACTAAGCGTTTGATGGTTGTATGACAATTCTTGTTTTATTCAAATTTGCTTCAGCTTATAAAGCTGCTTTGAGAATCTATTTCTTAGTCTAGTATTGAGTGACGTTTAGAAGTCACTCAATAATTCTTTAATAACTTTATATAAATTCTAATTCTTAAAATTCTATTGTAACCTATGTACATTGTATTAACGTCCCAGTATTTTTAGAAAGCGATTGCGGTCAATAGTAACGTATTGAGTGATTTTCATATTCATTGAACGTCACTCAATATTTTAAATCTCGCTTTTTATTACAAAAATCAAAAGTGTAATCCTAAACCCTTTTGCTCTAGTTTTGCCCCAGTGCAATGGTTTGTTTACATTAAAACAAAATAAAAACACTTGCCTGTTAAACTAGTGGGATATTCATATGTATGTACATGTATGGTTACTTACAATATTTATGTTTGCTTGGCATAATTATTACTTTAATATTAACAACTTAACATTACATTGTACAGTTGGGTATGTATGACACACGTATCATTTGTTTATATTTAACTTGTGCGTGACGTCATGCTATCACTACACCCCTACCCTTTCAGTTAAATCACACCATTTATGTTAACAGAAATTGTGTGATTTCACTTAATTACTGTTTGGTTGTTTTACAAAATATGAAATTTGAATACATTATAAGTGGTTTCTAATTGCATCTATTCAAAAAATTTGTTCTTTGATAATTGATTATGCCGTAAGTAGTGACTAAGTGATGTGACACTTATTTTGTAATTTTTATTTTTTTTTTTTGTTTGAAATATGATTACATGATAATTTAGGTGCTAAGTTATATAATAATTGTTTTCATATTCGTTATTGATATTATTCTTATATGTATGTGTACATTTTTTTGTTAATTTTGTAAAGAAAAACTTATATTAACATTTTATTATTTTGTTTATTAAAATAGTTTTTGTATGTGTCACTTATTATATCTTTTTAATAAATTTTTATGAAAAGTTTTTGTTTTTTCATTTTTTCTTACTGTTACATTTAAATTATCTATATTTACTACTTCATATGGACCATGATAAGGTCTTTCATTCTTTTTTCTAGTTTCTAATCTTACTAAAACTAAATCTCCTACACTAAGATCTATACTATTTATTTTATTATATGATTCTAAACTTCTATTCCTTTTTGTTACGTCTATCAGTTTTCTTGCATTCTCTAATGAAATTTTCATTCGCATCTTTAATTCATTTGCATAATTGTCTAGGTTATATACTCTATCACTATTCATGACTTGTTCACCCGGTAGTCTTGGTAATTTACCAAAAATTAACTCATATGGTGAATAATTGGTGTCTATATGTGGTGTTATATTATATGCGAAAGAATAATAAGGTATCCAATCACTCCAATTTTCATTATTAACGAACGATAAAAAGTATTCGTTCAACACTCTGTGATTTCTTTCTATTGTGCCCAAAGTTTCATGGTGATATGGTGTAGACAATCTTTGTTCGATTTTTAACAAATTACATATTTCTTTCATTAGTTCATTTACAAATTCTGTACCTCTATCAGATTTTAGAGTACTGAAAATGCCATATTTTAATATCAAGCTTTCAGTTAAGCACTTTGCTACACTTTTAGCTTCTTTTGTCTTCATCGGGACTGCTATAACGTATTTGGTAAGCTCACACTGCATCGTTAGAATGTATCGAAAGTTCTCTGACGGCCTTAAAGGTCCAACTGTGTCGATAACTACAGTGCTGAAGCTATTTTCCGGTGTATCTGTTATGGATAATGGTTCCTTAGTGTGTCTTATCTGCTTACTTCTCTGGCAGAGATCACACTTTGAGACATACTTTCTCACCATTTTATTCATATTCTTCCATATGTATTTCTGTTTTAGTTTTATCAATGTTTTTCTTATTCCGAAATGTCCTCCGCATGGTGTGTCGTGATACAATTTTATTAATTCTTGTTTTTCCTTTTCATTAGTTATTCTTTGAGGTTTGCTATATAGGAGAATTCTGACGTCTTTTTCTTTGCTTTTATTAATGATTTCTTTCATTTTTTCTATCTTTATTTTCTTAAATATTTCGTCACCTTTTTCTAGTGCGAACATAACACAATTCAATCTGCTTAAAACAGAAGGTAGTTTCTCCAACATATTACATATATAATCGGGATTATCGCTACATCTGATGGCCATTTGATTTAGAGCAGTATTGTTCTCCATTTTAAATTCTCTAGTCGACTCGTCAATTATAAACTTCAGCTTTACTGCAAGTTTTATATCATTCATGGATGTACACTCCCACATGTTGAGTTGATCAGGCTCAGTAAGATTTGTATCATCATTAACCTCTTTCTTAGGTTTATTTCCTCTTTTTGTTTCATTTGTATCTTTACCTCTTGTTTCAGTTTTGTTTTCATTTTCTTCAGTTTGTATCATCTTTCTTTTCATATTTCTTGTCATCACCAGCGATTTTTTTATATTTTCATCAATATTCTGAGGTATCATTGTCTTTAGTTTATCGGAATCTATTTGTATTCTAGATAGAGCATCTGCATTGGTGTTGTTCTTTCCCTTTTTATAAATTATCTGAAAATCGTAGTCAGACAATTCCAAACGAATTCTAGTTAGCTTTGAACTTGGGTTTTTGTGAGTAAACAGTGCGATTAGTGGACGATGGTCAGTTACTACTACGAATCTTCTACCGAATAGGTATGGTCTGAAGAATTGTATACCCCAGTGTATACCAAGTAATTCTTTCTCGATTACTGACTTGTTTCTCTCGTGTTTATTAAGTGATCTGCTGGCAAAAGATATTGGTCTATCTTCACCAACTTCTCCCTGCGATAACACGGCTCCTAACGCAAAATCAGATGCGTCAGTAGTGAGTATGAATGGTTTTTCGAAATTCGGGTACTGTAGAATGGGCGGACTTATTAGTCTATTTTTCAGAGTTTCAAACGCTGTCCTACATTGTTCTGTCCATTCGAATTTTTGATCTTTTTTCAATAATTTATTCAAGCAATTTGCTATTTCGGCAAAGTTTTCAATAAATCGTCTGTAGTAATTACAAAATGCTACAAACCTTCTAACATCGTCAGCATTTTTCGGTACTGGATACTTTCTTATCGCGTCAAATTTCTCAGGATCTGGTTTTATTCCACTTTGTGTTATTAAATGTCCAAGATATATTACTTCAGGCTTTAGAAAACAACATTTACTAGCGTTCAGTTTCAAATTATACTTTCGTAATTTCTCAAAAACCTTTACCAAATTGGCGTTATGGTGATTAAGGCTACAACCAAAAACTATAATATCATCTACGTAAAGAAAAGCTTCAGATTCCAAGCCAGATAGGGCTATTGTCAACATGCGTTGAAAGCTGTTCGATGATATTTTTAGACCGAATGGTAGTCTTGTGTATTGGTAATGACCGTTTGGAGTAGAAAAAGCTGTGTAAGGACGTGATTGATGGTCAAGTTCAATCTGATGAAAAGAACTTGTCATGTCCAAAGTAGAAAAATACTTGGCTCTACCCAATTTATCCAAAATGTCATCTAAACGAGTCAAAGGAAATTTATCATTAACTATTTTATCATTCAATTTTCTAAAGTCGACAACTAATCTCCATTTTCCCAAATCTGTCTGTCCCTTCTTTGGAACTAATAACAGTGGTGCGTTGTACGGACTAATCGATGGTTCAATGATATTAGCCTCCAAAAGTTTCTGAACCTGAGAATTTATCTCTGTTGTCTGTGCCTGTGGCAACCTATAATTTTTTATGTATACTGGACTGTTGTCATTTAAGTCTATTGTTTGTTTGTAGAAATTATTTGCAGTCAGTTCCTCATCCTCCATGTGGAATATTGATTGATATTCCCTTATAATTGAAGTTAGTTTTTCTATATTTTCATTATCCAAGTCCTTCATTTCAAAGTTTTCCATTAACTTTTTAAATCTCTCTTGTGTATAAGATTTGTCATTTGTTCTCCTGTTATACGAACATATCCGATAATTTCGTAGTGGTCTTGTTTCGATTTTTAAGTTATTTATCGTAACTATTTTATCTGTTACATTTAACAATTTGATATGTTGATTGCCATTTTTGGGTATTATTGCGTTTGCCAAAAATACACCTTTAAATATTTCTTTATTCAATATTATCGCATCTTCCTCTAGTTCAATATTAAATGGTATTATGATTTCACTTCTATTTGGTATTCTTACTCTATTAATCTGGAAGGTATTATCATGAATTGGCATCATTATCGTCTCGTTGTCAATATTAAATGTTAGCACATATCTGTCATAATCGATATTGCATTTATACTGTGAAAGAAAATCTCTTCCCAGAATTCCATCTGTTTTTATTGGAAAATTATTCTCTACTATTTGTATCTTTTGCCTGATGGTGTTGTTATTTATATTAAAGGCAATTATCGTGGAACCCAGTGATTTCACAATCTCTTCTGAAATTCCTGTCAAGTTGCAGTATTCATCCTGGTTTATCTCATAACCCGTTAAGAACTTACTCTTGCATAATGAGACGTCAGCCCCTGTGTCAATCAGAAATGTTAGTTCATTTTCTGCATTCACGATGTTTAATCTTACGTAGTTTTCGAGTTCGGATGATATGTTATATATTCTTTTATTTTCTAATAATTGTTCCCTACTGGAGATTCCGTTTGTTCGGTCTCCGGGTCTTGGAAGTTTCCCTGTATTTGATTTATTGTGCGATTTCTATTATTGTTATTACTTCTTTGGTTATAGTTATTTCTGTTGCTACTGTTGTTGCCATTATAGGTAACATTTCTATTATTGGTAATCTTTCTATTATTGTTACGATTTCTGTTGTTATAATCATTTCTGCGGTAAATGTTGTTATCAGCGGTTGCAATTCTACTCATGCATTTATTTGCAAAATGATTCAACTTTCCACAATTGCGACATTTCGCGCCTTCTGCGGGACATTTATTGCCATGTCTTCTTCCGCAATTTCTACATTCTGACTGTCTATAGTTTGTAATATTAGTCGTTCTATTTTGTTGTGCGGTTTGATGTAGTACTTGCTTCTGCTGCGTTCTTGATGCAATTTTTTCGGCAATTTTCAAAGCTTCCACAAATGTTGTTACCTGGCTTGCGTCTATCGTGGCCATTATATGTGGATCTGTTATACCATTTACAAATGCGTTGAAAGCAATATTACTATTGGTATTTATTATAGCATTTCTATATACTTCGCCTTGTTCTGATATCTGAATTTCGTTCAACTCTGTTACCAGACTTTCTATTTTATTCGCAAAACCCAACACATTATTGTTCCTTTGTACTATACGCGTTATTTCGCCTAAAACCGTATTTGAAGATCTTGTCGGTTTATATGTCAATTTCAACACTTCTATCAAATCATCGATAGTTGTTGGTACAGAAATTTGTTTTATTCTATTCTGAACTGTTATGTTTAACCGTGATTTAAAAATGAAATTAAAAAATGCATTTGCTTTTTCATCTGTCACCGTCATCGAAACTGTCTCCAAATTTGTCAAGAAATCTTGCAGTTCATCTGACCTACCAGAAAATTTTGGCACTAATTTGGTGATCAACGACAATTCATTCATATCCAAATTAGACATGATTGGACTCGTCATTGTCTTTCTCTTTGAATGTTGTTCTAGCAGTTTTAGAGCTTCCTCTTTGGTTTTTTCGAAACTTTCTAAAGCTTCTTTATTGTCTAATTTTCCTAAATCTGAATTCTTGATATAATTCTTGAAATTTTCTTCTAATCTTTGTATTTCTATACTTTTTTCCTTGATGGTTTCTAAAGTGTATGGCCTCGACAATGATTTTCTTGCATTTAAAGTAATCTGTTCTAGAGCTTTCTGCGCTTCCATTTGAAAATTATAACTCACTTTCCTTTATTTTTGTATTTTATAGTTATTTATTATTAGTATGGATTCAGTATCAGTATGGATTATAAATTCATTTAATTTATTCAAATAGTGACAAGAGTGTACCTTTGATGTCCATTAAGTCTTTTAATTGATTTTGTCCTAAAGTAGCTAATTTGTTAACCCTATATATAATTGTATTAGTTACATAAATTTTTACAATAACCCCTATTATAAATAAAATCATAAATATTAACATAATAATAATTGATATTTTAATAGTATTCATGTTAAATAATTATTAGAATAATTGTTTAAATTTATATAATGAAAAAGAATATATTTTTTTGTATTTTTATTTTTATTTTTTTTTTTTTTTTTTTTTTTTTTTTTTTTTTTTTTTTTTTAGTTTCCAGTTTTCTTTCCGCTGGTTCTCATGTGGGTATTTATTATATGTTCGATCTCGTCGATCTTTACCCAATATTTTGCCGCTAAGTCCCACGGTGGAGGTGGCGATGAATTGATGATTCTCTTTAGATTTGCTAACTCTCTCCTCTTTTTCACCAGGAATCCACCCCGACGCTTCGGTGGTTTAACCTTAGGTATCTTCAAAGTTTCCTCCGTTGCTTTTGGTCTGCTTCTCTTTAGGTATTCTTCAATGGTTAATGGTCTAGGACCAATTGTATTATCGTTCATAATAATAATAAAAAGAAACTACTCTTTGTTTGTAATTTATGCTACACCTTATGCATGGGCGAAATCGCCTCCGCACCCTAATAGGTTCTCACTTAAGAGCACACTATTTATATTTTTTATTATTTTATTATCCGCATGTGTTTTACTCCTCGTCTTTTTCTTCTGTTGGTTCTGCTTGAAGATCCTGATTGTTCTTTGGCCGAACAATCCTTCTAATCCCCGGCGTGGATTAGGTTCCTTGCCAGCTCGATCTAGGAGCTCTTCTTATAAAAAAAAATATATAAGGATGATCCACAGGAACGTTTAGGCTAGGATCGCCATATAATGATTGTTGTCTTTTTCTTCCCACTGTGTTTGGAAACAGATATTCGCTATATCTGTGGGGCAGACAATCTTAGTTTATTGTTGAACAAAGTCAATGCTCATCTCATGGAGCATTGCCTAAATCACGCTAATGTAAATAATACTAAGCGTTTGATGGTTGTATGACAATTCTTGTTTTATTCAAATTTGCTTCAGCTTATAAAGCTGCTTTGAGAATCTATTTCTTAGTCTAGTATTGAGTGACGTTTAGAAGTCACTCAATAATTCTTTAATAACTTTATATAAATTCTAATTCTTAAAATTCTATTGTAACCTATGTACATTGTATTAACGTCCCAGTATTTTTAGAAAGCGATTGCGGTCAATAGTAACGTATTGAGTGATTTTCATATTCATTGAACGTCACTCAATATTTTAAATCTCGCTTTTTATTACAAAAATCAAAAGTGTAATCCTAAACCCTTTTGCTCTAGTTTTGCCCCAGTGCAATGGTTTGTTTACATTAAAACAAAATAAAAACACTTGCCTGTTAAACTAGTGGGATATTCATATGTATGTACATGTATGGTTACTTACAATATTTATGTTTGCTTGGCATAATTATTACTTTAATATTAACAACTTAACATTACATTGTACAGTTGGGTATGTATGACACACGTATCATTTGTTTATATTTAACTTGTGCGTGACGTCATGCTATCACTACAGTACACACGACCTCTGTACTCCACCTAAGGTCGCCATATGCTTCGTACCGGCCACGCCTACTTCAATGCCCACTTTTTATATACAATTCATTTTGTTTTTTGGTATATTTGTTCGCTATACAAATTTTTATTTTTCAACCGATTTCTCTGAAATTTGGTACACACGATCTCTCTCCTCAAGGGAAAGTCGACATATTCTTCGTATCGGTCACGCCTACTATTGCGCCCACTTTTTATATACAATTCATATTCTGTTTTTTGGTGCATTTGTTCGCTACGCAATTTTTTTTAACGGATTTCTCTGAAATTTGCTACACACGATCTCTGTACTCCAGAGAGGTCGCCATATGATTCTTGCCAGCCACGCCTACTTCTACGCCCGCTTTTTATACAAAATTAATTTTCTGTTTTTTGTATATTTGTTAACTATAGAAATTTTTATTTCTCAAGGGATGTCTAAAATTTGGTCACACGATCTCTATACTACAGGGAAGGTCACCATATGCTTCTTACAGGCCACTTTGCGCCAACTTCTATGCATATAAAACTTATTTTTTTACTTTTATTTGTTTCTTTATTTGATTGCTATAAAAACTTTTATTTTTCAATGGCTTTCTTCGAAATTTAGTACATATTCCAGGGAAGGTCGCTATATGATTTTTACCGACCACGCCTACTTTTATGCCCAATTTCCTTATAAAATTCATATTTTGTTGTGTGGTATATTTCTTCCCTATACAAATTTGTACTTTTCAATGGATTTCTCTGAAATTTGGGTTACTCGGAAATAACTACACGGTGAACAAATTCCCCAAACTTAAAAAAAGGTACCCAAAAGAAATGAACAAATTCCCCATTTATTTTTATTCGAAATACAAAATGAACTTACTCTCCAAATTCATTCTTAAATTTTTACATATTTTTATTTAATGAATTTTGTTAAATATTTATTTTAGTGAACATTTGCATACTGCTCTCAATATATGTCCAACAATAAATGCATTTAAAATGAGTACACTTTTCAAAATAAGTTGGCAACAGCTGGCGGCAGCACAGGTGTGGTTGCCAAATGCGCGGAAGCGGCGCGCGGCGTGCGACCGCGGACTCGGACGCGACGGGTGCGGGCGCGACGCGCTCTCGGAACACAGCTCAGCTAAAATATCGCAATGCTCTAAAAAATATGTTTTAGGAATTAAAATAAGTTAACGAGAACTAAGCGGAGGCACGGGTAGTAGCTGCGAGGAAGCGGTGCGAGGCGCGCGGACGCGACGCGCTCGCGGAACACAGCTCAGCTAAAATATCGACCGCGGACTCGGACGCGACGGATGCGCACGCGACGCGCTTTCGGAACGCAGCTCAGCTAAAATATCGCAATGCTCTAAAAAATATGTTTTAGGAATTAAAATAAGTTAACGAGAACTAAGCGGAGGCACGGGTAGTAGCTGCGAGGAAGCGGCGCGAGGCGCGCGAACGCGGACGCGACGGATGCGGACGCGACGCGCTCGCGGAACACAGCTTACCAAAAATATCGCAATGATCTGAAAAATATATTTTGGCGATTAAAATAAGTTGACAACAACTGCGCGGCAGCACGGGACTGGCTGCCAAACGCGCGGAAGCGGACGCGACTCGCTCGCGGAACATAGCTTATTGAAATGTCGTATGATAAATTTTATCTACGTATGTGAAATAATTACCTGTTGATCAAAATAGGCCACACATATACTATAAGCAGTTGCTTAAAGAAACCTTGCGACACAATATTAAACGTCGCATTAGTCTTTCATTTCTGAAACTTGAATTTGACGTCTCTGCTCAATGATGATCACTTATTGAATGAAGTAATTTAATTTTTAAAAATTTTGATTCCTTTAATTTGCGGCACATTCCGTTATATTTGATGTTTATAAATAAACTGAAAAAAAAAACTTAAAGCAGTTTCGCACCTTATTTTTGAAGTATTTTTGCTGCAGCATCTTAAATTAAAAAACCAAAAACTTTTTAATTGAAATAAAAACTGAATTTACTGCCCATACAGGGAGAAAGTGCATTTTATTGGGGAATTTGTTAATTGGGGACTAAGTACTCAGCGCCTGGTAAGCATAGTGAACCATTTTTCAAGTCAAAGGCCTTTTCATCCCGGGCAAGACCGGGTGAAAACAGCTAGTAGATAAAAAAAAATCTAAAATATGTGGCGATAGCCAGTACTTTTTAAAAAAATACGTTGAAGTACTTTTTGAATTATTTCAAACCGCTTAGTGAGCACAAAATCTTAAAGTTGACTTTTTGAATCAGGTTCTAAAAATTGCAAATTTTTGCCAAAAAATACCCTTCATTCTTTCACTTTTTTCTCACAACCTTGGTAAAACATGTATATATTTTTCTACACATTTTAAAAGAATATGCTTCAAGAATGGTTGTAAGTGAAATTTTTAATATTTTTGGACATGCACCCTGCGTCCAGCATTGGACGAAATTGGGCAATTTAAAAAAAAAATAAGTTTTAAAAGTTAATACAAAAATATCCGTTCGATTTCTTCAAATATTTCACCGCAGTATTAAAGCTCCAAATATTTTTATTTATTTGCTGTAATAAAATTCACCGCCGTTACATAAACGTGGCCAGGAGGGCTTAAATGGTGAAAAAAAGTCAAATTTTCATACGAATTTTTTTTGTTAACATAAAAAACATATTAAGGCTAGTTATTTTTATATTCTGTTTACTGATTCACAACGGCATTTGAATTATCTAAAACACTTCAAAAAATCATTTTGATAACGTTAATAGTTTTTGAGATATTTATATTCAAATTTCAGAAAAAATATAGAAAACTATGGTTTTTCGTTTTTTTTTTTTGGTTTTTTGGTAAAGTGTTCCCAAAATTTTTGAATTTTACTTATTATTATATATATTGTTAAAGAAGACATATATATCTATTCAACGATATATAACATGTCTATCAAATATATTGCAACATGCTGAAATAATGACCCCAAACCACACTCCACAGGCAAAAATTTAGCTATTTCTCTATTTGTTCATATAAATGGTCATTTACATAGTGAATGACATATTTTTTTATTGTTTTTTGGTAAAGGGTTGCATACGTTTTTATAACTTCAAATAATTTTATATATCTATTCAAAGAAGGTATAATTATAAGTTAATGGTGTATGAAATATTTACCTAATGAGTTTCAACTGATCATAAAATTGCCCGAAACTCTGATACCTATTGCAAAATATCTGTAATTCACAATACCTTTTTATGCAAAAAAAACAGGTAAAAGCCAAATCCTTAGATTCACTAAAATAAAATGTAAGTATTGGTTGAAGTACCTGCCCGATATATTACCTTTCAAAAAGTATTTTCAGTATATATAATCTATCATGGAGGTTACATTAAAGTATTATTCACTTTGCAAAGTTATTTGGGAAAATCCTTCCCATTCTACTATTCATTCATCACGTTCGGAAAAAGTCTCCAAATTATTTTATACTATTAACAACACTTACGGTTTAAATGTGAGATCTGAAGATGTTGAAAATTTTTACAAAGCTTACGAAAGAAGATTTAGCCAATCGCGTTTATCAAAATCAAAGTTTATGACTAAAAATGAAGAATGGTTGAAAACGGGCCTCACAGTATAAATTGAGAAAAAGGCATTTGGTCGACCTAAAAAGGACTACGAAAATGTTCAATCAAGGACAAAAAAGAAAAAACAAGAAGAAATCATTAGTAACCACTCGCCTAATGAAATTAAGGATTCTTTTAAATCAGCCTTGACACGCACGCAAACAAAGGAAGCTGCTAAAATTGTAGATGTGTTACCAACTGCATCTCCTAAGCGGTTGAAGCGTATGGTGCAAAGTATTTCAACGCCAAAATCGTCAACATCATTTACAGAAGAGGATGCGTTAGCTCTTATTTTAAATTTGGGATTGACAAGAAATAAATATGGTATTTTGAGAAAAGCTCTCAAAGAAAAAGGATTTGATATTTTTCCTACCAGCAGAGCCATAAAGGAAAATCCAATACTGAAAGTGCAAATGTTGGATTAGCTTAACTGCTTGAAAACACTGCATCTAGAATAATATCCACATTTAGCAAAGAAGAAATAGAAATATGCAACAATTCAGAAGTTACGTTAATATGTAAATGGGGATGCGATGGAACATCTGGATTTTCTGAGTATAGATAACCAAGTGGAAGCAATTCAGAAATAGATTCTTCAACAATTTTTATGACATCATTAGTACAATTAAAAATGAGGCTATATAATGAGACAAGTTCTTCTTCTAGTGAGAGAGAATATCAGGACATATGGAGTAATTTAACACCCGGATCTAAGTTTCTATGTCGGCCAATCCGATTTTAGCACACAAAGGAAGACAAAATTACAACACAAAGCTTAGTGAGTTCAATAAATCAGGAAATTTCGAGATTGTCTCCAGTTTTTGTGGAAATATCTGGAAGTGTCATTAAAGTGTTATTTCAACCACTTTTTACAATGATTGATTGGAAAGTAGCCAATGCCGTTACAGATATAACATCTACTTGGAAATGTAATATATGTGGAAAGAAAAGTTCAGAATTTCATAACAGTTGTGATAAAATTCCTATTAATGAAAATGCTTTAAAATTTGGAATATCACCACTTCATGCAAGAATACAATTTATGGAATATTGCTTGCATCTCGCATATGATCTAAAATACCGGCAAATTCCAGGACAAGAAAATATACCAGTTAAAAATAATACTGATCTACACGCCATACGAAAAACTGAGAAGAAAAGAATTCAGGATGAATTTAAAATGCAACTTGGTCTAATTATCGATAAGCCTTTTTTTGGCTATGGAAGTTCAAATGATGGTAATACAGCAAGACGTTTCTTTGAAGATCCCGAAACTACTTCTTTGATTACTGGCATTGACACGCCTTTAATCGCACGGTTTAAAGTAATATTAGCTGTCATTAATAGTAAACAACAAATTTATGCGGAGAAATTGAAAATATATGCTAGTGGAACTAAGGAATTAATAATGAACTTATATCCTTGGAGGCCAATGACACCAACTGTACACAAAGTATTAGCTCATGGGAAAGAAATAATACAAAATAGCATCCTGCCCTTGGGAGAACTGACTGAAGAAGCACAAGAAGCTAGAAACAGAGATGTCAAACACTTTAGACTTTTTAATACAAGAAAATATAGCAAAGAAGCCCAAAATTCCGATTTAATGGAATATTTATTGATATCATCAGATCCAGTAATACACTCCATAAGAACAAAATGGTTACCAAAAATAAGTCTTGAAATAGAAAATGATTTCGAAGCTATGGATATAAAACATCTTTTATCTTTTGATATTTCTGATTGTTTTGTAGAAAATAACTAGTAAAAAAGCAGACAATTGTTATGTAATTTTAAGCCTATTATAAAACAAATAAAAAAATACTGATTAAACTATAATTATACCTTCTTTGAAAAGATATATAAAATTATTTGAAGTAATAAAAACGTATGCAACCCTTTACCAAAAAACAATAAAAAAATATGTCATTCACTATGTAAATGACCATTTATATGAACAAATAGAGAAATAGCTAAATTTTTGCCTGTGGAGTGTGGTTTGGGGTCATTATTTCAGCATGTTGCAATATATTTGATAGACATGTTATATATCGTTGAATAGATAAATATGTCTTCTTTAACAATATATATAATAATAAGTAAAATTCAAAAATTTTGGGAACACTTTACCAAAAAACCAAAAAAAAAAAACGAAAAACCATAGTTTTCTATATTTTTTCTGAAATTTGAATATAAATATCTCAAAAACTATTAACGTTATCAAAATGATTTTTTGAAGTGTTTTAGATAATTCAAATGCCGTTGTGAATCAGTAAACAGAATATAAAAATAACTAGCCTTAATATGTTTTTTATGTTAACAAAAAAAATTCGTATGAAAATTTGACTTTTTTTCACCATTTAAGCCCTCCTGGCCACGTTTATGTAACGGCGGTGAATTTTATTACAGCAAATAAATAAAAATATTTGGAGCTTTAATACTGCGGTGAAATATTTGAAGAAATCGAGCGGATATTTTTGTATTAACTTTTAAAACTTAGTTTTTTTTTTTTAAATTGCCCAATTTCGTCCAATGCTGGACGTAGGGTGCATGCCCAAAAATATTAAAAATTTCACTTACAACCATTCCTGAAGCATATTCTTTTAAAATGTGTAGAAAAATATATACATGTTTTACCAAGGTTGTGAGAAAAAAGTGAAAGAATGAAGGGTATTTTTTGGCAAAAATTTGCAATTTTTAGAACCTGATTCAAAAAGTCAACTTTAAGATTTTGTGCTCACTAAACGGTTTGAAATAATTCAAAAAGTACTTCAACGTGTTTTTTTAAAAAGTACTGGCTATCGCCACATATTTTTAGATTTTTTTTTATCTATTTTAATAAAAATGTTATTTGCGAAAAACCAAGAAAGAATTTGGTGAAAAGTTCAAATGTTGATTTTTAAAATAAAATATTTTTTAAACCATAAGCGCTAACTAGGTAGTATAAGAATGTTTTTTGTTAATAATTTAATGGTTATTGGAAAAATTTAAAAAACGTAAAAATCACTTCATATTTATAAAAGTTACAAGCTTTGAAAACATTTTCCACCTCGAGGTGGTCGACTTTGGCACCCTGTAGCTCACCCTGTGTTACAACAGGGTATCTCAAAAATAAATATTTTGAAAGCCTATATCCTTGACTACAATCGCCTAGAATATACTATTCCAATCCAGCCAATAGTTTAGAAGTTCCAGACTTATTACCACTTTTTTTGGTTTTGAACCACTGTGTGGGGCTTCATTACGACTTAGGTCTGTATGTTTTCATTAATAACTTTTTATTAAACAGTGTTAGAGAAATGGGGATTTCATGTAAATATAAAGCGTTTTTGGCAGAACATGATAGCATACATAACTCAAATCGTTCTTAAGTCGACTTAGATGGTTATCGTTTGTGACCACAGATATAAGCCATAAATGGGAAGAATTGTTTTACAATAATATTTGTATAAGTTAATCGTATTATGCCTTGCACTTAGATTGAATACACACTTGAGGGCTTTATTCTGTACTGCCTGTAGAGGTTTCATCTCATTTGTCTTTTTATGGGCGTTAATTATTGCTAGATATTCCAGGTGACTATGAACTCCAACCACTGATGCAATATTTGTTTTCAATGATTTGATATGAGTATTCCAAGACAAATTGCTTTTCAAAGTTATACCCAGATATTTGATTTAATGCTCCTCATATTTAGGATTTCCATCCACGAATATACAAAAGTCGTTATTAATAGTCTATGAGTGGGGTCGAAAACGTAGTAGTTTAGTGTTATTTGCATTTAAACCGAAACGATTTAATCTCGCAAACTCAAAAATTAACGCAGAATCTCTCTCCATTTGAGTTTTAAGACTTAAATCATATTTATAGGGATAAAATATTGAAATGTCATCAACGAACATCACAATTTTACCAAAAAGATCAAGGTTGCTGATATCATTTAAATAAATCATGAACAAGAGAGGCCCTATGATACTCCCTCGTGGTACACCACAATTCACTGAGAGGACTGAACTCGTCACCACACCGACTTGAACATAATGCCGTCTATTTTACAAAAAACTTTTTATAAGTTCTAATTCTCCACCGAAAATACCATAAAACTTAAGTTTTTCAATTAGAATTTTGTGATCAACAAGGTCAAATGCCTTACTGAAATCGTAAAGCAAGCCTGCCACTCCATTAAATCCATTGCCAAGCCTTCACATATAATATTAATCACACTGACCACAGCTTCATCCGTTCCACTCTCCTTTACATATTCAAACTGATTTTCACTCAACAAAGATTCATTATTAAAGAATTTTAGCAGCTGAGCATGAATTATCTTCTCAAAATTTTTATCTTTTCAACCGAAGTAGCGCGAGGTGATTTTGGAATTGGAATTACGTTATGTTATTTTAAAACATCAGAATAGATAGAAGTGTTGGTGAAATATTATCATGACCAGGGCTTTTCATTTTTTCAAACTCATTATTGTAACTTCTAATTCATTCAAAGTTACTTGTCTAAAAAAGAACCGGTTGTAACATTGCCCGACTGTTCTCCAGCAGTTGAAGTTGTCGTCAGCATGTCTTTCAATAGCTTGTTTTAGCGAATCAACAGTGTTGGTAAAATATTTATTGAAAATATTTGATTTTATTTTATTGTCATCTACACAAATCCCCTCGGAATTAACTGTGTTTACCAGTTTGTGATTCGAACGACCCATTACATTATTCAAAAATCTCCTGCAACTCTTAACTTTACCTCCAAAGTTCAATAAGTTATTATCATAATACAGGTTCATATTTTCCCTGGTTGGTACTTTTATAATCCGACTTATTCTTAATCTATCACTAACGGTTGTATCAAACCGATTCTTTCTTCTCATTCTTAATAGCTGCTTTTTCGTTTCCATATAAAGCCATAAATTCTTATTAATCCAAGGAGCTAGATCTTTTTTAATTAAATCGTTTTTCCTCGATACAGTTTTGTTGATTGAAATCGCATCATTAACCATACTTATTAAGTTTGATATAATTTCCGATGGGTTATTTGTTTGAGGAATGTTTGGCAGATTTTAATTCAAGTATTCCTTTGCACTTTCAGAATTGCAAATAAATTTTATTATTTCAGTGTAGTCATATTGATCAAATTTCGAATTTAATTTGCAACAAAGAAAGTTACCATCAGATAAATGGCATTCTATGGAATCAATAGCAAAGAAAGAAATGCTTCTTAGATTAATTGAACAAATGTTTAAATATTTAGAATTTAAGTTTTGTATATGGTTTTGAAAAGAATTAGTATTATAAAATATTGGGCTTGATTCATTAATTAATAATAAAATTTTTTAAAAAACCAAAAATAAAATAAAAAAAATTAAAAAATGTTTAATAATGGTCTGATACAGTTAAAACACCTTTTTTAATCAAATTTTTATTTAAATTTTATGACACCCTCGTTCGGTGCGTATCGGTAAGATGAATAAGGAACAAGTAAGAGTGTTAAATTCGGCTGTGCCGAATCTTTGATACCCTCCACCTCGGTTTGAGTATTGATAATAAATGTAAACAAAATGTTGGAAAAATATGCATGCGTTTCCTATATGCATGCGTTTCCGGTTATATGACATAACTTCTCGTTTAATTTAGTTTTTGCTAACTAAATAGCTCGCCCCAAACTCCATTGCAAGGTAATGGTGTTGTAGGGTGGCTATATGCATTAAATCGTGCTAATTGGAGATGGCTGTATAGTTTCTTTTAACTGGGGAAATATTTTTTCATTGCGGCCATATAAGTGGGATGGAGTAACAAAATAATAACAAGAAACAAATAAGAAAATTGTAGTCGGTCTAGACCGACTATATGATACCCTATACCATGCCCTATCTCTTAGGCCCAACTAACTGGACATAGAAATTTGAGTCTGATTTTTATTAATTTTTTTGGCTGCAGATATGAAAAAGTTCATATCGGATGCTATATCTATATGGGAACCAGGTCCAAAAATGGACCGATCCTGATCATGTTTGGTAAAGTCTCTTTTATTTTGCAAAAATATATACATACAAACAAAATCTGAGAAGAATCAGTGCAATATTTTTGTTTTTTAATAGATTTAAGTGAAGATGGGGAAGCAGCTCTATATGGGGCCAAAGGGATCATTTTTGGACTACTCATAAATGGACGTAATGAATGCATATAAAACCCAATCTAAGTAAGATCTATATGAAATTTGGATCTTATGGCAATTTATGTCGATTTCATAGGGGTAATTTGTATGGGGGCTAGGTCTGAACATGGACCGATTCTCACCAATTTCAATAGCGTTCATCCCATGGCCGATAAAAGCTTATATACCAAATTTCATCAAAATATATTCCTTCAGTTTGATTACAAGCTTTACATGGGCACACAGACGGACGGACGGACGGACGGACGGACATTGTTAAATCAACTCAGAAAGTGATTCTGATTCGATCGGTATAATTAAAGATGGGGCTTGGTCAAATATTTTTGGTTGTTACAAACAGCAGCACAAAGTCATTATACCCAAACCACATAGTGGTATAGGGTATAAAAAGCTCTCTCAACTTTTTTATTAAAATATTGCCATATTTGGAAAACATAGAGAATAAATTTATAATAATAAATAATCAAATTAGGGATGCCAAACGCAAAAAAACAAATGTCACAAACATTTTAAATAAAATAATTTGTTATCTTTATTTTCTGAAAAATTTCAAATATTCATCAAAAAAAAATTGTGAAAATTTATATATAAATAACATTCTCATCAAATTGCGTTTATTTATGTAACAGTTTTTATATTCGCAAATATCATTTGAGGTTTTCTAAAATTCATTGAATTTAAATTAATGTTTTCTGTAACCGATTCTGTTAATTTCAACGATCCGATAATCGCAAAATATATCGACAGCTATTGTTGTTTGCACTAAGGATTAAGTGATTCACTAAGTACATACATCTTAACGACAGTCGACAAATCTATTTTTCTATTTATTTAAATTGTAAATGAGTGGCATCTCTGTCAAAATAAGCGAAAAAAACAAAGAAGAATAGAAAAAAACAAATTACTTCGTGTTTGACAGGATGATTTTATGTTTATGTTTAATATCTCTATTTATACCCTATACCACTATGTGGTTTGGGTATAATGACTTTGTGCTGCTGTTTGTAACAACCAAAAATATTTGACCTAGACCCATCTTTAATTATACCGATCGAATCAGAATCACTTTCTGAGTTGATTTAACAATGTCCGTCCGTCCGTCCGTCCGTCCGTCCATCCGTCCGTCCGTCCGTCTGTGTGTCCATGTAAACCTTGTAATCAAACTGCAGGTCGCAAATATGAATATATTTTCATAAAATTTGGTATATAAGCTTTTATCGGCCATAGGATGAACGCTATTGAAACTGGTGAGAATCGGTCCATGTTCAGACCTAGCCCCCATACAAATTACCCCTATGAAATCGACATAAATTGTCATAAGATCCAAATTGTCATATAGATCTTACTCAAATTGGGTTTATATGCGTTCATTACATCCATTAATGAGTAGCCCAAAAATGATCCCTTTGACCCCATATAGAGCTGCTTCCCGATTTTCACTTAAATCTATTAAAAAACAAAAATATTGCACTGATTCTTCTCAAATTTTGTTTGTATATATTTTTCAAAATACAAGAGACTTTACCAAACATGATCAGGATCAGTCCATTTTTGGACCTAGTCCCCATATAGATATAGCATCCGATATGAACTTTTTCATATCTGCAGCCAAAAAAATTAATAAAAATCCCACTCAAATTTGGGTTTTGCTTATTTTTTATGTCCAGTTAGTTGGGCCTAAGAGATAGGGTTTCTAAACGCATGGTATAGGGTATCGTATAGTCGGTCCAGACCGACTATAATTTTCTTACTTGTTTTTTTACTAATATTTCTTTTTATATATTTGAAAATGAAATAATGAATTGAATATGCTATTCAATTTTTTTAATTATATAAAAAAGTTTTTCAATAAAAGCAAAATATTTTCATTATTTTATGATTTTTATTTATGTATGACGACATTTCAATCTAAAAATTTAAGTTTTTATCGATTAAATAAACAACAGAAAAATGGTTGTCGTTTAGCCGATTTTAACAATAGTGAATATCGTTTAAAAATTTTACTGATTATTTTGCTTTTCTTTTTTTAACGATGCGACTATCGTTAAAAGAAGTTACTGAAAAGCTATTAATTTCTCTTGAATGCCAATATTTTTTTTTAAATGTAAACTTTTTTTAGTTGAAACATATTTGGTGTTTTTTTTTTTTTTTTTTTTGAATTTGATGCAATTGATGTCTTCTAAATTTAAAATTATTATTACCGACGTTTTGATATGATTTTCTGAAGTTCAATTAATATTTTATAATTTATAATTGGAAATTTTAATTCCAGTTTTTAGAATTGATATATTCTAAAATTTGAATGGAAAATTTAAAAAGTGCAATTTTGTATTTATGTGAATAATAATTATAAACAATTTTTAAAAATTAAATGTAATCGCAATCAGATATTTTGTAGGTAAAGCAGAATAATAATTCTATATAACTATGTAGAACTTTTTTGAAAGCAAAAAACTCATTGATGAACTCGGTAACTCTATTTTATAAAGACAACAAAAAGTTAACATGCCAAACTTATGTTCATATTTGTAAAAGAATAATAAAAAAACTTATGAAATAAAAGACCAGCCGCTGTGTACTCTTAACATTGTTCTGTATGATATCTATTTGAAAATATTGACATTCGTGTTAAAATAGAAATAACTATTGCAAAGCTAATTAAAAAAATGTGGCGCCATCTACTGTAGTCACGCTGAGCAAAATGAAGTGACACTCTGTTAATGCAAAAGAAATGTATTTTCCCCACAACAAAATATTGCAGAATTTTGTGTAAATAAAATAATATACCGATTTATTTCTAACATGCAGTATTATTATTTAATATGTGTATGTATGTATATGTAAATATTACACACAAAAAATACAACATCAAACGTTATTTTTGTGTTTTTCTCTTTAAATAAATTAATACATAAAATTTTTTTTTGCTTAATTTAGATTGTTTTCTTTTTATTAACAACTACGTATTTTAGCATTATTTGCTTTAGATGCTGCTGAATTTTTACTCCCTTTATATTAACTCGTAGTGTCTGCTTGTCGAAAAAATTTTAGATCGATTTTAACCCCTTTCCCGTAACCCAATCGATCTGAAACTTTGCAAGCAGGCTCGTGGCAATGACAGAAATGATTTAGTAAATTTTTTCAGTGATGCCAAAACAATGGAAACTTTTAAATTTTTTTACCAGAGTTGATAAAAAAAATGTACAAAGGTTTAGTTTTTATTATATTATTACAACAATACAACATTTAGAATAACAACAAGAACAATATAGAAACATCATATTTTTCATTTTTTTTTTAATTTTTTCAGAGATTTGCCTGGACCTGTTCCACCGATTGAATGATTTTTATAATAGAAATCTTCCCATGAATTTGGTTAATCATTCTCACTAAAAATGATCAGCGTAGATATCCTATTGAGGGCCTAATCGTGACAAGAACAACAAATTATATTTTTCAAGACTTTTTTTAATTCTTCGTTCAAATCTCGGGCCCCAATTGACCGATTTGGACGATTTTAAATAGCGAACTTTTCAGGATATTAGTGAACCATTTTTTATGTCAACGAGCACCCTGGGTGCCCGATTGATGCCGTCATCGTGATTTCCACAGACGGACAGACGGACATCGCTATATCAACTCCGGTTGTTATAAAGATCACAAATATATATATTTTGTGGGGTCCAAAATTTTTTTTCTAATTATTACAAACGAAATGACAAACTTATATATACCCTCTGCACACTGGAGTGGAGGGTATAAAAATAAATACAAAATTTTAAGATATCTTCAGGTCCCTCCCAGAGCATCTAGTTAGTGAGCGCAATCTATTTAAAAATGATTTAGAAAATCTACGATTAAAAGTTTGAGTATGTAGAGCTTATTAAGGTAAACTATTTATAAAATTTTCGTGGAATACTTTTCTCCACTAGAGCATCCATAAGTTTTGAACAGGTAAAGTTTTCTAATAATTTAATTATTTAGATATTATAGACTTATTAGTTGGTTACAGAGTCAATCGATTTTTTTTCATGGGCTAACCGATTAATATTCCTTTTTATAAATTTTTCGACTGAAGTTAAAAAATGAGAATTACATCTTCTTATTTAAGTACTTAAGTATTTAATCGAAAAAAAGACGTTAACATAAAAAAACGCAATAATTCAAAAAATATATCTGCTTTTATTTAAGGTTTTAAATAGATCTTTTGAAATAAGCTCCTAATAAGGACTATATTCAAATATTTGGCTTTACAAATATTTTTGTTTTTAGTTTCAATAAAACTTGACTTGAAAAACTTCTCGCTAATTGTGGATGTTGCAGAAATTGAAAGGAAGGCATTGTAAAGATTATGCAATTTCTTAGTTCTGCTTTTTTTCTCAGCCTCATCATAAAAATGCTTCATTATGCCAATGGTCCTGACTAGGTATATTCATAGTTTTGTATTTGAATAAAAAGAGAAAATCCGATACAAATAAAGGGTCCGCCATCTAACGTTTTTGTTTTCAACTAGTGCTTATTTCGTGAATGGTAACACTTAGCTCATGTCTGATTTGACAGATAATTAGTTTTATCCTTCCGCTGAACGAATATGGTTACACGCTTGAACAACGCTGGGAAATATTGCGACATTACTTTGAAAATCATGGTAATGTTGCAGAATGTGTGCAAAAATTGCGCACGGATTTTGGAAGAAGAGAAGCACCGTTCGTTATCTTGTGAAAAAAGCGAAGAAAACTGGCATCCTCATCGATAAACCAAAGCGTGAAAAGCCAAAAACAGTGCGTACACCCGAGAATATTGCTGCTGTGGCAGAAAGTGTGCGTGAAGCGCCATCAACATCAATTCACCGTCGTTCTCAAGAATTGAACATTTCGGAGGCATCGTTGAGACGAATTTTGCAAAAAGACCTTGGTATGACGCCATACAAAGTCCAATTGGTTCAGGAGTTGAAGCCAACAGACCATCCAATACGTTTTCGCTTCGCTAAGTGGGCCTGCGATCGACTTACAGAAGATGCCGATTTTGCCAAAAAAAAATTACCTTTTCAGAGGAAGCTCACTTTGATCTTGGCGGGTGTATAAACAAGCAAATTTGTCGCATTTGGGGCACAGAAAACCCGCACGCATACATTGAAAAGCCGATACACCCAAAACGAGTCACTGTTTGGTGCGGATTTTGGTCCAGAGGCATAATTGGGCCATTTTTCTTCGAAAATGAGCAAGGAGTGGCCGCTACAGTCAATGGCGATCGTTATCGGGCCATGTTGAACGAATTTTTGTTCACAAAAATTGAAGAAGAGGATATTGGTAACATTTGGTTTCAACAGGACGGCGCTACGTGCCACACAGCCGAAGCTATACTCGATGTTTTGCGCCCTGTTTTTGAAGATCGCATTATCAGCCGCAGAGCTGATGTCGTTTGGAGCTGCGATTTGACACCGTTGGACTATTATTTGTGGGGTGCCCTCAAAGATAAGTGTTACGCCAACAAGCTAGAGACAATTGACGCTTTAAAGGACAATATTCGTGAAGCCATTGGTGAAATACAGCTGCACACAATCGATAATGTGCTTAAAAATTGGACCGATCGTGTAGGCTATTGCATGGCCAGCCGAGGCAGCCATTTGAATGAAATAATTTTCCATTATTAACCGGAAGGATTGTACTTTCAAATAAAAAAAGAGATAATATTCAGTAGTTTTTTTTTTATTGAATTTTCAAAAAAAAAAAAAAAGTTATTTGGCGGACCCTTTATAAGAAAAATATGTAAAGGTACTAAAAAAAAGTAAATTACAGTTAATCGATTAAATAACGCAATTTAACAGTTCTATTTGTTATTTTAAATGCGCCAATTTCAAATTATTTGACGAAAATGTATCGGCTAACCGATTAATGGATTTAATACCCACTTTTCTAACGGGTCAAGCTAACGTAGTACATATTTATATTATGTTTATGAAATTATAGGATTGTTGTAGATAACAAAGATGATGTCCAGTCATATATAAGCGTTTAATAACACGATTACATATATTTATATATTTATCAATGGATGTAGGTTATGGGGATACATCATTATCACCATCATCGTCAGCTTCAGCATCATATGTGTATGATGTTGCAGCTGCTCGCATTTCCTTTAAATCTATCAGAGAATTAATGGTATCCAGTGCAACATGAATTTATTACTTCCTGCAAATTGTTGCATTCATGTATATGCAGCATTATATTTACATTAGATAAGCCTTTATTTCTATAGAGCGTTATTTATTCAATTGGTCTAATAAATAGTGCGTTTACTTAAAAATGAGAAATAAACTGCTAGTAATAGTCTGAGAACATTTCAGTAATATTATATTAAATAAATAAACATTTTAAATAACAAAATATCCAGTATGCAAATTTTTATATAGAGACACCACATATCAAGCATTTAAGTGTTTAAAGAAATGTTCGTCAAATGGAAAAATTGGAAAAAAACTCTTTATAAAATTTCCATATAGCATAAAGGGTGTCCCAACAATCATGCAAGATTTGAATTAAACAGAAATTTCAGTTGCTTTCTGACAGCAAGAGTAGGCTTATGTACGGAATAATACATCAAGCTAACGGCCTCCACAGCTTTGATGGTACATATGCACTCCTTGTCGAAATTTTCCGTGAATAGATGGGAGTCAGTTTCTTCGCTGCGTTGAATTTCCTCCTGTGGTTGTAGGCTTGCTGTTATAGACCTTTGACTTTAAGTAACCCTACAAGAAAAAATCGTGTGGTGTTAAGCCACATAATCTATAGGGCCAATTCCACAAATTATAACTTTCTGATTTTCATCACATGAAAGAGTGTCGCTCGCATACATAGAGTGTGAATCGTCAAAAAGCGGGAAACGATTTTTTGCCACCTTAGTCCCTTTTCATAGAGCATACTGTTTGAACAGTAAACAGTAGATCATTTTATTCAAAAAGCAACATGTTTTCGCCGATATGGAAATGAGATATATGCGTGTCTCGAAAAGCTGTAAAAAAATAAATTTGGAAAAAAAAATATAACTTTACGTACGTATTAGAGGTGAAAGATAATGTTGGCCAGTTGGGTGTTATTTTTCAATTGTTGAAGTTTCATTATAATATCGAACAAGCACGATGAAGATAAATCATCGACAATAAGTACTACCATACATTTCACAGAAGTGTAATTTGAAATAATTTTTAAATTTCTGTAGCAAATGAGTTTAGCCAAAACTGACCTAAAACATTCGTGGAAGAAAATCAAGTAAATATTTACACTTGAAATTGTTTTTAAATTACAGAACATTAAACAAGAACAAGTTGAAAATTTTTTAAAAATTTATTTTATAAAATAAATAATGGCCTACAAAAGATAAAGATGTAAAATAGCATAAATTTAAAAAGAGTTTTTGTAAAAATATGGTGTATAAAACAAATTTCAAGGGGTTGTTATTGTTCAGTTAAACAAAATTTTTTAACTTCCTTCGAACCCATTTGAAAAGACTAGCAGATTCCAGCCCTCAAAATTCGAGTGCAAATTCTAGGAAAGTTTATTTTTTCATTAAATAAAGACTCTAAAGGTACGCCAATTTATTATAGCCAATTACAAATCAACACAAAAAAACAAACTCATTTTTATTAGAAACACATTAGCAAATTTAATAAGCACATACATAGCATTGTATAATTTTATGCATGAGTTAGTAGCAACTTTAAATGCAATTTACTCAAAATAATGGAAAAAATTTAAAAATCTGTAAATCTGCAAAAGAAATACCTTTCAAATAATATACGTTTGGTCAAAATCGGGATAAAACGGTAGAGCAAAACATCGGTCACAAAAAATCGCCTAGCCTATTAATATTATAGATATTTAATGGTTCACCTCAAATTATTTAAAACAAAATACTGGTGTATCATGTATCTATAGTGGCATTTAAATATTTAATGGAAATGTGTTATGATGCAGTAAATAACCCCAATAAGGTTTCTGGTTTTCGAGCTTATGATCAGTGATAATATCACTAGACCACTAGATCCGTAGAAATGAAAAAGAAATTGCTTGATATCTGTTTTGAATGCCTCTATGGGTAATTGGGTTAAATATTGTCATATTAATTAAATAATGCAGTTGGTGAGAGTACACAGATTGACGAACTTATGTTTGTTTTTCAATAAAAAAAAAATAACTAAATAAATATAATCGTAGTAAAAATTACCGCCCGTATTCATAACCAAATTCTAGCAGTTGGCTAACTTTTTTTCATACAAATTTTGAAATTTTCGTATGAAAAAAAGTTAGCCAACTGCTAGAATTTGATTATGAATACGGGCGTAAGTTTTTAAGTTTTTCATTAAAATTTTAATGGCTAAAAAAATATTTATTTTTCTAGATCTGAGCCAAGTGTTGTATCAATTCAAAAATTCCTTAGAACCCGTTTAACCGATATCAACACAAAACAAGTATGAAAATTATAGTCGGCCTAGACCGACCATATGATACCCTATACCATGTTTTAAAAACCTTATCTCTTCGATCCAACTATTTCGATATAGAAAATAAGCATAAACCAAATTTGAGTGGCATTGTTATTAATTTTTTCGGCTGCAAATATGAAAAAGCTTTTATCGGGTTCTTTATGTGTATGGGGCCTAGGTCGGGAAATGGACGGACTCTTACTATATTTGGTAAAGTCACTTATATTTTTAAAAAATATATCGAAACCAAATTTGAGAAAAATCTGTGCAATATTTTTGCTTTTTGAAAGATTTAAGTAAAGTTCGGGAAGCATCTCTATATGAGTCCTATGACTAAGAATTGTCATATAGGGATAATTTTTGGACTACTGATTAATGGATATAATAAACAGATACAAACTCAATTTGACTGAGATCTATAATATAATTTTGATCTTATGGCAATTTAAGCCGATTTCTCATTTGCATGGGGACTAAGTCTGAACATGGACCGAATTTCACCAATTTCAATAGCGTTCATCCTATGGCCGACCGAAGATTATGGCTATATTGCATCGAAATATATTCATATTTGCGACCTGTAGCTTGATTACAAGGTTTACATGGACACACAGACGGACGGACGGTTACCAACAGCAGCACAAAGTCATTATACCCAAACCACATGGTGGTATAGGGTATAAAGAACTACTAAAGTAGGGTCATCCCACGGATTGGTGTTGCATCACTTGACGAATTTTACCTACTGTGCAATGAATTTTACCTATTGTGCGATGTTGCGTACCGAAGCAAGTCTATTGAACGTTATGATCGCAATTTAATTATGTTTTCAATAATTATCCTTTTCTGGTTACTGCTAATTAGTTTATAACTTTAATAGAAACTATTTTAACCCAATTCTCATGGGAAAATATATGAGTAGAACAACTTATAAAAACATGTAGTAAATTAAATGTACTTTTAATACCTACAAGACAATTAACTATCTATGGCTGATAAATAGTAGAATAATTGCTGTTGTTACAAGTACTATCACGATGGCTTTAATAGCAATCTAAACACACACTCTCGTTACTGACTAACAACTTTCTATCATCTACTCTACACTTATGTGCTAATTGGAGCCTACAATTAAGTTAGTTGTTACATAGAACACCAGCTACAGCAATCATGTCAATAAAATGGCTTCTTTATTGGGATACACATCGGTCTATTCTATGGTTAGTGAAAAATATAATAAGTATATCCAAAGGCGTCTCATATGTATAAGGTTGTATGGGCAAGATCGATCTTTATACATGTGATTAGTTAGCTGGCATAATACCAAAGATAAGGAAATAATGTTATGAATAAGGTAGATCGATTAGAATTTCCAAAAAGGGTTTTCCGTCCATAAAAGCTCAGATATATAAAATATACCTGGTGATGTCATACATTAGAAAAAAGGTGTAAACCCAATTTATATAAGATTGATGTTTTGATATCTTAAAAATGCTTCAATTATGATGATATATCGAAAGGTCACTAATATGATCTACTTAGAAACATATGCTAACTAGACTGGAGTAAAATACTCGTGTATCGGGAAGCTATGACTAAAAATGGCCAAATTTTTTAATTTATGGATAAATAAAGCACATAAGCAAAAATTATGATATAACTCATATGGCTCTTAGGTTATATTAGGTCAGGATTACAGGGGACAATGTTAAAATATATCAATATATATTGATACTTGGGGCTGGTAGTTTGATTGTAATGTTTGCATGGAAATCGAAAGTTATTCTGAGTCGTCCGGTCTTATAAAAAGTGAGTCTATATGAAGTAGTAACATAAATCATAATAGCTCATGAGTCACCTTAAAATGTATCTATGTACATATATCTTGTTCTCCAATGTATATTAAGAACAAACTTAAGATCTTACACATTTTTATACCATATACCACTATGTGGTTAGTCTATAATGAGTTTGTACTGATGTATGTAACTAACAAATATATTTGATCTAGACCCATTTTCTACTATACCGATCGACAAATTTTTTTATTTCCATAGAAAACAATAAATTTTATTTTACTTTATTAAGAACAAGTTATATTTTGCCTGCCGCTGGTTGGATTTAATATTTATGAATTAATTTGAACATTTAAATAGCTATTGTTAGTTCAATAATTCTAACTAGCAGATTCCAGCGCTCGAAATTCGAGTGCAATTTCTAGACAGCTCTATTTTTCAACTTAGCCAATTCACAAACCAACACTTTTATGGTTTATTATTATTGTGAATGCAGATAACAAACACATTAACAAATTTTATAAAACACACATAACATATGTATATTTTAGATATGTGTTAGTAGCAATTATAATACAATTTACTCAAAATAAAGGAAAAAATTTCAAAATCTGTAAATCTGCAAAACGGCCAAAAAGAATTACCTTTCAAATAATATACGTTTTGTCAAAATCGGGATAAAACGGTAGACTCATTATTGATTCTCTAATTCGTCATTAAGACAATAACAACAAGTTGTAAGTTGTTGAACAAAGATTCCGATATGCCAAGAAAAATTACGACGACGATGCATAAATTATATAAAGGGGTTTTATCAGAGTTACAGATCTTTAAATTAAAATAAGGCAAAGAAACATAATTTTAATCTACAATATTAATAGGTAAGGCGATTTCTTGTGACCGATGATTTGTTCCACAATTTCCTCCCGATTTTGACCAAACTATCTTATTTTAAAGGTATTTCTTTTAGCTTTCCACCAGATTTACAGATTAAAAAGTTTAAAAAATTTTTTTTTAGTTGTGCAGATTTAATGATTTTTAAATTTTTTCCTTTATTTTGAGTAAATTGCATTTAATATTGCTACTAACACATACATACAATTATACAGTGCTATGTGTGTGTTTATTAAATTTGTTAATGTGTTTGCAAAAAAAGTAAATAGGTGAGTTTGATTCTTTATTCACAATAATAATTGTGTTGAATTTAAAAACCTTTTTTTCGACATATATATAAAAAGTGTTGAATTGTGAATTGGGTGAAATTGGTTAGCATACCTTTAGGGTCTTTATTAAGTGAAAAAATAAAATTTCCTAGAATTTGCACTCGAATTTCGAAGGCTGGGATCTGTTAGTATCAATTAATAATTGAAGGCGTGTTTATTTAATATCAAATTTGATTTAATATAAATTTTATTTAATATCAATTTTACTATGGAGCAAATATGATTTTCTACCCACTTCTTAACACATAGATACGAGATTGGGCCGAGAAGAATAAACAGCATTCCTTGAAGACTCTTCCCTACCAAGTAAAGAAAATGAAAATAAAATTAGCAAGAGTGTTTAATTCGGCTGAGCCGAAATTTTAATACCCTTCACCCATATTCTAAACACAATATTGTAACCAAAGTTGTCAACACTAAGAGACAAAAAAGGTCAGATTTCATATTATAATGGCTAGAAAAAATAGATATTTTAGTGATTTTTTTATTGAACGTAATTACGAATTGCAGTCAGCATAAATGTAAGTACATATGTACATTCAATTATATTTTAGTTTGTTTGTTTATTTGTGTTTATTAGTGATGCATACATTTTTTTTTTTTTTTTTTGCAAACAGAAATGTGTGAGCGTGCATCGCTGATACATACCTATCTACATGCACATGTTCCGTTTCGTATAAAGATTCACTATTTTTAGTTTTTATATGAAATTTTATCGATGTATCTTTCGATTTTCGTACGTCATTCCTTACGAATTTGGTCTAGAGGCTCCAAATTCCATACCAAGCTGTTGAAGATTGTAACGAACACTCTAAGCCTAATAGCTCGTCCAATTGCGGACAGGCAGACTGACAGACGGACATTGCTAAATCGACTTCACCTTTGACAAGGATAAATAATATATATTGTTTATGGGGTCTCCAGAATTTATTTCGATGGATTAAAAATGGATATACATATATATATATACCATCTGCAAAGTAGTGTGAGGGGTATAAAACCTACTTTAATTTTCCATTTTTTGGATCATTATCCTTAGTTACATAATTAAGAATACAATTTATCCAACATTTTTTGCTTCTCGCTTCCTACATTAAACGAAGATTATATTTAGTCGGGTATATACATGTATTTTTACTCACTCTTTGATGGATTTTTCCCAGAAGATATTAATTCGAATGTTGATTTGAAAAGTCTCAGTAATTTATAAAATCATAAAAATTCATTTATTCAACCAACCTAAAAATAAATAATAAAATAAATAAATTAATAAATCATCTGAAAATGTTAACTTCTTAAACATTTAAAATTGTTTATTATACATCTATGAAATCATTTCGTTACGTTTGTACATTACGTTTGTATATTCAAAAAAAAAAACAACATAAATCTTTATTGCGAGCGAGCTTCTTTAAAACAAATAAAACATAATTCTTAAGAAATACTCCTTTTTACTACAAAAAGACCTTCAACAATCAAACACAAATATATTAACTTTTTATTTTATTCAGAATTAAACTACAATAAAGTTTTTTTTTTTGTTGATTATATAAGTATGTAATTATAATCTTTGACTGAAGAGTCAGAGGTTGGGCAGAAATAAAAAATGTTAATTTTTTTTATACAATGAGTACAACATATAATCTAAGGCACACTTTTGATGTATCTTAGGACCAACTGTAATAAGACAAACCAAAATCCAAAAATAATGAAAAAAAAGTAGGGGAAACTGGACACAAATGATACAAAAAAATTGAAGGACATTACTGTGTCATCGTTTTAGTCTTTATAAAATTTTTAAACCTAGTGGTAACTATGTGGTCAGGGTATAATGACTTTGTGCTGATGTTTGTAACTACCAAAAATATTTGACCTAGACCCATCTTTTGTTATACCGATGGACTCAGAATCACTTTTAGAGTCGATTTAGTGATGTCCGTCCATGTAAACCTTGTAATCAAACTACAGGTCGCATATATGAATATATTTCAATGAAATATAGCATATAATATTCGGTCAGCCATAAGCTGAACGCTATGGAAATTGGTGAAATTTGGTTCATGTTCAAACCTAGTCCCAATACAAATGACCCCTATGAGGTCATCTAGACCTCGGTCAAATTGGGTCTGTGTATGTTTATTACATGCATTTATCAGTAGTCTAATTAAGAGAATTAATTAATTTCCGATCTTCAACTTACATCTATCACAAAACATAAATATTGCACAGATTTTTCTCAAAGTTGGTTTGCACATGTTTTTGCAAGAAGTGACCTTGCCAAGTATGAGCAGGATCGATCCATTTTTCGACCTAGTCCCCATATAAGTATTGCATCTTAACCAATAAAATAAACAAATGATTATTCTTGAATTTGGGTTGTCGTTTTTATCAATAATTATATTGATCAAGTCCGAATTAAACTTAAAAAAAATACAAAATAAGATTACTGTTATCAAGTTTATTAATAAGAAACTTGTGGACCCTTGAAATATAATCGATTTCAGGAATTTTGTAAACATGGAATAAATTGCTCACCGTTATGTAGTTCAATTATTTCATTTGAAAGGTCTGAGTGCACCTAATATTAGAGCAGAGCTAGATTCTACTATAGGAGAGTCTGCTCCCTCCTTTACGAAAATGGTATTGGATGATCGTCGGCTGAAGGTTCGTGAGTTAGCTGAAGCGATAGCTATTACAAAAAGTGTTATATATCGCATATTGACAGCGTCCTTAAGGTGTTTCAATAAGGCGATTGGCGATGTTTCACAGCAATAAAGCCGAGTTTTTGCATCGATTCTTAACCATGGATGAGGCATAGGTCCACCACTTGGCATCTTATGTTGAGAATAAAGAAAGTATTTTCCAAATTTGTTGTGTTTTCATTTTCAGATTGGGTTATTCTGGAATCACCCTCACATAGTGGGGCTAGCCCCTATAACATTAGTTTTGAGAAAGGTATAAATGGATATAGAATATAAGCACATATCAAATTATTGTAAGATTACCATATTCCTGTTGTCGAAAGATATATTAAGTTCATAGCGGATGTAAGTATCACTTGGGGACTAGGTGCACAAATGATCCGATTGCGCACAAAAAATTGTGCCACAAATTAATCACAATAACTTTAAATGAAATAACCGCTTTAAAAAATAACAAGTAAGAATATTATAGTGAATCTAGACCGACTATACGATATCCTAGAAACAATCTATGCAATTATAACATAACAATTATCACAATTTTCAATAAATCGCTGATGAAGGCTGAAATGCCAGAAACCGGTCCGATTAAGAATAAAGAGTAGTTATGAATTTTTGAAATATATGCTTTCTTCTTCTCTACCACGCACCATTGATCCTATACCATGGTTTATGACCCTATCTCTTCCGTCCAACTAATTGGATGTAAATATAGGCATAATAAAAATTCCGTGGTATTGTTGTGAATTTGTTGCTCGCAGATTTGAAAAAGTTCATATCGGGTGCAATTTTTATATCGAAAAATGGACCGATCATGATCTTTTTTAGTATAATCCCTTAATTTTCATAAAAACTTGTACAAACCAAATGTGAAATGAATTTATGAAATATTTTTTTACCCTATACCACTACGTGCTCACTGCAGAGTATAATGAGGTTTTTCTAATGTTTGTAACTACCAAAAATATCTAACAAACCTTTTATTACACCAATCGATTTATAATCTTATTTTTAGCCAATTTAGCGATGCCTGTTCGTCCAACTGTTTGTCTGTGTGTCAATGTAAACCTTGTAATCAAACTACAGGCCATAGAATGATCTGTTATTATTATTATTTGCTACCACTGCACGGTCAATTTACTGTAATTTCCTGATTCAGGATCAAGAATGGAAGTAGTCCCTTTTGCAGGCATTTCTCAACGTACAGATCGGTATTAATACCTGTTGTCACATATGAACTGTTAAATATCATGGCATACTAAAAGCATTTTGTGCTTCAAATTATTCACTAACATGCACTCTTGTATCGGCTGTGTAAAAATCCACTTCATCAAACAAATCTGTTTCCTCGTCCATAATGCAGCATTCTTGCTATTTCAAAAAAATTGTTACATTTTTATCAAGTTCTCGTGACTTGATATTCGTCTTTGAGTTTTCATCCGACATCTTCTTTACTGTGTACGTACTTTAATTCCTGCCTTCTTTATCACTATTCTTACGAAAGACTCCGAACAATTGATTTTTTTGAGCTGCATCCTCACCAATATATTCCGATATTTCTTAAAAAAAATCCTATCAAAATCGGTGAATATGTCGACATATACGTCATACTAAAATAATTTCCAAGTTTGAGTTATATTACTATGTAAATATATCTGATCAGTTGTACTTTATGGCAGTGGGAAGTGATACTCCAGGAAGAGACCCAAAATTACTTGAAATATTTGTCAATTGCTCTTTGCGTCTTTTGGCACGAAACTCTCTCAGACACTGACTTGTAGCACAACAAAAAAAGAACCCCTACATGGAAGAAAGTTGAATTGACAGAAAGCTGAACTAAATACAGCTGGAAAAATTTGGAGCAAACCTTATGTAATGTAGATCATTTGTACTGGCCCTAAGTTCCAACTAGGAATTTTAAAACACTAATATATACAGTTCAAAAAAATCCGCAAATGGTTTTGGAATGACGTACTAACCTCTGCCAAACTAGTTCGTCTGTAATTTTAAGATATAATATTTCCTCTGTGGAACATTTTATTTTTAAGTGATAATATTTAAATTAATTTTAATATTTAAGATCATACATATTTTGAGATTTAACTAATATTTAAACAAAAAAAATATAATCGGTAGAATACGATGGAGTTATAATTTTATACTTAAATTTATTTTTAAAGCAATTTAAATTAAAACTTATATATGTGACCTTCTCCGAGAAAAGGGACCTAGTGTGTGTAAATTAAGTTTTGAGAAAAAAAAACGCATTTAAAGTTTATACACCCTTTTAGGTACCAAAATCCACCATTTTTGACACAACCCGTTTTTTGACACACTAGGTCCCTTTTCTCGGCGAAGGTCACATATATTATATAATTATTTTTAATAATGTTAAATTAAGGCACAACATTTTTTTTAAATTCTTAATTAATTAAAACCCTTATACAATGTGTTTACTTATACTCTTCTAATTTCATTTATATGTAGCTATGCAATGGCTTATCTTTTGTTATACATTTTCCTTTTCTCCTTTAAAATTCATGTTTTACTTCAACAGTTTTTAAAACCCTTGAAACCAGACTGGTCTTTATTTTGTATGAATACATGCAAATATTATTACTTGAGTTTGTTTTTCACAGATCACTCACACAGCGATACATATTTGGTTTTATGGCTTCCAGTTTTACGTATTATAACAAGCCTTTTCAGTTTGTAAATATTATCCATCCAAGGAGAAAGACTAAACCAACAATTTTCATAGATGAAACGAAATTCAGAAATAATTTAAATTGCAGTAATTTATTCTTTTAAATTTTATTAACGCGATAGAGTTGGAAATATATTGAAGGGAAACTGTTTCACAAATTTGTCGTAGCATTTTCTTCAAAGTAAGCGCTGATTAATTTGGTATCATTTCAACCAATTTCTCAAGACCTACATATGACATGCACAAGCCATTTAAAGATTTTTTTCATTACACCGCGTTACACACCTTCTGTCCTATGAACCAAATATACTTTTTCGGAAAGGATAGAAAAAATAAAAATACGCGTGTATCGGCGATTTTCATGTACACGTCAGAATTTTTTTTTTTTATGTATAAAACATAAAGCTCGTACTGTCCGTCTGTGCGCCTGTGTGAAAGATTTTGGATAGATTTTTAACCCTTTTTCCGTGATCCAATCGAGCTGAATTTTTGCAGGCAGACTCTTGGAAATGTCTGTATCACGCCAAATTTTCCTCAGATTTTCCTCAATTTTTTTTTTTTTTTTAATGGTTATCGGTTTTTTGTAACGGTTTCAGTTCGTTAAAAAACCGATTTTTTTTTATTAATTTTGTTATATTTGGTTCATAGGACAGAACAAAAGCTCGTTTTTGTAACGCAGTGTTATTTTTTAAGACATCAGTTAAAACGGCCACTAAAAAGTGCGCCACATATCAAATCTATCACATATCCAAATGGCATCCCTTTCTGAGGAGATCACCCTAATTTTTTGACAAATAAAATAAAATAAAATAAAATCGCGTGTAAAACTTTCCATAAACAATTTCAAAAAGAGATCGAGAAAAAATATACTTTGAAACCAGAAAACAAAATAATACGAATCTTAAGTATTCAGAAATAGATATCTATAATATTAATAGGCAAGGCGATTTTTTGTGACATCTTCTTTACTTTCAGTTGCCAACCGAGTTTGACAAAAAATCTACCATTTGATAGGTATTTCTTTAAAAATGTGCACTATGGTTTTTAAAATTAAAATTAGGTACGTTTTTGGTTAATTTGTTTCATTTAAAGTTGCTACTAACACATTCATAAAACACGTATTTAAGCTCTACAATGCAGTGTGTGTAATTCTTAAATTTGTTAATTTGAATTGTGAAATAACTAAAATAGATTAGCATACCTTTAGGCTTTTATATAATTATTTATTAACAAACCCATTTATATACCTTCTGTGTAAATTCATAATTTAATGAATTATTGAATGAAAATATAAAATTACGTAGAATTTTCTTCTTTTGCAGCATAACTTAAAACATAAGAGATAATTGCGCTCGAATTTCGAGTGCTGGACTGTACTACTTAATATAAATAGACTAAGCAATGTTTAAAATCGATGTCACAGAAAAAATAACGCCTAAATATTAAGAAGTTGAAGCATTTTCCAAAATAGATAGTCCAATAATAAATTAAAAAAAATTATTTAGAAGTTTAGAGCATGGTGTTAATCTTTTAAATGTAAAATTAAAAATGATTAAAAAACTAATAAATTAAAATACAGAAATACTTGTTAAAAAAAATATACAAGAAAACTCAGCCAATATAGACCCAAAAAAATTCGGAAAACGTGTTTAGAGAAATTAAAAAAAAAATTGGAAAATTTAAACCTTTAACGCTCCATGACATATCTAATATTTATTACGTCATGACGAAATAGATCCAGAAAGCATAGAAAAGGTCAACTTAGATAATTATATAGTTCCAGATCAGGAAAAAATTCTAACTCGATTCGTTCCATTTTAGGATATATTCACTTATTTAAGAAAATTAATTGCAATAACAGTTTACACATAGGTTTTTAAATACAAACAAAATTTCGAAAACAACCAAACAGCAGTAATATCTTTTAGTGATAGTGAAAAATCTGATCATCTGGATGATAGACAAGAGGGTAACTACTTTATAACGAGAGATAAAATACTATACATTTTCTCAACTTATCTTCAGGCATAGATAAAATACCAAATATTGTTTTAAAAAGTATTCCCGAACGAATGATTTTTGAATATTGTAATTTATTTAATAATATGTTAAACAATTCATACGTTTCTAAAAGGTATAAAACGGCAAAAGTGGTCATTCTTCAAAAAAAAAAAAAAAGGAAAGGATGTTAGTAATACGAAAAAACTAAGAGCCATAAGTCTACTCCTTAAAATCAGCAAGATGTTCGATAAATAATATTAATCAATTTTGTTAAGATAACAACTTACTAAACGGGATCCAGTTTGGACTTAGGTATGAGCATTCATGCATACTTACATCTAACATTAATTGTCTAATTGATATGGAAGAAACGTTTGCAAGTATTTGGATTTTAGGGTTAATACTTAAACCAACCGAATATCAATTCTCTGATAAATTCTCAAATAAACTTAATTTACAATAATAAAAACGTTTGAAATCGGCAATGGATTACAACAAGGAACATTAAACTCATCCATTCTTTTCAATTTATTTATGCTTGATCTACTTAGTAAAGTAGAAAATATTAATATAATTATACAAGTTAAAAAATTCCGGCCAACTTTTGGATCAAGGTCGATGAGATCAGATCTTAACGTTAATTGAGGCGCTGTATCCAGATTTCGTTTTTCAAGATTGCTTCTAGTTTTCGAGCACTCGCATATTGGCAGCACTGCACTGTCATAACAACAAGCACCTGTTGGCATAGCTAGAAACATCATTTCAATTTATTCTCAAAGTTATTTTTTGTTCCAAAATCTGCGAAAATTGCAAGGAGAAAAGCAAGAGAAAGCGTTCCCAATTTGCGGATGTTATATAATCAAAAAAAAAATGGAACAAATATTACAAATGTGATGAGAAATGCATATTATCATTATATTTGGTTTCTCTGTACCATACACGCACAAGTCGTTGGTACCGAAATTATTTTGTAACGCGTTCATCACAAAACTGTACAAGTAATCACTTGGTCAAGAATTATACTTTTCATTTTTAATGCCAATATTATGTAGAGAGCCGAAAAATCATGTAGATTATTGAATGTGGTCGGTCTAAATGCAAAAAAAAAACTATCAAGTCAGTTCCCCGTACGAGCAATGACCATTTGCCAACTTGTGCAGATATGAGCGCAAATTCCATGGGAACTTTCCGTTCATCACCGACGAAGGGTTGATCAACGAGCAAAGATTTTAATATGGAAGAATACCATTTAATTTCGCAAAGTAAACAGAAGGCCTTGTTTCGTAATTTAGGTTTATCGAAACAGAAATGCCTCGACACTCAAGCAAACGTCCCTGCTTATAGAACCAGAAATCACCCGCTTTTACCAACAACAGTTTACTTGATGTGATGAATGAATAAATGGTGTTTGTTCATAGATGGTTCAAAATACAGCCTGAAGGTTGGTCTGATACACGATGGAAATACAAAACCATGAATGGTACGATACAGTATGTAAAATTTTGAGTAAGACCAAATACAATGAGCAACAATGGAAAATTTTTTAAATAAATTTTAATTTAATTTTAAAGAATAAATTATTTACATATTATTCCAACAGGTCATTGGTCGTCTCTTAATGGGGATATAATCTTTTTTTACGAAATTTTGCTGTTTTTTGTGTATGTGGGATAGCCGTGCAACTGGCCAATATTGTGTGAAAAAAAGATTGGCCGAGTAATAATAGTTATGAACTTGGAAAACAAAACATCTCTTCTACATCACTTGTGAACCCACGGAAAATTTTCCTGCCACCTTTCCACATAAAACTTGGCTTTATCAAACATTTCCTCAATGCCGAGCTGAGCTCCACGTCTATTCCTAATGTGAATAACTCGTGCCTAACATTTTTGGTAGTCGGGAATGGCGTTTGTGCTAAGAAATGCATGAATACATGTTTTCCTGTGCAAGGCTTGATAATTACACATCGATTGGGCTGAGCTCCGCGATTATTCCTAATGTGAATAGCTCGTGCATAAAATTTTTGGTATGCCGGGAATGGGGTTTGTCGCCATCCCGGCATTAAATATAAATTTTAAAAATATATTATAATTAAGGCGAATTGAATATATGCCTTTGTTTATTTTGTTTGGGATCCAAAATTGTCGAAATTTCGATGCGAAAAATTTTCGTGTTTCAGTGCTTTTTTAACATCAGTGACCCCAATCTGACAAGAAAAAGTTGTTTTTTTTAAACACCAATTTTTCACAGGTTAAATATTTTATGTTCAGCTACTATTTTTGAATGCAAGTATGCAGAGTTTATATAATATACTAAAAATACGACCATTAAAGTCATACTATATTCTGCAACTCAAAAAATTGCAGAATTTTGTATATGTGAATTAATATACCGATTTATTTTTAATATGCGATTATTAGGAATATACGTATACGGAATACATTTATTAATTTATTTATATTAATTACAATGCAAAGTAAATTTGTATTCTAATTTTGTGTCAAGGGATAAGTCGGGTGACAAAGACCATTTGGCAGCGACAGACCAAAGCCTCTGGTAAGAATCGAACCCATGACACCCGCATGATAGGCGAGCATGCTACCTATATTTATATTATTTAGCGAATTTTGATTGTTGCAACAGTAGATTGTATCAATTTTCAACATTATATGATGTTATCACAGAATATTGATATTATATATATTTTTATACCCTATACCACTATGTGGTTTGGGTATAATGACTTTGTGCTGCTGTTTGTAACAACCAAAAATATTTGACCTAGACCCATCTTTAATTATACCGATCGAATCAGAATCACTTTCTGAGTTGATTTAACAATGTCCGTCCGTCCGTCCGTCCGTCCGTCCGTCCGTCCGTCCGTCCGTCCGTCCGTCCGTCCGTCTGTGTGTCCATGTAAAGCTTGTAATCAAACTGCAGGTCGCAAATATGAATGTATTTTGGTGAAATTTGGTATATAAGCTTTTATCGGCCATGGGATGAACGCTATTGAAACTGGTGAGAATCGGTCCATGTTCAGACCTAGCCCCCATACAAATTACCCATATGAAATCGACATAAATTGCCATAAGATCCAAATTGTCATATAGATCTAACTCAAATTGGGTTTGTATGCGTTCATTACATCCATTAATGAGTAGTCCAAAAATGATCCCTTTGACCCCATATAGAGCTGCTTCCCGATTTTCACTTAAATCTATTAAAAAACAAAAATATTGCACTGATTCTTCTCAAATTTTGTTTGTATATATTTTTGCAAAATACAAGAGACTTTACCAAACATGATCAGGATCGGTCCATTTTTGGACCAAGTCCCTATATAGATATAGCATCCGATATGAACTTTTTCATATCTGCAGCCAAAAAAATTAATAAAAATCCCACTCAAATTTGGTTTTTGCTTTTTTTCTATGTCCAGTTAGTTGGGCCTAAGAGATAGGGTCTCTAAACGCATGGTATAGGGTATCGTATAGTCGGTCTAGACCGACTATAATTTTCTTACTTGTTTTACTTATATATGTATATATATGGAAATAACATAACATCAAAAAAAATACATAAGAAATACATAAGAAATATATAAAAAATTTTAAGTTATATGAACATATTGCGAAAAGCAAACTTTGTTTAAGTTTACAGTGTTAATTATTTATTAATAACTAGGTAGTTTAGCATTATTTGCTTTTGATATTGGTGAATTTTTATATCATTACCACAACGACCACAAAAACAATAAGTACAAGTATGACAAAAATACAAAATTTAGAATAACAATACAGAAACACATCATATTTTTATTTTATTTTTTACCTTTTGAATGATTTCTCGGGACCTATGAAACTGATTATCATGATTTAAAAAATAGAAACCTTCTCATGATGTTAGTAAATCATTCTTACTGAAATGATAGACAAATCATATTTTTTCAAGACCTTTTTTACTTCTTCGTTGAATTCTCGAAATCTAATCAACCAATTTAAACGATTTTAAATACCGTACTTCACAGGATGTCAGTGAATCAGCTTTAATGCAAATGAGCATCCTAGCTGACCAATTGAAGCCGTGATCGTGATTTACACAGACGGACAGACGGACATCGCTACATCAAACCCGTTTTTATAAGGATCACAAATATATATATATTTTATTGGGTCCAGATTTTTTTTCTTATTATTACAAACGGAACGACAAACTTATATACCCTCTGCACACTGGAGTGGAGGGTATAAATATTATTAAATATTAAGTTATTTATTTAGATACATTTTTAAAGGAATAATTAATAAAGTTAAGCAGGCATTTTTTTGTTTATAAATTATTGTTTTACTCAAGGTTAATAAAATCTAGGGTCGGAATGATTATATACCAATTCTTAATTAGACTAATTAGAACAATTCCTTATATGTAGATTTCAACGGCGCAATGTTGTTAAGTACCAAACAAAAAATTATACAACACATCAATCATTATAAGAAAATAAAATTTTATTTTAAATGTTATAAGAAATAATATTTTTAGATGAATATTATGTAAGGAAAATAATTTAATAATGACACCGTTTTACACGAACGAAGAATAGGCACTTTATACCTCGATAAAATAAATTTCATACAAAACGATATGGTATACTGTTAACTGTAATGAACCGACAAATTTTTGCGTCTTTGACCATAGTTTCAACATCTGCCTATATAAATGTGATATTTTTAAATGATTTTTATAAAAACAATATATTCTTTATTTATCATAACACTTATTTTTTGCAAACAAAACAAGTGAGAAAATTATAATCAGTTTAGACCGACTATACGATACCCTATACCATGGTTTAGAGACACTGTCTCTTCAGTCCAACTAATTGGATATAGAAAATACGCATAAACCAATCTTGAGTGGCATTGTTATTAATATTTTTGACTGCAGATATGAAAAAGTTCATATCGGTTGCTATATATATATGGGGACTAGGTCGAAAAATGGACCGATTCTGACCATATTCGGTAAAGTCACTTATATTTTGAAAAAATATATACAAACCAAATTTGCGAAAAATCTATGAAATATTTTTGTTTTTTGATAGATTTGAAAAAATCGGGAAGCAGTTTTATACGGGGGCTATGAAAAAGAATTGCTATATGGGGTTTATTTTTGGACAAATGATAAATAGATGTTATATACACACACAAACCCAATTTGACCGAGATTTATATGATAATTTGGATCTTATGGCAATTTAAGTCGATTTCATAGGGGTCATTTGTATGAGGACTAGGTCTGAACATGGACCGAATTTTACCAATTTCAACAGCGTTCATCCTATGGCTGGTAAAAGCTTTTATACCAAATTTCATTAAAATATATTCATATTTGCGACCTGTATTTTGAATAGAAGGTTTACATGGACACACAGACGGACGGACGGGCATCGCTAAATCGACTCAAAAAGTAATTGTGAGTCGATCGGTATAATAAAAGATGGGTCTAGGTCAAATATTTTTGGTAGTTACAAACAGCAGCACAAAGTCATTATACCCAAACCACATAGTGGTATAGGCTCTAAATATATGAATATCTTTCTTATACTCAAGAGCTTTGCAATTAAATAATATTTTGTTAAATAGTGTTTATTGTAGTTTGAATTTGCTAAATATTCTGAATTACCCAGCAAGACCTTGGTAATGATTAGTTATTACCGTTTGCATTACATAGTAATTTTAACCCCATATCTTTTGATTTGTTTCAATGTAAATGTAAGGACTTCAAGATAATGATTAATGTAAATACTTACTGGTAATGACCACTGTTTGTATTATTAAAAACTGTAAATAATGAGTTAAATTTAATTTAATTAAATCATATCGTGGCGGTAGTCATCATTGGACTAAAAACGTAGCAAAAGCTGTATTTTTACATTACATTATTCCAATGGGTTGTTTTCACAGCAATTTACTTTACTCCCTATGTAACAAAATACTCAAAACCCTTCTTGTTATCTATAAAGTAACTACTTATTTGTATCAGACCTAGTAAGGTGCCGTTAAGGCCTTTCCTCCAAAGACACCCCCATGTTTAAATAATGGGTTTCATAATGGAAAGGTAACTACTGAATACTTTCGATTTCTTATTCTAAAGCTCATTACATGTAATTGAAAGTTTTGCTGGGTAATATATGAAAAAAGTAAACTTCGATGAAAGAAGTGGATAATAAAATTCAGACATAACAATAGAAAAAAAAAAACACGGCTACTTATTTTATCTTTTCATTCTGTTAGAATTTCTTTACATCGAAAGCGTGTCATAATATTTATTGAATAACAATTAGTATTTAAAGCCGTAATGTGACAAATTAATACAATATTACAAAAAAAATTAAATTAACAAAGAATCTTAAAACAAACATTTATACCAATTTTATAAATTTGTAAGCTAAACAAATTGTGAACATTCATGAATGTGCAGTTAAGTTTAGATTTTATGTATGCCTGTGTGTATACACTAGTGAATACATACATAAGTATGTGTATCTTATAAATGACAATTTTTTTTTTTTTCAATTTTATAAAACAATAGCTAATAAAAATTCCCTGGTGTATTAATTTGTAGAAGCAAAACAACAATCAACAACAAAGAAACAAATAAAAATAAGATTGCTTACATATGATTGATATTCTCAAAAGATTATTAAAATTTCATTACTTCCATATTTAGTGTACTTAGGGTATGTTGAATGTTAATGAAAAAATACTTGAGCATAGTAGAGGTGTTCACGTTAGCTGGATAAAATAAATAAATAAAACATTCTATTAGCCAACAGAAATACTTCCGACAATTTTTATTTTTTAATGTAAAATACAACGTTTTATGTTTTATATTGCTCGAGCAGCCGAATAGTTTGTAAAAATTTTGAAGAATGAATAAAAATTATTTTTTTTATACCCTCCACTCCAGTGTGTAGAGGGTATATATAAGTTTGTCATTCCGTTTGTAATAATTAGAAAAAAAAATTTGGACCCCATAAAATATATATATTTGTGATCCTTATAACAACCGGAGTTGATATAGCGATGTCCGTCTGTCCGTCTGTCCGTCTGTGGAAATCACGATGACGGCATCAATCGGGTAGCTAGGGTGCTCGTTGATATAAAAACTGATTCAGTAACATCCTGAAAAGTTTGCTATTTAAAATCGTCCAAATCGGTCTATTAGGGTCCGAGATTTGAATGAAGAACTAAAAAAAAGTCTTGAAAAAATATAATTTTATATGTTGTTCTTGTCACGATCACGCCCTCAATAGCACAGATAGGGTCATCATTTTTAGTGACAATGATTCACCAAATTCATGGGAAGATTTCTATTTCAAAAATCATTAAAATCAGTGGAACAGGTCCAGGGAAATGGTTGAAAGAGTAAAAATATAAATGAAAAATATGATGTTTCTATATTGTTCTTGTTGTTATTCTAAATGTTATGTTGTTGTAGCTGGACTTGTTGTTTTTGTGGTCGTTGTGGTAATAATATAATAAAAACTAACCCTTTGTACATTTTTTTTATTAACTCTGGTAGAAAAATTTAAAAGTTTCCATTGTTTTGGCATCACTAAAAAAATTTGGTAGATCATTTCTGTCGTTACCACGAGCCTGTCCGCAAAATTTCAGGTCGAATGGGTCACGGGAAAGGGGTTAAAATCGATCCAAAATTTTTTCAACAAGCAGACACTACGAGTTAATATAAAGGGGGTAAAAATTCATCTGCATCTAAAGCAAATAATGCTAAAATACCTAGTTGTTATTAAAAAAAAAACAATGTAAATTTCGCAAAAAATTTTAATGTATTAATTTATTTAAAGAGAAAAACACAAAAATAACATTTGATGTTGTATTTTTTGTGTGTAATATTTATATATACATACATACACATATTAAATAATACAAATAATATACATATATTCTATATATGTATATCCATAATAACTGCATGTTAGAAATAAATCGGTATATTATTTTATTTACATAAAATTCTGCAATATTTTGTTGTGGGGAAAATACATTTCTTTTGCATTAACAGAGCGTCACTTCATTTTGCTCAACGTGACTATACCACAGTAGATGGCGCCACAATTTTTGTTCTAATTTGCTTTGCAATACTTATTTCTATTTTAACATGAATGTCAATATTTTCAAATAGCTATCATACAGAACAATGTTAAGAGTATACACGGATTGGTCTTTTATTTCATACGTTTTTTCATTATTCTTTTACAAATATGAACATAAGTTTGGCATATTAACTTTTTGTTGTCTTTACAAAATAGAGTTACCGAGTTCATCAATGAGTTTTTTGCTTTCAAAACAGTTCTACATAGTTATATAGAATTATTATTCTGCTTTACCTACAAAATATCTGATTGCGATTACATTTAATTTTTAAAAATTGTTTATAATTACTAAAGCATTATTATTCACATAAATACAAAATTGTACTTTTTAAATTTTCCATTCAAATTTAAGAAAATATCAATTCTAAAAACTGGAATTAAAATTTCCAATTATAAATTAGAAAATATTAACTGAATTTCAGAAAATCATATCAAAACGTCGGAAATAATAATTTTAAATTTAGAAGACATCAATTGCATCAAAAAAAAAAAAACACCAAATATGTTTACAATTAAAAATGTTTACATTTAAAGTAATTTGTTTTTTCTATTCTTCTTTGTGTTTTTCGCTTATTTTGACAGAGATGTCACTCGTTTACAATTTAAATAAATAGAAAAATAGATTTGTCGACTGTCGTTAAGATGTATGTACTTAGTGATTCACTTAATCCTTAGTGCAAACAACAATAGCTGTCAATATATTTTGCGATTGTCTGATCGTTGAAATATACAGAATCACACTACAGAAAACATTAATTTAAATTCAATGAATTTTAGAAAACGTCAAATGATATTTAAGAATTGCGAACATAAAAACTGTAACATAAATAAACGCAATTTGATGAGAATGTTATTTTTTATACATAAATTTTCACAATTTGTTTGGATGAAAATTAGCTTTTTCAGAGAATAAAGAGGACAAATTATTTTATTTAAAATGTTTGGGACATTTGGTTTTTTGCGTTTGGCATCCCTAATTTGAATATTTATTATTATAAATTTATTCTCTATGTTTTCCAAATATGGCAATATTTTAATAAAAAAATTGAGAAAGTTTTTTTTTGGTTATTATTTTGTTACTCCATCCGACCTATATGGCCGCAATGAAGAAATATTTGGCCAGTTAAAAGAAACTATACAGCCATCTCCAATTAGCACGATTAAATGCATATAGCCACCCTACACAACCATTACCTTTGCAATGGAGGTTAGGGGAGCTATTTAATTAGCAAAAACTAAATTAAACGAGAAGTTATGTCATATAACCGGAAACGCATGCATATAGGTATATAACCTAAATGCATGCCGATCAGCAACCACGATGACCAAAAAGCAAACACCGAAATAAATCCGAAATAATAGAAAAGACGAAAACCAACCCAAAGAATTTGCTGAAATAATTTGGTATTAAGTTTAACAAATTGTTTACTTTTTCGTTTAGATTTATTATCAAGACTCAAACCGAAGTGGAGGGTATCAGAGATTCGGCAGAGCCGAATTTAACACTCTTACTTGTTTTTGTTTTAAAATATCTAACAGGAGTAAATTTTGAGTAATAATTTTTTTATATACTTTTCATGTTAAAGTTCTAAATTATCTCGAAATTTCTTACTCAAATCCCCATAAATTTGTTTTATTAAAAATTAACCTTAACCCCAAATATATTTTTCCAGGGGTTTCTACATTATGCCCTGTCTATGAAACTGATAATGAAAGAAAGCGACTGATCAAACCACCTGAAAATCTCTAACGATTGCACTAGTGCAAATGATTTTTACAATATAATATGTAAGTAAATTAAACAAAGTTTATGCAGAGGATAATATTAATGTTTATAATAACTGCTTAGTGAATCCCCTGCTCTTATATTGATGCAATACTTGGAAACGACATTGCATTGTTAGTAACAATTTAATTAAAAATACCAAAATCGTATTAAACATGAACCTTAGATTGTTACGATCATAACAAAACTAATGAAATGCTATGTTATGGGAAATAATTGCATTGGAAATACTTCGTATATTGAAAAAAAAAAAACAATGCGTAGTATATGAAAATTGTATACATAATAAGAATACACAATATATAAGTATTTCACAATTTGATTAATGGGGAAATGCTAATGATGTATATAAATTAGTTAAATTCACAACTAAATTTAACAATTATTCTACTTTTAGATCGCACAGAAATTTTGATATGTAATAAAGCACATATAAGTGGACATTCTCTCCCTATTATTATTTCGTCTGATATTAAATTTAATATATCACTAAGCCACAAATACAGGCTAATCTCAACCAATCTTGGTGTATATTTATAAGTCTGCCCTAAGATTTGCACATTTTTGACTTCAGATCATTAGCGATCTAAGAATCGATCTTTAAAATCAGTTCAAAAGCAAAGACCAGCCTATACACCAACTTTTCTCTAGTTATAAATAGAAATCCGAACAGTTTTTTTGTGCATCCTAATGTTATGAAATATAAAATCTTTATTTATACTTGGAAATCAATTTAATCGCATTAGAGCACTTTGAAGAAGAAACAATGGACTTATGCTAACATTTTTCTAATCGCCGAAACGGTTTTTATACTCCGATTCGAGACAATATCCCAGAGTAATCTTTTGAGTTTTTTGAATAGTTAGGTGTGAGGTGATACTTAATCAGGCGCATGCAATGTTTGTCGAACGATGTGAGTCGAACGTTGACCGAAATATTCGTGGTGCATAAACCAAGAATTTTTTCGGAGCTATAGGAAAGATTTAAGTTTCTTCGCTTGCAATGATATATTTTATTTGGTTCTAAAGCATTATATCAGATTCAGATAGCATCGTACTGGTAGGAAGAAAAAACGTTTCCGATACTCTATTTCCAATAAATTGAAAGTATTTTGAACCAATCGAGAATAAACGCTTTGTTAACTGTCTTCAATATTTTCTCTGCCTTCTTGGACCTCTTTAAACCACATGTAAACTGTTTTTTTTTGCAAAAAAAGACTGGTCACCGAAGGCTTTTTTCAATATCCATTTCGTTTCTGCAGCAGATATTTAATTTGTTAAAATCTCCAGCAAAATGTAAATTCAAAAGTCACATTTTCATTTCAGCACAGTAGTATATTAAATTAATCCAGAGTAATTCTGAATTTACAAAAAATTATGTATTTATGTATGTATGTGCACAGATACGAAAGTGAAAAATAAAACGAACATCAAGGTAATTTAAACTCTTTAGCAACATCCGTTTTTTTATGAAATAACATTCTTTTAAAACTTAAATAAATATTTCCTTTATTGTTTTTGTTTAACACACCGAGAGGAGAGTCGAAACGACATCATCATCATCAATGAAAAAACTTAAGTATACAGTCATTAAACCATCGCATCGCATCAAGTGTAATAAAAATATTTGAGCGACATTTATGCAAAATGGGATAAAATAAAATTAACATGCAAGCAAACAGAAAGACAGACAGATACTCGTACGCAGACAAATGGACGAATTGAATAGATTTTTTACACCTGCACTTAAGGGATTTAAATGGATTTTTAGAACAGCTTATAACTACAGATGTCACAAACAGTGTTGGGCATTTGACTGAAAAACGAATATTCGGCAATCGGTTCAAATCGAAAATCAAATATTCGACAAATAATTGAATAACTTACAGTACATAAATATTACCCACTTATCGACATATATTTATCCCGTTATAAGTGACCTTACCTAGTTTTTGACCTAGTCCCCATATAGATAGAGTATCCGATTTGAACTTTTTCATATCCGAAGGCAATAAAATTAATAACAATTTGCTATATGCTTTTTTATAAATCTAATTAGTTGGACCTAAAAGATAGGGTATCGTACAGCCGACCTAGACCGACTATAATTTTCTTACTTGTTTAGTTATGGTTTATAGGAAGCTGCACTACTAGACCGATATTTTTGACTTTCGCACTGCAACTAACTGTCTATATGGGCCGTACAATAGGTAGAAATCCTACAGCTCTTTATGAACACATAGGCAACTAACGTCAGAAGACTTGGCAAAATCGTCAGAATCGGACCAATGGGCTTGGCATCGCCCATACAAAATATTTATTTAATATCCTATATCTGGAGAACTATGATAGTTAGATCCTGGAAACTGTGTTTGTTAGCTCATTACTTTTTAATTGTATGTGTGCTACTAACGAACACTTTGTATAAAACATTTCTCCAGAAAATATTGCCAGTCATTGATGATGATGATTAAGATGATTTTTATATTCTCAATGAATTGGATATAAAAGAATACAAATATAAAATAATACCGGCGAGGAGCGATGTTGATATTAAATTATAAAACTATGAAAGACAAGAGAATGTTGGTAAAACTATAAATAAAAAATTGGCTGAAGTTTTTTGTACTCAGACCGACTAATTACAGAAGCTGGTAATAATTTTCAAGGAACAAGTCAACACATACTTACGTTCGTTACACTATGCGACACTATTTATTGGACGTCAGCTAGACCATATCACATGAAAGTAGAGATCATTTTCTGATCTTTTATCTTTTTAAAATTTATCTACATATTTTATGTCCATTTTATATCAAATGAATGAGTAAAATCTCTAGAAATGAAAAAATAATTTTTTTGTTTTATTTTTAGGGACGAAAAAATGTGAAATAATGTCCTTTCAAAATTTTATTTTTTAATGTCCTTAAGAATTTCCAATATATTTTTCTCAAAAAAATATATGCTGATACCTTATGTATACTTTACCACATATTTTAATTAAATTGATAAAATACTCCTTACTTAAAAATAAAATTCAAAAGGAAACCAATTTTTTATATTCAACAAAATTTTGTCTACTACCTTCAATATTACTATTAGGCTGAATAATTTAAAATATAACGAATACCGAATAGAGACCGAAGATTCGTGACATCTTAACTTATACGTGTATTTTCGAATAACATAGAAAACATTTGTAGATATGTGTACTTGTATCAACATCCATGAATTTTTAAAACAGGGATATCCTGTCTGGTCATTTATGTCAGCATTTGTAATGCAAGCACTTTTCATAGGGTGGTCATCCTTCTAACAGGTAACTATTACGGTATATAAAGATATTCATATGCTTTTCAAGAGACGCTATAATGTTGGCAATTAAAAGAATAATATCGCATATTAACATATGTCACCCTAATAACCGCATGTGTAGTTGGTCCTTATGAATATTGCAAACAAAAAGGAAATATTAAAAACACAGATGTCATGTGTATATCAAACATACATCTGTACGAGTATATGAAGTGCATACCGTACATTGGTTATTGTACGATTATGTCTGTATAAATATGTAAGTAAATTAGTCGTACCACTTTATAAAATTAAACTGATATTGATTTTCAGTTGGTGTAGAAAATATGTAGATATGTAAGCATTTTACCCTTTTTGTAAACTTTGTAGTTACTTAAATAGTTGCAACTGCATACACTGATAGAAAAACTTTTCTTAAATTCTAAAATTAGTTATTTTTGCTTTGTGAGCTTTAAGGTGATGTAAATAATTTTTTTAAATAAACGATATAAAGTTTTTAATGAAGAAGAGTATGGAGTTATAAACTTAAACTTAATGCAATTTAAACTCGTGTATTATAATGTAAAAAAAAATAAATACCGAATAGTAATAACAGAACATATACCGAATTTCTTGCATACAGAGAACGTATTCATTGGGGCTACCGAAATGTAAGGCCAACCGAATTACAATCAAGTTCAAAAACGAATTTGAAGCGGATTACGATTACAAGCTTTTTTGTGGTGATTTTATAAGGAAAATAAAGGTTAAAGAATAACCTTTAAATTCATGCAATAGGAAAAATATTTAAAAGCTTAAACTTCCGACTCTAAAAGCTTTTCTGCAAAAAGAGTTCTTTGAAGAGAAACTGCTTATATGTATATAAAGTGTTGCAAAAAAAATAATGAAATTCGTAAGCTGTAAACACATTCACTGCGAGTTGCGAGTAAAAATAAGCTTTTTGCATGCGAAAATTTTGCTATTGTGCTTTTAAAAAATCATCAAAATGCTTTTTACAAATTTTACAATTTTACAAATCTACAAGCAAAACAACTTATCATTTCGCAAGTCCCAATGCACAATACAATAAATACACACTGATTCTCCTATCATATGTTCATAAATACAGCTAATTCTCCTGTCATCTGATTTTTCTCGCACAGAAAATAGAATCAATTATTTTTCTCTTGCGAGTGTTTCTAGAACCTAAGTTGGCAACGCCACACAAAAAAGCTTTACTCTCGATCTCGCTTCCACATTAGAAAAAATCATACTGTTTCATTCCCGTTTTTTCTCGCACTCGCAAGTTGCAGTGAATGTATTTAGGGCTTTATTCGGTATAACGTTTAAAAAAAAGTGTGGCCATGCCAAAGCTAATATGACACGCACAGAGGTCCAAGTCGGTGACAAATATTTGTCGGCGAGTCTAAGCCGGCTGAAGCCGACGTTCTTTAGAAACAAGTCTTACTGTTATTTTTTCAAAATAATCTGTTTACTTTGCAAAACTACATGCAATTAGATGCTTAAACTTAGTCATTGAGAAACAAACCGTTCAATAATAAAAAAACTATACCCATGAGGTAAGTTACAGATGTTTTGCGCAAACTTAGGTAAAAAGTATTCTAGTTTGATTGCTAAGATACTTTAAACAATTATCGAAATCTTGCTAGAAATTTTCACAAAAACTTGGGGTCTTTTTCTAAAAAATCAAATATTGTCGTTTCTTTTCGTATACCACCTGCACCTGCCTCCAACGCTGGGTTATACGTGAACAACAAAAGAAATCGGCCTAACTCTACTACAATTAAAACAGATATTCGTCTTTAAAAATTTTAAGTTGGAAACTTAAACAACACAAAACAACAAAAAAAAATATTTTACTTTTGCACCTACCGACTATTTCACATGGCTTGGACCTCTGTACACGTGAAGTATAACTACACATGCACACCGTTGAAGCAAATGCTTCAAACACAAGTACCACACAACAACAGCAATTATAAGTAACATTCACAAAACACAAATTTTTAAATTACAACAATAACAAGAACAATGTAAAAGAATCAAATATCTTAAATAGTTATCTTACATTTTCATTGAAATCTGCGGCTATTGAACCACCTTTGATGATTTTAAATTGTATCCTACACAAGACCTCTGTTAATCATTTCCACTAAAAATTATCAACCTAAATGTTTTCATAACAGTAAGTACTTTATCGTAATATCAAATAGTGAGCTTATATCTAGAAAATTTTGTTGCTGATATAATATAAATATATATGTTAAATTTAAGAACAATTCGGTGTGGTCAATTCTTTATTTTAAATGTATATATATACATAAATTAGGGCGGGTCGATTTGTAGGGAGGCAAAAAAATCGCTCAAGTGACAATTAAAATCGTATTCTACGGATCAAAATAAGAAACTTTGCCGAAGGAACCATACCTCTACAACGAATTCTGATGTCCCGACTTTTGACCTGTCTATCTGTCTGCCATGGGACAACCCCATTCCCCTCATGCCATTGATCTGAAACTTGGCCCATAGTCTTGTTGTGACTACAGATTAGTTTTGGGTAGTCACGCATAGTCACGGAGTGATCTAAAAGTTATTTACCATCATCCGATCGATCTCTTTGAATAACATAACATAATCAAGACGTATGATTATTATTTATTAGCAGAGTAGAAGATACGTATACGTATGAGTATTAATTTTAATATTAAATCAAACATAGCCCAATTCTAAACAAAAAATGGTGATTTTTTAAATGATTGTATGGGGAACTCCCAGGGGGTTCCAGGGGGTGTGGCACTGGCATGGGTGGCTCGGCCCTCCAAAGTTAGTAGGGGTCGATCATACATTTAGACTCGATTGGGGCACTCTGAAAGGGAGACAGTGAGACAGATAAACAGGTCAAAAGTCGGGACATCAGAATTCGTTTTAGAGGTACGGTTCCTTGGTCAAAGTTTCTATTTTGCTCCCTAGAATACGATTTTCCTTGTCACTTGGGCGATTTTTAAATCGACCCGCCCTAATATATATACATATATATACAATTTTTATGTATCAAAAAAATTTTAAATATTAAAAGTCTAATAATGTTTAACCAAGTGTTTCTTTACTTATAACCTCCTTCATTTTACACAAATCCGCAGTAAATGCCCAACAAACCCAACATACCAAAACTTCGGAAGTTACTAAAGTTATAGGTCATCGAACGCAGTCGTAACGCCAGTATTATAAGACAAACCATAGATTTCAAACCAAATTTTTCAAAACTGTGTACACAATTCCATGATAAGTTGAATGACAGAAACTAGAAACAAATTAACGGCACAAGTTGTTGTTTTTTTTAATTGTAACAATCTCAACTAACAAAAAACCAAAAAAAAAAACAAGTAAGAAAATTATAGTCGGTCTAGACCGACTATACGATACCCTATACCATGCGTTTAGAGACCCTATCTCTTAGGCCCAACTAACTGGACATAGAAAATAAGCAAAAACCAAATTTGAGTGGGATTTTTATTAATTTTTTTGGCTGCAGATATGAAAAAGTTCATATCGGATGCTATATCTATATAGGGACTTGGTCCAAAAATGGGCCGATCCTGATCATGTTTGGTAAAGTCTCTTGTATTTTGCAAAAATATATACAAACAAAATTTGAGAAGAATCAGTGCAATATTTTTGTTTCTTAATAGATTTAAATGAAGATCGGGAAGCAGCTCTATGTGGGGCCAAAGGGATCATTTTTGGACTACTCATGGATGGATGTAATGAACGCATACAAACCCAATTTGAGTAAGATCTATATGACAATTTGGATCTTATGGCAATTTATGTCGATTTCATAGGGGTAATTTGTATGGGGGCTAGGTCTGAACATGGACCAATTCTCACCAATTTCAATAGCGTTCATCCCATGGCCGATAAAAGCTTATGTACCAAATTTCATCAAAATACATTCATATTTGCGACCTGCAGTTTGATTACAAGCTTTACATGGACACACAGACGGACGGACATTGTTAAATCAACTCAGAAAGTGATTCTGATTCGATCGCTATAATTAAATATGGGTCTAGGTCAAATATTTTTGGTTGTTACAAACAGCAGCACAAAGTCATTATACCCAAACCACATAGTGGTATAGGGTATAACAAGAAAGTAAATTATAGTCGGAATATGCGATACCCTATACCATGCGTTTGGAGAACCGTTTTCAGGTTCAACTAAGTGGGTATAGAAAATAAGCATAAACCAAATCTGAGTGGAATTTCTATTATTTTTTTGCATGCAAATCTGAAAAGTTCATATCGGATGCAATGTTCATATGGATGCTAGGTCAAAAAATGGACCGACACTGACCATGTTTGGTAATGTCACTTATTTTTTGCTAAAACATTTTCAAACCAAATTTGAGAAAAATCTGTGCAATATTTTTGTTTTTTGATAGATTTAAGTGAAGATCGGGAAGCAGCTTCATATGGGGGCTATGACTGAGAATTGTCCTATAGGGTTAATTTTTGGACTACTAATAGATGGATGTAATAAACGCACACAAACCCAATTCGACCGAGATCTATATGATAATTTGGATCTCATGGCCATTTAAGTCGATCTCATAGGGTCCATTTGTGTGAAGCCATTTTCACGGAGAGAAACTTATACACTAAATTCAATCGAAATATATTTATATTTGCGATCTGTAGTTTCATTACAAGGTTTACATGGACACACAGAAAGACGGACGGGCATCGATAAATAGACTCTGAAAGTGGTTCTGAGTCGATCAGCACAAACTCATTATACCCTGACCACATGTTCATGGGTTAATAATGGTAATAGAGAGAAACTGGTAAATGTTTCCAGCTAAAAAACATAAAACCATTATTGAAAGTGTATTTGCTCAATAACAAATGTACACATCAACACTAGATCAGAATGAAAAAACATTGTAAACGTTGTATAGTCTAGATAATTAATCAAGTTATTATTATTATTCATTTTCATTATTATAATTAATTTTTTTTTTATTAAATAAATCCCCTTTTTGTATGAAAAAAAAAATTTTAAATCAAAGTTGATATTGAAAATTTACAAATTTCTTCCAGTGTATTGTAAGTAAGAGTAGTTCCTGCATATGCATACATACCTATATATACACATAATAAAATAATCATCTATAAATTAAAATCTCTTCTATTGAAAGTTTTTTTTTATGCCATAAAATGTTGTAATTGATGTTAAAGCTACTTTGTTTGTGGGTTTTATGAAATAATTTTAGCAAAGCTATTAAAAATTTACAGCATTTGACATTAATCGATATAGTTTAAGAGGAAAGCAATTACATACACATCTGATTATTGCCATTTAAAGCTAATAAACATAAAAGTTATTTGAAATAAATTATTGTTGAAAGTATTCTTTTAGCGGTATTCAGTCGTTGCTAAGATCCCGACAAAAGCATTAGAATATGTCTAAATTGATATGAGTACGATTAATCCGATATTGTTTCTTATGTTAGATTAATCTTAATTAACATCAGACGATTAAATTCAATGCTACACGTATTAAGTATATTTATGCAAAGCTTTCTTGAGTATTGGTGCTGATAAAGGTCAAAACTCGTCCAAGATTGAATAATTTTATTGAAAATTTAAAGTCATGGAATATATCTTCAGAGATTGGAAACCGTCTCAAGCCAAAACGTATTTTCATCAACTTTAACTACATACATACATATATATTTCTATACCCTCCACACCTCAGTGGCAGAGGGTATTAATAGGTTTGTCATTCCGTTTGTAACGCATTGAAATACTAATTTCCGACCCCATAAAGTATATATATTCCTAATCCTTATTACAGCTCGAATCGATATAGCGATGTCCGTCTGTCCGTCTGTATGTTGAAATCACGCTCATTCACAAAAAAAAAACATCTAACTGGTTAAAGACACGATAATATCATTTGCATTATTCCCACGAGGTTGGTACTTAAAATGGGGTAAATCGGGCCTCATTGTACTTAGATAAGAGCAATCATATGTAGATACATCTAAAATACATAAAACCCAGTGTATTTGTTGTAATATTTTAGTGGTTGAACATAATAGTGTAACAACAACATTCATAGTTCAATAAAAGCCACAAAAAAAATGATGCAATCATCCAACAAACACAACTACCAAGAGCTATGTTAGTAGTATTGCCACATATTTTTATCGTTATCACGATATAATAAAAAAATTGCCAATATGAAAGAAAAAATATAATCTCAACTTAAAAAGGAAAAATTAAAAATGAAAAATGAAAATTGAAAAATGGAAAATGGAAAATGAAATATGAAAATTGAAAATTGAAAAATGGAAACCGAAAAACGAAAATTGAAAAATGAAAAATGTAAAAGGAAAATAGAAAATGAAAAATGAAAAATGAAAAATGAAAAATGAAAAATGAAAAATTAAAAATGAAAAATGAAAAATGAAAAATGAAAAATGAAAAATGAAAAATGAAAAATGAAAAATGAAAAATGAAAAATGAAAAATGAAAAATGAAAAATGAAAAATGAAAATGAAAAATAGAAAATGAAAATTGAAAAGAGAAATATAAAAAATGCAAAACGGAAAATGAAAAATGAAAATTGAAAAATTAAAAATTAAAAACCAAACAAAACAAATGAAATATTAGATATTAAAAATTAAAAACGAAAAATTAAAAATTAAAAATGAAAAACGAAAATGAAAAATGAAAAATGGAAATTGAAAATTGAAAAATGAAAAATGGAAAATAAATAATGAATAACAAAAAACAAAAATCGAAAAATTATATATTAATAATGGAAAATGGAAAATGAAAATTGAAAAATGAAAAACCAAAAATTAAAAATTAAAAACGAAACATCAAAAATTAAAAGTGAAAAATGAAGAATTTGATATTAAAAAAAATGAACAAAGAATGAAAATGAAAAATCAGAAATTAAAATTGAAAATGAAAAATGAAAAATGAATTATGAAAAATGGAAAATGAATAGTGAATAATGAAAAAAAAAAATTTAAAATGAATAATGGAAAATGAAAACTGAAAACTGAAATATGTAAAATGAAAAATGGAAAATGAGAAATGAAAAATGATTAATGAAAAATAAAAATTAAAAATTAAAAATTAAAAATTAAAAATTAAAAGTTAAAAATTAAAAATTAAAAATTAAAAATTAAAAATTAAGAATTAAAAATTAAAAATTAAAAATTAAAAATTAAAAATTAAAAATTAAAAACTAAAAATTAAAAATTAAAAATTAAAAATTAAAAATTAAAAATTAAAAATTAAAAATTAAAAATTAAGAATTAAAAATTAAAAATTAAAAATTAAACATTAAAAATTAAAAAATAAAAATTAAAAATTAAAAATTAAAAATTAAAAATTAAAAATTAGAAATTAAAAATTAAAAATTAAAAATTAAAAATTAAAAATTAAAAATTAAAAATTAAAAATTAAAAATTGAAAATTAAAAATTAAAAATTAAAAATTAAAAATTAAAAATTAAAAATTAAAAATTAAAAATTAAAAATTAAAAATTAAAAATTAAAAATTAAAAACTAAAAATTAAAAATTAAAAATTATAAATTAAAAATTAAAAATTAAAAATTAAAAATTAAAAATTAAAAATTAAAAATTAAAAATTAAAAATTAAAAATTAAAAATTAAAAATTAAAAATTAAAAATTAAAATTTAAAAATTAAAATTTAAAAATTAAAAATTAAAAATTAAAAATTAAAAACTAAAAATTAAAAATTAAAAATTAAAAATTAAAAATTAAAAATTAAAAATTAAAAATTAAAAATTAAAAATTAAAAATTAAAAATTAAAAATTAAAAATTAAAAATTAAAAATTAAAAATTAAAAATTAAAAATTAAAAATTAAAAATTAAAAATTAAAAATTAAAAATTAAAAATTAAAAATTAAAAATTAAAAATTAAAAATTAAAAATATAAAATAAAAATTAAAAATTAAAAATTAAAAATTAAAAATTAAAAATTAAAAATTAAAAATTAAAAATTAAAAATTAAAAATTAAAAATTAAAAATTAAAAATTAAAAATTAAAAATTAAAAATTAAAAATTAAAAATTAAAAATTAAAAATTAAAAATTAAAAATTAAAAATTAAAAATTAAAAATTAAAAATTAAAAATTAAAAATTAAAAATTACTATCTAATTCAGATAAAAAAAATATTTTGAAATTTGCATTTCTTTAATATTAATATCCGTAAATTTTTAGCCTAGAGTCAGTAAATTTTTTTTTTAATTATCATGAATTTCCTCAAAACTTTCTTATGGGGATCAAACTTTGGGTGCTATAACGCTGGCTACGTAAAAGAATGAATTTCATTAGGGGTTTTCTACTCTAGTAAAAGAAAAATAATGTAATTATCTTTCTACAGAAGACACGATCATTGTTTTTTATAACAAGAAATTATAGTAGAAACTGGCCAAAACGAAAACCAAGTAACTTTAAATTTAATTTGTATTATAAATTTAAATTTCAGTACCGACAACAGTTTTAAAGTGGTAGCTGTACCCAATATTGTTTGTAATATTGAGTTTAAGATGCAGGTGGAAGTTATCAAAGATTCAGCCCAGCCGAATTTAACACTCTAACTTTTTTTAATTAAATTAAATTTGTTCATTACTGACCCATCAGTTGATAAGATTTCATATTGAAGTAGTTACCATTCCATATTCATATTTTTCTATGTTTACGGAAAGTTTAAATTTATTTTTAGGGGAGTGAAACGTTTATAAATGTTTATTTTCATATGTATATATGTAAATAAACTGCTTATTTAGTTTAAAAAAGAACACAAATAAGTGAACAAAGACACGAATAAAAGTAATTTTCAAAATTTGTTTGAGTAGTATTGACATAAAAATTTTGTTTTTATAATTAAATGTTGATGTTACGAGTTTTAATAATACTAAAATAGTGTTCATTCATTATATCCCCGTATATTGGCGATGCCTTTGAAGATGTTTTTAAAGCTGGAGCTGCTTGTCATCATGACCTTAAACTTGTACAGACATGCATACATACATGCATAAATGATGATTTTGTATTGTTTTTAGTGTCGCCATAAACGCGAATGCTGTGGTTATCTTAACGGACCAGAGGATAAATGCCTGCAAAAACCAGTGCAATAGTGTTTCAAGGTTCAAATTTTGATATGATATGCTGGTACGCTGTAAATAAGTAACCCAGCAAATATTTTGAACAACCTTCACTACTTTGTGGTCAGGGTATAATGATTTAATATTGATGTTTTGTAACTTCCAAAATTATCTGACCTATTATTATACCGATTGGCTCAATTTGGCGAAGGTTTAGTGATGTTCGTCCATCCGTCTGCCTGTTTATCTATCTGATATTGCCCTAAGCTCCAGCCTATCATATAGATCTGGGTCAACTTTGAACTATATGTGTTAAACACCCATTAATTAATATTCCAAAAGTGGGCTCTAAATGATTTTTCATAGTCGCCATATGAAGTTGCTTCGCGATCTGAAATAAAATCTATATCAAAAACAAAAGTACCACATGGATTTAACTAAATATGGTCATAATCGGTCCATTTATGTTTATATATGCCATTCCAATTTGGTTTTTGCTTATTTTTTAGCTACAATAAATTGGACCTGAGACCAGGGTTCAAATAAAACTGTTAATTTAAAATTTTTGAACAAAAAAGTATCAGATCAGGCCATGGAACCAAAACTCTGCAGTTGATATGAAAAACGAAATTATATTAATCCTTATAAGCGCAAACTTGATTTTTCATAGAATATTTATAACAAAATATAAAAATTACAAGTTTGATAGGCGAGATATGGCAACAGCAACCAAATGTTGCTGACATATACACCTTAAAAACAATGAGCAAAAAGAACTTGCAGAAAAATTTAACAATAACGAGAAACTTCTTGATAAAGCAGCAACAGCAGCGACATGAACAATTAAAATTTTATTAAATTAAATTTAGCATTTTGCTTTTGTTCGAAATTTTTTCTACTTTGAGACCAGCAAATTTTAAATGAACAGCAGTCACTTAACCATTCAAAATAGTCTGAATGCTGTTAGGCATCAACTCGTTTTTTTTCAGTTAAAACACCTCTTGTTCTCAAGTATTTGTGTCAGTTTTAAAATGTATATACACTAAGAGATGCCCGCACTTTAAGTTGTGCAATCAAGTGAAATTAAATTTAACCCTACACGTATGTTTCGATAAGCGATCTTTACCGGAAATGTTATAAATAAATATTCCAGAAATATTTTGTATTTATCAAAAAAGGTAAAAGCAAGCTGAGCTCAAATAATCTTTGTTAATTAAAGCAAATCCTCGACCAATGTAACAATATTCAGGAATCTAAGTAAACCAATGTTTTTGTATGTGGTCATAGATTTGAGAAATTTATTTTTATGAAAAATATTCCAAAATTATTATTCTATAAATAAAAAAAAAGCATTGTTAGTTTTATTTATTTATTTATTCATTAATTTTTTTTTTTTTTTTTGAGAAAAATCTATGCATATTTTTATTTTTTGATAAATCTGTCGAAGGAGATCGGGAAGCAGCTTTGTTTTTGAACTACTGATTAATGGATGTAAAAAACATACACAAACCCAATTTGAACGAGATCTATATGATAATTTGGATATTATGGCAATTAAAGTCGATCGCATAGGGGTCATTTGTATGGGGACTAGATCCAAAAAAAATGTATATACCAGATTTCAATAAAATATATCATTTTATCCGACCTGCACTTTGACTACATGATTTACATGGAAACACAGACGGACAGACAGATGGATGGACGGATATCCCTAAAGCGACTCATAACGTGATTACCATAATCAAATATTTAATGGAGTAAAAACTCATTATAGCCTGACCACTTACTGGTTGAGAGTATAGAAAGTGATTCTAAGTCAATCAAAAAAATAAAGAGTAGTATCGTTACGAACATCCATACAAACTCATTACAACCAGCCTACAAAGTGGAGTAGGGTAGAATAAATTAATAGATTAATTGCGTAAGTAAGGAGCTCGACCAAATTATCTTTTCTGACTAAATAACTTGTTTTTAGCTCCAAATACAGTATACATTTCCATAAAATACACCATACTGAATGGTACAAAATCCATTATACAAATGTCTGTTACTGAATGAGTGCACAAATCCGTTTGTTAGGGCAAATTAGTAATTCTAATTTACTTATTAAAATTCTTAAACACCAATGATAATATAGAGGTTAAAATATGTACAGTCAGAGCTCTAGCACATTACCATCTGAAAACGATAATAACACATCAGCAGTGTCCATTTGCCGGTGGTCTTACTATTTCACAATATGTCCCTGTTTGATAGTGGGCTTCCTTTTGGTACCTTTGGACACTTTATGAATTTTAATTAAATTTTGGAATCAAAAGCTGCGGGTTCATTGGTTGTTTAAGTATATTCTCAACGAGCAGTTAGAAGTAAGTGTTGACTTAAAGGGTCATAGAGAATTTTATGAGTGTTGTTATAATTATTGTAATTGTTTAAAACATTTATTTCCAAGAGTCTAAATGCGAACATTGACACTTTTTTTTGTTCTTGTTCCATATAATTTGAATGTGTTTGTTATTTGAAAAAAAAATTTTGTTTTTGTTGAAGTTAAAACGCTTAAGCGATTTCATGTTTAAACATTAAATTTTAACTAGGATTGAAAATAATAACAATAACAAAAAACAACAACTTTAACTCAACAAGTATTTTATATTTATGTGCATAAATTAATGATACGAGTACATGCACAAACGACTACGTCCATTAGGGTGAAACTAATTTTCAAAAGCAAATGAGGAAGATATGCGATACATAATGTAAACTTTTTCTTAAAAACGTCAAATTAACAAAAATTTTTTTCTTATGAACTAAAAACTTAATCAACTTTTAGAACTTAAACTAAATATCCAAATACAGACTGTTACAACACACACAGTTTAAAATTGTTTCAAATTCATCCAAACTTAAAAATTCAAACAGTTTTTAATAAATAATAGTAGGAGTATTATGGAAGGAGTTATCATCGGAAATTGAAATTTGGTACTCTATTATATCTACATATATGCTCATAGTTAGCTCATATTCATATATTTTAAAAATCGATGGAACAAAATTAAAAGCGATTTAAAAGTAAAAATTACTAGAAAAATTATTAGAAATTCACGAAAATGCTACCTATTTAATATAATCACCTATAAGTACGGTAAAGAGCACTCCCATATGCTCTTTAAATTCAAAGCACGTTTTATGTTACAAAAATTTTTAATACAAATACGTATGCCCAATTTAAAATTCTGTCATATATCCTGAAACAAAAAAAAATTATTTAAATCAACAATATATAAAAAAGAAAAATTTTAAATTTTAAAATGTTCAAATGATACCTTTTGAAAAAAGCTCAAATTTTATGTTAAGCCACCATCCATCTTTTCAAAATTGTCATTTGGTCTGCTATACTGATTCCAAAGATATATAAATTTAATTACTAACAAATGTATATCTAACAAGTTTTATTCTAGAATTATTTCTTGTGCATATTCGATTTTAAATTTACATATTTATGACAATATATTGTAAAAAAATAGACTTTTATTAGGAATAGACAAACTTAAAAACCAAAAAGTACAAAAAAATAGTTAACTGAGGTATTCAATTATATCGCGCTTTACTTTCAATACATTACAATTAAAATCAACGAAATTGTTTAGCACATTATAATCATGACAAATTCTGCATAAAATAGTCCATATGAAGCGGATTAAAATATCTTGTGGATCTACAAGGATTGTGAAAATTTAAATTTGATAAAAGAAATTCCGAGTCAATGTCACCATTCGCAAGGTTGAAAACAAAGGTAACACCCAACTTCTCCTACTCTCAAGAGTTGGAAGTCTGATAAGCTTTAGTCTATTAGTATATGATGGTAAGTCATCATAATTCCAACCTAAACCACGTAGACAGGATAGCAAAATCTTATTCTGCACAGATTTAATTGCATCGGCGTGAACATGATAATATGAATTCCATATTATTGACGCATATTCCAAAATTGGTTTTACAAGTGCTGTATGAAGCTGTTAGTAACATATGGATCTCCAAAGCCTATCTTTTAACTCCTTAGGCCATCTTTTAACAAAACCAAGAGTAGATCTAGCCTTATTAAAAATCATACTAATACGACCAATGAAGTCAAGTTTCCTATCCATAATTACACCAAGATCCAGAAATGTTTGAACGGTATCCAATAATAATCCATTAATGCAATAATCGTTAAAAATTATCCCCTTTCTGTGAAATGCCATATGTTTAAATTTCTTAAGATTTAGTTCCATCAAGTTCACAATACACCATTAAACTAATAAATCAAGCTCACGCTGAAGAGTAATATGACCATTTATGTCATTGAAACTGTGAAATAACTTAACATCATCTGCATACATAAGGACGTTGAAATTCAAAATTTCAGTCGCAAGATCATCTACGACATGCTATTTATCCACAGGACGAAAATATCATCTAGATGATCAGAAACCGGCAAAATAAGCCTGTAAAATATAAAACCACCACAAAAAAACTGTCTACCTTAGAATCTGCGGAGTAAAATCAAATTAAAGTATGATGATTTCTAACATCAGAGGGCTGCAGAAAATTAGAAAATTATTAGAAAAATAAATCATCGTAACGACAAATAGGGAGTTATAAGGAGAACAGTAAAAAAAAATAATATGTCGTTAGGAGGTTTCAGAAAACTGGACAAAGAATAATGTTAATAACAAAAAACAGGAACTTTTAATTTCTTGAGTGAAAGATAAGTATTTTGTCATGTATTGTTAACACCTAAATGGGGTGGACGGTACATAATAATTAAAAAAAAAATAACGTATTTTATCGAATTGGAAAATTTTCAAAAAAACAAAATTTGAAATTGTACATATTGTTCGATTGGCGGCGTACCGTGGAGAAAATTCTTAAGGAGGGAAAAATGTTACGAACTATAAATAAAAACTTTTATAGTTGGCTTAGAAATAAATTTTATAAATTATTTTTTAGGTGTCAAAAAAAAAACTACCGCTTGCTTTGAATTTCTAGAAAGAACAACGTTTTTTTATGTGACATCTGAAAAATAACTTATAACATTTATTTCTAAGCTAAATATAAAAGTTTCTATTTATAGTTCTTAACAATATTATCAATTTTTTTCTAAATTTGTGAACACTGAATAAGTCTCAAGCACTTTGTGATTTAGTCTTCAGTCTTTTACAGTCTTAACAAAAAATCTAAATCCGTGTAGGAGTTATATGAAAAGCAAATTCTTTCAAAGTCGAGGTTAAAAGTTCAGTCTTGTAGAAAGAAACACAAAATGGTTCAAATACTATTGAATCATAAAGATTTCTGGCACTCACTGGAGGCTACTGAGGAATATAAAAGTTTAAGCTATATTTTCATATCAAGCTTTGGCCACATAAACGACAAACAGAAAATTTTTGCCCTTCTCAAAATTAAAAAACAATCTCCATATAAATAAAAACAATACTACTGTGTACATGTACACTAAATACAATATGTGTGTATGTATGTATTTATGTATAAAGAACTTTAATGATTTGGGAAACAGTACATAAGTTTGAAAGAAAAAAGTCTTACCCTCAAAGCGTTTTGTAATTAAAAACGACATACAGAAACAGCAACTTACAGCGACATTAACAACAAAAATGCAACAGCTAAATGTTGCATGTTATGCATTAAGTTTGCATGTTTTTTGTCCTCTCACTCATACACAAAAGTAGAAAGGAACCAAAGGAGTTCTTGGTATGTAAAAAGTGTAAGTAGGAAAAGGCGTCTTTGTGGCCAGTCATATATGTAAAAAAACAACCAACCTATCGAGGCATTTGATTATGTCTACATCATGCATATGTATATGATCAGGGCTTTAATGAATCAATTCATTTTGAGAAGAATGAAATCAATATAAAAAAACAAGAAATCATCTGCCTTGAGCAGCAATTTGTATTTTGTTAGAAAATTTAAATTTAAATGTATTTTTAAAGGAAAGAATCATAAAACAAGAGTTGGTTTTATCCCATTGGTATTATAGTATGGGAGGGTTTATGTCAATTAGAATGCGTATTTCAGTTGACAATTCAAAACCTTTTGTTTCACATTTGATATTACGCTGGTCCAAATATGCAATTTCTAACATTCTGTGGAAGTCTGATCAATTTTAACGTACTCCATTTAAACATAAACACAAAATATACGTTTCGAAATCAGACTAGTTTTTTACAAAACGTATGGATATAAAGTCACTTGCTTTACCAGAACATTTTTTACGATTCGGCTATTTTCTTATTTACTGTTTTTTTTATATAGTATATAAAAACAGTAATAGTTTTATAATGGAACTAGCTGTTTTTACCCGGTCTTGCCCATGCTTACCATTATGCATGGATTATTTTGAGTGTATGATGTTTAGAAGTTACGAATTTTAGTTATTCTAGAGCCTTGGGATATACACCATTTCTTGTTTTCCTTCTGGTGCACATACGAAAAGATTGTGCTAGCTCCCAACTCTGGAGCAGGTGAAATATAATTGTCCAAAAGAAAAACAGGGCGACTCGAAGTTGATTCCCAATACCTTAAGAGATTGTTGTAATCTTTTAAAATCAAAAGGCATATCACTCGATTTTAGGGGTATTCTCGATATAAAAACATTTTCAGCAGCTCAGATTTTGTAAGTATTGTTGCTTCTAAAACTAAAATAAACTAAAATAGTCTTTTACTATTGAAAAGGTTTGGTGGGATCAATATTTCTAGAAGCATAATTGGCATTCATGAGGAAGCATTCAGGCAAGAACTTATATGTCTTTGAGGTCCCTGGAAGGTCGTCTTGAATTTGGAGATTTATGATGTAACGCTTTCGTTCTTTGGTACCAAAATTGCCCATTCATAAAGCCACTGCAGGTTTTTAAGATTGGACGTTATGTTAGGAAAAACTTTTTGTACCATTCCTTGCAATGAAGGCTTATTCTTAAAAATTACTTATTCCGTAAAGTACCTTTTCTTAAAAAAATTATTTTAAACGATACATTTTTTGAACAAGTAGTTTTTATGAAAAAAATTTTAATTTTTTATTAAAACTACTATTTACAAAAAAAAACTAATCTTTTTTCACAAATTACACTTTTTTAAAAAAGTACCTTTCGTTAAAAAAGCACCTTTCTGAAAAAAATATATTTTTTTAAAATGGTATCTCTTCTTAAAGAAGTTCCATTCCTTAAAAAGTACCATTAAATAAAAAAAGTACTTTTTCTTAATATACACATTTTTTAAAATATTACATTTCTTGAAAAAAAAACACCTTTTCTTAGAAGTTACCGCTTCTGAGAAAAATATATTTTCTTTTGTATTCTGAAAATAATTAACAAATTTTCCAAAAACCCCCATTTTTTCGTAAAAACAGAGTTTGGAGACAAATTCCTGAAAAACATGAGCCGAGATCTAAAAGCTCAAGAGAGGGACGATGAGCAAATAGTTGAACTATGTGGGGTGTAGAGTAATTTGAGTAGAAAAGTGGCGATTCGCTACAATAAATATACAAATTGCATAGTTTAGAATAACAACAATAACAAAAACAACACAGAAAACTTATATTTTTTTTAGTTTTTTTTACATTTTCATTGAAGTCTAAACCGATTTTGTTTCAGATTATATTTTTGAAATATTAAAGCTATTACTAAGTATATGTACATATGACTATGGAGCCTGAACTGAATAAAAATTAATAACACATTTGCGAAAATGCCACTGTTTTTTCACTTTCGATTCGGGAATATTTGGCCGGGTACACGGAAATAAAATAATACTAAATTTATTTTTAACAAAAAACTTAAGAGAAAAAAATTATATGAAAAAGGGAAAACTAATAAAACTTTTAACATTTCATTCAAAAGGTGCAAGATAACTTACTCTGAATAATTTTTTGAATAAGAGCACCCAAACTACTTTTTTTACGTTACTCCGTTCCAGTAGTAAAGGTCATCGAACCCAGCCATAACACGAATATTGAAAAACTAGAACTAGCTTTTAAATGTTTAAACATGTTTTTCATAAAAAAATTTTTTTTCGCATTGCAAAATTGAGTTTCTGATTCCATCCGTAATGCTGATTTCTATTTTTTTTTTAATCGGTTAATCTAAATTAAAATACCTATTGCGAGCATTGAATTGGAGAAAATTATAAAAGGTTATGGCTAATTAATTAATATTCATGAAAAAGCAAAGTTAATATTTATAAAAAAAAACCTCATTCACGAGTTTACGAATAGATCTAGGTAAAGTTTGAGACACGTGTATTTGATTACTTATTGAATATTTTCTTGCAAAATTTACCGCTTTTTACTGTATGTTCAATACAAAAACCATAAATTCATTGTGTGGACTAAAGTAATTTTTTCGAAATATTAATTTACATTTTTCGAAGGAATACGAATTGATCCATAAAAACTTTTTGGCAGTGTTTCATAATAAATGGGATTTGTTAATATGTTTTGAGTTTCTGCAAGAAATAACAAAACGCATAAACAAGCATACAAACTTAAGGTAATCAAATTGTATAAGATGCACGGCAAGTATGTAGGTTTATTTTTAACATTATCTTTTGTTGATATTCTAAAAATTAAGCTGATCTAAAATTTTCAGCAATTTCGAAATGAAAGTATCAATTCTGGCATGAAACACAGTACAACAGTGGGGAGGGGTGAGACATACCAAGTCATGGTGAAAGTTCTAGGCCAGTATAGTAAAACCTCCAAAGGGTTTGTAGGCCAAACCTTTTTTATATCTTTTATATTTTTATACAACTTAAGAACCATTAATGGTTTCTCATTCTATTTATCAGCAAATCAAGTTGGACTAATTTTATCGAATGACATTTTCAAAAAATTATCACGTTTTCCCAATTTTTAAATTAATTTTTTGAATAACATAATACATATATGATTATTATGATTGAACTATGAGTGATATATTTAATATAAAATCAACATAAACAGTATATCTTATTCCTTTTTTTACATTGATATATTAATAAAAATTGTTTATTTAAGCTTTATCTACAATATTCCTGAAGAATGAAATGAGAAATCATCAATTGTTCTTGTTGTTTAAAAAATTTCAAAAAATCGCTTTCGTTGAATAAAACAAAAATGTAGAATCGGATTTACAAACAAAAAACTCTTTCGTTACTCTGTACTAAATTATACAAGGAATACATTCATACTACTATCATTTAAAGTGTATGTTTAAGTAAGCATGTGTGTTTTTTTTTCTGTCTGTCCACTTGCACAGTCGTCTTTTACTCTTTTCCTTCCACTTGTTTTTTTTTCTTATTTCTTTACTCGTTTGAAAGCTCATATTTATTTACTATTTTTTTTTTGTCTGTTGTTCGTGTAATATGTACTCTTACGTGAATTTTATTTTTATCTTTTGTAAAATGTGTGGAAATTCTATTTTTAGTTTTGAAAAATTAAAAGAGAATATGCATCTAAATATCTGTTTTTTTTTTAACCGAAGCAATAACCTTGCAGTATTTTTTTCCTTTTGTTTACCAACTGTATGCCCTGCATAGTTTACTATGTTATACATATGTGTATGTATTTATGTGTATAAATATGTAGAAGAGTTATAATAGTATTAATATTTTATTAATAGTTTTTTTATTTTTCTATTTTCTAAAGAAATTGTTTGTTAAATAAAAAATAAAGCAAAACTTTACGAACCCTTTGAAGGGATTTACATTTTAATACATACAAATTTATGATAATAGTTTGCAATATTTTAAAAAGGTTTTAGAATAAAACGCGCATACTTTATAAAAAATAAAAATGAAATTTTGGCACACTAACTCATATAGTTCAGGCGAAGTCAATGGTAATACAATATGTGCATTTTTCGGTCTAAATATATTTTGTAACTCATCTTGGAAACATAGATCTCATACAAATGTGCCTAATTTCTTAATTTGTGTATAATGTTTATACTTTTACAAAGGGACCAAAATCTATGGATGAAGACGAATGTTAAAATATACATGATGCTGCCGCTCTTACCATTCGGGCGCGAAGATAAACGTCGGGTAACAACTATAAAGATAATTTTCTCAAGAATTCATAGCACAGAAATAGAAGATGGAAAAGTTGACAATGTTTCCACTGCTGAAAATAAAATAAGAACAAGTAAGAAAAAAATTATAGTCGGGTAGCAGCTTTATATGGGACTATGACAAAGAATTGCCAATTGGGGTTTATTTTTGGGGATAACTGATAAATGGATGTAATAAACACACACTAACCCAATTTGACCGAGATCTATATGATAATTTGGATAATAGGCTAGGCGATTTCTTGTGACCAATGTTTTGTTCTACCGTTTTATCCCGATTTTGACCAGGCCTATATTATTTGAAAGGTATTTCTTTTTCGCAGTTTTGTAGATTTACAGATTTTTAAATTTTGTCCTTTATTTTGAGTTAATTGCATTTAAAGTTACTACTAACACATACATAAAATTATACATATGCTATGTGTGTTTTATTAAATTTGTTAATGAGTTTGTTATTTTCATTCACAATTATAATAAACCATAAAAGTGTTTGTTTGTGAATTGGCTAAGTTGAAAAATAAAGCTGCCTAGAAATTGCACTCGAATTTTCGAGCGCTGGAATCTGCTAGTATTTATAAAACCATAAAAAAAATTATCTGCGACTCGAACCAAAGACACAAAAACTTAATATATGTTGTAGAATGATAGGCATTTCAAAATTGTATATACAGGGTAGAACACAACATAAAATATTAGAATTTTAGATAGAAAATAACTGAAATACATAAAAGATAATAAGAGAGAATAAAGAAAATAAATAATATTCTAATTGTTTTTTTTTCGGCTTGTAAATTAATTTTTTAGCTTTAATGTCAGAACAATTTCAGAATATGACTGAAAAAGTTTTTGTTCAATAGGTCGTATTCATTTTTATGATATTTACACGAAGACAAAAAATTTTGCTGGAAACAGTTTATTAAGCTGATAAAAACTTTTATTGTTATTCTGTTATGTTTCAAAATAAAATAGACTCCCTTCATTTACTACTATTTAAACGTAATTCTTATAAACTGACGGTATAATAAACAGTAAAATTAGACGCGTTTACCAATAAAAGTCTATATAAAAGTCTATATGTATAATATGCAATATTACGAACAACATACTTTAAACTTTTATGTATTTACAGAATTGGTTAAAATACTATAAAAAAAATTGATTAAGAAATATTTTTCGGTTACAACAAAAGAAATTAGAACTTTTACCCCGTTTTGGTATATCTAAACAAAATTCATAAAATTGTTCCAATACCAAAAGGAGTCGGCTCAACATATTTTAATATTTTTGGCCAAGGTCTCTGTTTTATCCATACTTACGAAAATTATTTTTAATCAGTTAGCTGAATATTTGGATAGAAACGACATCATATTTTTGTTATAATTTGTAATGAGTCCTTCAACCAAAGGTCCTACCTTTTTGGGAACCATGCTACCGTTTACCAACCGTGCTCAGGGAAAATGGGGTGGTGTTCTTGTCCCCTTCGAAGTAGATTGAAAGTCGAAAACAATAAAAAAAAGGTGGCTAAATACACAAGAAAACTCGAAAACTGACCAAGAGAAAAGAGCAAGTATAAAAACAAAAATATTGGTAAGGAAATGAAATATTGAATTTAATGTGAAGCTAGACAAGAAGTTAGGGTGAAAGTAAACCCCCTTTATTCTTTACCCTCTCATGACCCATGCTCTCCGTTAAATTTTCTGTTTACCGAACAGCCCATTTATAACCCTAACCGCATGCATCTATATACAATCAAAGGACAAAACTTGTAAGTATCTAGATGTCACCTTGAATTTGCTTGCAGGTCAAACTAAATGCAACAAGTTACTGATTAATTTAAAATTCAGCGTACCTGTATTAATTTAAAAAAAAGAACTTAAACACATGAAAGCACTTCTGGAGTAATTTTTAATACAAATTTCATGTAAAAATTTACACTTGTATATAAATCACTAATATTTAAAATCAAATAAGGAATATTTTTTGTAAATAACGCAAGGGAATAAAATTGAACTTCTTTGGTGTTGACTGGAACTTTCAAATCGAATCTCCATATTATTCCACCAGCTCGCATTTTTAAGTTTTTGATTTTTGAAAACATCAATTAAATTTCAGAAAGTATCAATCGTATTTCAGAAAAGATCAATTGATTTTCAGAAAGAATTAGAAGAATGTATTTCAGAAAGTATTAATTTATTTCAGAAAACATAAATTGAATTTCAGAAATTATCAATTGTATTTCAGAAAACATAATTGATTTTCAGAAAAAATTAATTGTATTTCAGTTAACAATAATTGAGTTACAGAAAGTATCAATTGTATTTCAGAAAGTATTAAATGTATTTCAGAAAACTTCAAATGTACTTCAGAAAGTATCAAATGTATTTCAGAAAACTTCAAATGTATTTCAGAAAACATATAATGTATGAGTAGTTCAGAAAATATCAAATGAATTTCAGAAATCATCAAATGTATTTCCGAAACTATCAATTGTATTTCAAAAAACATCAAACATATTTCAGAAATTAACAAATGTATTACTGAAAGTATCAAATGTACTTCAGAAAGTATCAAATGTATTTCAGAAAACATCAAATGTATATCAGAAACTATCAATGGAATTTCAGACAAATATTTAAACATATTTTTTAAGTATTACACTGTATTTGAAATATATCTTCTAAACTATAAACGTGTTTTTTCAAAATAGTGACTTCAAAATTGAGCGCCACGATGCAGCCAAAACTTTATTCTAGTTTCCTGTCCTCGCTTTTAATTGTAACTGATTTAAAATATTAAGTCCTCTTCTTCTTACTACTAAGAGTCCGCCCTTGATAGTTTGTTTTCCAGTGTATAAAAAAATAAGTCCAAATATTGGCAAACATTTCTGTGACTGCAAGTCACTAATGGAAACGTTAATATCTTTCCGGTATTGAAGGGTAAACTACTTTTTGGTTCTGAAATTCAGTTGGTATTTTCTGAAATTCGATTAAACTTTTCTAAAATACAATTGATTATCATTTAAAATCAATTGAATTGATTGAATTTCTGAAATGCAATTGAAACTTTCTGAAAAAACAATGATCTATAGAAACAATAAATTACTATCTGAAAAATTTCATTATTTTTCTCTTACCAATGTAGAAAAACTATAAGTTCCCTAAGTTTTTTATAGAATACCAATGAAATTCATTATTTAACGCAGCCGGCATTAAAATATCCAAGGTATGATACTTTTAAGAATGTTTTGAGACCTTAGAAATCATACAATAATTAAAAAAAGTTTCAAATTAAAAAGGGCACTTTTTTAAAAATGGCTATTTTTTTAAAGGGTACTTTAAAAAAATTTGCTGTTTTAATAAAAGGATACTTTTCAAAAAACTGTAATTTAAAAAAAGAGTACTTTATTTAAAAAGTATAGTATAAAAAAAGTTAGCTTTTCTAAAAATGGAGTACTTATTTGAAAATTGGTACTTTTTAAGAATTTAATTTTTTACAAAATAGGCAATATTTTAAAAAAGGTAATAGTTATTATTTTTTAAAATAAGGATACTTTTTAAAAAAAAATTTCTTATGGAGAAAAGGCTCTTTTTAAGGGGGAGGACTTTAAAAAAATGTGGCTTGGTAAGGTTTACATTTTTTTTTTTCATATAACCGATTTTCTTTTTATATCACGATAACGTTAAAAAATATATGTCAATACTTACTTAAGCTAATGTGACACATGCGGTATGATCATACATATACCCATGAAGCAAATACAACAACTACAATAAAAAACAACAAACATAATGAACATTTTTATTTTTTTAAAGAGTTTTTTCACATTTTTATTTGTACCTAGCAACCCTGTGGGTCGATTTTGATGATTTGTAGTTGCAACTTCTTTTGAATGTTAATAAACGATTTTGTCCAAAACCATGTGTCTAGTTTAGTTATTGTGGGGCTATCCTTGATATTCACAGACAGATAGACAGACGGACACACGGTCATCGCTAAATCAACTTCCCTTGTTAGAAGTATCCAGAAAATATCTGTGGTTTTCTAGAACAACCTCATAATGTTCAGGAGAGCCAAAAAACGTTATATTGTAATTATGGGCTCGATATAAAGTTTTTAGGACTTTTTATTTAACAGTCCTGTAGATATTTAATAGTCCTGTAGATACTTTATAAAAAATTTTGAGTCAAAAATCTTAAGAGGAATAGATCCTAGAGAAGGACGAAAAAACAATATGTAAATTACACTTAAAGTGTGTGCAGATAAAACATCTTGGCAAATGTCGTTTTCTTTGAAAAAGAAAACTACCAGTGCAACTACACATTTAAACATAAGTTGTTGTTGATTTTTTTTTTTTCGTCAACAGAAAGTTAACGGGACTTAGGGTGAGAATACAACAACGTATCAAGAATGATAGTGACAACAAATAACAGAAATAAACACAACAGTTTTTATAAGTGGTTATAAACTGAAAAATAATACAAAATTATTTTGAATTTTTTTTTTCATTAATAACAACGTATGTCGCTATGTGTCGTTTTCTGAGAAAATAATTTGTCAGCGATCAAACGTAGGTTGACATAGGTCATTAGTGCTGCAAATTAATTTAATAAACATTTAAGTTACGTCGTTATTTAAAGAAAAAACTCAGAAATGGTCAATATTTTTTTTAAAAAATTTAACACATGTAAAGAGCGTTAAAAATTATTATATTTGGCATCGTTAACTCAAAACTGACAAAAATGGACATACGCGGTTATTGCAGAAAACCACAGATATATGGTTTTGGGGTCTCCGGAACTAATTTCGATGCTTTACAAACGGAATACCACACCTCTGCTCAGCGATATGGAGGGCATAAAAAATAAACTGTCTAAATCACTTTCTTGAAAAAATCTCTGCATAAGATTAAAAAATATCAATTGATATTTCGAAAACTTGAAACAAAATTAAGAAAAATAATTGAATATATAGAAAGGGCAACATGGTTGAAATTAACATATTTTTCGAGAACTCAAGTGTCATTGGTTTTTAAAACGGTGCAATAATTGCTTCACTCTTTCTTACTTCACTTTCTTTGAAGCAGGAGCTTCATAGTATATTTTGGAGCTTTAATGGTCCTTTATAAAAGTTGGGTATCCAATTATATCGTATTCTTTAAGCATCTTCTGAAATACTGTCATTCATTCCAAGTACCTTAGTTTCAGTTCGTACTACTTCCCGCACAACGCATTACAGAAAAAATTCATTTATGCCGTATGTGGAATAAATTACCCACACAAATCTTTTCTGACACTGACATTAATTCAAGTCAAATGTACTCAAACACCACTCCATCTTCATATAATATTTTCTTTCTAAGATCAACAAAATGCACTGCATTTCTAGGTTGCTTCTCCTGAGTGTTGGGTTATATTAAAAAAAAAAAAAACAAAAGTGAAAAATATAATTTAAATATACCGAGTAATTAGTCATGCAGATCTGACTGCTTAAATTTTAGTCATGTGCTTAATTTTGAAATTTTCATTTGATGCTCATAACGTTATAGAATAGGCTTTTAGAAATAATCGGTTTAAATAGTCACGTATGAGTCAACATAAAATCAAAGAGTGAATAACACCAGTAGTATTTCAAATTAATTGTCATTTGTCTGGATTTATACAATACGGAATTGAATAAATACACAAAAGATCAAATTATATTGATTGTTTTTCTTTACACACATAATAGTTTTTTTACAATTTTTTTTTTATTATTACAAAATCGTAAAAAAATAAATACATTAAAAAATAAACTTTCAATTTAATTTCATGTTCATAGCCTGTCTAAGGTTTTCTTTAAAGATAATTAAAATTTTTGTGGTTAACGAAATATTGTTTATGATGCTAAATGGAAGCTGCACCCTAATCTCTTAATAATATTAAGTGGTTGTTAGTTCTTTTGTATAGTTTGTACTCGTATTTAACACATACAAACATTTCATAAATTTTGTTTTAAACAAAACGGAAGATTAAATTGAAAAATTAATATTTTTTTTTAGTTCAATTGTATTTAAAACATTTTGTAGCTTACCATCATTATAACCTTTAACCCAGCTTACGACAGAAGTGTTATTGTTTACAATTTTTGGAAAAAAAAAACAAATATCAAAAATATTTTCAAAACAAAAACTGAAAACAAAAAAAAAAAAATTGAGGATTGCAACATTTATTTCGAGTATCACTTGAAGTCAAATTTGTTGCCTTAAGTTTTTCAACCAAAAGGCAGTTACTATTTATAAAAAAAAAATAATCATTGTTGGTATTTAATTTTTCTTTATTCACAGTTTATTGGTTATAGTTTTTTGTTTCTTCGTTTTTATATGATAGTTTTTGTTTTTGTTTTTATTTTACCTTTAAGAAAACCTTCAAATGCCGTAGGTGATGTCAGTCCGTCATTTTTTTCGTTGTCTAAAAAATTGAAATCACAAAGCATCTTACGGGGAAATATGCCACACAACCGTTTTTAGATTTACACTACAGAGTCAAAGTAAATTTGAGTTTATCTTAAGCTTTAAGCGATGCCAACTTTTTCTAAATAAAAAGCATAAAACTGGACCACAAAACGCTAAAAGGCGCAAACCTAAAGTGAAAAGAAATGCTTTAACTTGCGTTGGATGGTATTGTTTAAGTGCCTTACAATAAAGTACGTATAAAATTTTTATTACAATTCTCTATTTTTAATAAAAACGCAACATATCGTAATTTTCAAGACCAAGTATTTTTTTTTTTTTTTTATAAAATTTTAATTTTTAAAACCTATACCACTATGTGGTCAGGGTGTACTGACTTTGTGCTGATGTTTGTAACTATCAAAAATCTCACCTTGACCCATTTTTTATTATACTAATCAACTCAGAATCACTTTCTGAGTTACTTTCTGAATCACTTTCTGAGTTGATTTAGCATTGTCCGTCCGTCCGTCCGTCCGTCTATGTGTCCATGTAAACCTTGTAATCAAACTACACGTCGCAAATATGAACACATTTTGACAAAAATTGGTATATAAGCTTCCATTGGCCATAGCATGAATGCTGTTGAAATTGACGAAAATCGGTTCAAGTTCAGACGTAGTCCCCACACAAATGGCCCCTATGTAATAGACTTATATTGCCATTGTATCCAAATTATTTTATAGATTCCGGTTAAATTGGGTTTGTGTATGTTTATTACACCCACTTATCAGCACTCCAAAAATAAAACCTATAGGACAATTCTTACTTATAGCCCCATATGAAGCTGGTTCCCGATCTTCACTTAAATCTTTCAAAAAAAAAAAAAAATATTGCACAGATTTTTCTCAAATTTTGTTTATATATGTTTTGCAAAAAAAATAAGTGACCTTAACAAATATGGTCAGGTTCGGTCGATTTTTCGACCTAGGAATTTTTTCACATTAAAAGGCAAAAAAAAATTAATAATGCCATTCAAATATGGGTTATGCTTAATTTCTATATCCAATTAGTTGTGCCTGAGAGATAAGGTATCTGAACGCATGGTGTGGGGTATCGTATAGTCGGTCTAGACCGATGAATATTTCCTTACTTGTTTTAAATAATTTTTGTATCAACATGTAATGGAATTAATTAATAATAGTTAGTCCATATTTAATATTAAAGGACATATCCATCAGAATTAAAAAAAATTCATTTCACTTAGCACTGCTCAACTTCAACTCATTTCATTTCATTTATTTACATATAATCACAAAGCCTTTGTTAGGCCAAAACTGATTACAGAGTTAATATAACACAGCAGAAATTTGTAAAATATTTAATATGTAACTTAATATGATATAACATAAATAATTGATTTATTGACTTACTATTATTTTTAAATTGCATCCCTAAAACACGAATATGGATAAAGATTTTAAAATTGTATGTCAAAAATGGGGCACCAACAACGTCTACTTTAGAATTGTTTATATAAGATCTTTAATCAATTTTACGAAGCATTGTACAGATAAAGAAAAATTTCGATCACTATTATGCTGTATTATGCTGTTCCATAAACGAATAACTCTTATCATAAAAGATCTTTGCATTAACTCTTGTTTTATAATTTGTTTGTCTGGTGCTTCAATATTTTTGACTTCATCCTTTACGTGAAATTAGTAGTTTTTGTAGATTTTAAAAGATGTAGGCAAACCAAGCACGTTATATAAATATACTTAGTTCAAATATATATAATTTTAATTGACATTAACTAAAAGCACTAAAAATGGAAAGCGGAGAGTGCCAATTTAGCGAGTTTGTACAAAAGTCGCTAAATGGAAAAAATTCGCTTTTTGGGACACAAAAAAGTGCTAAATCTAGCGCTAGCAGCACAAAATTGACATTGCTATTTATAGGATTAATTGACAAAATTCTATAACTAAATTTTTATTGACACAATATTCAAGAATGATTTCAGCGAAGACTTATCGAAATCTTCAAACTTATTTTACACGAATTATTCATCTATCTCGAGTCAAAACTTGGGTTAGTAAGGGAAATGTAGTCTTCCCTAAAATAGGTTCTGGTTGAAGCATGGAATAATAGATTGTAGTAGTTGTAGTTGTAGTATATTCCTTTCTAATACACAAATCACACGCCATGGGTCAAAATTATACTATTTGAAAATTATACTAAATATATTCAGTCACTATATAAATTGGAGTTTCTTGAGAAAGGGTTGCATAATTTCCTTTATTATGTAGTTCATATAATTTTGTATATGAGTATAACTTGAAAGAAGGCTTATTTGCACGTTTAATGGTGGATAATTTTTTAACTGTTGAGTTTCAACTGACCATAATATTGCCGGTAACCTGAAACCTGTAAAAAAAATTACAAAATTTAAAAATTACAAAATTATATGTTTCTATACAGTCGTAAAAAATCATACGAAAAATTTACTTTACCTAACCACAGATGAAAGAGAATAAGAATTTGTGGCAAATACAGTGTTTCAAAATGTAATGAAATCGGCGTGTTTTTTTATATTAATACTAACAAGTAAGAAAATTATAGTCGGTATAGACCGACTATACGATACCCTATACCATGCGTTTAGAAACCCTATCTCTTAGGCCCAACTAACTGGACATTGAAAATAAGCAAAAACCAAATTTGAGTGGGATTTTTATTATTTTTTTTGGCTGCAGATATGAAAAAGTTCATATCGGATGCTCTATCTATAAAGGGACTAGGTCCAAAAATGGACCGATCCTGATCATGTTTGGTAAAGTCTCTTGTATTTTGCAAAAATATGTACAAACAAAATTTGAGAAGAATCAGTGCAATATTTTTGTTTTTTAATAGATTTAAGTGAAGATCGGGAAGCAGCTCTATATGGGGTCAAAGGGGTCATTTTTGGACTATTCATTAGTGGATGTAATGAACGCATACAAACCCAATTTGAGTAAGATCTTTATGACAATTTGGATCTTATGGCAATTTATGTCGATTTCATATGGGTAATTTGTATGGGGGCTAGGTCTGAACATGGACCGATTCTCACCAATTTCAATAGCGTTCATCCCATGGGCGATAAAAGCTTACATACCAAATTTCATCAAAATATATTCATATTTGCGACCTGCAGTTTGATTACAAGCTTTACATGGACACACAGACGGACGGACGGACGGACATTGTTAAATCAACTCAGAAAGTGATTCTGATTCGATCGGTATAATTAAAGATGGGTCTAGGTCAAATATTTTTGGTTGTTACAAACAGCAGCACAAAGTCATTATACCCAAACCACATAGTGGTATAGGGTATAAAAACCAATTGACCAATTTCGACGAACACTGTCCATAGAGCGCATTTGAAAAAATGTTAAAAATTTCAGAAACAATTATTCCTAAATCCCATTCTTACAAAGGATCCAATTCAAAATATTGTCCAGTGTCTAATTTTGATAATATAACGATAATTTAACGATACGACATTGTCTGATTTATGTAAATATTGGTAGGTGGCTAAGAAGTGATCGTACCAAATAAGAGTACACTGAGACATTTATAAAGTTTTTTAATGTAACAGCAAAGGGGAGCTAGGAGAATTCATTTGGGAAATTTTCACGATATAAATTTATTTTCTTTTTTACATCATCAAAAGAATCCATGCCAAATAACAACCCGATATGACAAAGTTTAATACTTTTGGCCGCTCTATATATAAAAGTACAACCCTGTGCGACATAGTTGGGTCCTCGGCAACACTCTCTCTAACCGTTTCAACTAGTTCTTTAGAACATCTTGGACCTTGATGAATGGCATGTTCAACATAATATGACATTCAGTCATGAATACTATTGTCAGACGGTTATTTTTGGCCACGACAACTTCGACGATATGTACGTTGTGTTAATACAACTGAACAACTATTTTCAATGTACTGAATCACTATTTCGGCATTTTCAAAGTTGCCATACCGACATAAAAAATGACGAATTCCTTATTTTTGAGAAAAAATTGCATTTATAGCAAAAAATTTACAAATATCATCGAAAAACACCAGGGTCCCATTACCCATTGCATTCGCTGATCTCTTTGCTTTAAATAGTCCTAAATAGACGTCTGCATAAAGTAGCTTATCGTCATCTATAATTGATTTTGGCGACTCGAGGTCAAAGTTTTGCATCATAAACTTTTTTGAGGATTGGCTGCTTATAGAAAAATAAAATATTGTCATGCCTTTTATATCACTACTATCTTAATTGTTAGATAAGCCATTGTTTAATTTTGCTGCTATATTGTTATGTGTTTTTATATATAACTAGCAGATTCCAGCCCTCGAAATTCGAGCGCAAATTCTTGGAAATTTTATTTTTTCATTATATAAAGACCCTAAAAGTATGCTACTCAATTATAGCGAATTCGCAAATCAACACAAAAAAACAAACTCATTTTTATTACAAACACATTAACAAATTTAAGAAACACACACATTGCATTGTATAATTTTATGTATGTGCTAGTAGCAACTTTAAGTGCAATTTACTCAAAACAAAGGAAAAAATTAAAAAATCTGTACATCTGCAAAACGGCTAAAAAGAAATATCTTTCAAATAATATACGTTTGGTCAAAATCGGGATAAAATGGTAGAACAAAACATTGGTTACAAGAAATTTCCTAGCCTATAAATATTTTAGATTAACCGTGGCAGTGGCACAAAATCGCCTATTTTTTCACAAAGAAAAACCGTGTACAAAAACGCAAACCTTAACCTGCATTAGTTCGGTTTGTCGACACCGTAAAATGTCAATGTGACAATGTGATTCATATAACATGTTTATTACAAAACATTCTTAGAAACTTGTTTACTTTTTCAATTAACCGGTTATATGCGGAAATCACAGAATATTTTGGTAAAAAATTAATATTTTGATATTTTAAGTCAAATATTTTTCAAACCTTAGACGGTAACATTATGCATAATACCCTTGACAGACATGTGGTATAGAAACTATAGTATGCAAAATATGGTGTTGCATAATAAAATATAGTGATACACATGTAGTATGTATAGATTGTGGTTTCCTTTGACATTTGATCATATGTTTTGAAAAATGGAAAAAGAAATACAGAAGAAATTTGTGCTTATTTTAATGAATAATAATAACTAGCAGATCCCGGCCCTCGAAATTCGAATGCAAATCAATTTTAGCCCTTTCGCAATTCAACACTTTTTAAATATCGATTACTATCGTTATTGGTTTATGTCCAATTATTGGTTTATGCCCAAAATTATATTTCAATTCAACACAGTTATTGTTGTGAATGAAGAAAACAAACTTACAAACACATTAACAAATTTAATAAACACACACATAGCATTGTATAATTTTACGTATGTGTTAGTAGCAACTTTAAGTGCATTTGACTCCAAAAAAAAATTTTAAAATTTTAAATCTGTAAATCTGTTGGACAGGTAAAGAGAAATACTGAGAAACTGGAGAAACGGGAGGAACGGTTTAACAAATCATCGGTCACAAGGAATTGCCTTACCTGTTAATATTATAGATATTTGAAATATAAATATTAATAAAAATACTAGCACATTTCAGCGCTCGAAATTCGAGTGCAATTTCTAGGCAACTTTTTTTTTCAACTTAGCAATTCACAAACCAACACTTTGTGGTTTATTATTATTGTGAATGAAGACAACAAACTCATTAACAAACACATTAACAAATTTAATTAACACACATAGCATATGTATAATTATACCCTATACCACTATGTGGTTTGGGTATAATGACTTTGTGCTGCTGTTTGTAACTACCAAAAATATTTGACCTAGTCCCATCTTTAATTATACCGATCGAATCAGAATCACTAACTGATTCGATTTAACGATGTCCGCCCGTCCGCCCGTCCGTCCATCCGTCTGTGTGTCCACGTAAAGCTTGTAATCAAACTGCAGGTCGTAAATATGAATATATTTTGATGAAATTTGGTATTGAAATTGGTGAGAATCAGTCCGTGTTCAGACCTAGCCCCTACAAATGACCCCTATGAAATCGACTTAAATTGCATAAGATCCAAATTATCATATAAATCTTAGTCAAATCGGATTTGTATGTGTTTATTACATCCATTAATCAGTAGTCCAAAAACGATCCCTATGGGACAACTCTTAGTCATAGGCCCCATATAGAGCTGCTTCCCGATCTTCACTTAAATCTATCAAAAAACAAATATATTGCACTGATTCATCCCAAATTTTGTTTGTATATATTTTTGCAACATACAAGAGACTTTGCCAACCATGGTCAGGATCGGTCCATTTTTGGACCTAGTCCCCATATAGATATAGCATCCGATATGAACTGTTTTATATCTGCAGCCAAAAAATTAATAAAAATGTCACTCAAATTTGATTTATGCTTACTTTCTATATCCAATTAGTTGGGCCTAAGAGATAGGGTCTCTAAACGCATGGTATAGGGTATCGTATAGTCGGTCTAGACCGACTATAATTTTCTTACTTGTTTTGTTTGTTTTTGATATTGATATTATATAAATATAAATATTAAATAAATAAAAACATGTAATACTAACATGTATTTCATCAAATAAAACACATTGTCGTAGTTCGTCTTCTTCGACCTCTTTGGAGCGGACTTTTTTTGCTTGGCAGGTTAATTTTTTTTTTTGTGGTTGGCTTTACAAAGAATCTCTTATATGATGTTTTGTTTATAATATGGTCGCTTCAGCTGATTGGTCAGGCTTCCTTTTGAATTGTTCTTAGGTTCAATAATACTTTCCTTAAAGTATTAGGTATAATTTAAACAAAATTAGATTATTCTTTGCACAGAATTATTAAAAAAAAGGAAAATTTAGCGCACAAAAACAAAAGAAATGACTGTCTTCGTTTAGTGAATTTACAGCTGATCAAATGAGATTTGATGAAATTGTAGCTGTATATTTGGAAGTATTTGGAAAGTTTTATTTTATTTTTTGCAGTGTTTAATGTAATTTCACGTTTATACTACGTACGTGAACGTAGTATACCAACCAGCTATAATGTTTTAATTGTGGTATAGACTAAGACACATGTGATATACCACATGTCTGTCAGGGCTATAAGTATGTTTTTTGTTAATATACATATAATATATCAGTTTGTTATTCCGGTTGTAACGCATCGAAAAATTAATTTGCGATCCCATAAATTATAAACGTATATTATATTCGCAAAATAAACCATTTGCCAGAGAAAACTCAGAATAAGATTATTTGTCATAATTTCGAGGAAGTTTTTATGGGGTAAACTAGGCATCATTCTACCGAAATATGGCCTAAAATGTGGACAAAATTCTAAAAAAAAAAAAATGCTAAAAATTCAGTGTGTTTTTTGTAACAACTTAGTATTAAGTTTATCATTTTATTTTCTTTTTCAAATATATTGCTTACAATTATTATAGATAGTGTAATAAATCCAGATATTAATGTAAACGTAAACCCAGCCGGTGGGTATCAACGCTTGCATGGAATCACTGTGCAACGTATCTTCTTATAAATTGTATGACTATGAAATTAGAACTGCAAGCGGTAAAGGAAATGCTCTTTGCGTAACGATTCCGATTGATATTAATAAAATATATATTAAAAAATGCTTCAAGCTAGAGTTATTTCTAACAAAATAATTTATTTTGGCTAAATAAATTTAATATGAGACTTATATAAACATAAATGAGTAGCTGGTAAGCTAGTTGATATCGACATATTTATATTAGCTGCCATTCCCTCTTAGCATAAAAATACACTCACAGAATTACAGTCAATTGCATCAACTGAAATCACTTCTCTTGTAATTCATCAGCAGAGTTTCTAGCGAATTCGTTGCATAATTCAATTTGAATCCCGAATTTAGCATTCTATGTATGAATATTATTATCTGAACACTTTATATTAAATCGAAATTTTTTTTTTTTAATGATTTAAAATGGTTTTTAATTTATTAAATTTTATTTAAATTCATTAAAAATACGACGAATTAATTAAATTTTATGAACTTTAAATTTCATCATCAAAAAGACTCAACTTTTTACTCAAATAATAGACAGAGATATTCACTAAAGTCCTTAAACACCTCTCAAAATAGTGGAAATCAGAAATATAAATACATACAAGTATTAATTAAAAATAATTATTGGCATATTTGTTAGTGTTGTAAGATCTGAGATTATTCGTAGGTCTGATTCTAGGTGACGGTGATAGAAACAGGTTCAAACGTCACGTAGAAAAATTTCATATAGAAACAATTTAATCATTTAGAACACAACAATTATTTCAATGTTTAATATAATTACAGCTGGATGTTTAGGGCAGAGGCTGGTCTAATTAAGAATATTTAAAAAATGGTTATAATTTTTAGAAAAGTATGCTTTCTTCTTATCTAATATGCCCTGTTGTAAATAATGTGAAAGTTGGCCTATTGATTATAGTGTTAATCGCAAACTCTCTGAAAATTACCTTAACTAAAAAATTCACATTAATAAACTTTTATTAGTCTTGAAGTAGCCAAGTTTTGGTACCGTTTGTCGATTTTCACATTTTAAGGGTTATTTGTGATGAGACTTTCAGCTGTTTTCATTCATTTACTAGAATATTTATTAGTAAGATACCATAAAAATGCTATGAGTGTTTCTTTTTTCTTACAGGCCAACTAACAAATTTTCGTGATCAATTTGACAACGATTCAGAAAAAACAAAAAGGAGATACAAAATAACGTCAAAATTATTATTATTTTTGGTTTATATGTAGTTTTCATTTTGTTCATTATGAATTTGTGAGTTTTTTTTTTCTACAATCTTGTAAAATAGTCTTTAAAGCCTAATTTTCGTGTCTTTTGATAGCTGTCTTGGAGGTAGAAAATGCTTTTGAATTTTATTCCTATACAATCTTGTATAAAATCTATTTTGTTGTCATTTATTTTTTACTTTTGTTTTTAACTAAACTGTCATCATCTTGTATCAATTTTAAGTTTAAAGGTTGTTTTAGCTCGGTTATAGCTTTTTTTTTTTTTTGTATATGTTTCCTTTTTCAATTTTGTCAATTGTTATGTTCGTGTTTGTCTTATTATTTTAGATTAGATTGTTGATGATTTGACTTTTTTTTTTGTTTCGATTTGTTATAAATATACCCTTAGCCTTTGTTTGCTTTCAATTTATTTTGTTATTATTGTCAATAACATTTTTAATAATACGATATTTTTAAAAATTTGTCAAATGTTAATTTATGGTCTGATTATAAAAAAGTTTTTGCAAATGTCTTAACCTAGCCACAACTTTTATTTTCGATTTTGGGAAGCCTTAGCCCTTTTATTGTTTATTTACATACTCGTATATTATTGCTTGTTTAAATGATGTCTGTCCCTAAAATGTAAATTGTAAATTTCGTATAAAACATTTACCAACTAATTAAAAAATTGAACAAATATGAACAAATTATTCATTTAGTAGAACCTATTCAAAAATTCAAGACGCTGTTGTGGACCAAAATGGTTCAATTTCAAATATATAATATCTTACTTATTATCACAGTGCTTAAGATACGAATATATGATCATATATAATTATAATTCCTTTTGTTGCTTTATTTTCTTCTTACTTGAAATTAGGAAAAAACAGTAGGTTAGGTTAGGTTGAGAAAAGGAGCTCATAGCTCATATCCATCGTACCCGGATATATACTTAAGCCAGAAAGTTGTTGTGTGCTCTAAATTTACACATTCATCCGGTTTCTACTCCTGTAATAATTAAGAAATTCGGTTTAACCAACAAATTTTTCGAATGTTTTCCAGCTTATCCCCCTCCCATCAGGCTGGGTATGATGTCGTTGGATCGATGTCTGACCCTTGTTCGCGCAAATGCAGGATAGAAGCAAAGGTAGTGTTCTAATACTTGAAAAAGTAAACAATTTAATAAATTTGCTAAACTAAGCAATTTAATTAACACTAAATATTTAACATTTTTTTAGAGGTGGACCCATATTTAAGGTCCTTTCTTGGAGCAGTGAAGCCCGATCTACAGCATTTTAAACACCAACTTGCTTGAAATAATTTATTTATTTAATTTAGCTACAATATAACAACAGCTGAGCAAAAATGTAAATATTTTAGAAAAATAATACAGACCTTAAAAAACAGTTATAAACATTAGAGTTCAAATAAGTCATTAATCTTCTTTTAATAACATTAACAGCGTCGGATAAATCGATTAAAGTATAGTGTCTGTTCACTTCGGTGCAAGTTCTTTGTAAATTCAGGTAAACAGTTTCATAAGAACGAAGTTGTAGGAACATTTTTCGATGGAAGCATTCAGAATCAATTTTACCATGAACTAAGTTGAGGAAAAATGTTGTATTAAAATGGTCTTTCTACTTTTCATAGTTGGAAGCTTTACGACTGTGATACGGTGGTAGACTCAATTCCGCATTGAAAACATTATACTGTGGATCCCATGTTACTGATGCATATTCAAACAGCGGCCTAACCAAAGACGTGAATAGATTTTGTGTTGCATAGTCATCATTAAATTCCTTTTTACAACATATTATAAATACTATTTGCCTTATAACACGAGAATTAAAACTTAGTCTTTTATCGAACTGAACTCCCAAATCTATGAATAAGCCAACTGACTTTAGTTTTGTGTCATGGATGAAGTCGTTCGAGGATCGCGAATATCTAGAGAAGGTCATAGACTGACATTTTTAAGATTTAATTCCATTAAGTTGACATTACTTACACCATTTATAGAATATATTTAGGTCACACTGGAGACATATGCTGTCTTCATGGTTTATGAGGGTTGAGTAGATTTTTACACTGTCCGCATACACAAGGATATTACTGTATTGAATAAACTTTAGAAGATCATTAATAAACAACAAGGATAGCAGAGGTCCAAGGTGGCTCTCTTGAAGGACACCGAAAGTAACTGATAAACAATATTATGGCTATGTTTACTTAGGTAAATGGTTTATTTTGTGAATGAACGTAATTTAGACAGACAGAAAGACACGCGGACAGATGGACATCTTTGTAATGACTCGAGTTATAAGAATCAAGAATTTTTACACTTTGTGGACGCGCTACAAATAGAATGCCAAATTGATATATACCCTATGCACAGTGGTGTGGAGGGTATAAAAAAAATATTTCTTAATTAAGCACTTCTTACAATACAAAAAAAATCATTGCAACAGTTACAACGATTTTGATGTATGTACATAAATACCAAATAAAATAATGTCATTTGTGTTATGTGATTTTATATATTTTGTATAGTAGTTTTTCTTCTATTTTTGACATAATTTTATTCGATGACGAAAAGCAATTATAATTGATATGAATTGAAGTGTGATTTTCAATAGCTAACCAATGTATTATGATATTTTGTTTTTTATTTACCAGCCCCTACATCGAATAATTGTTGTATATCACATACATAAATAAATTGAATTAACCCACGTTTATAAACAACAACAACAAAAAAAAAAAGCTGTGGCTATTTTTGAAAGGTTCGAATACACATAGTAGCTAAGCTAAATGATAGAATTCAACCACAACTATAAAACACTTGAACTCTTTAAAGAAATAAAAACAAACAGTTATTTCATAAAGTTTGAATTACATAAAATTTTTATAGAAACTTGTTTGATGGTAACGAAAAATTACGATTGATTAGAAAGTTTGATAAAAGAGATAGAAAAAAACGGAGTCAATAAAAGTTTTCCCCTAAATTAAAAATTCTCGTCTACCAATTTTTTTTATATACATACATACGTCTTTTTCTCAAACACAAAAAAGATCATTTTCAGTATTATATAATCAAAGATTAAGCACCAAAAATAAAATTATTACGAGTTCCACAAAATAAAACAGAAAATATGAAGATGCTGAACAATCGATTACATGATTTCAACAGAAAATATATATATATATATATACATTTTTTTGTTTTTAATTTTAAATGCTTCAGGCACGATTTTGAGTAAGCTTGCTTAGTTATTGGATTTAAAAGTCATTAGTTTTAAATAAAAATGTTATATCAATTTAAAGTTAAACATAAATGCTAAAGCCATTCTTTGCAAAAAATGTTTATTAAAAAATTATTTATTAAGTTAAATTAAAAAAAAAAAAAATACCACTTCATTCTTATAATTAACACAATTCAAAAAAGAACGTGTCTGAACCAGCATAAAACTCTTCATTTTTTTTTTAAATTAATTGTAAGAAACAAGTTTGCATTAATAAAAAATTACAATCAAGTTTGTGACTTAAGTCTTTCGTTTAAGCACTGTGTCTACGCTTCACAATGGTGCCGCGGCGGCAATAATTCCATTTTTAAATGTTCTCCGATCTTGATGATTTTTCATAATTTAAGAAAATACACCTTGAATATCGTGTTTCTAAAATATTAGGCCGATATTTTGTTTACTTTACTGTCCAGAGCCACTCAAAGTCAAGCAATGCGAAAATGTTTGGAATATGATATTTATGTATGTTATATTTAAAGGGTTTATACTGTTAAAGTACGACACGTATGTAACTTTGAGTATTTTTTTTTATTAAAAGAGATGTCATAGATAAGATTTATGAAAAAAAAATTTTTAAATATTGAAAAAAAAAAATTTTTTTTTATCGATATATTTTTGGTCCAAAAAAAAGAACATTCATCAACTTCATTGGACTGCATCTTCCTTGCGCAGGCAAGCGCACCCTGGAAGTCTATATGGAATTAAAGCCTGAAGTCTCACCTAAACAATGAAAAAAAAAAAAGTGAGACATTGCATGGCCATTTAAAAATATTAACAAAAAACAAAAAAATGAGCGGCTAAAAATGTGCATATGCGTAGTACTTTGTAGTAAGCATTGCAATGATTGCATACATGCTTTGTTCTTCGCTTAGTTGTTGTTGTTGTTTCTTGCTTAGTTCTTGTTTTGTTTCGTTTTTGTTCTATGCAGAAATACAATATGCGTACATTTTTTTTTTTGTTTTGTTTTGTTTTGATAGATATATATATATATATTTTAGTTTTTAAATTTATCAAGAGTTATTCAAATTTATTTATTTATTTTGTTGATTACATGTGCAAGCTAATCAGCTGTTCTGTTATCTCTATTGCACTTGACTCTCTATTTATATTAATTATGCAAATTTATTTCTATATACAAGTGCAAGTGTTTTGAATATTATCAAGTGTAAAATAAATATTAAAATATGAATAGTTTACAATTATCATATCGAGAAATCGTTGACATTTTATTTGATTGTGATAGCGATATTGATGTTGTTGTTGATGTTATTTCAACAAATTACAGCAATATCTCACGGGATAAAATAGATTCTTTTAAAAGATTTTTAGTGAAAACATTTGTGCCTAGATTCAAATCTAAATTGAAAAGTGTATTAAATAAGAAGTCAAGGTTTTTGGAGAAAAATGATGATTGGCTGTCCTGTAGTATGTACTCTTTTGGTGAAGATTATGTGGATATTGAGGAACCGAGCTGTTCCAATAAAGTAAAGCGTGGTCGTCCTGTTATGACCTTTGAGGACTCTCAAGAAAGATCGAAGCGTTATAAAGTGCAACAATTGTGTGCCAATACCTCTGCGGAGCTGATAACGTCAGCTGCAAAGAAAATTGATAAAGGTGATAACACGTTGACAAAGTTAACACCAGAAAAAGCGCTTAGCATTATTCTTGATGCAAATTTGTCAAAATTTCAGTACGAAATAGTGAGGAATGCAACGAAGGAGCTTAATATTAACATTTTTCCGTCATATAAAAAGGTTCTTTTAATAGAATGTGTTTTAATGTTTTGTATTAAAAATCGTCGTAGAGTATCTAATGTTTTGTGTATTGTTCAAAACATTTATTGTGTGTGTTGTTTTCTCTTGTTTTGTTTTACAAAGTAAGTTGCGTTATTATTATTATTAAACTTGTTTTAATCACCAGGTGTTACTTGCAAAAAAAGAATGTTTTCCACAGAACATTAAAGTTAAAGAAAATTTAAGTCAAGTCGATCTTCAAGATTTGTTAGATCATACGGCAGAAAGAATTTTGAAGTCAAAACCGCTAAGTGAAATCCGTGATATGCCTAATGACTTGAAATTAATTTCGAAATGGGGATGTGATGGTTCTTCTGGTCATAGTGAATATCAACAAAAATTCACAGATGAAAATACAACAGATAAAAGTATGTTTTTTATCCTAGTGATTAAAAAAATTAATTTATATATTTTCAATTTCTCATTAATAACTATTAAAATAAGTAAAAAGAATTACGCTTTTGAAAAATATAATCAGGTTCTTAATTAGTAATTTAAAACATATAAATTTATTTTTTTTTAATTATGTATTCAGTAATACTTACAATTACTAATTATTATTTAACAGGTATGTTCTTAACTTCACTTGTGCCGTTAAATTTAATTAAAAAACATGATTCATCGTTGGTGTGTTGGAAAAATTCCAGACCATCTTCCACCAGACTTTGCCGTCCAATTAAATTTGAATTCGTGAAGGAAACGGCGATTGTCATCAATGAGGAAGTCAAGAGAGTGGAAGATGAAATTGCAAATTTAGTAAACACTGTAGTGGAAGTTCATAACAAAATTTTTAGTATTAGCCATACACTTTTATTGACCATGATTGATGGAAAAATTGCAAGTACATTAACACAGACTTCATCCATGGCTGTATGCTTCATTTGCAATGCTAAGCCTACGGAAATGAACGATTTGGAAATTTTAAAAACAAAGACTGAGTCAGAAGACGCACTTAAATTTGGCATTTCTCCACTCCACGCGAGAATTAAATTTATGGAATGCATTTTACATATTGCATATAGAAAGCATTTCAAAGCTTGGCGAACAAACGCAAATTCAAGAACTGCAATGGAAGAAGAAAAGCGAAATATCCAAAGAAATTTGAAAGCTGTTTTGGGAATAAATGTTGACGTAGTGAAACAAGGTGTAGGCAGCACAAATGATGGTAATACATCTAGACGATTTTTTGAAAATCCGCGCATAACTGCTGACATTGTAGGGGTTGATGAAAACCTTATTCATCGTTTTAAAATAATATTGGCTACAATTAATTGTAATGAGCCAATCGATAGTAAAAAATTCCATGATTATTGTATGGACACTGCACAGTTATATATTTCTTTGTACAGCTGGTACTATATGCCAATTTCGGTACACAAAGTGCTAGTCCATGGCTGTAAAATAATAGCAGCAGCGATCCTGCCTATAGGAATGTTATCGGAAGAAGCCCAAGAAGCTCGGAACAAGGATTACAAAAAATACCGCTTGCATCATGCTCGAAAATGTGATAGGGTGTCTACAAATGTAGACGTGATGAATCATTTATTAGCTTCTTCGGATCCTTACATAAATAAATTACGTTCAAAGCCTAAAAAAAAATATTTAGAAATGCATGAAGATGTTAAAAACTTATTATGTGATTAAAAATTATAAAAAATTGATTTTAAAATTTTTTTTATTTTAAATTCGTTGGTTTTTGGATTTCTATAACTATTAAATTAGCCGAAATAACTGATTTCTACGTTGAACTTGTATGGAAAGTGGGCGTGTTTGTAGGCAGATTTTTTTCATATTTGATATCTAGAAAGAATAAGTTAATTTAAAGCTTCTTATGCAATTTTCATGATTCTAGATCTATTTTTATAGAAAATGTTCCACTTTACAGTTCACTTCGTATGGGAAGTGGGCGTATTTGTGGGCGGATTTTGTTCATATTTTCAGCAAAGCTTTCTAATATCAAAAAACACAAATTCACCAAATTTCATTGATCTAGGATAACTACAAGTATTTAATGCCGGGCTTTATATGAAAGGGGACCACTGTGCGCTTGTACAACAATTTGCCATTTTTCTTTTAAAGGTTGCATATTTTTTACTTCATATTTTCACTTGAATAAAAGTCAAGTAAGCGTTAAACTATTTTCCTTTTAAATGTTTTGCTTAATTTTTATAGAATTTTTTTTTAAATCTTTGTCTCGTTTTATTTTTTGCACCAACTTCTATGAATATTTTCTGTTTAGAATTTTGTTTAAAATGCTTCGTTTAGTATTTGTTTAACAAAGCGTGATACCGCTTTAAGCTATAAAATTAAGTACTTTTCTCTGAAGAAAAACAATTTTTTCCTTCAAAATTTTATTACTTGCTAAATGGAATAATTCAATTTTCCCTTAAAGCTAAATTACAATACTCAACTACAAAAAAATTGTATGTATTTTAAAAAATATAATAAATAGTTCTGGTTTTGTTGTAACATGCAGTGTTTTGTCCAGTCAAATTTGTTAAATAAATTTTATACTTGACTGATTTTATAATTTATTTTTCTTTTTTGCGAAAACAAAAATAATCAGATTTTCCAAAGAATAATTTCTTGTCAAAGTATACGATTTTGGAAGGATTAATATTATTTTAAAAAGATAAAAATAACTCTTCCACTAACAACATACATATATATCATGCTACTTTCTTCCAAGGAAGAGCTGATTAAATTCGTCAAAATAATGATTTCTGACAAGTGATCTCAGTTTTAAATATTGATAACTAGTTAAATATTTAAAATTTGTTGCCACTTTTATACGAATAACAAGAATAGAATTCTAATGATTTAAGCCATTTAAAAATATCAATATAAAATAAAACGTTACACTCATTTCAATGTCTGCATAAATATGTTACAATTATGTGATCTGATATTAAAGTATTTAGTTTTTGTTGTGCACAATATGTAGTAAACATGTGGGCAATTAATGTGCAATTTAATATCTCAATGCAAAAATTATGAAATATTTCTTTTAAAAAAATATGTGTATACACTTACATATACACACACATAGATATATATATATATATATTATTTATAAATTATAAACAACGTTTTCATTTTTACTCTTTTGGTTTTGGTTCAAAGAACTTATGTCTAAAGATATTATTTTTAGGTGGGGTTTTCTGTCTTTTTCATTGTTAACATATTATATTTTGACTACACCTTTACACTATTTCGCTATTTAAATATTTTATTTTTTTACTCAAGTCATACGGAAATATTAGAAATCTAAATAAAAACTAGTTCAATTATCATAGAAGCGAAATCATGAAATATAAAAATTATTGTTAAGCTACAAATAATAAACAAAATAATATGATACTATAGAGAAATAAAGAGGGCAGTAGTAGATAAAAACTTTAATCTTCAATAATAATTGAATTTTCTAAGGCATTATTAGACAACAAAAGAGAAGAAGAAGTTTCAGTTGATATGCAGTGAAGATAAAAAGTATTTGGCAATTTATATTTAATTTACTTTTGTATTATTCAAAAAAAATTATCAAAAATTACTAGTTTTATTAATGTCAGTTATATTTACATTGAATCAAAGCATTTTATTTTTTGAAAAATCAGATTCTCACCAAAAAAAGTTTTCATCTGTTTCACATTTCATAAAATTTGTCGCTATTAATAATACGATTTTTAATTAAATAAAATTTGCCGCGAAAGAATTTGTTTTAATATTTTTATAAAAAACGCTAAAAAATTTTATAATTTACATGAAGCTATGCAAATCAAAGGAAACTAGCAGAGAAGAGAGGGAAATAATAATAAACTTGGTAAAGAAAGAACATTCCTGTAAAAAAATTGCCAAAAGAGCTTAGAGACCTCGTAGTATAGACAAAACAATAATACAGATTTATAAGTACAGGTCAGTAAGCAAATAAAGCAAGATCTAGTCATCCATCTGCATAGACTCTCCGTTAAAAATCCCATACAAGTGACGTCAACAATAGCGTCAGATGATTTCTCAGCGTATGATAAGCTTGTTTCATAATATACTGTAAAAAATGTGATCCATGGGGACCATTGTATGTCCTGAACTGCTAGAATAAGCCCCCTTATATCGAAGAAAAATAAAATAAAACCTTTATGATTCAGAGTAAGTTTAACGGAAAGGTTAAATTATGGCGAAAGCCCAACACTGATATGCAATTAAATACGGTGGAGGTTATCAGATGGTCTGGGGCTAGAACGGAGTCGGTAAATCAAATACTATAGATACCATAAGAGGTAATAAAATTTATATTGAGATACGCAAGAAAAATTTTCAACAAAGTGTCGAAAAAATGGGCCTCACAAGCAAATACATCTTCACTCGTGCCCCTAAATAAAAAAACTATGAATTACAATATACAAAAATAGTTCGAGACCCTCCCCAAAGTCTATATATTAACCATATAGTACATATTCGGGCAATTCGGTAGCAAAATATTAGAAAACGGCACATTTCTAACGGGCGCTAATCAATGCCTAGACAATTTTTGACTGTTATAGTTAGTGATGAAGGTTTAATATTATTGGACCTTTCTTATTTTTCAATTTTTATCCATTATAATGTCGAACATTTTCGGGGTCTGGGGGTGCGAAGTTCCAGGTCAGGGTTGAAAGTACCAGGCCATTACAGTAAAAACTCCAAAATAGTTGGCGTTATCAGGCTAAACTAACCTGGATGTATGCTTAGTTCTTCAGGCGAAAAAGTAAAGTGTGCAACTTAAAAGCAGTATTATTCCAAAAGATCAGTGAAAAACCTTCGACTCCACCCGCGTGTAGTACAGAAATGAATGAAACTTATGATGCACTAGGAAATATTTAGAAAATAGTTAGCTAAGCTAAACACATGTGGCGTATAGGTTTCTATAGTTACAATTCGTAGAACTCGAGGAAAGACGTTATTATAACGATATGTTGTTTTTGTCATTATTATTTAGTAAATTATACTTAGCGCGAGCGGGGTAGAATATTTAGCATAATCTAAAGTTGAACCGAATTTTTCGTATCTTTTTAAAAGGTGGGATGATCTGTTTTTTAGCGTTGACAATTCCTTTGAATTCCACGGAGGACCAGATACTCAAAGTTCTGATGGGAAAGAGCAATGCATATAGAAAAATAATCGTTCAAAACATCATGAAATTTTACCAAAAGATGGTGCAAGTGTAAAGCACTTCATTCAATTTATCATAATCAGTACGTTTAAAACAAAATGATTTACTCATAACAGTACTCAGCCCCCTTGTAGGCAGAATTGTACCAAGAGTAGGATGATATCGATTTTCAGGTAAGGATATTGGGTCAATGCAATTCACTAAAAACTTTCAACATTATTCACAAAAACTAAATCCAACATTTTTTTGTTCGAGTTTAAAACATAATTTATCTGAAATTCTCCCCGATCTGATATACTCTCGTGGATGAAATAATCGCAAAGGAATTAGATGAATAATATGTTAGCTAAATTGAAATCACCAAGAATTGCAAGTGAGTCATCAGGAACAGTTGATATAAGTATTTTTACTCGGTAAAATAGCTTTCATACATTTGAACTCAATACCAGTATCAATATCATCGAATTAAACCAAACTATGTACAGCTATTAGAACCCCGCCTCCAGCCTTTAACAATCTATTACGTCAAAATATTTGAAATTTACACGATATAATCTCCGCAGTACAATAACATCGTAATGCAAATCAAAACTATTATTATAAATTTTAGCAAGTCTCTTGTTAAATCCACGTACATTCTTATAAGCAATACATATTCTATATGACTTTCGCAACTTTAGTTTCCCAGTGGATTAAGTACGTTTCGGATATTAGTAGGGAGAAGTGCTGCATTTAATGTAGGATTTCCTGTGAACGTACTCTCGGACTATAATCCTAATAGCCCAAAATTTAGGGTCAACGATTTTATCAAATATCTCACATGGGACAATCAACCTGAATGAGGATACATTACAATTTTGATCAGCATTGATCTTAAAACACAGGACATCCAAATCCACATCAATTTTTGACTTAACATCGAACAATAAGTCAGCGGAATTTGTATCGCGAGCATGACGCGAAACAAAACTGCTCTTTCGGAGTTTCAATTCGGTCAAATGTTGTTCGCATAATCATTCAATGGAGCAGCACTCTCAGATGAAGATCTTAGAGAACACTTTGGCTCAATTGGGGCAGTAAAGAAGGCTTCGAGGAAGAATTTATTACCGAGGAAGAACTTATTACCGGAGTGGCACAATTGAATTTGTAGAAGTAGATGGAAGAGAAAACGACCCAGTGGAAAGTGTCCACAGAAATCTGCAGAGGGCAAATTGGGTTAAGTGTAGGAAAACTTCTGTCGTGTTATTTGCGACAATGCCCTTATCCGAACCGCGTAATTCCGAGGACATTGATGATCTTGTGGATCATATTACGACGGTTTTTAACAAATCTTTAGATGCTTCTTGCGCCGCAGCAAGGCCAAAGGGCAAGAAGGAACCACCATGGTATCCAGCGAGCTGCAACAGGGCAGAGCCTCCTGCAGGAAACTCTTTAACAAGGCAAAGTCTTCTAGAGCAGAGGAGGATTGGCTGGCCTACAAGCTGCAGCTTAGGACCTACAAGAAGAAGATTAGAACGGCAAAATGTGATTCTTGGAAAAAATTCTGTGATAATATAGAAGACGTTTCCGAAGCATCCAATTTGCGAAAGGTTCTGGCTTCTACAGTCACACATTAGGTTATCTGAAAGATCCATTGGGGCTGTGGACTACCTCTATTGGGGAATCACTTAGCCTGCTACTTGACACCCATTTTCCGGGAACTCCCCTACGTCGCTTCAGGCGTCAGAATACTCAGACGCTAGTGTGACGGATATGGCTTCGGAGATAGTCAACATAACAACACTGAACTGGGCGATTAGAAGCTTCAAACATAACAAATCTCCAGGACCTGACGACATCATTCCAGCTAAATTGCAGCACGTGTCGGACTACATTTCCACTTGGCTATATAGGCTTTTCACTCGCTGTATCAACTTAGCTTATATTCCCTTGAAGTGGAGGGAGACGAAACTGGAAAAAGTTCACACACTGTCCCAAAAGACTTCAGACCAAAAAGTCTATCATCATTCTTATTGAAGACAATGGAGCCTATGATAGATTCTTACTTACGAAGACTTATTGATCCTGAACTGCTGTCGGCGCGACAACACGCTTACAGCAGGGGAAGGTCAACCGAAACAGCACTTCACGAGCTTGTAAGTGCCATCGAAAAATCACTTTCGATAGGAGAATACACCATGACAGCCTTGGATATAGAAGGGGCTTTTAACAATGTCACACCGGACTCGATATTAACGGCACTATCTAGTCTAAGAGTGAACTCCGTGATCATCTCACTGATTGGAAATATGCTTGCCAACAGGCGGATAACGTCTAAATTGGGAACGACTCCAATATCCCGATTTGTGAACAATGGAATGCCACAAGGAGGCGTTCTGTCATCGGCAATTCGACTAAGGAGCACAATACAATGGCGTGGTCATAATTGTGGCCATGATCCTGACTAAGAGGAACTTATCATTGAACGTGGATTACACTACTCCGAGGAGTGTATTCGAACGACACTACAAAACTCTGATACCAACCAGGGAATCTTGGTCAGGGAGGATTCCAGGTAGCAGGCATTCCATAAATTTCTATACTGACGGATCGAAATTGTGTGGTCAAGTTAGTTTCGGAGTCTATTCTAAGGAGCTTGGACTAAATCTGGCTCGCAGGTTGCCAGACCACTAAGGTATTTATCAGGCAGAGGTACTGGCAATAAAGGAAATTACTGACTGGTTGGGTCGGAATATTCTGTCTACAACCGCAGTCAACAACTACTCTGATAGTCAGGCCGCGGTAAAATCCTTGAATCAATGTTCCTGAAAACAAGATCCACCGTTAGCTGCCGCACGTCTCTAAATGAGATGGCCAAGCAGTTCGACATCAGACTCATATGGGTCCAAGGGCACAGGAATATACCGGGAAACTGTAAAGTTGACGAGTTGGCAAGACAGGGCACTATCTTACGGGTTCCAGCGGACTTGGAATGTGTTGGTATACCCCTGGAATCTTGTAGGCTGGAACTTCGGCTTCACACCGCCGGCATAACCGACAACAGATGGGCTAATGGATCAACGTGCAGGATCACGAGACAGATCTGGCCGGCTCTAAATCATAAGCGCACTAGCGCGCTACTATCACTCCCCCGTAGGGAGATTTCAACAGTAGTTGCTGTTATCACTGGGCACTGCCTCATAGGGAGACACGCTGAACGCCTCAGGGTCTCGTCAAATGACTTCTGTCGTAGCTACATGGATGTGGAAGAGGTGGAGAGTATAGAGCACTTCCTTTGCTATTGCCCGGCGCTCTCCAGAACGAGACTTCGAACATTGGGATCGCCGTTTCTTCACGTTCTCTCTGACCTCTCAAATGTGGGCATTTCACATATCAGGGGCTTCATCAGGAGCTCAAACTGGTTCTACGGTGGGGACTGAGGGGAACACCTACTGGTTTAGCAGCCACTTCCAACCTAACCTAACCTAATGGAAGAGGGGAAACAGAATTCATATCAATCAAGTTCAGAGTTTCAGAAATCGTAGAGAGTGAAGTTAAAATAACTTTTCCATATATAACCAATATTTAATAAGTATTTTACTTTAAAATTTATTGCGAAAGGAACATATGTGAAAAAAATTGCTAGATGTGTTAACAAATATCAAAACGATCTTTTGAAAAAATCGCTTATGAGGAAAATGTTAACCGGATTATTAAAAATTAGAACGAACGCCTTCATATTAACGGAATCCTGAGAAGTGTCGCAAAAAGGGGCTATACTGACCCTAACAAGTTCAAAAAAGGAGGCAGGACTCAAATCGTAGAAAACATTGAAGGTGTCGGATTGAAACTCCAAGGAGAATATCGAGGCAAAAAACATGGTAAAAAACTTAAACATAATTTCATCAACTAGTATGAATGCTGCATTATGGACGATTAAACATAGGTATTTGCTTGATGACTTCCCATAGCTACCAGATGTGGATTTTACTCTGTCAATACTAGAGAGAATGTTTGTGAACATTATTATAAAAAAATTTAGTTCACGAAAAAGTTTTAAGTTTCATAGGCTATTTGAAGTTTTGTAAGAGAGAGTAGCTCGAATGTGACAATAGATACGATATATACCGATTTAAAGATTAAATAGTGTTTGCAAAAGATTCTACTTCCATTCCTAAAGCAGCGTGGGGTATCTACATTTTTTCGGCCTGATTTTGCATCACGACGTTTAGAAAATCGGCTAAGTGTACTACTGTCAAATTATAGACTACTGCTAAATTTTGAGCAAGCTCCAACATTATGTTTGTATTTGACAGTTATTTAAAGAAAAACATAATGTGAGTCCGATCGCAGGGGGATTTGTAAACATCTAGTAATTAAAGATTTTTTTTATGGCACTTTTTTAAAATCAAACAGAAAGCGTCATCTATGTATCACTTATAGCAAGCAGCTGCAGGGGCTCTGCTAGTATAAAAATATTTATTATTACGGCTTCCAGGGATCGAAATTCGAGTGCAATTTCTAGGCAGCTTTATTTTTCAGCTTAGCCAATTCACAAACCAACACTTTTATGGTTTATTATTATTGTGAATGAAGATAACAAACTCATCAACACATTACCAAATTTAATAAAACGCATATATCATATGGATAATTTTATGTATGTGCTAGTAGCAACTTTAAATGCAATTTACTGGAAATAAAGAAAAAAATTTAAAAATCTGTAAATCTGCAAAATGGCTAAAGAGAAATACCTTTCAAATAATATATGTTTGGTCAAAATCTGGATAAAACCGTACAACAAAACATCGGTCACAAGAAATCGCCTAGCCTATTAATATTATAGAGTTATTATTTCAACTGGTTAATTTTTTTTAATTTTTCATTTTTCGTTTTTAATTTTTTATTTTTCATTTTTCATTTCTCAAAACGTGTTTATACGCTATTCGCTCCCAAATTAAAAAAAAGATTTTTACCCCCCTGAGCGCATCGATGTTTAGGCATCAAAAGAAAAATCGAGTGGTCACAAAACATTTTTGCGGAATGTAGCAAAAATGTAGCATTAATCTCAATAGTTTTAGTTTCATTGTGGTGAAACAAACATTCCGTAAGTTGGGTGCCATGCTCGTTCACAGTAGAACATGTCTGTAGTAGCCATTACAAAATTACAAGTATTGTTACCTTATCCACCATATTTTTCGGATTAAGCACTCAGTGACTATTTTCTATTTCCAAACATATTACAGTGGCTCGGTGGGAAGAGATTTATCTCAAATGATGACAACATCGATTAAACAATAACAGAATTTGATCATATTGTACAGATTTAGAAGCAAACTTTTTTTTACTATACGATTATTTGCAATGTCATTTTTAATATCTGCTCGTCTATAATAATATTTTAAATTCGTTCTTATTAATCAATCATAAACTCACTTAACTAACGTCTGTTAGAATTAACATCAATCTATTGTAAATTATATACCTAACAATTTCCATTAATTTCTTGAACATATTGTTAAGTACTTGATAGTATAGTTGAGTTCAAAATGTAGAATTATCATAGTGTTTTTTATCGTTTAGAAATGATGAAACACACAAAGTCTATGTTACCAGCATCAGAAGTAACAAGTCAAAGTTCATAGAATGCCAATCCATTAACTATAAGTATACACTTACAGAAAAGGGTTACCAATTTCTACAAAGTAACAGAGGTATATGGAGCATGAAGAATTAACACCAAGAATAACAAAATATATCATAATGTCGCATCAAAACTCTAAGGCCCTTATCGAACATCGACTATCGAATGTGCGCCATAATAATAAATAAAAATTCGTTCATCAGTTAATTGGACCACAATCGTAAATCTAAAGTTGCTTATAAGAGGCACCTTAATCAAAGTGTATTAGGGATGATGGAAGGACTATTCGACGTTGTTTAACCACAATACATATGATTTTTTGCACCATTTTATAACGGTGGAAGCATGGATCTATCTTGGAAACCGATATCGAAGTATTCCGAATTGGGCTTATCGGGAATATTTTTTTACATATTTTTCTATAAAGGGGGAACATAATACGGGGAATATAATGTCAACTTATTAGATAGATTCAATAACGATTTTAAAAAAACGACTCCGTTTTGTCAAGAATAATGTGCTTTTTCATCAAGACAATGCTGCATGTAGTCGTCTAGGCAAAAGTACATAAATTGGACTACGAATTGCCACCTCATCTTTCATATTCTCCTGATTCCGACCTCAGTGACTACTTTCTATTTCGAAACAAAGAAATCACTCCAAAGAAAGATTATCTTATCACAAGTATTAGGCATTGACTCCACTTTTGACTATTGTTATTTATGCAATACTTTGATTGTTAGATGGCAACTCTTATGTGTGCAGTTTCGTAACATATTATTTACTCGAAAATTATATAGAAATTCTTTTAACCATCAAAAAGAATAACGAAATAATTTTAGAATACTTTTTTTTTAGCCTGGGAACTTGAAATTTTCTCACATCAATCGAGGATTATCATTTGAAGAAGAAGTAACAAATTCACACAAAACAATTTAACAGTTTAACAAAACAAAATTCTTAAAAGAAAAAAAATTGTGTTTACAGATTTTTTTTTTGTAACATTTGTTGATTTCCAGTGATTTCCGTAAGACATATATTTTTTTTTTTATACTCGTATGCAAATTTGTTAACGCAATTCATCTACAATTAATTCATGTATCTTTAACATTTTAACCATTGGTTTAATATACTGGCTAAACTAACGCCTATATAAGAAATGTAGTTTAGCCAACGAAGTGTAGAGCGAAAAAAACAACAAAACTTAACAAACTATGGAAAGAATACTCGTACCTTCAACTTGAACTCTATACGAGTACAATGTGTTTTGAAGTGTTTTTTTAGTTTTGAAAGAAAACTGTCTATATTAATAGTGCTTGAACTTCTAACTCTTCTTCTTTTTTTTCACTGAAGTTAAAGCCATTTCAACTCTTTATAAGTTTTTGCAGTTTTTTCTTTGAAGCGGAAGTTCAAGGCGTTCACTCAATTGAAACGTGTAATATGTTGAAAACAATTCTTTTTATTAAAGAATTCTTGATGGTGGTGAATGAATAGATTGTTGTTATAGTTTTATTTTTATTATTATTTTTTTTAAGTCATACACATAAATAATTATTTAATAGAGAATTACGTCGTGTTTATTGTATATACATATATTTTTGAAACTACAATACAAAATTTAGATAAGTTCATTGAACTCAAAAAAAAAAAAAAAATAACGACATATACAATGCGAAGGAATAATGACTCAATTTATATATTTACCATTAAAAGAATAAAGTAGTTCATAATTTTCACTACATCCAGACTGCAGACGAAAATTCGACAAAACTTCTTATTACAATGGAAAATTTCGTTTCATTGTTCTAAACTCTACACTTTATTCATACTGAATCGGTAACTACTTATTAAGAAAAATCGAGAAATACCAAAAACAAATAATTATTAACAATGAATCTGGACCATAAATCTGGACCCCATAAAATATTTATGTTTTTATCCCTCTAACAAGCTGAGTGAGTTGCTCATTTTTAGTACTAGAGATTCACCGATTCAATGAAAATGATAAAAAACTTTTGAAGAAATATGATTTTTCTATGTTCTTGTTATTGTGTTTATCCGAAATATTATAATTTGTATGTTCTAGCTGTAATTGGTGTTGTCGTTGTGGTTTTGTGTTTGAAGCATTTTTTTAATGCGTGGAGGCTGGTATTGCCACACTTTATTTAACGTTATCCCGAAATAAATACAAAAAATCACCAATATTAGGGACAAATACTATTTATAAAAAATTAAATTTTCTTAAAAAAATACTTAGTTAATTATAATCTATACTAATATAATAAAGAGGTAATGTGTGTTTGTTTGTTTGTTTGTTTGTTTGTTTGTTCGTTTGTTTGTAGGGGGTAATCTCCGTAACTAGCCATCTGATCTTCCTGAAATTTTCACAGAGTCTTACTGCGGATATGGGAAGTGCTATAGGCTATAATTTTTTTTAATATTTTTAGTGGGCGTGGCACCTCCCACACAAAGTAAATGTTTAATATCATATACATATATTGAGTATTATGATAGGGAGAGCTTTGCAAATTTGTGTGAGGTCACCTACTGTTAATATTAGTAGCCACGCCGGAAATGGGCCGGATCGGAGAAATGGGCGTGGTACCTCCCATACAAGTAATAATTCAATGTTATATATCTCGAGTACTATGATAGAGAGAGTTTTTCAAATTTGTCTGATGTCACCTATTATTAATGTGAGCAGTCGGACAAAAAATGGGCAGTATCGGACCAATAGGCGTGGTACCTGCCATACAAATAAAATATATAATGCCATATATCTGGAGTACTGTTATAGTGAGAGTCTTGGGACTTTGTGTGAGCCCATAAGTTATTCATATGATTAGTTAGACAACAAATGGGCGTGATCGAAGCAGTGGGCGTGGCACCGCCCGTACAAAGTAAATATATGATATCACATAACTGGTTTACTAAAAGAGGGAAGCTTTGGCACTTTGCAAGACACCATCAGATCTTAATATGAGTAGTCAGATAAAAAATTGGCGGGTTCACAACAATGGGCGTGGAACTCCCCATGCAAAGTAACTATTTAATGTCATATATTTGGAGTACTGTAAAAGAGAGAGCTTTGTGGCTTTGCGTGAGCCCATAGGTTCTTTGTGTGATTAGTCGAACAAAAAAATGGGCGTGATCGAAGCAGCGGGCGTAGCACCGCCCATGTAAAGTAGATATCTAATATCATATAATTGGGAAAGGCTCGACATTTTGCACAAGTCCATCAGATATTAATGGGAGTAGTCCAATAAAAATTGGGCGGGATGGGATAAGTGGGCGTGGCACCTCATATATCAAAAATATGATGTACTACGAAAGCAACAGTCTTTTGACAAGTACATTACTTATCAATGTGATTTGTCGTGGAAAATATATCGTTAAAATCAAAAATCGCCAAACCCAAAAATCGCGAAAAATAAATCGCCCAAAAACAAAAATCTTCAAAATCAAAAATGGGCAAAATCAAAAATCGCTAAAAAAAAAAATAAAAATTGCCAAGTGATATTTTAAGTTCAAAGCCAATAGTTGAGTGGTGCCAGATCTAATTTGGAAAATCCATGTTCTTCTCATGGGCAGCTACATGTACCTCCAGGGCGGGAACGCCGAAAAATCTGATAATTGTTGTACCGAATTAAAAAAAAACAAAAAACATTTTATATCAGCAAGTATCAAAATAAATGAATCTATATTAATGATCTATACTTAGCATAATAAAGAGGTAATGTGTTTGTTTGTTTGTAGGAGGAAATCTCCGTAACGACTTATCTGATCTTCCTGAAATTTTAACTGATTCTTACTGCGAATATCGGAAGTGCTACAGGCTGTATTTTTTTTTAATATTTTTAGTGGACGTGGCACCTCCAATACAAAGTAAATTTTTAATATCATATATATTAAGTACTATGATAGAGAGCGCTTTGAAAATTTATCTCAGGTTATCTATTATTAACGTGAGTAGTCAGACAAAAAAGTGGGCGGGATTGGACAAATGCGCATGGCACCCTTTACAAACTTAATATTAAATGTGATATATCTGAATAACTGTGTTAGTGAGAGCCTTGGGACTTTGCGTGAGCCTTTTCATAACAATTCGGAAGGGCGGGGGAGGGGGAGGGTGTAGCGAAGCACACCGGGTTACATCTAGTAATAAATAAAGTAACTATGTATAATTTCATTAAGGACTTTAAGTTTAAACTTATACAAGTTTTTCATTTGAATATATATATATACAATATATTGAAATTACAACCTTTTTGTATACAATTTATTATGTTTTAATGATCTCAAGATATTTTATATGTAAAAAAAACTCTAAATACGTTTCAATTTTGCTCTTTAATATTTGTCGCACTCTAACATTTTTCCTATAAAATCACCGAAAATCTAGCAAGCTGGAGAAAAGTTATTCGTAAAGTTCCAAGCTGATCCGGCAAACGTTGTTTTGCCATATAACTTATTTCCTTTTGTTAATTATTGTTGTTAATTAAAAAATAACGAATGTATTGGAAGTGTGTGGGGGTGGAATTTATTAATGGGTGGGAGCTCCAATGAGAACAAAAATGTACAATGTACTTCTTTAACGTAACGAACATATTGATTGTTAGATCTCTTAAAAGTAAAACATAAAGTAAAGTAAAAAAATAATATATTGTTTATCTTAAAGTATAAAAGTTAAAAAAAGAAAATCAATATTCATTTTGCAATTTTTGTGTTTCTCGATTTTCAGTTTTCGTGATTTTTCTTATGACGATTTTGGTATTTTTTCACGACTAATCACATTGGTAATTATTGTACTTGTTAAAAATCTCAAGACTAATCATATCCCGCCCATTTTTGTCCGTCTACTCATATTAATATATGAATGGACTCGTACGAAGTGTAAAGCCTTTTTCTATTATAGTAGCCCGGATATATGATATTGCACATTTACTTTCTATGGTCGGCGCCGTACCCACTGCTCCTATCAAGCCCATTTTTTCATCGATTAGTCACATTAATAACTCATTAACTCAGACAAAGTTTTTAGGCTTTAAATCTTACGCTACTCCAGATATATGACATTTAATAATTACATTGTATGGGGGGCGGCACGCCCACTGGTCCGGTACCGCCCATTTTTTATGAGACTACTCACGTTAATATCTCATAAACTGAGACAAAGTTACAAGGCTTTCACTATTACAGTACTCCAGAGATATGACATTATAAATTTACTTTATATAGGGGGTAGCACGCCCACTGATCTGATCCCGCCCAGTTTTTTCGAGTACTAATGTTGATAATATATGAACTCACACTAAGTCCTAAGACTTTATCTATTACAGTACTCTAGATATATGACATTAAACATTTACTTTGAATGGTGGGTGCCACGCTCATTGGCCCGATCCCCACCTTTTTTGGGGTAACTCTTCAAATCAGTTTAATATGTACATGTGCATAGTTTCAGAACTCTTGCTGTCATAGTACTCCAGATACTATATGTTAAAACTTTGTGTGAGATCTGCCACGCCCAATTGTCCAATCACGCCCATTTTCACTTCGACTGCTAATATTGATAATTTATGAACTCCTACAAAGTTTGAAGGCTCTAGCTATTATATAACTCTAGATATTTGATATTTAATATTTATTTTGTATGAGAGCTACCACGCCCACTTCTCCGAGCCCGCCTATTTTTGACCTGGTTTCTCACATTTGTAACATATGTATTATTGCAATTTTTCAAAACTCTTTCTCTCAAAAATAGTCAAAATATATTATGTTATTCAATTGATGTGAGAGCGGCCACTCCCGCTTGAAATGCAAAAAGATATATAGCAGTAAACCCAATCTGGACTATTACCTTCCTAATGAAACCGGTTTGGGTCACATCAGTTGGGTAGGTTCCGAGGCTATAAAGGACAAATATACATACATTGTATTTTATATGTATAGATTTTCGTTAAGAAAATGTTATGTGCTTCTCTATTATCCTTTACTTGGTTTGATATATATTTCAGCTTCAAAATTGGGTTTCTTTGGTAAAAATAGGATGGAAAAATTTAATGAAATGTTCACATAAATGCTAAAAATTATGGAAGTAACCGCAAATATACTATCCACCTCGGCACGTAAAGATGAATTTTACTTTTCCAAAACTATTGGTATACATAAATACATTATTGTATAACTTACTATATCTTTTTATTTTATTTTTGTATATCCATATATTCGAATCTTTAAATTAGCATGTTACAGGCTAATTCATATAAAAATATTTAACATTTTAACTATAGAGGGCAAAATTAAATTGCCAAGATTTTTAGTCAAGACTAATTTGAAAATATTTATTTTAAATATCGCATAATTGTAATTTTGATATTCCGTCTTTTTTTTTTAAGTTATGGAGGTTTTAAAATACATTTCATTTTTAGTTGAATTTTAGTACAAAAATGAACGGTTAAAAGGTTAAAAGAGGTTTTTCTTTATATAATGTCTTATTTTTTCAGTTAATTTTACAACTAATACTTTTCAAAAATTTTGTAAGAAAACGTCAAACTTTGGCCCCCGTAAACTTTTTAATTCTAATGTTCACAACGGCCAAAGGTAGGCTTTTTTGAAAAAGCCCGAGTTAAAATATAATATATAAAGCAGCGAACGTAAAAGTTACCTGATATTGGTTCAAGATAGAGAAGCATCAATGAAAAAGTCGTATGTTTTTACTTTAGTTAAAAAAAATTTATCTCCAATAGTATTTAGTATGTGGTATATGTTGCAGTTTCTGGATCGGAAAAAAATCTACATCATTTGAGTTTCCTTCTCCTTGTTTTGGTTGGTCAACTATGAGGCGTAGCTGTAGATATTTTTCTTGAACTTGTTATTTTATTTGCTTTCTTTTTTCTACATTTTCTTTGTTTTTTCTCACTGTTTCGCCTAACGGGCCAAATTCCAAATCATAACCCAATTAAATCGTATCCTAGCATAAAGAAGGGACATTCCAAATTCGTAGGCTTCCTCAAAACTATCGTCTTTATCTTAATTATTTGACTTTTGTATATTATGCAGCTTGACTATGAGTTTGTTTCAGTTAAAGCTTGTGAGACACATTTTCAAATTTACTTCAATATCTTGGTCATAAAATTTAAATATTTCTGGTTGAAGTTCTTAAATTTGATCTTTATTTTCTGAACTTCTTCAGTTACGACGTCTTTGGTTTCCTTTTTGAATGCAAATTTTTTTGGTCTACAATACTTTGTTGAAGAAGAAATTTCATTTTTTCATAGATCAATTTCTGTTGCTCTACTAGTTGGCGGCTCTAAACCGCTATAAATTTTTGTTATGCCCAATGGAATGAAAGATACCATAAATAAATTAGCATCTGATAAATTTTTGGCATTAAATTGCTTTTTTTTTTTTTCTGGCCAGAGGATTCATCACATCCGCATTTAGAAATTAAAGTAATACTGCCATTTCCATTTTTTTTAATGATCAGTATTGCAGTATTGCGTATTGCAGACCAATAAAATTTGCCATCGTTCAGCAGTATGTTCAATGAGATCTTGCAATATTAGTTCTGCTGAACTTTATGTGACACTAATAGCAGATTGTGAAGGTAAACATTATTTTTTGGCAGAAACAAAATCTCGATACTATGGTAAGACCCCACAATCCTTTTCATTTGTTTTCTGAAAAAAAATCAATATCAGGAAGTGCGATATTGATTTTTGGTCAACTTCAAATCCAAAACAAGTAAGAAAATTACAGTCGGTCTAGACCGACTATACGATACCCTATACCGTGCGTGTAGAGACCCTATCTCTTAGGCCCAACTAATTGGATATAGAAAATAAGCATAAACCAAATTTGGATGGCATTTTTATTAATTTTTTGGTTGCAGATATGAAAAAGTTCATATCGGATGCTATGTCAATTTGGGGACTAGGTCCAAAAATAGACCGATTCTGACCATGGTTGGCAAAGTCTCTTGTATTTTGCAAAAATATATACAAACAAAATTTGAGTTGAATCAGTGCAATATTTTTGTTTTTTGATAGATTTAAGTGAAGATCGGGAAGCAGCTCTATATGGGGCCTATGACTAAGAGTTGTCGCATAGGCATCGTTTTTGGACTACTCATTAATGGATGTAATAAACACATACAAACCCAATTTGACTGAGATCTATACGACAATTTGGATCTTATGGCGATTTATGTCGATTTCATAGGGGCTAGGTCTGAACATTGACCGATTCCCACCAATTTCAACAGTGTTCATCCCATGGCCGATGGAAGCTCATAGACCAAATTTCATCAAAATATATTCATATTTGCGACCTGCAGTTTGATTACAAAGTTTACATGGACACACAGACGGACGGACGGACGGACATTGTTAAATCGACTCAAAAAGTGATTCTGATTCGATCGGTATAATAAAAAACGGTTCTAGGTCAAACATTTTTGGTAGTTACAAACAGCAGCACAAAGTGGTATAGGGTATAAATAGGGCGAACGCTTCTTCTGGAGTAAATTTCTTATCTTTATTGGTGTAAGAATGCTTTTCAAAATCATCTTTGTGCGCTTTTTCAATTATTTCAATTTTATTTTTCTTATTTTGTGTTGGTTGAATTTGGTACAAAAATGAATCCTTAATAATTCTTTGAGAAACTTCTTCATTGATATTCTCCAGCTTGCGCCTTCGAGAACTTTCAGTACATCCGTCAATTGGTTTTGCTGGTCGACCCTTTTCGTCACTTTCGTTGGCAGTTTTAGATGAAGTCTAAAAATAAGATCCTTTAATATCCAGTCTTGGTGACGTTTTTACATCTTTGGCTTGCTATAAGAGCATTCAATATACCGTTTTTTCAAATTTGAAGCAAAAGTTGAAATTTTTCTGAAAAATACCTATGTAAGTGTACCTGTCAGAATAAAAAAGATTTTACCCATTAATATAATTTTAAAATTAAGCACATTATGTCTTAACCCTTTTTTATAAGTATATAACAACTCGTTTCAACTTTCCCGTTTCCTTTTTCTGCAAGTATAAAAAACAAATAAATCTACGTACTTCAGAAGAGTGCTAGAGTTTTTTATGGCTTTTTATGTTCAGGAGATTTTTGGGAAATTTTGATCTTTTTTAAAAGAATTTTTTTTTTAATTCCTAAATGACTCATTGATATAATTTTTCTAACATTAGCTTAGAAGTTATAAAAAAAGTTACAGTCATTTAAAAATTAAAATTTACGAAGAAATTTTATTATGTGTTTTAGAATTTTTCTAAATGGGCTTTCAAGGTCACTATTATATAAAATATAAATAAAAGACTATTTATTTCATTTTCAAATTCCGACTTTTCGCTGGGTATTTTCCAGCATCTTCAGGGATGAATTTTATTTAATAAATATTCTTTTGACAATTTTCACATTAGTTTTTTGTTTTCCAAAAACAAAAAGTTTTACTCAATAAACATATACGGCATAAAACATAATTTTAATTTTTTAAATTAATATTATAATTGAAAAAATAAATAAAAATGTCACAGTTGTTTTTTCTTTAATATTACATATCACAGTAGTAGACCAAAACTAATTTTAGAAAAATACTGACAAAGTCCATATTCGAAGACCCTGTTCGCTGCGATATAGTTCACTGGTATTTACTTTCAAATGAATAACATAATTTTAAAACCGGTAACCATAACAAAATGATTTTTGGCCGCTCTCTCAAAATATGGTCCACAGTGCGCCGGCTGGGTTTAAAAGGAAATTCTTTTTGATCTCTTACGAAGGGATCTTAATAGCTTTTCTACTCTAATAATGGTATCTTTAAGATAGAAATTAATTCTTTATATAAAAAGCCTTCATTACTTTTATGAAAAATAAAAAAAATAAATAAATAAATAAAATAAGAGAAGAGATTATAATAAATATTGATAAAAAAAGAAAAACAGTTAAATTTTAACATAAATACTATTATAATTTAAAGGTTAATTATCGGCAAAGTCGAATTTTATGCTCTTACTTCTTTTATATCGTCACCTAAAATGCCAAAGGCCGTAACTAATATTTTTATTTTTTTACAGAAGAAGCGAAAAACATCATAAAACAAAAACTACTTTAAACTTAATACCCGAATTTTAGAATCAAACTGAAAAATATAGATGGATTTTTATTAATGAAAATAAATTTATGGTAAAATAGTAGCTTTTAAGTAAAAGACCGTAACTACAATACAAAAAGTCAATTTTGAACTTTTTGTTAGTTACGGCCTTTTGCAATTTAGGTGATGATATGTATACTCGAAAAAGGCAATTTTGTAAGATTTTTTTACTAAATGTCTATTTTGGACTATATATTATAGTGGTATGTGATATATAAACTGGTAGGATAGCCATGTGGTAGTATGTGGTACATAAACTGGCAGGATCGGCATATAGTGATTTGTGGTCCTTTATATGGTTTTTCAACCGGCAAAGTTTGCCACTGCTTGCCGTTCTTACAGAGTAAGGACAAATAGAAATTTTAATTAAAAGAAATCAAAGGCAGTTGTTGCCGATTGAGTTGTCTAAATTAAAATCTGTTTTATTTTGAGTTTCAACCGTTTCTATACTAGTTTTGGTTTAACTCATGTTACCTATATTACTGAACTTACTCATACTATTGTTATATTCGATATCATGAAGGCTTGTATTACTTATTTACATTGACCAAACAACTTTTGCATTACACTATGTATAGAACAGTTTGATTAGTAATTGACACTAACGATTGTCTGTTCTACGTACTATGTATGCATTGCACTACAATATCGACTATATCTCGATTAAAGGACAACCAATCTGGGTACTGTAAACAATCAGTATGAAATTAATTAAAAGGACAACTGAAAAATAAGTGTCATGGTCAAAAATATTAAAAAAAGCCTTTTGGAGAAAAACTCAATTATATTGCAAATGTGAAAAGTCGAAACCGAGGGAAGCACAGTATATTTTTATACCCTATACCACTATGTGGTTTGGGTATAATGACTTTGTGCTGCTGTTTGTAACAACCAAAAATATTTGACCTAGACCCATCTTTAATTATACCGATCGAATCAGAATCACTTTCTAAGTTGATTTAACAATGTCCGTCCGTCCGTCCGTCCGTCCGTCTGTGTGTCCATGTAAAGCTTGTAATCAAACTGCAGGTCGCAAATATGAATATATTTTGATGAAATTTGGCATATAAGCTCTTGTCGTCCATGGGATGAACGCTATTGAAATTGGTGAGAATCGGTCCATGTTCAGACCTAGCCCCCATACAAATTACCCATATGAAATCGACATAAATTGCCATAGGATCCAAATTGTCATATAGATCTTACTCAAATTGGGTTTGTATGCGTTCATTACATCCATTAATGAGTAGTCCAAAAATGATCCCTTTGACCCCATACAGAGCTGCTTCCCGATCTTCACTTAAATCTATTAAAAAACAAAAATATTGCACTGATTCTTCTCAAATTTTGTTTGTATATATTTTTGCAAAATACAAGAGACTTTACCAAACATGATCAGGATCGGTCTATTTTTGAACCTAGTCCCTATATAGATATAGCATCCGATATGAACTTTTTCATATCTGCAGCCAAAAAAATTAATAAAAATGCCACTCAAATTCGGTTTTTGTTTATTTTCTATGTCCACTTAGTTGGGCCTATGAGATAGGGTTTCTAAACGCATGGTATAGGGTATCGTATAGTCGGTCTAGACCGACTATAATTTTCTTACTTGTTTATTGAATACGTCCCTGCCAAGAGTCGCCTATGGTAACGAACTATATTGCCCTTATATCCAGATTATTATGTGTATCGTTCTTAGTGTCATAGTTGACTAAAAACTGTTATAGCTATGAAATGTGGTGTCCAAATTAAAGACTACAGCAGAAGATGTAGTATCGAAGAATAAGAAGCAAATTTTCACCTACTTTGCGAATTTTTAACGATCCACGGCGGTTTCGATATTTAGACAGGAGATTTTCAATAGTCGGATCAGTAGGGCCAACTAGTATTTGGATATTCGTGAAACACCCAAATGGTTTTACAAGATTTCACAATGAGAATTTTTGGTTTCCGAGTATTCTCGCCATCGGTAACCTAAGCTATCATTCCGACCTAACTTACATATATTGCGATCAAATTGGTTTTGTGTCCCTTTTTTACACCCAACAATCATCACTGACTTTTTGTGTTTTGTATAGTCACGATTCCGCATCATAAGTACGATTGGAAGAGCATGTCAGAGCACTTACTAGCCCAAAAAAAAATGATTCCAAGCTTATCAGAGTCTGCAGAAAAAAAACTGCGGCATATCGTTGGTATACCCTGTCAATCAACCTGATTTAGCAAACTAATCGGACTATATTTTTACACATTGTTTTCATCTAAATATTTTGTTTTAATTTTTTACGAGTTTTAATAAAGAACACTCATTAAAATTCGCCATTTGTAAATATTTCAATAAAGAAAATTTATCAAAATGTATTATTTTCATCATGAAAAAGGTTTTACTCTTAACTATTTAATTCGATTTTAATAATAATAAAATATTAAGGGTGATTATGAAATGTACTAACGTTGTTAATTTTCAAAAGTTTATTCTGAACGGTTGAAAGTTTTAAATTAGGAAAAATCGTAAGATTCATGAGTGAGTACAAATCTATGCTAAGTTCCATATATACGAACAAGGTAAATAAATATGTAAAATAAAATGATTACGTATATAATATTACAGAAACTTAGATCATAAATTTCGATCATTAGACATTTTCTCTGATCAAATGATAAAATGAACATAATTATTTTATATCAACACATAGTAAGTACAACTTTTAACTATATTAAGCAAGATTAAATACTTCTTTTAATTAAACAAACACTACGCAATAATTAGCCCAAGGTTATTTTAAAAAAAATGAATAAGTAAAAAGATGAGAAATGAGAAATAAACAGAAGAATAGTGTAAATAATAAAAAAACCCTTCCTTGTTTATCAACTTTTCTATTTATAAAAAGATGTCTAAAACTACAAAGACTCCTATAGGCTTTCATTCGTATAGATCCATGTACGTTACTATATGTGTATGAGTCTTAAAGAACATCTGTAGATATAAAATATTCCCCCACTTTAACTTAGAACATTAAAAATGTCTGCCTCACGATTGCGTTTGTTGTCTTCTGTTATTGTTTTTACACTCAGCGAAATAACTATGAGAACATACTTATATTAGAGAATTTTTAAATGCTTTTTTTTAATAACATTTTCTTTTTGAAATTAAAATAAATAAATCATATGATTTCAGGTTGATCGTGAAAAATAATGCTAAAATCATATTAATAACTTGTTGATGGTTTAAGAGCTCTATCTAGTCGAGAATTAAAAAATAGATCTCATACCAACAAACAGATTAAAATGAAAGAACAAAAAAATTATGATATTGACTTTTTGCGGCCAGGTTGCACGTATTACAGAACTCTCGCATGGCAGATGCGCACAATCCTGTCTTCTGATCAATAGTAGTCAATATTCAGGACAGTTTAGTGGATTTTTAACGTTTGAACCATTTTAAAATATACCTTGAATAGCGAAAACTGGTTATATTATATCACAACGACTTAATTCTGTGTGCAATGTAGTGGCAGTTTGCAATGCAATTGATCTCATCGTCACTTATCAGAGATTCCTAATAAACTATTAGAGAAAATTTTATTTTTATTGTACTAATGCAAAACTTTCCAGCTTTCTTCGCATATACATAAAGATTAACGTATTAATTTCAACTGGCAAACTCCAGCCCTCGAAATTCGAGTTTAAATTCTAGAAAATTTTATTTTTTCATTAAATAAAGACCCTAAAGATATGTTAATCAATTATAGCCAAAAATTTGCAAATCAACACAAAAAAACAAACTAATTTTTATTACAAACACATTAACAAATGTAATGTGTTAGTAGCAACTTTAAATGCAATTTACTCAAAATAAAGGAAAAAAATATAAAAATCTGTAAATCTGCAAAACGGCTAAAAAGAAATACCTTTCATATAATATATGTTTGGCCAAAATCGGGATAAAACGGTAGAACAAAACATCGGACACAAGAAATCGTCTAGCCTATTAATATTATAGATATTAATTAGCTTCAAGAAAATTTTTACTTTAAATAAATCAAAAACGTTGGCACATCGTTTGAAAAAGTTGATCTATGAAGGGTTATGCAGCTGTTCCGGGTCGAGTCACCAACCATCATCAGTAACCAAAAGCAGTAAATAGTTTGTGTAGAAAAAAAGATTGAAAATAAGGTTTGTTATTTTTAGAGAAAATAATACATTTTCAATTCTTTTTAATTTTTGGAAATATCTGTTTTGTTTTTTAAGTCAGATCGGATTCATCGCGCTATAAGTACAATGAAGTGGAATTATAGTACATGCTTCAACATGTTTCATGTAAAATAGTGAATTTGCATTATAGCAAAAGAAAAAGTAGTCATATTCATATTTGGATTCAGCGCAACAAGGACCTTTAGTTTGATTTCAGGGTCTTGAGTTTCACTAACTTTTTGGGCCTGTGAAATTTATATAAAACCAAGGCTTATATCGTCTATTTTATGTAATGAAACTATAATTTTCCAATCTATTATCATAACTAAATCATTCGACGATTTAACTTCAAATCCATATGTTATGTTAGTCATATGTTAGTTCCCAGCTAAAAATTGTGTCTTAAAGACACACACGATGTAAGCAGACTTGTCAGCGACATATTTGGGAGCGGCCTATGGCCATAGGACTAACTATTTAATGTGTTGATACGTTTCTGAAAAGCATCTTCTATAAATGTCATAAGAAAATCATCACTATGGACATGAAAAATCCAGGAAGATTGGTTTCAATTTTTTGTGTCGGAGCAAAGTAGATTCTTCGTTAGGTTAAAGGTGTTGCCAAAATATACCTCTTATGCTAATAAAATAATTATGCCCAAAGCGGCACCCTATGTAATTTTACGTCGACACATTATTTGTTTCCGATTATGCCAGAGGAAAGCTACGTTTGCCACATTTATCTTGAAATATTTTTTGCTATTTTCCTGCTTGATTTTCCCCTTATATTAGTCTCGGATATATTTCCAATTTTTGCATAAAGTTTGAAGGAGTTTGCAGTCGTTTCGTACTAATGGAATTTCGAGATTAATTTGTATATTGTCATTTCTTATCAACCATGGAGCACCAATCATGACCCTAATAATCTTAGATAGGGATCTCTGTATAAGTTTATTACAATAAGTATTGGAATAGCCAGCTTTTTCCTTAAGTTGAATGCCATAAGTCTATAATAATATGGTTTTATTATGATTTGAATGCTTTTATAGTTCGGCGTAAAATAAAACGTATATCAAATGCCACTAAAAGTGACTTCGGCGGTTTGTGTAATGTGAAGCAAGATAGAAGGGTCGATGTGGTACTAAGTATAACAATTTCGGATTTGATCTTGAACTTAACTACTTTTATTAGCAAGTTCATCAGCCACTTTACCACACATCTGACGTAATTATTACGTTTCATTGCAGCTTTGTAGTGATAAATAATATTAAAATAAAAAAAATCTATAATATTAATAGGCTAGGCCATTTCTTGTGACCGATATTTTGTTCTACCGTTTTATACCGATTTTGACCAAACGCATATTATTTGAAAAGCATTTCTTTTTAGCCGTTTTGTTGATTTACAGATTTTTAAATATTTTCCTTTATTTTGAGTGAATTGCATTTAAAGTTGCTACTAACATATACATAATGTAAAATAATGCTATGTGTGTGTGTTTATTAAATTTGTTAATGTGTTTGTAATAAAAATGAGTTTGTTTTTTGTGTTGATTTGTGAATTGGCTATAATTGATTAGCATACTTTTAGGGTCTTTATTTAAGGAAAAAATAAAATTTCCTAGAATCTGCGCTCGAATTACGAGGGCTGGAATCTGCTAGTAATATTATAACAGCTAAATTTTATTAAACGAAGCATTCGAGATTTGTATCGAAAAATATCTAAAATCGTAATTTTAAACACACAATTTTTAAACGTTTGACAAAGCTTCGTTTAATAAGATGAGGCAATAATTAGAATGATCTATAAATAAAAATATAAAATTTAATCTTATGATAGCTTTGGTTTCGTTAGATTGTCTTAAAGAATTATCGGAATGTAAGATTATTTAACATTAAGATCCTGAGTTTATTTTCAAGAAAAAATAAAAACTATAGAATAATCGCGTATGCCATAAAATCAAAATGTTCAGGGGAGTCAAAAAAACGTTATATTTGAAATTATGGGCTCAATATAAAGATTTTAGAGCTTTTTATTTAACAGTCCTGTAGATATGGGCAATAAATACTTTATATAAAATTTTGAGTTAAAAATCTTCAGAGGAGTAGATCCTAGAGAAGGACGAAAAAACAATATGGAAATTACCCTTAAAGTGTGTGCAGACAAAACAACTTATGTCGACAAACGTCGTTGTCTTTGAAAAAGAAAACAACCAATGCATCCACCCATGTAGACACAAGTTGTTGTTGCTTGAAAAATGGATTTTTTGTTCGTCAACAAAAAGTTTACGGGAGTTAAGACGAGAATATAACAACGTATCAATGATAATAGTGGCAAAAAATAACAGAAATAAACACACAAGTTTTTATAAGTGATTATAAACTGAAAAATAATCCAATATTATTTTGTTTTTTTTCATTAATAACAACGTATGTCGCCATGTGTCGTTTTCTGAGAAAATAATTTTTCAGCGATCAAACGTAGGTTGATATATGTCGTTAGTGCTGCAAATTAATTTAATAAACATTTAAGTTACGTCGTTATTTAAAGAAAAAACCCAGAAATGTTCAATATTTAAAAAAAATTTTAACACATGTAAAGAGCGTTAAAAATTAATATATTTGCCATCGTTAACTCAAAACTGACAAAAATGGACATACGCGGTTATTCCAGAAAACCACAGATTTAACTAATTCTAAGTTTGATTTCAGCGGCGTACATTGAAAACGTTTTTAATGGCACTATTATTACTCATACGAGCACATAGTTATTTTACTGAGTGTATTAAGAGATCTATGGCCAAAAAGATTATTTAATTTCATAAAAGTTGGTATATTTTGCTTGAGGAAGGTTTAACCAGTTCTATGGATGTGTTTAAAAAGTTATTAATTTTGTTACGTTTATTTCTCGACTTAAGTAAGAAGTTTGTTTGTAAATAATATCTAAAAAAAAAAAAAAAATTGTGGAAAAACACTTAAGAATGATTAAAAAGAACCACCACATAATAACTCAAACTATTTGTTATGGATCTAAATCTATAAAGAAAACTTTCGTAATAATTTTGTAAATGTGATAAATTTTTATTTAATAATTTCATATTAACAAAATGTGGGTTGTATTTGGTATTTTAATTTACACATTTATGCCTGACTTAGTAATCTGTTAACTTATTCATACTAACACCAATGCACGATATATAAATTACCGCAAAAATCAAAAGTTCTTTAACCTTAGCTTTAATCTAAAAGATGTTAAGAAATTGAGTTTACAAATTTTTCTAAATACAAACTTTAATCTTGGCTTCAGATCGAAGTGTTTTTTATTACTTTACTATGACGGGCTGTTAGTTGCTATCATTAAAAGTTAATTCTAAACATATTCTCTTGAGTATCTGTTTTGGTGTTGTTTTCTACTTCTTCAGCAAAGATTTAGTAACTTTTTTTTTGTGGTTATTCAATTAATTACAACACCAGCATTGGTGTAAACTACACTTAAGACATGAGATATCTTCAGAGTTTTTTTTTTCAATTTTACAAATGACAAATGATTATTGCTAAATGTATTTTTTTTTTTTAATTATAATCTATTAACATTTTGACTTTATATTTAGCAATTGAGAATTTTTGAATTAAGCCCAAAACCTCATTAGTAATAGATAATATTGTTATCAGATTTTAAGATATGTTCTCGACTTTTGTAAATCCTACACACCACTATGCAGAGGGTATATATCAGTTTGTCACTCCATTTGTAACGCATTGAAATAATTTCCGTAGACACCATATTTTATATATTATCTGGATCCTTATAACAAGAGAAGTCGGTGCAAATTACGATCCGTCCTTAAAATCTAAGCTAGGCTCTTAATTTTGGCATAATATCTTTTATTACCATTCTCATTAGCTTGCTATTTAATATCAAATGGATCACAAGATAATAATGAAAATGAAAAAAAAAACTCTTGAATAATCTAACGCCTAAAAACAAAGTTTTTATTAAAACTCTTTCTTTCCTTATACATGTGAGTTCTGAATCTCTCCGTGACGTGCGTGACTTTGCGTGACTATTTTGAAATTAATCTGTGGTCACAGCAAGTATATGGACCAAGTTTCAAATTGATTGGATGAGGGGAAATCCATTTTAAATCTATCCGTGACCATGCGTGACTGTGCGGGACTCATTCAAAGTTAATCTTTTTTTCACAGCAAGTCTATCGACCAAGTTTCCAATCGATCGGATAAGGGGAAATGGGTTTTAAACCACTCCGTGACTGTGCGTCTCTAGGTCAAAGTTAATCTTTTTCACAGCAAGTTAATGGACCAAGTTTCAGATCGATCGGATGAGGAGAAATTACATTTACAACACTCCGTGACTGTGCGTGACCATGCGTGACTGTGCGCGACTATATCAAAGTTAATCTGTTCTTCGCAGCAAGTCTATCGACCAAGTATCAAATCGATCGGATGGGGAATGGGTTTTAAATCACTCCGTGACTGTGCGATACTAAGTCAAAGTTAATCTTGAGTACCAACAAGACTATAGTCCAAGTTTCATATCAATTGGATAAGGGGGAATGGGGTTGCTCCACGACAGACAGAGAGTATGAGATAAAAGAAAGAGTTTAAGAAATACAAATGTCCAATAGGTTTATTGTTTTTCAAAAGTTATATTTTGTAATTGTTTTTATTGTTGTAGTTGTAATGTAATTAATTGTAGTTGTAATTATATGCACGTGTGATATTTGCTTCACCAAATAGTGCCAGACATTTTTAGCGTTATCGCAATATTATAAAGAAAATCGCCAATATGAAAGAACAATTACAGTGATTTTTTAATAAATTAAATTTTTTGAAAAATACCTTTTCTTCAAAAAGTACCTTTCTTACAAAGCAAATTTCTTACAACTGTAGATTTTCTTAAATTATGTACACTTTGTTTAAAATGTACGTACGTTTTATTCAAAAATTACTTTCCGTTTTTCTTTTTTGAAAAAGGGCACTGTTTAATAAGTGTCTTCTTAAAAGAGTACCTTTACCTAAAACCTCCCTTTTCTTAAAAAGTACATTTCTTAAAAAACAAATTTTCTTAAAAAAGCAGCACTAAAAGATAGGTTTTCTTATAAAAGTAGCTTTTCTTAAAAAATTTAATTTTCTATAAGAAGTAAATTTAATGATTTACATTTTCGTAAAAAATTACATTTTCTTAAAATAAGTAGGGTTTCCTAAGAAAGTACCTTTTCTTGAAGAGTACATGCTGCTAAAAAAATACCTTTTTAAAAGAGAACTTTCACAAGTTTTCGACAAGAGTACTAGGCGCCTCACACCTCACTACATATTAATACAATTACTAAATATTTTAAGTTTTCATTAAAAATTAATTAGATTATAATTTATCATGTTTTGATAAACTTAAGATAATTTTTTTGTAGAAAAACTCTTAGGTTCGATGAAGTCATCATTTTAAATATTTTTCTATGCGATTAAAAATTATTCTATAATATTTGCTAGATTCATATGCTGTTATGTCAGCTATTTACATTAGGGTGACAATGGTTTGTATGTAAAAAAATTTTTGTTCGAATTTAAAAGTTTTTTTCAACGGAATATTGTGCTAATAGGTCCAAGAGTTTTGTGCCGAAAATTTGAGCCAAATCGGACAACGTTTTCTGGACGCGCATCCAGGTCAAAGGTCAGGTATTTGCATATTTCACAGCTAGTATGAAATAAAGTTGAGAAACTCATATATTTTCTACTTTATTTTACAAAAACATCTGGATTCTGTAGACTTTTAATAAAGAGGACACTCAAATGGTTTTTTTGGGAACTAACTCTCAAATTTCCCTTGCGTCAAAGTGATCCACAAACTATTTTATTTCAAAAATGTTTAATATATGTATGCCATTATTGGCAATGTATATAAATCAATCTACTACTTTTTCTAATTTTAAAAACAAAAATTATGATCGGTGATTTGGTAGGTTTTTTTTCTTTTAAAATCTACAGATCAAAATCTTTTTGCAGACAATATAGATTAGCATGTTTTGAATACAGCTGCCTATATTTTAGTACCACCTGTAAAATATTAAACCATGTCAAGAGAAAAAAAAATTAAAAAAGTTATAATATATGATAGTTACTTTCATTAAATGTTGTTTCTGTCCCTCATCTTTTGTTATTTTGTCATGGTATTCTTGAATTAACTGAATGCCTCTTTCAGCACAATCATTAACAACAGCCAAGTTTTGAATAATTTGTTTCGCTCTTAGGTACTCTCCTGTAACACTCCAAGAACGTGGATCGTTGCTGAAAAACTCTATTGAAATTCCAAATCTCTTGAAAACTTTTTTGGTATTTTTTGAAAACAAATCTTGTAAAATATCAGAGTTGTCTCTGAAAATAAAACTTTTAAAGTTTTCCTTCTTTATTATTAGCTTCTTTGCTATCTCTTCATCCTCATTTTCAGATATATCTACAGACATCTTCGCTACTAGCTTGCTTTTTGTTATGTTGTCTATCCTTTCGTCAAACAAAGAAAAGCCCACACATTCTTCGCTTAAGTAATACAGATGATTTAATACCTTTGAAATGGCTTTGGCCGCAATATTTTGATTGACTCTTTTGTAGTTTTCCAATTTTCTCAAAAACATAATATCATTTAAAGCAGCTTTATCCGCTTTATTTGAATCAAACCAAAAATTTGAATAACAACTTACAATGAAACCTGTTACTTCTATCAAAGCACTGATTTCAAAATCTGTCACTTCAGGAAATTGATTGCGAAAAATCACTATCTTTAAAGAGTATATAGCCTTGGCCATCCATCTTGCGTAGTGCAGTGCACCGGGTTTTCTGAATTTTATTCCTGAAGGAGGATTGCCACCAAGGAATATAATTACTAACTCCAAAAATTCTTTATAATCATTTCTCGGGAATGAATCGTTCATTTTTTCTAAAGCAAAATCTAAAAGTTCACCAACATTATCGCCTATAATTTCCATAATTCGTGGATGAGCTATTCCTGGCACAAAACTATCTGTATTTATTTCTGGCCAATGTTTTTTGAATTTTTTAAAAATCGTTATGTCCGGTCTAGACGACACTCCAACATTGGCCTCCGTAAAAACTGCTGCCAAAACAATTTCGAAAATATGGTGTCTGCAGCCTGGAAATAGAATTTCTCTTCCAATTGATCTCTCCAAAAGCACACATGCACCTTTCAATCTACCAGTGTTGGATGATGTTGTATCAAAAACAAACGCTTCCGTTCGTTCCAAAATATGTTTGTCTTCTAATGCATCATAAACTGCAGAAGAAATTTCCGCTCCAGTCCCAGAGGGAATATCAGGCATATCTATAATTTGCTCTAGGCCTGGAGCCGTAGCAATTATAGCCAAACGGTCTTCTGATTTTCCTGTTATTGTCGATAACAGTTTAGTGTCCCAATGGATGGTCAAAGGTTGATCACTTGCAGTAAACTTTTCTATAATTTTTTCACTTTGCGTTAATCTTAATTGCGCTCTTTCCCGATTTATGGAGGTTCGATTTAAAATATAATCGGATGTGTTAAGTCCGACGGCGTCAATAACTGCAACCAATAAGTGTACAGCATCTCTCTGACTTATTTTTAACTTGTCGAAAACTGCAGCTAGTCTTGACGTTAAGACACTTTGCTTTTTCGTACAAGAAGTACTGCGAAAACGTTTTGCCTCAATCGAACATTCAGAATATTCTTCCTCTGATGTTGCAGCATCTTCAGACGCGGAAAATTCAATCATATTGCAGGCTGAAATAAATTTTGTCACAGTTCAGTACTTCCAACAAAAATTTAAAACAACGTTATTTAACATTTAATTAAATTTTTACCTGATGAAGTTGATGGTAATTCGTCACTTAATTTTTTACGCAACTCTTCTTGTTTTTTGCGATTTCTTTTTCTTTCCTCTTTTTTTTTAGATTACAGTCGACTTCCAACATACAACCTTCGCGACCTTTCATTCTTTGTTTAATTAAAAATTGCTTGTCTTCTTCTAAATCTATTAGTTCCAGTGCATCGGTACGAGCAATATCGAAGAGATCGCCTAAATTATCGCTCCACAGTTTTCTTCTGTTTTTATGAATGTCGGACACTCTAGATATATTTTTTTTTAAATCTTTCCATTCCTCATACAGACGCAACATTTTTTTTGTACACCAGTGCAAATCGTGAACAGGGATACGGGCCTTTTCCCAAAAAATTATACACTCTCTTACCACAAGATGAGCACTATCTTTTGCAGTTAATTTCGTTGTCCTCATATTATGAAAAAAAACTTTGAGGCAGTCCCCCTTCGAGGGAAGTTTAGAACCAACTATTTGGTGTTTTGAATAGCCTATTAAAAATATTTCTTCCCTTAACGAGGGCATTGTTATATATTTTTACAAAATTCACAAAAAATCTCTAACCAAAAGCACTTTACACAAGTAATTCAGACGACTGAATGCAATTTATATAATTTTCGGGGAAATACATAATTCAGTCGTATTTTAAAAATCTAGTAGGCCTTGAAATTTATCATTAGAATCCGTTAAAAATAATGGTTGTTGTCTAGGAAATTAGCAATTTTAAAATTTTTGCCATGTAGAAGGTGTGATTTAATACAAACAAACAAATGTGTTTTTGTAGTTAACGTTTTTGAATAAAAGCATCTATTAATTTCCTGACATAAAGGAAAGGTTAATTACCAAAAAAGTTCTTTTTACTATTTTTTTCACGAAAATATATAAATCCACATTTTTTCATTAAATATTGAAAAAAAATAAACGAGTTCAAAAAATTTATTTCGTATATATTGTAAAATATGAAAATACCTGACCTTTGACCTGGATGCGCGTCCAGAAAACGTTGTCCGATTTGGCTCAAATTTTCGTCACAAAACTTTTGGACCTATTGGCACAATATTCCGTTGAAAAAGCTTTAAAATTCGCGAAAAAAAATTTTGGCTGTCACCCTAATGTACATCGTTTCACATTTTACAATATTTACTAGGGGTAATTCCATGGAAAAGTCAACCTTAGGTCCAATTAAAAAATTTTATTTAAATAATTTTTATTAATACAATTTCAAAGAAAAGGGTATAAAAATGACAATAGTTTGTTAGATGCATTTTTGAATATTCTTATAACCTTTATTATTCCAGTAAGAAAGGAAAAGTGTAATTAAGTAATTTTGAAAATAAAGGCAGTGTCATGGCTGTCATATTAAAAAATATATATTTTTACTATATTTTATTTTAGGAATCATGTTTTTTATATATTTTATAATTAATATAGATCTTATATTAACTACAAACAACTGTTTTTTTTTTTATTTGTCATAAAAATAAGAGCTTTTCTGTGTTTTACAAACATCGTCAAAAATGATGTCTGATTGTTGTCATGTCTGTCACGGCTGCGTTTTGCTCCCAAGCATTAATAACAATAATACTTTTTCACGTTTTCTAATGGTAAATATGTTAGTCATAACAATGAAAAACATTTAATGTGTAATATTGGATAAAATGTCACGTCTGTCTCTGCGGAATTAGCCCTACACGTTTTTAGAATTTAACATACGGAAATATTACTGCTTTAAATCAAATAAATTTAATTTGGTAAAAAACTGTGTTATATATAAAATTAAGTTTTTATGGAATATTTTTGTTATTTTCTTACTATAGCATAACTTGTATGTACAAAATTAAACATTAATATTTAAAGGATATATGATTCGATTTTAAATACATCATTAATAAAAGGATATATTTTTCAAAACGGAAAGCAAATATATGTTGAAAAGTACTGTGGTCTTCTTTGTTGTAATAATAGCTTATTCCTATTTTGACATAGTTGAACTACCATCTGATATGGTTAGAATTTATGTTAGAATTATGCACGAATCAAATCCACAAATATATTTCATTAATTATATTTAAAGCACTTTTTAACTAGAAATACTGATCTCTTTTGTTCTATAAAATAATTGTAAAACGAAATAAAAACGTTTATACTTATTTGGCGTTTTCAAATTGGCAACACTATTTTCATCTACCCTCATGTTATTTTTATGCCCACCACATCACCATTTAGCTGGGTAAAGTTGTAATAATATACGTTGTCATTATTTTGAGCAGGTTGGTGTTAAAATTTGGGTAAATCGGGCATCATTGTTCCAAGATATGTGCAAAAATATGAAGACACCTCTAAAAATTGTGAAGAATTCAGTGTGTTTGTTGTAATAATTTAGTACTTCGTTTATAAAGTTGTTTACTTTTTCAAATATTTTGTTTACATTTATTATAAATAATGTAAGAAGGTCCATCAATTAATGTAAATCTAAAACCCATGTGGATGGTATCAAAGATTCGGCATAACCGAATCTGATACTCTTACTTGTTAGGAATATATTCAATTATTATTTTACGGATAATTTGGAGAATCTGAAACATTTCAATTGATTTTTAATTATTTATTTTATAAAATTGTTTTACACATGATTCAAATTTTCATAAAAGTGTTTATTAACCTTATAAAGCCTAAAAATAACAAGTAAGAAAATTATAGTCAGTCTAGACCGACTATACGATACCCTATACCATGCGTTTAGAAACCCTATCTCTTAGGCCCAACTAACTGGACATTGAAAATAAGCAACAACCAAATTTGAGTGGGATTTTTATTAATTTTTTTGGCTGCAGATATGAAAAAGTTCATATCGGATGCTATATCTATAAAGGGACTAGGTCCAAAAATGGACCGATCCTGATCATGTTTGGTAAAGTCTCTTGTATTTTGAAAAAATATGTACAAACAAAATTTGAGAAGAATCAGTTCAATATTTTTGCTTTTTAATAGATTTAAGTGAAGATCGGGAAGCAGCTCTATATGGGGTCAAAGGGATCATTTTTGGACTACTCATTAGTGGATGTAATGAACGCATGCAAACCCAATTTGAGTAAGATCTATATGACAATTTGGATCTTATGGCAATTTATGTCGATTTCATATGGGTAATTTGTATGGGGGCTAGGTCTGAACATGGACCGATTCTCACTAATTTCAATAGGGTTCATCCCATGGCCGATAGAAGCTTATATACCAAATTTCATTAAAATATATTCATATTTGCGACCTGCAGTTTGATTACAAGCTTTACATGGACACACAGACGGACGGACGGACGGACGGACATTGTTAAATCAACTCAGAAAGTGATTCTGATTCGATCAGTATAATTAAAGGTGGGTCGAGGTCAAATATTTTTGGTTGTTACAAACAGCAGCACAAAGTCATTATACCCAAACCACATAGTGGTATAGGGTATAAAAATGAAATGGAAATACAATTTTTTATATAGATTTTGTAATTTTTGATTTTGAAACAGTCGAACACCCAATTTGTTTCAATTTTATTTACACCACTATTTATACCCTCTACCACTATGTGGTAAGGGTATAATGAGTTTGTGCTGACGTTTGTAGCCACTAAAACTATTTGACCTATACCAATATTATTTTATACCTATCGATTCAGAATACCTTTCGGAGTCGATTTAACGATGTCCGTCTGTCCGTCGCTCTGTCTGTCCGTCGTAATCAATTTACAGGTCAAAAAATAAATATATTTTAACTAAATTTGATATATAAGTAGGCAAATCTTAATTGTTATAGACATTTTTAGTCATAACCCCCACATAAAGCTCCTTCTCGATCTTCACTTAACCCTAACGAAAAACAAAAATATTGCCCAGATTTCTCTCAATATTGCTTTCTATTTGTTTTTGCAAGATTTAAGTTTTTACAACATATTGTCAGAATCGGACCATTTTTGACCTTTTCAGATCAGGTAGCAAGAAAAAAATTATGTGAGTCCGATCACAGGGGAAATGTGTAAATATCTAGTAATTAAAGATTTCTTTTAGTATATTGTTTTCAATTTAGAGTTGTTATACATTTAGCATAGTATAATTAGCTGTTATAATTCTATATTGTTATATTTGTGATTGTGTTATACTCTTTGCTTGTTGAATTAGTTAATATTTGTGAAATTTTTAACGTTGTTATACTTGAGGGTTGTTGAATTAGTTGCAATAATCTTTACACCAATACACTAATACCTCACACCGTTTTCGTCCTACTTTGTTTTTGTGATTGTATTGTGAAATCTGTTTTTACCCCCCTGAGCGTATAGATGTTTACACATCAAAAAAAAAAAACTATATGAGTCCATTTACAGGGGAGCTGTGTAAACATCTATTTATCCATCAATTAAAATCAAATAGAAAGCATCATCTATGTATCACTTATAGCAAACAATTGCAGCTAATATAATAATTATATAGTTGAGGGGTGTTGACCATATTTTAACTGAAATAATTTTTATATTAGTAATAGCGTTATACTTGTGGGGTTGCTGAATTATATGTTATATGTTTATATTGTAAATTTTTGACGTTGTCATAGCTGAGGTTGTTGAATTAGCTGAAATAATTTTATATCATAATCTCTATACCTATACACTCATACTTGACACCGTTTTTGTCTTACTTCTTACTTCTTACTTCTTACTTCTTACTTCTTACTTCTTACTTCTTACTTCTTACTTCTTACTTCTTACTTCTTACTTCTTACTTCTTACTTCTTACTTCTTACTTCTTACTTCTTACTTCTTACTTCTTACTTCTTACTTCTTACTTCTTACTTCTTACTTCTTACTTCTTACTTCTTACTTCTTACTTCTTACTTCTTACTTCTTACTTCTTACTTCTTACTTCTTACTTCTTACTTCTTACTTCTTACTTCTTACTTCTTACTTCTTACTTCTTACTTCTTACTTCTTACTTCTTACTTCTTACTTCTTACTTCTTACTTCTTACTTCTTACTTCTTACTTCTTACTTCTTACTTCTTACTTCTTACTTCTTACTTCTTACTTCTTACTTCTTACTTCTTACTTCTTACTTCTTACTTCTTACTTCTTACTTCTTACTTCTTACTTCTTACTTCTTACTTCTTACTTCTTACTTCTTACTTCTTACTTCTTACTTCTTACTTCTTACTTCTTACTTCTTACTTCTTACTTCTTACTTCTTACTTCTTACTTCTTACTTCTTACTTCTTACTTCTTACTTCTTACTTCTTACTTCTTACTTCTTACTTCTTACTTCTTACTTCTTACTTCTTACTTCTTACTTCTTACTTCTTACTTCTTACTTCTTACTTCTTACTTCTTACTTCTTACTTCTTACTTCTTACTTCTTACTTCTTACTTCTTACTTCTTACTTCTTACTTCTTACTTCTTACTTCTTACTTCTTACTTCTTACTTCTTACTTCTTACTTCTTACTTCTTACTTCTTACTTCTTACTTCTTACTTCTTACTTCTTACTTCTTACTTCTTACTTCTTACTTCTTACTTCTTACTTCTTACTTCTTACTTCTTACTTCTTACTTCTTACTTCTTACTTCTTACTTCTTACTTCTTACTTCTTACTTCTTACTTCTTACTTCTTACTTCTTACTTCTTACTTCTTACTTCTTACTTCTTACTTCTTACTTCTTACTTCTTACTTCTTACTTCTTACTTCTTACTTCTTACTTCTTACTTCTTACTTCTTACTTCTTACTTCTTACTTCTTACTTCTTACTTCTTACTTCTTATGATATGATTTATGCTTATTTTCAATTAATTTTATCTAAGACCGATTCTCTAAACGCATTATGTGGAGTATCGGATAGTCAGACTAGAGCGACTATAACTTTCTTATTTGTTTTCAGTTCATATATCGCGACTTTAATTTCTTACTTTTTTATTTTATTTTTATTTTTTGTGTCAAGGAAGCATCCAATTTAACATATTACTAGCTAATTCAGGTAAAAATATTTTATAATATGCTTTTTTAGCCAAGACTCATTTGATACTTCTTTTGAATTATCGTAAGACTTCTAAGCTCTTCAAACATTCTTATATGGATCAAACTTTGGGTATCATAACGACGGCTACCTTAAAGGAAGTATTTTTCGTTGGTGTCCTGCGAATAACTAGAGCTTTTCTACTATAGTAAGAGAAAAATAATGCAATTTTTTAGATAGCAATTAGTTCTTTCCAGAGAAGACACGATCATTGGCTTTTATAACTGACTAAAAAGCAAACCAATTAACTAAAACGTTAACTGAAAATTTAAAAGTTTAAATATCGCTAACATTAGTTGTAATATTGAGATTAAGACGCAGGTGAAGGCTATCAAAGATTCGGCCTATTCGAGTTTAATACTCCCACTTGTTTTAAATAATATTTTATTTGTTTCCTTTTAAAAGTTTTAAAGATTTGCCGACGACACATTAACTATCATAAAACTATCATTTCCAAAATAGAAATATCAATATAAAAATGAAAAATGAATGCTCAAATATTCAAATGTTAAATATTTTTCTATTTTACTATTTGTATTTTTTATTTATATTATGGATTAAATAATTTAAAGGCACGTCAATTGAAAACAAGTAAGAAAATTATAGTCGGTCTAGACCGACTATACGATACCCTATACCATGCGATTAGAAACCCTATCTCTTAGGCCCAACTAACTGGACATTGAAAATAAGCAAAAACCAAATTTGAGTGGGATTTTTATTAATTTTTTTGGCTGCAGATATAAAAAAGTTCATATTGGATGCTATATCTATAAAGGGACTAGGTCCAAAAATGGACCGATCCTGATCATGTTTGGTAAAGTCTCTTGTATTTTGCAAAAATATGTACAAACAAAATTTGAGAAGAATCAGTGCAATATTTTTGTTTTTTAATAGATTTAAGTGAAGATCGGGAAGCAGCTCTATATGGGGTCAAAGGGATCATTTTTGGACTACTTATTAGTGGATGTAATGAACGCATACAAACCCAATTTGAGTAAGATCTATATGACAATTTGGATCTTATGGCAATTTATGTCGATTTCATATGGGTAATTTGTATGGGGGCTAGGTCTGAACATGGACCGATTCTCACCAATTTCAATAGCGTTCATCCCATGGCCGACGAAAGCTTATATACCAAATTTCATCAAAATATATTCATATTTGCGATCTGCAGTTTGATTACAAGCTTTACATGGACACACAGACGGACGGACGGACGGACGGACGGACGGACGGACATTGTTAAATCAACTCAGAAAGTGATTCTGATTCGATCGGTATAATTAAAGATGGGTCTAGGTCAAATATTTTTGGTTGTTACAAACAGCAGCACAAAGTCATTATACCCAAACCACATAGTGGTATAGGGTATAAATATAGGCAAACGTGTTTAGATAAATATTAGATAAATTTGTATTGTAATAATTTTATTGATTGTTTAATTGTCTCAATCTAAACATGTTTAATTACTAAATGAAAGTGGGTTTGACACAACATAACCTTATAAATTCAGTAAAGTAAAAGTTATAATTTCACTTTAGAATTAATATATAATTAGATATATACATATATAAATATGCAAGAATAAAATTAATAATAATTTCTGCAAAAACCAGTTTTATAATTTCATTTATTGCATTTTTTTAATTTATTTATTTTATTTTTTATTTCTCCATAAATTAAGTTCGTGTTTAGTTTGTGTTTTTTTTTTAACAAAAATACGAGTATATCAGGTAACGTTAAATCGCTTTTCAAACTATTTTAGATTTGTTTGGTTTTTATATATTTTTTGGTCATTTTTTATTGTTGTGTTAATTAAAACATTAATGCGGTTATTGACTCTTTTTTATACATGCATATGGATAACAGTATACACTGAAATTTTCGATCACATAAATGTAAAGTTTTGTGAATGAAACATTTTCGACAATAATATTAATTAGTTTTTTAATTATATTTAAAAATATTTCATACCGTTACATAATATTTGAAGGCCAAAGAAAGTCTTGATAATTAATGACATAAAGAATGCACTAAATTAGTTCCTGGTGTATCATGTTACATTCTTTGAACTCAGCGTCAATATTCATACAAGTGAATTTTATCATGAATACAATCATTATATTCAGAAGTAAAAATTTATTTCCAATAGGCAAAAAAATAAGTGTTTTAAACTAAATATTTGTTTTACCTTAAAAATTATTTGATATAATAAAGAATTTTTCTTTTCACTCAAACTAATAAAACAAAGAGTTCATCGCTTGATCATAACAGTGTGCAAAAAGGCCTGTGTTCTGTTCTTGGGGTGTGCATGATTATTATGCTGCGCACTGTTGCATTTCACAAGATCACATCAGTAATTCCTGAAACAGGTGACATACTTAAGTGCAGTATTTGTCTAATACTTACTTTGACTTTAATTCGAGATATCGAAAAATACGAGTAAACATTAAGTAAAAATATTTATTTTGTTGAATTCTAGTACAAAACTAACAAATAAGAGTGTTAAAATCAGTTTTACCTATATGTAATAACCTCAACAACGCATTCATTTCAGTGTATTAACTGGATATTTAAAACAACTATTGGTTCCGCAAAACCGAGAAAGCGATAAATTTTCTAATTTTCTGTTTGTCTGTGGGTTGCTGTAATCCTTATACACATACTGCTGTTCGCAAATGAAAACAAATTGTGATGAAATTTGATTTGTAGATCTATTTAGAAAACAGAAGTGACCCCACTTAATATGATCTTGATCGGAACACTCCAATCTCATATATATTGAGTTTAATACCTTCACCCGATATACTGTATATGGTATTGTATAGTCGTGTTAGACCGACTATAATTTTATTACTTATTTTGATGCATATTTCAAAAGATTTTGCAAATTAAGCTTTATTTATATAAGTATTGCCAAAACAAATATGAGTTTATAATGCGAATAAATATATAAAATTTTATTATAAAATCTTTGCTACTCTATTAGCTAATTATCCATTTCGTAAAACGAAACAATTTTCTTTTAATTATATATTTTACGCAGTATAAATTATAAATTATAAATTAAGCAAAGAAAAAACCAATATGGTGAATGTGAATTTATGGTTTTGTCTCACAAATGCATAATTTGTGCAAAAATTAATACATTATTAGTGGCATCTTTAAGTTATTTTCTGTATTTTTTTTTTACTATGAAAAAATATTTGGCTGATTTGTTGCTCTTTTCGCTTTTTTTTTTATAAAATGTGTGTTTTATTTTAACTAACGACAGTAATAATTTACTGCAAACAATAAAAAAAAATCGCCCAGGTATCCGTGGCTCGATGATAGCAGCTTTCAATTGATCATTTCTTATAGTGAAATATTGCTAAATCAAGGCTAAACGGTTTGAAATCGATAATTAAGTAAAAGGTTTCAAAAAAAGTATTGACTTTGTCCAAGACTTAAATCATTGATTATTACTTCACGCTGCGCTTGATGTTTAAAAAATAAAAATACTTAAGAATTGCCTTAACAAGGAAAACTTTATCCCCATTATACAGATATCTGACAATATTAAACTTGCATACGAATGAAATAATGCTGAAAATATTTATAAAGGCATATATGAGAAATGAAATTCTTTTCACACAAAGATTTAATTCAAATCAACAAGGTTCTGGGATACACAGCATTTAGAGTTAAGAAGCATAACAACTAATAACTCTGAAAAACTATTAAGAGAATTTCTATTTAGTCATTGACAAACTGCGAATTATCAAGATGATAATGTCTTAAAATCTAATAATGAATTTAGAAATAAAAAATAAAAGAAGTCGAACTAAAAGTAAAGCACTTGAGATATAGTGGATGGCGTCGTTGATATATAATGATGGCGTCGATGGCGTCCTGAATATATTTTACAAAACAAAAATAAATATTGTATTTAAATTTTTGAAAAAACATATTTAATACATGCATGACATCGGGTTTCTTTCCTTCTAGTTTCAAATGCGCTAAGTAGCAAAAGACAAAAAAAAACTCTTTCTAGAACAAATATTTTGATTTTAAAAAATGGTTCACTGAACAACAAACCCACGTTTTATTAATGTCCAGCAAAAAGAGTGAATCCATTCAAAAATAATCATATTTTCATTTCTTCCAAAGTAAAAACTTCTTGCTTATGATTTAAAATAACTTCAAAGACGTCAACATAAAGTTCTTAAGAAAAATTTTCATTTTCGCAATATTAAATAGAAATAAGGATTAAAAACAGTAATAAAAAAAATACATGGGGGAAAGATTACTGATACTGGTATTAACATAGGAAAAACTTATACTTGGTAAATAAAAGTTTATATTGAGCACGGAAAAGAAAAATATGTATTTAAAATTAAAAAATTAAATTGATAAAAACAACAATCTACAATCTAAGCAATAATTAAATGGAATTTAATGGGATTTGGAAAATAAAACTTCCATCATATGACAAGTCAATATTAAGTTCACCACATCTGGATCCCAAAAAATTATGGTTAATTTTTAATTTTTTGAGTTTAAAAAATCAAGTAGTTTCTAACAAAAATAATGTTAAAAGTTTGTATTAGCAACACATATCCTTAGCTAGGAATCTCCCTCATCCACAATTAGCAGTACCATGACCAACCATGTACTCGCTTTATGTTTCAGATTCCGTAGAAGAGGTACTGATGTGGCACCTATGCTGATGATTTGACTATGATTAAAATTGATTAATAATTATTACAGTCCACTACAAAAATTGGAAAATGCACGCAGAAAACAGATTAATGGTATCGCCCGAATTTATTACCAACCGAATTATGGTGAAAATAATAATCGAACTTAAAGTTGTTCTAATTGAAAATATCGTTCCATCATAGAAAATGGTTGCTTATATTAATTATACCCTATACCACTATGACTTTGTGCTGCTGCTTGTAACTACCAAAAATACTTGGCCTAGACCCATCTTTTATTATACCGATCGACTCAGAATCACTTTCTGAGTCGATTTGTCGCAAATATGAATATTAAGGTGCCCCTTAATAAAAAAAAAGTGTTCAAACTGTCGGTCTCACCCCCTAGAAATATGCGAATAGCAAAAAAAGTGAGAAATACAAAGTTTTGGGCCAATCAAAAAACGTTTAATCGTGGCGCAAAGCGATTGAAAATTTCAAGTGTGTTTATATGGGGAAAATATGACTTTTTTTCAGATTTTACGAAAATTTCGTTCTATAGTTTAATTTTTCCGACAAGCTGATACATAATACAGGATCAGTATTAAATTATCCTTTCAAAAGGCTATATAACTTCAAAATCGTATGAAACCTCGCCAATAAATAGCATATGCTCCAGACCACTTTTGTGCCAAAAAAAACTAGGTCATGAAATTTGATGGCATTTTTTTTCAACTTTGAGAAATTGATTAAAGCCATCATTCTTTTTTGGCCTCTATACTTATAAGTACTCAGATATGAAGTATTGTTTTATTACCACATTGTTAAACTATTGCGCATTGAGACCGAAAATTGGAAATTTTTTGATAAAATTCTTAAAACTCCTTTTTCAAGTTTGAAAAAATTTTCTTAAACAAAATTTAAAAAAATAATATATTACTTTAAGGTTTTATTAAATACATGCTGCAGATTAACTGTGTGAATTTTTAAGTAAATCCCTCTGCCAGAATTTTTTTGACAAGGATTTTATTTTTGCGGATTTCGAGAAAACTTGGATTTTTGTGAAATATTCTGTAAATGTACTCTTTCTAAATACTTTGTATCAAAAGTTCATCACTTTTCTACTTTTAAATGTTATATTTTATCTTAATAGCCTAGGATTTCGGAAAAAAATAATATGACTCCATTAACCCTGTTGGAATTGGGGTCACATATGACTCCAAGCTAATAAAAGACAATTTATGCAAAAAATTCAAATATTTGGTAACTGCTGTCCAATTTTTAAATGCGACGTTTAAAATATAATACCCAAATGTATAGAAGTTTCGTTCCGAAAATTTGGGATAAATCCGAGAAGTTTAACCCATTATTTGCCAAGGCCAGATTTGGATTTTAAGATATTTTTAAATAAAAATTATCGAAAACGAGTTTTTCTATTAAACACGTTGATATAACTATTTAGAATTTAAGAAAAATAATTCGGTTAATTTTTATTTATTTAACCCTTCAGTGCTCTTGAGATCAAAATTATCCATTGTGATATATCTCTGGTGCAATTATCTGCTTATTGCTCGCGAATATATATTAAAACAACTTTTAACCAATTTTGTTATAAAATTACTTTATATAATAAAGTAATAGTTGAATATCTTGCGGTCTCACTCACCAATTTGGTGGATATTGATAAAAAATGTAAAAAAAATTCAGGTCAATCGGTGAAGATGCCATTACTTATAATGGTTGACATTTTTGATTTTTAATAATCGGTCGCTTTATATTATCTTCAATATCACCTACATCCTTTCAAACTTCTAACATTTTATTTCCCAGATTTAAATAGTTTATTAAATAAAAGTAAATTTCAAATATAATAATATATATAAAAGTTAATATTAAACTAATACTACTCTTAATGGAATAAATTACTAAACTAAATCAAAGTGAATTTCAAAAAAAGTCCTATTTTTGAGACATATGACCTAAGTTGTTTTAATTTATATTCGAGAGAAATAAGCACATAATTGCACCAGAGATATATCACAATGGATAATTTTGATCTCAAGAGCACTGAAGGGTTAAATAAATAAAAATTAACCGAATCATTTTTCTTAAATTCTAAATAGTTATATCAACGAGTTTAAAGAAAAACTTGTTTTCGATAATTTTTATGTAAAAATATCTTAAAATCCAAATCTGGCCTTGGCAAATAATGGGTTAAAGTTCTCGGATTTATCCCAAATTTTGGGAACGAAACTTCTACACATCTGGTTATTATCTTTTAACGTCGCATTTAAAAATTGCACAGCACTTACCATATATTTGAATTTTTTGCATAAATTGTCTTTTATTAGTTTGGGGTCATATGTGACCCCAATTCTAAAAGGGTTAATGGAGTCATATTATTTTTTTCCGAAATCCTAGGCTATTAAGATAAAATATAACATTTAAAAGTAGAAAAGTGATGAACTGTTGATACAAAGTATTTAGAAAGAGTACATTTACAGAATATTTCATAAAAATCCAAGTTTTCTCGAAATCCGCAAAAATAAAATCCTTGTCAAAAAAATTCTGGCAGAGGGATTTACTTAAAAGTTCACACAGTTAATCTGCAACATGTATTTAATATAAGCTTAAAGTAATATATTAATTTTTTTAAATTTTGTTAAAGAAAATTTTTTCAAACTTGAAAAAGGAGTTTTAAAAATTTTATCAAAAAATTTCCAAATTTCGGTCTTAATGCGCAATAGGTTAACAACGTGGTAATGAAACACTACTTTATATCTGAGTACTTACAAGTATAGAGACCAAAAAACAATGATGGCTTTAATCAATTTCTCAAAGTTGAAAAAATGCCATCAAATTTCATGACCTAGTTTTTTTTGGCACAACAGTGGTCTGGGGCATTTGCTATTTCTTGGCGAGGTTTCATACGATTTTGAAGTTATATAGCTTTTGAAAGGATAATTTAATACTGATCCCGAATTATGTAACAGCTTGTCGGAAGAATTTAACTATAGAACGAAATTTTCGCAAAATCTGAAAAAAGTCGTATTTACCCCATATAAACACACTTGAAATTTTCAATCGCTTTGCGCCACGACTAAACGTTTTTTTGATTGGCCCAAAACTTTGTATTTCTCACTTTTTTTGCTATTCGCATATTTCTAGGGGTGAGACCGACAGTTTGAACACTTTTTTTACTCCATATAACGAAGGCCACCCTAATGAATATATTCTGATGAAATTTGGTACATAAGCTTTTTTCGGTCATTGGATGCTATTGAACGCTATTGAAATTGGTGAAATTCGGTCCAAATAATAATACAAATTATTATATCCATTAATCAGTCGTCCAAATAAAATCCCTATAGGACAATTCTTAGTCATAGGCCCCATATAGAGCTGCTTCCCGATCTTCACTTAAATCTATCAAAAAACAAAAATATTGCACATATTTTTCTCAAATTTGGTTTGTATACATTTTTTCAAAATATAAGTGACTTTTCCAAATATGGTTAGGATCGGTCCATTTTTCGACCTAGTCCCCATATAAATATAGCATCCGATATGAACTTTTTCATATCTGCAGCAAAAAAATTAATAAAATGCCACTCAAATTTGGTTTATGCTTATTTTCTATATCAAATTAGTTGGACCGAAGAGATAGGGTCTCTAAACCATGGTATAGGGTATCGTATAGTCGGTCTAGACCGACTATAATTTCTTACTTGTTTTTTTTATACAACCGTTGCTCAAGTTAAGAACAATTCGGTTGGCGAATGTATGTATAACGCATTATAAAAAGTGTAAAATCAAAATTACCATAGAGAAAACCAAATAAATTTTGTTTTGTTATAATAAGTCGACAAAATGTGTGCTCTCCACTTCGCTTCGAAACTACAAAAGTCTGCTGAGCACATTGAGCACATTATAAGCAAAGCCACGAAATGAGTAAGAGCTCTATATTCAATATTCCGTAAAAAATCACAACTAAATTAACTTAACTTATCATAATAAAAACCGTTAATAGATCAATATTACCAAAATTACTCAATTGATATTAAGTTTGGATTAAAACAGCTTAAACGCTTATAAAGAGAATTCAAGTGGATAAGAATAAAGAAAGCACTTAAAATAATTTAATATAATTGAACATGCCCATATATACACGTAACTAAGCCATAAGAATATCATAAAATATCGTAGCAAAAAACGCCATCCAAAGATATGAAATAGATGCTATTCTAGAATGCATTTACTTCTGTCGAATAGGAATATATTGAACCAGTTTTATACGTACTTCTTTGCACTTCTTGTAGTTTGTAACAGTTAATTTTTAATAATATATATATTAACTCAGATATCAGTCTTAGATTTAATATCAATTAATGTTCTTCCCAATATTTATTTCAAATTGTGTGATACAAATTAGTTATTTCAATTTATGTTTATACCCTACGCTAGTATGTGGTGAGGGTATAATAAATTTGTGTCGATGTTTGTAACTATCAAATAAATTTGATCTATCATTTAATTATACTGATCGAGTCAGAATTAGCATCTAAGTCGGCTTAGAGATAAGCGTACGTCCGTCCATCTGTATGTCTGTCCATCCGTCTGTGTGTTCATGTAAGCCCTTTAATGAAATTACGGGTCACATATATAAATATATTATTATTAAAGTTGATAATATAAGCCGCTGCTGAAATTGGAGAAAATCTGTGCAAGTTCACACCTAGCCCCCTTAAAAATAACCCATATCAAAACCAGGGCTGTGGAGTCATCAGAGTCCATACGTGGAAATTTTTAAACTCGACTCCAACTCCAAATCTGACTCCGATGCTAAATATACACACAGAAAAAGGATTGATAGAAATTTTGTTTGTTGTAGAAAAATTCAATCACTTAATAATCACCTTTATTGTAATTCATAAATATTTTAAAATACAATATATTTTCTTCATTATCTACAATACAAACATAATTCTCATAAAATGTACGTAAATTTGCTTAAAATCAAAGTTTTTTTTTTGCAAATTATTATGCTAATTCAATTGAGGGAATTAAAATAAATCCATTATAACATGCGGCGATCTTAAATATTTTAAACCGAAAATTTGTTTACAGATATTATAACATATTGTTGATAAATATAATAATAACAAATTAATAGTTAGAATTATAGTATTCGGTCATAACCAAAGAAAAGCTACCAAGTTAGGTTCTTTTAACCGGAAGGAAGTTGGATGAATCAAATTCTGAAATGATAAGCCCAACCGAAAAATTTAATTTATTTGTCATTTTTGGAAAATTAAATGTAAAAAAAAATAATAAAAATAACATATAAAAATATTATAATGAGAACTCATAACGACGATCATAATATATCGATTTTCGTTTCGTCTTTTAGCGATTCAAGAATTGGCAGCATAAACTTTAGAAATAAAATATCATAATTTTTAATTTAAAATGCCATCAATTCTATGACAAATAACAGCTTTAATATTTAATTTGCATATAATATCACTACCACGAATTATGGAATGGATCGCAAAAAACAAGACCAGTAAAGCTTCAATTCTAATATGATGAATCGCTAGTTGAACCATGCCTCAACAGTACTCTCAATTTCAACAGCAACAAAGAATAGCAACGCCAGAGCATGCTTTAGGTTTATTAAAGTCTAAATTCATAAACTTATCATTCGCTTCGGCCAAGGAATTGGATGTTCAACAATGCAGCAACCACTTGGTGTTTCTCATTTATTCCCTGTGGATAATTCTAATACGATTTATTTACCAAAAAAGAACTAAGAAGACCTTAATTATCACCAAGTGGCACAACAAGTGCAGCCAATAGTTAACCCCTTAGAATTTGTTTAAAGTGGTTTTATTTTATTTCTTTTTAATTAATAACTAAAAAATAAATAAATTGTATAAAATATTATTTAAAAGTGTAGTTATAATTATTGTAGTTATGCATTGGGCTACACCAATAAATGATTGGAACAATCAATAAATAATATCTAAATTCCATTGCATGAACTGAATTCAACAATTCACACACTCGAATTTATTTAAAACATCAGTTACCTTGAACTGCGTATGGTTATTTCGAAAATATTATTTGCTAATCACAACAGAATAATGCGATAGTACATAGGACTATCAAAATTCGGTTGCTAACAAATTCGGTTGCCATAACGAATCCATTTTCTGTCTGTATATGAATAAATTTATAAACTCAGTGATAATTATGTTGTAGGTAATTGATGCAAGTGAATCGATACATAATTTTAATTTTGAAATACTTTATATATTTTTATAATTATTTCAATAATGAAACAAATACTATAAGATCGGAAACTTAAAATTTCAAAATTTCAAATAAAATAACAACACATTAAATGTTAAATCTTTGACACACTTTTATATTATTTAATTAAAGTACTTAAATAAACTAACTCTCATAAAATATATCAAAATCTACTTATTTATAGTGATCTGTAATGTATTACGTCGCCTATTTCGAAGAATTTTTTTTGGCAATTATTTTAAAAATTCTTTGAATATATTATTTTCCATTTTTATATATGTAGAAAATCGTATTTTCGATCTTTATAATTTTAGTGATTGAGTTAAAAATTAATCAGGCTCAAGATCAACGGTTTTTACTTTAAATAAAGAAAAAACATTGGCACATTTGTCTCAAAAATTTTTATTAGTATTTGTATTTATTGAAATTGTAACCAGTGAAGTAAGATATAATATATTTTAGATTTAGCACTGGAAAACCCTATAATGGCACAATTTTTATAACAACATATTATAATATAAAAATATAAATAAGTATAATTAAAAATCATAACAAAAATATATAAATGAATTAAAAAAAAATATCTGTATATAATGAAAAAAAATCCAACATTTAATAATTTAGCAAGTAAGAAAATTATAGTCGGTCTAGACCGACTATACGATACCCTATACCATGCGTTTAGAAACCCTATCTCTTAGGCCCAACTAACTGGACATTGAAAATAAGCAAAAACCAAATTTGAGTGGGATTTTTATTAATTTTTTTGGCTGCAGATATGAGAAAGTTCATATCGGATGCTATATCTATAAAGGGACTAGGTCCAAAAATGGACCGATCCTGATCATGTTTGGTAAAATCTCTTGTATTTTGCAAAAATAGATACAAACAAAATTTGAGAAGAATCAGTGCAATATTTTTGTTTTTTAATAGATTTAAGTGAAGATCGGGAAGAAGCTCTATATGGGGTCAAAGGGACAATTTTTGGACTACTCATTAGTGGATGTAACGCATACAAACCCAATTTGAGTAAGATCTATATGATAATTTGGATCATATGGCAATTTATGTCGATTTCATATGGGTAATTTGTATGGGGGCTAGGTCTGAACATGGACCGATTCTCACCAATTTCAATACCGTTCATCCCATGGCCGATGAAAGCTTATATACCAAATTTCATCAAAATATATTCATATTTGCGACCTGCAGTTTGATTACAAGCTTTACATGGACACACAGACGGACGGACGGACGGACGGACATTGTTAAATCAACTCAGAAAGTGATTCTGATTCGATCGGTATAATTAAAGATGGGTCTAGGTCAAATATTTTTGGTTGTTACAAACAGCAGCACAAAGTCATTATACCCAAACCACATAGTGGTATAGGGTATAAAAATAAGGAAGTTCTATATATTAATACGTAAAGGTAAATTTTTAGTTCCCTTTTGAAGCAATACGCGCGCACGGAGAAGTGTGAAAATTGGCATAATCATAGTTCATATGGAGTAGAAGCTGAGAATGATAAAATTTATGTTTAATCTGTCTTAAAAATATATTAAATTAAATAAAATTAAAAAAAATAATTCGTTACCCCTGTTCACGCGAATGATTTAAATTATATATCAGACGCTCTGTGTTGAATTGTGAACTGCTAAAATTGATTAACATACCTTCAGTCTCATTTAAATATTCATAAATTTTTATATATATTGGAAGACAAAAATTGGATGAAAAAATAATATTTACTAGAATTTGCACTCTAATTTAGATCGCTGGGCTATACTAGTAATTATACATGTATCTATATTTTCCATACATTTTGCATGCACGTGCAATACCGAGACCCGGAGTCGCAAGTTTTTGTAGCTACTCCGACTCCACAACTCTGGTCGTAATATCTAGATTATCATAAAGATGCCTCACTTGCCAAAGCGACAAAGTTTATGAAAATTTTAATGCCAAACCGCTTTACTGACGGCCAAATCAATTTTTGCAAAATATGAGGACTGACAACATTAACACCACTTTATTAGTAGAGAAATTTGTTTTAAATATAAACAGTTAGTTGTCATTCAAGGGCTTTGGCATCAAAATCTTGGTAAATCAGAAAGTTGAGTTAATCGATTTAACAAATGAGTCAACCCTAAATGTATTGTTAAAATTTGTTGAATGTAGTATCTATTATATCCACAAATCAGGACCTATAGGACCTTTTTAGTCATAGTCCCCATAGAATAATTCGTTTAAAGTTATCAAAAAACAAAAATATTTCATCAATTTTTTCAAATTTGGTTTATATATGTTTTTAATAATATGTTCATGGTCGGTCTATTTTTTGACGTAGTCGACAATAAAACTAATATCAGATATGAACATTTTTATATCTACACGCCACAAATTAATAAAAAAAAATAGCACTAAAATTTAATTCATATTTAACATTTTCTGTACCGAGTTATTGCATAAAGTTGGATCCAAGACCCTCTATAGAAACGCATGGTTTTGGGTATGGATTAGTCTGTCAAGATCGACTATAATTTTCTTGCTTGTTTCTTTCCAATTTCAATTAAATATTTTTAGGATTTAGGAATATAGTATCGCATAGTCGGTCCAGAGCTAATATAATTGTAGCTTCACTGAGTTTTGTAGAATGAGGACAACATTTTTTATTAGGGACTGGATATTGATGTTTGTTGTTATTAATATTTACATATAAGAACAAAAATTAATATAAACAGAGTTTTTCAGTGCATGCATATGCATATATAAAAAGCATTAATAGTTCCATTTAAAATTCGAAATATTCTTGTCTTATATTTTGATAACTTTCTTAAGTTTTGAATTCTGATTTCTTGAAGTTAACCTTAATTCATAAATAAATTCTCAATTTGGCGAAAAATTAACATATTAAATTAGCAAGTTAATGCAAAGAATATTTGTTTTTAAATGAATTGTCAACTTACCTTTGATAAATATGATGATAAAAATAAACACTCGGATTATCTGAATTTATGCACACTGTTGTGTTTTGGTTATAAATGAAACACAAAACTTGTCGTTTAATAAACAGCTAATTCTTATGGAGAAATTTTCTTAAGCTTAAGAGAAATTTTGTAAAAAAAAATATATATATATATGTATATAGTTTAGAATACAAATACTCAAAACAAAATTCCAAAAAATAAAGAAACAAACATACACTAAATCAACATTAAAGAAGATTTCTATAAATCAAAGTATAATTAATTAACAGAAGAATTGAATCACTTTTGGAAACGCAAATAATTAAAATGAAACATTTATTAAATGCAACTTTATTTAAAAAGTAAATAAATGAATATAACTAATAATTAGTTGTCATAAATATAAGATTTTTTTGTTTTGTTTTAAATCATTGTGTTGTTTAAGTTTTAAGCAAAAAATGTTTAATTTTCACTGCTTGCAAAATGTTGAAAGATGACGGGTGACGACGTTAACGGGTTACGTTATTTTATTATTTCTTGTTTTCTGTTGCTGTTGTTGTTGTTAATTTTTTATTCATTTTTTTTTTTTTTTTGCAAATAATTATAAAAACACAACATGCATTTGTTGAAAATTGTCATGTGCATCCGTAAGATACATTTCACAGACACAAGGTTTCGGTCGTTGTTGTTTATGCAGTCGCTTGATGAAATGAGGGTATTGTTTTACTTTTTTCTTCAAGTTTTATATTGAAGCTCAACTTTTTTGTTTTGAATTTTTTATGATTTCTTTTTTTAATTTTATCTTTTCTTAAACACCAGCAGTTCTCAAGGCTGTTTGGTTGTAAATATTTTAATCATAAACAATTTTGCACAATTTTCACTTAAATGCACATTTTTTTTTTTTTCTAAAGAAGTGAACAATTTTTTAAAAATTCTTAAATTTAAATTCTCAATTTAATAATAGCTATAATATATGAGAACTTTTTTAAAATTATTTTATTTTTATTTTTATCATTACTTTTATATTAAATACTTTATAAGAAACACACGCGCACGCAAAATTGAAAAACACCTTCCGTTGTCGTTTGCAAAAGCTCAACTGATTTGTTGTTTGTCTAGTAATCGTCGCTATCAACCGACCAAACAACCAACAAACTAACTGGTTTTGCGGCTTTGAAACAATTCGCATCTGTTTTCTTAACTTGGTTGGTGTTCAGTGTTTAGTTCAACTGGCTAATAGTTAGTTGTACTGGCTTTGACTGTGACTCGGTCTCTTCATGCTCTATGTATTTCTTTTGCCCAACATTTATTCGACTCTCTACTTAGTATATAAAATATTCTCTGTTTCTCTGTTTTTGTTTTATTTTTATGGTTAAGCTCCCAGTAACAACTTATAACAATAGTAACTTTGAAGTTACTTTGTTCTCAGTTTTATTTTTTTCTAGGTTTTAATTAAATATATATAAGTATATATGTATATATATAAGTATATTTATGTTAGTTATTGAGCAGTAGTGTCTTTATGTTAGCCGTAAAAACAAGAGTGTAATTGGAGATATGTATGCATGCGCCGAGCTTGTTTTTTAGTTCCTCTTTTTAAAAATCTCACCACGGATATGTGGTGAAATTTCAGTATAACAATTAAGTATCAGTTTTTTCCTCTCAGTTATTTTTGAATTTTTTCAAACAACAACGAAAAAATTTACACGTTTGAATAACAAAAACACTCTGTAGTCAATAATAGTTTTTTTTTGCACAATTGGTCTCAAAATATTCGTAATGTAAAGCTTATTAAGGGATAAATATTTAAAAAATTTACGTGGAGTAATTTTGCATTTTACATTTTTAAAAAAATACAGTTTTAAAAATAAAATTTTTATTATTTTGATATAAAATCTGTCAAAGTCGACAAATTAGCGAAAATATTCAGAAAACCCACAGTAACTTAGTTTTTATTTTTAATTTATTTTTGGTTAAAATCACAAAAATTAAAAAGAATGTGAGCCGATGGCCTTAGCAGCTAGTATTTAATCTATAATATTAATAGGAAAGGCGATTTTTTGTTACCGATGCTACTGTGTCAGTTTTAATCCTATTTTGACCCTTATTTGAAAGGTATTTTTTTTAGCTGTCCACCAGATTTACAGATTTTTAAATTTTAAATTTTTTTTGGAGTAAACTGCATATAAAGTTGCTACTAACACATACATAAAATTATACAATGCTATGTGTGTGTTTATTAAATTTGTTAATGTGTTTGTAATAAAAATGAGTTTGTTTTTTGTGTTGATTTGTGAATTGGCTACAATTGATTAGCATACTTTTAGGGTCTTTATTTAATGAAAAAATAAAATTTCCTAGAATTTGCGCTCAAATTTCGAGGGCTGGAATCTGCTCGTTAATATAATTTTGTAATAATTTATTATATAGTTATTAAGTAAATAAAAAAAAATGTAATTTTAAAACTGTAGCTGTTTAAAATTGTAAGATTTTGCAGTAGTACAACAGTACTCAACAAAAAATTTTGAATATTCTCCCTTAATATGACCTACATTTGAAGAATAATCTATGAAATTTTAAAGACCATTATAAGTTTTGATAAAGGCAGGTACTCCATGAGCTTTTGTGTAGTAAAATGTTGAGAAAACTTTAGTCTTGTATCTAACAAAACTTCAAGATCAAGAAGGGCGTTCACAAATTCCAAGTGATAACCAATAGAATATGAAAAACGCACTTATTTACATTTTTTTTTAAATTCCAATCCGAAAAATGTAAGTTGCACGATACGAAAAAATTATCTAAACCGTTTTGCAGCAAAGCTTTATCACTGGAATTTTTATAGGTAAGGAACATTTTTACTTCATCTGCATACATTAGAATGTTAGAAAAAATTAATTATAGATGGAATATGTACCTTGCGGTACACCTGAATTTACTTTTATATTATTGGACGTAGTATTAAAAAGAACACATTGCACTCTACAAATCAGGTAAGAATATATTCAGTTTATGCAGATGTTGGTAAATCCCTTTAAATGCAATTTTCTAAGTAAAAGGCAGTTATTAACTTTATCGAAAACTTTACTGAAGTCTGTATATAACTCAGTATGTTGAACATTATTAAAACCACGATTTATTAACGATGAGAGTTCTAGTAGAATTATCGTTGTCAAACATCATCTATGAGATCCGTGTTGAGCAAGTTTTAATAAAGACTAGCAGATTCAAGCCTCGAAATTCGAGTGCAATTTCTAGGCAGCTTCATTATACCCTATACCACTATGTGGTTTACCCAAACCACAGAGTGGTTATATAATGACTTTGTGTTGCTGTTTGTAGCTACCAAAAATATTTGACCTAGACCCATCTTTTAATATACCGATCGACTCAGAATCACTTTCTGAGTCGATTTATCGATGTCCGTCCCTCCGTCCCTCCGTCCCTCCGTCCGTCCGTCTGTGTGTCCATGTAAACTTTGTAATCAGATGACAGGTCGCAAATATCAATATATTTTGATGAAATTTGGTACGTAAGCTTATATCGGCCATAGGATGAGAGCTATTGAAATTGGTGACAATCGGTCCATGATCAGACCTAGTCCCCATACAAATGACCCCTATGAAATCAATATAAATTGCCATAAGATCCAAACTATCACATAGATCTTAGTCAGATTCGGTTTGTATGTCTTGATTATATCCATTAATCAATAGTCCAAAAAAACTCCCTATAGGACAATTCTTAGTCATAGGCCCCATATAGAGCTGCTTCCCGATCTTCACTTAAATCTATCAAAAAACAAAAATATTGCACAGATTTTTCTCAAATTTGGTTTGTGTATATTTTTTCAAAATATAGGTGACTTTAGCAAGTATGGTCAGGATCGGTCCATTTTTCGACCTAGTCCACATATAAATATAGCACCCGATATGAACTTTTTCATACATGCAGCCAAAAAAATTAATAACAATGGCACTCAAATTTGGTTTATGCTTATTTTCTATATCCAATTAGTTGGACCGAAGATATAGGGTCTCTAAGCCATGGTATAGGGTATCAATATAGCCAATTCACAAACCAACACTTTTATGGTTTATTATTATTGTGAATGAAGATAACAAACTCATTAACAAATTTAATAAAACACACAGCATATGTATAATTTTATGTATGTGTTAGTAGCAACTTTAAATGCAATTTACTCAAAATAAAGGAAAAAATTTAAAAATCTGGAAATCTGGAAAACGGTTAAAAAGAAATACCTTTCAAATACTATACGTTTGGTTAAAATCGGGATAAAATGGTAGAACAAAACATCGGTCACAAGAAATCGCCTAGCCTATTAATATTATAGATGAAACTTGATGACGGAGGTAATCATAAATACAATTCTCCACGAGTATTAGAATTGCCCTGATTTTAGCAATGCCTATGTAGTTTATAATATATGATTTATTAACAGATTTAAAAAGTGGTACAATTTAATTTTGGAAAATATCCGTGAATGGATAGTTTCTTGAACTATCATAGACAGCATCCGAATATGTGGTGGAGAAAATGTCAGCAAACATGTTACTAGTGATGAGTTTCTGAACCATTTTCATAAACCTCTATTTAATACACTTGTTGCAAAGAAACAATATGTTCGATATGTCCAGGCATGTCCGCATATTAGAGTTATTCAGTACACAGCGTTAATTTATATGTTTTATTCACTATATCTAATATGCCGATAATCCTGGATATATACGACATAACGTTAGGTGTGCCTCCAAATTCCTTTCACATGATAGGTATTTCCATATGGTTTTTTTTAAGAATTTCGCATTTCTAACTAAACTCAAAAAGGGGTTTTTAAGAAAATGTTCCACCTCATTGACTATTACTAAAACATTTTCTTTGGTGACCCAATTTACTGCACATTCTTGGAATCCAAATTCTTATAGACCATCTTGCAAATCGACATTTTTTTTTTCAACAAACTGAACTTCATTTAGGAAAGTATATCGCAAAATTTAAAATTTTCAAAATATTTATCAAAATAAATAAGAAAACTGTGATCGGTCTATACCGACTATGCGATACTATACATTTTGATCCAGCTTTGACGAGGAAATAACTGGATATAGAAAATATGCATAAACAAAACTTTATGATATTGTTATTGATATTACTTGTATATGGAGACTAGATCAAAAATGGACCGATCATGAACAAATTTAGTAAAGTTTCTAACTTTTCGGAAATAAGCTTTATATTGGGACTTTGCCTAACTAAATTTTGTCGTTATATATGCAATAATATAGATCTTACAATTTGATGCGATCTGATAGGGATTACATGTATTGGGCTAGGTCTGAACATGTACCGACAAACATACAGACAGACAGACGGATAAATGGGTGGACTGATATCGCTGAGTGGATCGATATAATAAAAGATGTGCATAGATCAAATATTTTAGGTAGTTACAAACATCAGCACAAACTCATTATACTCCGTCCACAATACTATTGGATATAAATATATTTAATATTTTATTAGTTGCTGAATTATAAATTAAAATTGAAAGTCATGTATAAAATATAGTAAAAAAATAAATTTAAAATTTTTATTTAAAACTTTTGCAATACAAAAATTTAAAAAAATTTCATAGTTTTTAATACGAATTGTTCGATATCTTTTTGTTGCTTATAATATCAAAAACCAATCAAATGGTAAATATAAAATTAAGTTTAACTAAAAATTCCCTCTAAATCCACTGTTTTATTTGCAACTCAGAAACAAACAAAAAACAAGAAAACTCACTCATTAAATGTAGCACAACAGTAGAGAAGACAATCAGCAAGAACATCATTGTATTATTTATTATTTCTAAAAACCTCACTTTTCAAAATATTTCAGCACAACTTGTTGTTCATGTGATAATGACCCTTGACCGTTCGCAAAAAATTTTGCTACATGCCATAATCCTTTAAATGAGATCTCGATTAGAAGTTTTGAAAATAAAAGCAAATATTTTTTGACCACTTTCTGCTTTATTTTATGGTTTCTTCGGTTTCTGCTATCGCCTCAATTTTATCAAATTCAACTAAAGTAAGTTTTTTCTGCTTTAACTTTAGTGAAAATCTGAAAAATTCGGACAAATCAACAAGAAACTTAAATTTTTCGGCCTCCAAATATGATATTGGGCCGATAAAAGGAAATAATGTACCATTCATTTTGTTTATTCTATCACATGTTAAAGTTGGCATTTTCACATTTTATTACCTTCCTATATAATATTTTGAGAATTATCCACAAAGTTCCACGATTAATATTTCAGTATGTTAAATTGTAACGGTATGTCATAATAATTATTCATCCTATCCCATAATTTGAACATAACATACATTTTATATTGATTTATTGAAGTAATAAATCGAATTCTAACCTTTATCATACTCGTATGTATGTATGTCTTTACATTTAACACTTCTTTAAGTTTTGTTCTTCAGCTGCCTTAGAAGTTCATGGTTTACTTGATAAAAACAGCAAAATCTGCTTGCAATAGAGGACATATGTACATAAACAAATGCACATACGTACGGAGTCGTTCGTTAATATTACTGGTGGAATAGTCTCTTGTATTAAGTAACAAACCGGTGTGTTGGTAACCAGTTGTCGTAGTTGTTTTTTTTTTTACTTACCAGTAAATGTCCTCATCGCTGTCGTCATGGTGTATCTTAATTGTATTTTTCAGTTTTGTTTTAAAGTACTCATCTCCTTTAAAAGACTTTTGCCATTAAATCGAACACAGTTCCTCATAAAATGTTGTTCTTTTTTGCAGCAACAGCAGCAGTTACAACAATATCATCAAAAAAAAAAAAAAAATAGCAGCAGCATGTTGTTCAACTTGTTAGAGCTATTTGCCATTTTATAGTAAAAATGTCTAAATTTAGAATATGAAGAATCGGTGTTGTTGCTTCTTCTTTTTGTTGCATATTTGTGCTTTATGGTGGTGGTGGTGTGAAGCATTGATGATAAACAGAGTGCCAAAGTACTTTTTCATTTTAAACTTTGATATTAAAAGTACCGTTATGAATAAAATTTAGAAAATGTGACATTTGATCAACAAAATCAAATGAATTCTGAAAGCTTATTACCATAAAAGAAAGAATATCGTCCCTGACATGGAGTTTGTACGTGGACATTTAAATCATATGGTGCAAGCTTATCCATAGACGAATAAGTGTCTTGTGGCTAAACTTAAGTACTTCTTCATACATACTGATTTGTTTTAATAAAATAAACATCTTTATTTTTGTGTTGCTGCTACTCAATGTAGGTCTTGATGAAACTTTTCATGTTCTTTCTCTAAACTTCATTTACATATATTGATGGCATTTTGTTGATGTTGTTGTTGCATTTGATATTGTTTACTATTTTGGTAAGAATTGTACTTGAAAATTGCATTTTAACAATTATGCAACCAACATGCAAATATGCATGAAATCCTACTCATACTCGTACTACAATAAACAACAACTCTTTAAGATTTTTTTCAACTCTGAGAACTAAATTAAAATACAACAACGAAATGTACATGGCTTGCGTGGAAATTATTGTTTTGTTATTTTTTACAGTTTTTATTTTGATTTGCAAAAAGCCGGTTTCCACATTCGTGCTAATAAATGAGAAAATGAGTAAATGATTTTGAGTTTGCTTTAAACTGTTATACACGACCGAGAGAAAAACTCAAAATCTTTTATGTAAATTGTCACTCAAAAACACTTGCCAGATTATAAGTTAACGTAGAAAAAGAAAAACATGTTAACACCAGATACAATAATGACAGCAACAAAGCCACAGCCTTCCATCGCACGTTATATCTATATTTATTATTATTTTTATTAGTTACTTAGTTGATTTTAAATTTATGAACCAAACACAAATGCTTTTGATTTATAATAACCATACACAACTTTTATATATAAAGCCAATCATACCATGTACTCATATCTATCTATGTGCGAGGGCGGCTTGATAACTCAGTAGCATTTTGAAAAGAATTTTTTTTTCGGCAAGAAAGTGTTTTATTTCTCAACATACATTTTGTCCAACGTGTGTTTTTGAATATTTTTATTTTTGATAAATAACAAGCTGTTACAGTGAAGATATACTTTTGAAATGATCTACTTTAAGTTGTAGGCCAGATTGAATAAATCACTTTTTCAATTTTCAGAATTTTCACCCTCAAAATCTGCAGTTATTGGAATAATATTTTTCAAACACTTCAGGAACTAAAATAATTTTAAAGTAGTTTTGAACCGATTTTAAACAGTTTTAAAAATATGAACAGTTAAGTTAAATATAAAAGTTAAAGTTCTGAAAATTGAAAATAGATTTACTCAACCAGGCCTTCAACTTACACTAGGAAATTTTAAAATCATATTAATTTTTCTCTATTTTGTAACACTGGGTAAGAGGTGATCGTCAAGGTCCTTAAAATCGGCGGTTGTTTCACTGATGACCTCTTTATTTCACCCAAATCTCAGGTTTAGAAACAGGAAAAGATGCAAAGAGCAAAGTCTGAAGTGTATGGTGGATAAGGCATTAGTTAATAGATTTTTCCATGTCGACTACACGTGTGTGAGTCAAATGCGGACATTTTTGCTTTAAATCAATGTTGAATATGTTCAACAGCTGTAATTAATATTCACCAGTGATCGTTTTACCCATTTCAGGGAATCGATGTGAATGAAACCGCATGCATCGCCTTATGTGTGATCCAGGTAAGTGGGGATGCTGATCCACAGGATTTTCACATACCTGTTTATCACATTCTCTCCCTCTTTATTCTTCATAGGGGCCTTGTTATGTACATTCGCGACAATGTTGTGTACCAGTATGAGCAACATCTGAACTGTAGTGATGCAGAATTTAACTCACTGTGCACTTCGGGTTTCTATATAGAAGCCCAAATGCAGAAAGGGCGCATACCTATAATGGCTTCGACGCCCTTTCTGAATCCATTTCTAGAATCCTAGAGGTTGCCCGAATAGTGAAATCGTTGTTGCTGGCGATTTTAATATCCATAACTCTACATGGCTTCATCATTCGAGTCAAACAACTCCCGAAGGCCGTTACGTTGAGCTTTTCGCGGCGCATAACCATCTTGCGCAACTAGTGAATCAACCAACGCACATTCCGTGCATTGAAGGGCAACGACAAAATACTCTCGACCTTTTTCTCACTTCACATCCTGATAAGTATGAAGTGAAAATATTTGCACCTCTCAGTAATTCAGATCACTGCACCATTTCCGCATCCTTTTCGTACTCTGTACTTCAAAGTGTTTCAGCACCAGCTATGAAGCGCTAAGTTTTTATTTACGAAAAGGCTCGTTGGGCTAAGCTCAACGATTTTTTCAAGTATTTCAACTGGAAACTTTGCTTTCTGGATAAAAATGCTGATGCTGCTGCGAAAATTGTGGAAAAAGTAATAGTGCTTCGTATGCGATTATTAATTCCATCAAAGCACATTTCAGCTAAACCAAATCAAAAATTATGGTTTAACCAGACCTGCAGAAATGCAGTCAGATCCAGAGAGGAAGCATTCAGATATTGGCGTGAAAATAAAAATGCCGCAACTGAACTGCAACGAAAATAGGCGAGAACTGAATGTGCCAAAAAACTAAGGCGCCAAAAGTTTCTTTACGATCAGCTTCTTCGTGCTAAAGTTCTCTCTGCTCCTCGGGGTAGCAAGAGCTTTTGGTTATTTGTTAAAAGGGTAAAGAACAATGCTAGTTCTGCTATCCCAACTCTTTTAATGAATGACCAAATATTCACTGAACCGGTTGATGAGGCTAACCTCTTAGGTGAACTTTTTGCAAAAAACTCGTTTTTGCCGGATAGCGATCAACCTCTGCCCGAACTTGAAAGTGCATCTTGTACTATGCCTAAAATATTCTTTCGAGCACGTGCAGTTAAAAAGGTTCTTTCGGATCTCAACATTAATAAGTCTTCGGGACCGAATGGTACACCAGCACTGGTGCTGAAACAGTGCTCTTCGACGCTAGCCAGTCCATTGGCCAACCTGTTCAGCTTTTCGTACCTTGCGGGAGTCTTTCCCTCTTGCTGGGAAATTGCTAATGTCCAACCAATCCCAAAAAGGGTGCGGCTAATAACCCCTAAAATTACCGTCCAATTGCAATCTGCTCTGCGCTCTCAAAGGTGATGGAGAGCATGATCAATTTCCATCTTGTGAACTATTTAGAGGCCAATTCAATTCTTAATGATCGACAGTATGGCTTCCGTAGAAATCGTTCCACGTGAGACCTGTTAGCTCTACTTTCTGAGCGCTGGAGTCAATCCATTCGCAATTTTGGCGAAAGTAAAGTGGTTGCTCTGGGTCTTTCCAAGGCACTCGATCGTGCGTGGCACGGTGCATTGATATCAAAGCTTATTGCATTTGGGGTCGGTAATGACTTCTCTCAATTTATATCGAGTTTTCTCAGAGACCGAACAATACGTGTTGTTATTGATGGGGCCTCATCGAATGAGTTTCAGCTTAATTCAGGGGTACCCTAAGGTTCCGTTCTCTCTCCTTCCCTTTTCTTTATCTTTCTGAACGACCTTCTTGTTCAAACATTTAATTCTATTTACTCTTTCGCAGATGACAGCAGCATTTGTCATTCATTTTGCTTTAATTGTAGGCCAAGCCTTTTGGAGGTTGGGGACAGAAGGCAGACAATGAATGACACATTACCAATCTACGAGTGGGGTAAAGCGAATAGTGTTGATTTTAATGCACTGAAGACCCAATGCTGTATGTTGACCCATAGGGCCATGGAATCAACAATGACATCTATATATGGGTGGTATAGGTATTGAGGAATCGGATAATCTTGATGTTCTAGGCATGAGAATTCAATGTTATGTTCGTTGGAACGAGCATGTTTTTCAAGTGTCGAAAGAAGCATTCAAGTGTCTTGGTTTTCTAAAACGGTGTAAAAATTGCTTCACTCCTTCTGATTTCCTTAAAATCTATACCAATTCCATCCGACCGAAAATGGAATACAACTCCCATATATGGGCAGGAGCTTCAGAGTCTATTTTGGAGCTACTGGACCGTGTACAAAGGAGAGCGTTGGCGGTCATCAATGACAGTAGGGTATCCAACTCTACTGATTCATTGGAACACCGTCGGAATGTGGGTTGTGTAGCGCTGTTCTATAGATATTACCATGGGAAATGTTCTTCTGAGATTATCGAACTTATTCCAAGTGCCCGAGTTTCGGTTCGCTCTACCCGCTTCTCTAGTAGATCACATCCGTTTGTAGTCTATTGTCCAGTTGACCGCACAAAGCATTACAGAGAGAATTCGTTTATCAGTCGAACTAGCCGTATGTGAAATAAACTCCCCGCAGAGGTCTTTCCTGACAGTTATAATCTAATAAAATTTAAGTCAAATATACACAAACACTAGTCCCTCTTTCCTCCTTCCCACAATATATTTTCCCGAAATCAACACAATGCACTGCATTTGTAGGGGCATCCCCTGAGTGTTGGTTAATAAAAAAAAAATAATGTCGTCGTGACCATGTTGGCAGATGGACCCACCTTGGGCTTCAGTGGTACACGTGCACCCGTAGGCTAGACGAATTCTTTTGGCCCTTGTTTTGTTCTACCGTTTTATCCCGATTTTGATCAAACGCATATTATTTGAAAGGCATTTCTTTTTAGCCGTTTTGCAAGACAGATTTTAAAATTTTTCCTTTATTTTGAGTAAATTGCTAAGTTGAAAAATAAAGCTACCTAGAAATTGCACTCGAATTTCGAGCGCTAGAATCTGCTTGTAAAAATTAATGTAATAAAACAAAATTGCGAACAATTAAAACTATAAATTTAAAATAAGAGGATTTTCAGACATCCCGCAATTTGATATGAAGCGGGTGTTGATACTCTCAATACATTGAGCTGCATATTTAGTGTCACTTATGGTATGAAGTCTAGACGTTGAAAAATGTTAAGAGGTGGGATCCATATTCGTATACAAATCGACGCTTTTTATGATGTGTGAGACGGGTGTGATAAAAAGTTGTTTTTTAGCCAAAAAAATAAACGTATTTAACTTTGTTCGACCAAAATATAGTGCTACCCGAAATAGTAAGATTATAGATGGGTAAATAACATAACTTTCCTTTCTCGTAAAAAAATAGCCTATGTTTTATTCGAATTGATTTTAATCCTCCACTTGTGGTAGTATTCTTCTTATTTGTGTGGTGAACATTGAAGTTATTTCAAAATATTTTGACTGAATTCATGTGCAAAATAAGCCGCAAGATCATCGACATAAGCAGCAAATTACAGGCATATCAGAGCAATATAAATTATAATGCAGTGGACCTAAAATTGATCCTTGAGGAACACCTGCAGGAATAACATTTAAATCGAATAAGGAATTTCCCATAGCCACACAAAAGAACTATTATTTAAAAAGTTTCTGATCAGTTTAGTAAGAAATAGCGGAAATTTCTGCTAAATAAGTTTGTAAATAAGGCCATTGTGCCATATAGAATCGAAAGCATTTTCAAAACTAGCACTGTGGCTTTCCCTTAGACAAAACCATGTTTGACATCGCTACAAATTCTCTTTACCTGATAAATAGTGGAGTGTGACCTCCTAAAACCAAAGTGTACATCAGGTAGAATATGATTGCCATTAACAAAGTCAAGAAGTTTCATATAATATTTTCTCTAAGATTATCCCAAGGCTGCTTAGTAGACTAATTGGTCTATTAGGGCGTTTACCAGATTTGAGTATAGGAAAAACTTTGGCGGTTTTCCAGGTGTTCGGGAACTACTGTAGCCTAAGACATGAGTTGTAAATTTCCGTTATATCTGATGACTAATCTCATCTAATCCAATAGCCTTTCTCTTTTTGGAGTTTCTCATAATGGTTTCAACATCAGTTACTAAAATAAACTCAGAACTTGGTGTGATAATGTCCAACGAATCTAAGTATTCTACAGACTAATTGACAGTTGGTTCATGATTAGAGTTATCGGATAGTCTGTGATTTATACCAAATGTATTTGGAAATGCATTGGCTTTATCATTATTAGAAATTAAAATATCATTACCGACTATAAGCGGCTAATTTGTGTTTTTAAATTTTTGTTGTATTCCAAACGGGTTTTTATCCTTTATCCATGGTACTAAGTCTATTAATCCATTACCGATTACGATATAAATAAATCTCCTTACGAATAATAACTTTATATCTAATCATAACTTCATAATCAGATCATTGTCTGTACCTCGCCCAATCTCTACGTAATTGATTTCTTGTTTTAATTTAGCGCAATATATAATTCGACAGCTTGAAATAATTTGTTTTTGGTGTACATAAAGGCACAGATTCTCTAACAGCATTTAACAGAGAGCTAGTGCAGCAGCATACATGATCATCTATATCCTGTGTAGTACTAAAATTGATATTATTCAATATATTATTAGGAATGGAGTTTTTAACGACCTCTTTGTGTTCTCTCCAAAACGCTTGTTTGAAGTATAAATTCTCAGCCAAAGGCATGGAGGTAGAAAGTTTTATATACACGGGAAGATGGTCGGAACTGAAAATATTAAGAGTAGGTAGGTTTGATATGAATTCGGCAATATTAGATACAACTAAATCCAAAGTTGATGGGTTGACCCTAGATGCTGTCGTAATGTAAGTAGGTGTATTAGGAAATGAAATTGTTATAGGAAATAATAGGTCAAATCGTGTAGATCGTTTCCCCATTAATTTGCACGTAGACAGTTCCAGTTCTTATGTCTAGAATTAGATGTACAAATATACATGCAAAATGTTAGGCTGTAGCTTACAGCCGCAGTCACCTCGCATACTTTCATTCTCCGATCACACAATATCATTACATGGGATTTCGGCGATTTTCTGATGTTACGACCGCTTTCGGGCTACCTGAAAGTTCGAATTCCCTTGTACTGGTGCGATCCCATCGGAAGTCAGTAAACCACTTCCTAACCATTGAAGTTGATGGTGCAGAGTTCTCTTAGTGTTAATTAAGCCTTCGTTGGCTTCGATGATGATTTTTCCGCAGAAAGTATTTCACTTTTGCAAATTTTTGAAAATTCTCGAGGTTGGCTACTTTCAGTCGCTATCAAACACAAACTAAATGATGCAGCTTGCATAAAATTTTCAAGAAATCTACTAACACATGGTAATTATCAGGAGCACTGTCAATTTTTAATTACTACGAAGGAAGTTCAAAAAGTTACGGAGTTGTCAAACTGCCCCGTATATTAGGGTGTTTCACCAAAATGGTTTTTTTCTATTTTTGCAATTATTAAAATGAAATATGAGATTTTACGGCCTAAAATATATTTGCGAATTTTTTAAGATTGCTGAAATTATTTTTATCCAAAAAAATTAAGTAATGATACACAAATAACTTTTATTTTTTTCCCTGATGCTTTATTTTCCTCGGTGAAAAATAATGGCTTAAGAGGTAGTTGGATGACCGTAGAAGTAAAAATTAAATATTTCCCAATTCAAACTTAAATTTCTCGTGATAGTGACAATATTTTGGCGTAAAATTACCTCTGCGGAAAATTTCCGAAAACAATTTCCCAAATACAATTTCCCGAAAACAATTGCCCGAAAAAACGATTCCCCGAAAAAACAATTCCCCGAAAACAATTTCCCAAAATTACAATTTACCGAAAACAATTTCTCGAAAACAATTTCCCTATTTTTAGTTTACAACTTCCCATATATTCTTGATTTCCCCCATAAAAAAAACTTGCTGCATACGATTTTTCGAAAGAACAATTTCCCCAGTATACGACTTCTCGAAAAAAATTCCTCCACCCCGCACCGCGCCCTTTCTCTTTCACCCTCCCTCGTCATCCGGACCTATTTATTGGAGTGTCATACGCTTATTTTTTCATTGTGACCTTGAACACTTCGGTATTCAGACCTCCCGACGGATAACGCTCACTCCATCACATCCTGCCCATGCAGTAGCTGCTACGGAATCGTTACCACCTTGCATAGCGAAGTTTTTTTTAGTTATTTGGGATAACGCTCACTCCATCACATCCTGCCCATGCAGTAGCTGCTACGGAATCGTTACCACCTTGCATAGCGAAGTTTTTTTTACTCCGTTACTATGCCACTCAAATTCGTGGATAGCGAAAAAGGTAACCGACGACGGTCAGTCCGTTGATAGCGTTTATTGGCGTTGTATCTTTATCGAGGAAAACATTGTACCGGTAGGGTCATAACTTGCAACGATACTATAAAAAAAGAGACTCTTCACAATCACATTGCCGAAGCGGCTTTCGTTGCTAAGGAAAAAATCGTTAATGAGCTGAAAGATCTTGCCCGGACCACTACATCAAGTGGTCATGAACTGATTGCTTGCGCTTCGGCCGGAATTTCTGATGGTATTGTTTCGGAAATACCATCAACAAGCTATTTGAAGAAATAGTAATTTCGGGAAATTGTGTTCGGGAAATTTTATTTCGGGAACTGTAATTTCGGGAAATTGTATTTTCGGGAAATTGTGTTCGGGAAATTGTCATTTCGGGAAATCGTGTTAGGGAAATTATAATTTCGGGAAATTGTTTTCGTGAAATTCTTTTCGGGAAATTGTTTTCGGAAAATTTTCCGCAAATCGTAAAATTAAGGCAGTAGATTTAGGGGAGAAAATATGGTTCACTATTATCATCAAATGAAAGGTATTTTGAAGTCCTTTCTAACGGACTAACGAACAAATATTGCAAATTTCTCTAGTTATTGCGGTTTTAAACTGGCAAATACTGAATTTTTAATTATAAGGTCATCAGTATTCCCTTACAGTAATAACTTTTAACAAATCTTTCTGTTTCCATGTAAACCTTGATATCAAAGTTTACTTCAAACTACAAATCACTTTGATCACTTTGAATAAAATATAAGAATTTAAAAATTAGTATAACAAATTAAAAATTGGTTCAGCCTCTGCAGCAATTTATTCAGTATTTTCCAGACCAGTATTTTTTAATTGAGCAGAGTTTCAGACAATTATCTAGTTTGGGGCATCCAATTATAAAGACTATATTGAAATCATTATTTCACTTAATGGTAGCTAGGTCAGACCAAAACTTCAGATGATACTCGTGATTACTTGTAATTGGCAAAAACCGATAAGGTGTGCACTCTTTTTATATACTTTGGTCTTACACATGGATAAGTACGTTCGACTTTCTACCAAGCTTAAAGCAGCACAATCCGCCAAAATTCAGGCAGCAGCTCTATCAACAGAAATTTAATTGGACATACTATACGAGGACTGTAAGAAATCAGCAAACAATATCAAGATAATGAGAGGAAACTTATCATTGCAATACAAACAATTCCTTTGAATTCCATAGAGGACCGGTGTATTCAAAATTCTGAAGGTATTGCGATATATACACAATCGTTATAAATATCATAAAAATGTATCAAAAGCAAGTACATTGTACATAGTACTTGCAGCCTTCTGCCACTTTGTAGGCTTTCCTGAGTCAACTCCTAGAATTATACGAAGAGTAAGATGATAACGATTTTCATGTAATGATATTGAGTCAATTCAATTAATGTTTCAAAATTTCCACAAACATTTGATCCTACATTTTGTCAGAGGGTATATATCATTTAGTCATTCGGTTTATAACGCATCGACAATATTATTTGTGACTTCAGAAAGTTTATATATCCTTGATTCTTATAACAGATCGAATCGTCTGTATGTTAAATTCACTCCCATTCATAAAATAAACCATTTACCAGAGCACAATTAAAGACTTGTTTGACAACCCTTTCAACTTAAATACATGGCTTGAATCTCCATCCAAACCCCCAAAAGGAAAAAAATGTCACCAAAATCTAAAAAAAATAAATCCTATATCTGATTTAAAAGCAATAAATAATTCGGCTTCATCTACATCGACTTCAGAAAATGGTCCATCGAGTGCTCCTACCATCAATATTTTACCAAATTTTTTAATTAATGCTCAAAATAACTCTGTTTTCACCTAAATTAAGCATGCTGAAAGCATTTCATCTAACAACGTACCTATGCCTTTTAACATGTTGCCTGCTGGTTAAAATATGTTTTATTCCCCTGTTAATAGTCCGTTTAATAATGTTTCCATGAATAATATTAATAGTAGTGATCCAAGAAATGTTCCTAAACAATTACGTGTGATTGCGTCAAATAAAACCATTTTTGCTGCTCGATTCACAGCTGAGACAACAGAAGAATATGTATCATTTTACATAAAATCACGCCTTCCAATTGATATTGATATAAATATTTCTAAATTTAAATACGCTGAAAAACGAAGTAAAGTATCTTTTAAAATTATCCTCCATGAAGAAGTGTTTGCTACGGTTGTAAATCTAGGTTTTTGGCCACCGAAAGCTATAATTCGTGAGTATATTTACAAAGATATTGCTTCCTCTAATGCTGTTCAATTACCTCCTCGTACGGTTGATTTGTCAAAAAACTAATTTCCTTACCATCTGATGGCATTTGTTGGTAGTGTATCAGAATGTTAGAGGCTTAAAAACTAAATTATCTACACTATTTGTTGAAAGTTTTGACTTCAATTACCATATTATTGTTTGTACTGAAACCTGGCTTAATAATAATATTCATAATTCTGAAATTCTTTGTGATAAATACAATATATACAGATGTGATCGTGTTAATATACCAAAAAAAAAAACTGGAGGTGGAGTATTAATCGCAGTCTCAGTAAAATTTCCTTCTGAGCAAATTATAGACTCTTCCACATCTGATATTGAATTTGTTGCGATAAGAAACAAATTATTAAACATCTCGTGCTCGTATATACCTCATGGTTCCGGTGATGATATTTATATTAAACATATATCAGCTATGAAAAAATCATTCTTAAATTGTAAAACATCTGATTTATTTATCTTTTTTGACGATTTCAACTTACCGTTGTCAAATTCTTATAACACTAATTATTTCGTTCCTGTTGTTACGAATGGCTGTATAAATGAATTCATCGAATCGTTATTTGATTACGGTCTCTTCCAAGTAAATCATTTTCTCAACGCGTATGGAAAACTTTTGGATCCAATTACTTTTACTGAAGATCGTTATCATCCTACAGTAAATTTACTTATTTTGCTTCCATTCAATTTGCCAATTAAGAATCCTTTGCATAGTCTGAAGGAAAATGTTTGATTATGATTTATGATTTATTATTATACAAGCTGAATTCTATGGGTTTCAGTAATTCTTCAGTTTTCTGGTTAAAATGTTATTTAACGAACAGATTTCAGCGGGTTAGATTTAGAAACGCTGTCTCTAAAAAAAAATCGAAGTGTTTTCTGGTGCTCCACAAGGAAGTCATCTTGGTCCAGTACTTTTTACTTTATTTATCAATGATCTCCCTTCTGTTATTCAAAACTCTAAAATTCTCTTATACGCTGATGATGTCAAACTATTTTCCTCTCTTCAAAATTACTTTCAACATTTTTTGCTACAATCCGATTTAAATTATTTTTGTGGAAGGTGCCATGTAAACTTTATGGAGCTCATATAAAAAAATGCAAGCATATGTCCTTTTACAGATCTACGTGCTTCTTATTTTTTGAACGAAAGTGAATTGGACTCGGTTGATACATTCTCAGATCTTGGCATTCTATTAGATCAAAGATTAAAATTTCGTCCGCATATATCTTCAGCAATAAACAAAGCTTATGGCGGTCTTGGATTTATGTAGCGATGGAGTAAAGAATTTTCTGATCCATATGTAACCCAACAGCTCTATACATCCCTGGTTCGTCCCATCCTGGAATATGGTTCTATAATATGGGATCCGTGTTACATATTCATATAAATTTCGTCGAATCTGTTCAGAATAAATTTCTTTTATTCTGTCTACGTGGACTTGGTTGGAACTCCCATGACTTACCATCTTATAAATCCAGACTTGCTCTAATCACTGAAAAGTCGTAGAACAATGCTTAGCATTTCCTTTCTACTCAGTTTATTCCATGACGACATTGACTCCAATTACTTATTAACCCTTTAATGCATACTATTGCATATTTGCATCATTCTTTTAAATTCTCTTTAATTAGTAAAAAAAAAAATTTTTAGTCAGTTTCCGGTGTGTATTGTTTTCTAGCGCAAAGTAAACGGCCAGTTTAAGTGAGCTAACCGCGTGTGATTTTGAACGAGAGTTTTTGTGTTTTTTTTTATCTAAAATGTTAATAACTAATAGTTTTTGCACAAGTAAGTATTTTTTTGTTGGTTTATTTCAATCTTATCTTTCGCATTAAACTGATATTTTTCATATGTTATGACAAAAAATTATGAATTTTGTTCATTTAACTGGTGATGCATATATGCAACACCATGCATTAGCCATAAAAATTGATATCTTGAGCATGGTGCATATATGCAACGCTATGCATTTATATATATAAAACTTTAAAATCTTTGGAATGAACAACATTTTGATGGATATGGAGCTGGAAGAGATCCTGAACAATTGGGTAGACTGTGAAGGTGATCCTGAAAATAAAAATGAAAATGAAATGTTGCTTACGGACGACGTAGTCACTTTGAGCAGATGTGGAAGGTGTTACATAGTAGCAACGAAGAAGAAAATGTTGTATATGATGTGGAAGTTTCAGCAGATTTACCTGAAAGATATAGACATAGAGTTGAAATAACTAAAGGAAAAATATAAGCAGGTGCTATGGAAATTCAGCAGTTTTAATTTTGGAACGCAATTAACAGAAAGTGTTCATTGCCAGAAGCTGTTTTGGAATTGTCAACACCACTGAGCTACTTAAATTATTTTTTTTTCTGAACTCATAGTTAATACTATTGTAGCTGAAACAAAATTGTATTCATCACAACAAAATCCGGATCGTCCACAATCAATATCTGCTGCACACATAAAAAAGTATATAGAAATTTGTATTTTTACATCAGTAGTACAAGTTCCGGACATTCGACGGTATTGGCGTCCAATTGTTTGCATCGAAGTAGTACAAGTTCCGGACATTCGACGGTATTGGCGTCCAATTGTTTGCAACGAAACAATTCAAAATATGATGACTGTGTGAACGAGTTTGAAAAAATCCAAAGAGCACGACCGACTGCATAAAATTAGACCCTTAATAAATTATCTTATTGGTAAAAATTTAACAATACCACGAGAGGAGTGTCTTTCCTTAAATGAATAGATTTGTGCTACAAAGGCACGTAGCTATATGGAGCAGTATATGCCAGAAAAACACCATAAATGGGGATATAAGTTGTTTGTGCTTAGTGGTGTTTTGGGATTTACCTACAATTTTGAGATACATATACTGGCAGTACAATGGTAGATGTAATTTTGCCCGAGGAGCCTAACTTAGGAGCTAGTGCTAATGTTGTCATCAGCTTAACTCGATGTGTTGAAAAAAATATTGACCACAAAATATACTTTGACAATTTTTGTATAACTCTTCCATTGGTAGCTGAGTTCGCCAAAAAGGGTATCTATTCTGTTGGGACTATTCGCAGAAATAGGCACGCAAACTGTATATTACCATCAGACAAAGATATAAAGAAAGAAATTCGTGGAAAGCCCATCGAATGTTTCGCCAACATTGACAATATCGATGTACGCTCGCTTTGCTGAAAAGATAATAAAATCGTAAATTGATTATCTACATTTGACAGCGCCCAACGTATCGAAAAAATAAAAAGGGAATGATAAGACCCTAAAGCAGCGAGTCGAAATTTATTGCCCCAACATAATCAAGCAATAATATAAAAATATGGATGGTGTTGATTTTGTGGATGGTTTAATTGGACGTTATAGAATCAATGTGAAGTTGTACATCCTGCTCTTCTATCATTTAGTGGATATAATAGTTGTCAATTCTTGGATTTTTATATAAAAACGTTTGTTTGGGTGAATCTCTTTGAAGGATTGGAATTGGCCTACAAAAAGCAAGAGGTAGACCAAGTAGCTCTCCAGATTACCTTTACAAGAAATAAAAAGAAAATACATTAATTCCCACACACCATCCAATAATGTGCAGAAGGACGAAATATGCCACTGGCCTGTATACATTGATAAACGTTTGAAGTGTAAACTGCCAAATTGCAATGGATACTTATTTACCAAATGTGAGAAGTGTAACAGTGCCTTGTGTTTTAGCAAATTAAATTACTAATATGATTTAAGTGAAGATCGGGAAGCAGCTCTATATGGGGCATATGACTAAGAGTTGTCCCATAGGGATCATTTTTGGACAACTCATTAATGGATGTAATAAACGTATACAAACCCAATTTGAGTAAGATCTTTATGACAATTTGGATCTTATGGCAATTTATGTCGATTTCATAGGGGTCATTTGTATGGGGGCTAGGTCTGAACATGGCCCGATTCTCACCGGTTTCAACAGCGTTCATCCTATGGCTGACAAAAGTTTAAATACCAAATTTCATCAAAATATATTCATATTTACGACCAGCAGTTTGATTACAAGGTTTACATGCACACTGACGGACGGAAGGACGGACGGACGGACGGACGCATGGACATCGCTCAATCGACTGAGAAAGTGATTCTGAGTCGATCGGTATAATAAAAGATGGGTCTAGGTAAATATGTTGGTAGTTACAAACAGAAGCACAAAGTCATTATACCCAAACCACATAGTGGTATAGGGTAGAAATAAGTATAACAGGCTAAGTGAAGACGGGAACATTAATTAATTAATTAACACCTGTAACCTCGCCTAGTTAATGTCTACTCGGACGTGTTACTAACATTTTTTCATCTCATTATACCCTTCACTCCAGTGTGTCATTCCGTTTGTAATAATTAGAAAAAAAATTTTGGACCCCATAAAATATATATATTTGTGATCCTTATAACAACCGGTGTTGATAAAGCGATGTCCGTCTGTCCGTCTGTCCGTCTGTGGAAATCACGATGACGGCATCAATCGGGCAGCTAGGGTGCTCGTTGACATAAAAAATGATTCATTAACATCCTGAAAAGTTGGCTATTTAAAATCGTCCAAATCGGTCGATTAGGGCCCGAGATTTGAATGAAGAACTAAAAAAAGTCTTGAAAAAATATAGGACAGCTAAGGTGATCATTTTTAGAGAGAATGATTCACCAAATTCATGGAAAGATTTCTATTTCAAAAATCAATTAAATAGGTGGAACAGGTCCAGGGAAATCTCTGAAAAAGTAAAAAAAATGACAACATGATGTTACTATATTGTTCTTGTTGTTATTCTAAATGTTGCATTGTTGCCATACCTGGACTTGTTGTTTTTGTGGTCGTTGTGGTAATAATATAATAAAAACTAACCCTTTGTACATTCTTTTATTAACTCTGCTAGAAAAATTTAAAAGTTTCCATTCTTTTGGCATCACTAAAAAATTTGTTAGATCATTTCTGTCATTTCCACGAGCCTGCCTGCAAAATTTCAGATCGATTGGGTCACGGGAAAGTGATTAAAATCGATCCAAAATTTGTTCGACAAGCAGACACTACGAGTTAATATAAAGGGAGTAAATATTCACCAACATCTAAAGCAAATAATGCTAAATAAAATACCTAGTTGTTAATAAAAAAAAACAATGTAAATTTAGCAAAAAAAAAAAATAATGTATTAATTTATTTAAAGAGAAAAACACAAAAATAACGTTTGATGTAGTATTTTTTGTGTGTAATATTTACATATACATACATAAACATATTATATAATACAAATAATATACATATATTCTATATATGTATATCCATAATAACTGCATGTTAGAAATAAATCGGTATATTATTTTATTTACATAAATTTCTGCAATATTTTGTTCTGGGGAAAATACATTTCTTTTGCATTAACAGAGGTCACTTCATTTTGCTCAGCGTGGCTATGCCACGGTAGATGGCGCCACAATTTTTGTTCTAATAAGCTTTACAATAGTTATTTCTATTTTAACATGAATGTCAATATTTTCAACTAGATATCATACAGAACAATGTTAAGAGTATACACGGGCTGGTCTTTTATTTCATACGTTTTTCCATTATTCTTTTACAAATATGAACATAAGTTTGGCATGTTAACTTTTTGTTGTCTTTATAAAATAGAATTACCGAGTTCATCAATGAGTTTTTTGCTTTCAAAACAGTTCTACATAGTTATATAGAATTATTATTCTGCTTTACCTACAAAATATCTGATTGCGATTACATCTAATTTTTAAAAATTGTTTATAATTACTAAATCATTATTATTCACATAAATACAAAATTGATCTTTTTAAATTTTCCATTCAAATTTAAGAAAATATCAATTCTAAAAACTCGAATTAAAATTTCCAATTATAAATTAGAAAATATTAATTGAATTTCAGAAAATCATATCAAAACGTCGGAAATAATAATTTTAAATTTAGAAGACATCAATTGCATCTTTAATATATAAATTTTATTCGTTAAACACAAATTGAAATTCCAAAAAAACACCAAATATGTTTACATTTAAAAATGTTTACATTTAAAAAAAATATTGCCATTCAGGAGAAATTAATAACTTTTCAGTACCGCGATTCAGTAACAATAGTCGAATCGTTAAAAAAAAGAAAATTGCAAAATTATCAGTAAAATTTTTAAACGATATTCGCTATAGTTAAAGTCAGCTCTTGTCGTTATCTAAATGACAACCATGTTTGTGTTGTTTATTCAATCGATAAAAACTTAAATTTTTAGGCTGAAATGTCGTCATACATATGTAAATAAAAATCATAAAATAGTGAAAATATTTTGCTTTTATTAAAAAAACTTTTTTATATAAATAAAAAAAATTAAATGGCATATTCAATTCATTATTTCATTTTCAAATAAATAAACAGAAATATTAGTAAAAAAAAATAAATTTATTAAACATAAACATAAAATCATCCGGTCAAACACGAAGTAATTTGTTTTTTTTCTATTCTTTGTGTTTTTCGCTTATTTTGACAGAGATGCCACTCGTTTACAATTTAAATAAATAGAAAAATAGATTTGTCGACTGTCGTTAAGATGTATGTAATTAGTGAATCACTTAATCCTTAGTGCGAACAACAATAGCTGTCGACAAATTTTGCGATTGTCGGATCGTTGAAATTTACAGAATCGGACTACAGAAAACATTAATTTAAATTCAATGAATTTTAGAAAACCTCAAATGATATTTAAGAATTGCGAACATAAAAACTGTTACATAAATAAAAGCAATTTGATGAGAATGTTATTTTTTATATATAAATTTTCACAATTTTTTTTTTGGATGAAAATTTGTTTTTCAGAAAATAAAGATAACAAATTATTTTATTTAAAATGTTTGGGACTTTTGTTTTTTTGCGTTTGGCATCCCTAATTTGTTTATTTATTATTATAAATTTATTCTCTATGTTTTCAAAATATGGCAATATTTTAATAAAAAAGTTGAGAGAGCTTTTTTTTTTGGTTATTATTTTGTTACTCCATCCGATCTATATGGCCACAATGAAAAAATATTTGGCCAATTAAAAGAAACTATACAGCCATCTCCAATAAGCACGATTTAATGCATATAGCCGCCCTACACAACCATTACCTTTGCAATGGAGGTAAGGGCGAGCTATTTAATTAGCAAAATCTAAATTAAACGAGAAGTTATGTCATATAACCGGAAACGCATGCATATAGAAAACGCATGCATAGTTTTTCAATATTTTGTTTACATTTATTATCAATACTCAAACCGAGGTGAAGGGTATCAAAGATTCGGCACAGCCGAATTTAACACTCTTACTTGTTTTTTGTGATTTTGTTAATTTTAATTTCTTATTTAAAAATAAACTAATAAAAAACAAGAGCATTAAAAAGTGCATGTCCCTTGAAATTTCTGGGGGCTACTGCACTTTTGAAATAGAATACCCTGATAAATGGTTGTTACAACCAATAAATAAAATCTAAATTCAATTTCATCAACTATATTTTGTAACTAATACAATCGAATTTATATTAAAATTCAATTATCGGAATACTTTATACGATAGTTTCGAAAATATGATTCAGTAATTACAATAGAATAATTTGATAGTACGTGGGACTACCAAAGTTCGGTTGGCAACAAATTCGGTTGTGTGCTGTAATGTAGGTACTTACCGCAAATATAAACTTATTTATATGAAATTTGTTAGATGGACGATCCACATATACGGAAGATGTCAAAAATGTACAATTGATACAATTGAATATAAATACTTACAAATCACTCGCAGCACCTTCTTCCCATATCTTTTGACAAATATATAACAATCTATCCGAATGTTTATTTTGATTCTTAAGACCCTTTTCTGGAACACATGTTGAATGATATTATTTAGTTCGCCTAAGCTGAAAAAGACTTTCCTGTTTATTATTTGTTGGCAAGTAATTTAAATGTTCAAATTTAATTGTGCACAATTTAAAGTTAAATAATAAAAATAAATAACACCCACGCAACTAAGACATAATGTATGTAGTAATAATTTTCTACGTTGTATGTCCACTATACACAGCACGAATAATTCTTCTAGCTCTTTTTATGGCAACACATGTTTTACACAAGTTTCCGGAATGTTGATCTTTTTTTTGCATTTCCATGGTTGTTTGCAAAATCAGTTTTCGTATATACAAAATATGAACTCGTAAGTAATGACAATTACAACGTAGCGGTATATCATAATATAAAGTTCTCTAACAACTGACCCATACCAACCGGCCACGAACTTACTAATACTCGAACATGTTCATTTAATGACACAGCCAATATATTCACATGGCTACGTATGAGTAGCTACGAAGATGTGCATTTGAACATGGTTATTAAATGGATTATAAAACAGCCTTGCACAAAGAATATAAAATTATTTTGAATTTAGATAATTCTGTTGGATGCGTAAGAAACCAGTTGAATTAAGTGCTGTTAAAGAATGTATTGCTTACTAAATTCAATAGGATTTAAGATCAGGTAGAGTTTTTCTGGCTGTTCTAAATTTTATAAAATAAAAACACTTATTTCATATAAAGTTTTTAATATATTCTTCTTGCCAATTAACTCCGAATATGTACATGAATATGATATTTTTATACATAAGTAACTGGGAAAGTAACTTTGCCACTCCTTTGTATTGGTTTCTGGGTGGTCTGGAAATAGATACTGACATAAAAGTGAGTGGAAAGCATAATATGTCCGATTTCAAGAAACCGTAAAATGAATCTAAAACTTATGCCAATTTAAAGTTTTTAAACTAAGAACAAATTGGGCGGTACTGGGCTGCTATCAAAGGAAGCTATGAAATAAATATGTATATGTATATGATTTGAAAGACAGTCAGTACTTGAGATTAAACAAGGTGTACTTTCGTGGTTCAGTACACTTCACAAAAACCATTTAAAATCGGTAGAAGTTTTGATTTCTCTATATGATTTTTTTTTAACGTTTTTTTCATTTCTAAAGTTATCCAGCGGCATCTTTGATTTTGTCCAATGTTTTTTTTAAGAATTTTTATATATAAAAGGGCAGCTACAGCTTGTGCGCTTTAAACTCATATACATAACATTAGCCAACAAGGTTTTGGACTGGAGCAACCTAGAGTAATTTGGTGGGCTGAATTCGAATATGTAATTGGATTTTCTCTATCACGTCAGGTTTTCGAGATACATAAAAAATCACTAGTTTATTTAAAAATCAAGGAATTTTCAAAAGTGAATTGAATAGCGCTATTTGAACGTCGTTTGTATTTTGTTGGTTCGGCTTCACGTATTAGAGTCCAGCAATAGTCTCCCAGCATGCTTTTGTCCCAAAACCCTTGATAATTTCTTCCAATTTTCATTAAATCTTTGTGAGACCGCCCTTGTTCATCGCTCACCGCAACTAGGTTTTGTGGAAAAAAATCTAAATGCGAATGAAGAAAATGCATTTCGAGTGATATTCGTGCACCTAATTCGTGATAATTTTTCAATAATTCAGCAAGAATTTTCCTGTAGTTTTCACTCTTATTGTTTCCAAGAAAACTGTCCACGATGCTCTTGAAAGATTTCCCGGCTGCATATTCCTTCTCCAATAAACATTGTGAAAAATTGTCATCATTCAATAGCGTCCTGGTCTGAGGGCCAACAAATATGCCTTCTTTGATTTTAGGATATGAAATTTTTGGGAAAAACCGCTAACAAATATTTAAATGCCGCACCATCTTTGTCCAGAGCCTTGACAAAGTTCTTAAGAAGGCCCAATTTTATATGCAGCGCCGGAAGAAGAACGTCATTTGGATAAATTATTGGTTTATTTGAAATGTTTTGCTTTCCTGGTGAATACTCAGTTCTTTTTAGCCACTCTGTCCTGACGTAATGATGACATACAGCGCGACTATCCCATAGACAAAGAAAACAACAATATTTTGTGAAACCTCCTTGCATACCAGTCAACAAACCAATGAGCTGAAACAGATTAATTTACAGTTATTTACGATGGTCTAACTATACAATATATACAATGAAGTTTAAATCGAATCAAACACCTTAAGGTCACCACAGATCTTCCATTTATGATCGTTGTATTTGATTAATGTCAAAATTTCAGTCATTGATTCGTTACGTTCCTTTGTATTATTGGTATGAGCAATTGGTATAAATAGTTTTTTATTCCCATTATGCAAAAAAAGAGCCTTTAAGTATACTTAGAGCCATCATTTTGTCATATGGCTGGTTCATTTTTTGAAATAAACCATCAACATCAGTACAGTATAGAATAGAGTGTTCCTTTTTAAAATATGCAGCCAATACCAAGCTTTTGTCTCTATAGATTGTTACTTTTGTCCCAACTGCTAGATGTTTCCACTACTGCATGCGTGAAGCTAGTAATTCTGCGTCTTGCTTCGTTAAATGTAAGTCCCGAATTAGATCATTCAGCTCATCTTGAGTCACTAAATGGCGTTCATCATCAGCCTCATACAAACTACAATTGCTAGTGAAAGATGTTTCGGACTCACTGCTCGTAGCACTCGGAATAACTGGAAATGGATCATTTGGTGGACGTTGAACTGGTTTGGAAACCGATGGGACATTCGCGTAAGTAATATTTTTCGATTTTTCATATTGAATCCAGCAACTTTTGTTCAACAGAAATAACAATCGGTTTGGTGGTTACTTGACTTTCTCCAAAGTACTGGAATTGAAAAATTAAAATAGATCTTCCTGCCATTTGAGCACTTGTATAAAACAGTTCTGCAACTATTGCAAAATATTGTCGGTATCCACGGTTTGTCCAAGTTTCTGACAGCAAAACCAAAATTATGTAAATATGCATATCTTAATGATTCTAATATTGCATATCTTTTTTCTCCAACCAAATATTCACCACACACATATCAAAAATAACTTGAATCAGTAACCTCCCTGACATGCTTCAACACTGCTTTTAGGAAGATTTAGAATGAATGTGGGCTTCAATCAAATTGTGAAATTGTAGTGTCAGTATTGACTGGTTCACAGTATGGCCAGCATGCGATAAAAAATGAACAAGACGTGACCGCATTCAAAAAAACATGCTTTGTTTCTGCAGTCAATTTTTTGTTTTAATGTGTAGACCAGTGTAATTTTTGTTATTTCTTTAGACAATTCATTTTTCATTATTACATTATTTGTTTTTACAGTTGTAAGTCAAAATTAAATTTACTAGACATAAGCCGATATCATAAGTTGCTAGTGCTTTAGAATTAAGTTTATTGTAATTTTACATCTATAATTTTAATAGGCTCGGCGATTTCTTGTGACCGATGTTTTGTTCAACCATTTTATCCCGATTTTTACCAAACGTATATTAATTGAAAGGTATTTCTTTTCAGCTGTTTTCCAGATTTACAGATTTTTAAATTTGGTCTTGCATTTAAGGTTGCTACTAACACATACATAAAATTATACAAATGATATGTGTATGTTTATTAAATTTGTTAATGTGTTTGTTAATAATTTTATTATCTTCACTTACAATAATAATAAATCAGAAAAGTGTTGGTTTGTGAATTGAATAATAAAGTTGCCTAGAAATTGCACTCGAATTTCGAGCGCTGGAATCTGTTAGTTATAATAAATACCCAAATAATTATAACAACAATAATAAAGGTTACTAGACACAATCTTAATTTTATTAATTCAAAAATTTTATAAAATATTCAAACATTATTTAAATTAAATATGGAGCAGTAGTTAGAGTACATAACCATACATTTATCTAAATATATACACACGTAAATGTTCATGCGAGTATGTCTGACATTCCATTAAATTGCTCACACAACCGGTGAAATGGATCATTATTAAATCGAATATAATTAATATTTAAGAGCTTAAAGTTTCTTGTAGGTCTCGATGGTATAATAATTTGAGTTCTACTTAACAAGTAATTGGACTCAATGTCGCCATGGAATAAACTGAGTAGAGAGGAAATACTAAGCATTGTTCTACGACCTTTCAGTGTCGGTTAATTGATTAGAGCAAGTCTGGATTCACAAGAGGGTAAGGCACGGGAGTTCCAACCAAGTCCGCGTACACAAAATAAAAGAAATTGTTTTTGAACAGGTTCGAAGAGAAATTTATATGAATAAAATGTAACATGGATCCCATATTATAGAACCATATTCCAGGATGGGACGAACCAGGAATGTATATAGCTGTTTGGTTACATATGGATCAGAAAATTATTTAATTCATCACTTCATAAATCCAAGAACGCCATAAGCTTTGTTTATTGCTGAAGATATATGCGGACGAAAATTTAATATATGATCTAACAAAATGCCAAGATCTGAGAATGTATCAACCGAGTCTAATTCACTTTCATTCCAAAATAAGAGTAAGTAGATTATTACATCTGTAAAAGGACATTTGCTTGCATTTTTATACCCTATACCACTACGTGGTTTGGGTATAATGACTTTGTGCTGCTGCTGGTAACAACCAAAAATATTTTACCTACACCCATCTTTAATTACACCGATCGAATCAGAATCACTATCAGATTCGATTTAAAGATGTCCTTCTGTCCGTCTGTGTGTCCATGTAAAGTTTGTAATCAAACTGCAGGTCGCAAATATGAATATATTGTGATGAAATTTGGTATTTGATCTTTTATCGGCCATGGAATGAACACTATTGAAATTGGTGAGAATCGGTCCATGTTCAGACCTAGCCCACATACAAATGACCCCTATGAAATCAACATATATTGCCATAAGATCCAAATTATCATACAAATGTTAGTCAAATTGGGTTTGTATGCGTTTATTACATCCATTAATCAGTAGTCCAAAAATGATCCCTATTGGACAACTCTTAGTCATAGCCCCATCAAAAAACAAAAATATTGCACTGATTCTTCTCAAATTTTGTTTGTATATATTTTTGCAAAATACAAGAGACTTTACCAAACATGGTCAGGATCGGTCCATTCTTGGACCTAGTCCCCATATGGATATAGCATCCGATATGAACTTTTTCATATCTGCAGCCGAAAAAATTAATAAAAATCCCACTCAAATTTGGTTTATGCTTATTTTCTATATCCAGTTAGTTGGGCCTGAGAGATAGGGTCTCTAAACGCATTGTATGTTTTATATTGAGCTCCATAAAGTTTACATGACACCCAAAATCCACAAAAATGATTTAAATCACATTGTAGCAAAAAATGTTGAAAGTGTTTTTGAAGAGAGGAAAATAGTTTGACATCATCAGCGTATAAGAGAATTTTAAGGTGTTGAATAACAGAAGGGATAAATAAAGTAAAAAGTACTGGACCACTCCTTGTTCTGAATTCCTGTAAGACCATCATAGTCCCCATATAAAGCTTCTTCCAGTTCTTCAGTAAAATCTAACAAGAACCAAAAATATTATATCGATTTTTCTGAAATTTGGGTTTTATATGTTTTTGAGAAAAATATTTGACCACCAAATTTGGTCATGATCGGTACAATATTTTGTCTCTTAAAATAACTGAAAATGTATAAAATAAGAGAAAATACATTTAATTTTAAAAAACAAAGAACAACTGACAAAATTGTAAAAATTTTAAACATATCTTTTCTATTTCTGGCGAACTTTAAACTGAAAATCAGTGAACAAAATCATTCTCATTTGCTTTTTATACCCTATAACACTATGTGGTTTGGGTATAATGACTTTGTGCTGCTGTTTGTAACAACCAAAAATATTTGACCTAGACCCATCTTTAATTATACCGATCGAATCAGAATCACTTTCTGAGTTGATTTAACAATGTCCGTCCGTCCGTCCGTCCGTCCGTCCGTCCGTCCGTCCGTCTGTGTGTCCATGTAAAGCTTGTAATCAAACTGCAGGTCGCAAATATGAATATATTTTGATGAAATTTGGTATATAAGCTTTTATCGGCCATGGGATGAACGCTATTGAAATTGGTGAGAATCGGTCCATGTTCAGACCTAGCCCCCATACAAATTACCCATATGAAATCGACATAAATTGCCATAAGATCCAAATTGTCATATAGATCTTACTCAAATTGGGTTTGTATGCATTCATTACATCCACTAATGAGTAGTCGAAAAATGATCCCTTTGACCCCATATAGAGCTGCTTCCCGATCTTCACTTAAATCTATTAAAAAACAAAAATATTGCACTGATTCTTCTCAAATTTTGTTTGTACATATTTTTGCAAAATACAAGAGACTTTACCAAACATGATCAGGATCGGTCCATTTTTGGACCTAGTCCCTTTATAGATATAGCATCCGATATGAACTTTTTCATATCTGCAGCCAAAAAAATTAATAAAAATCCCACTCAAATTTGGTTTATGCTTATTTTCTATATCGAAGTAGTTGGACCGAAAGATAGGGTCTCTAAACCATGGTATAGGGTATCATATAGTCGGTCTAGACCGACTATAATTTTCTTACTTGTTGTTATTTATATTAGTGTTTTATATAACAAAAGCATAATTACGGCAATGTTTATATTCGTTTGTTGCAGCAACATGTTGTATTCATTATATGTTTAATTTCAATTGGAATAAAATTGTTTTAAGTAAAAGGAATAAAAGCTTGGAAAAAGAATATTTTTTGAAATTTAAAACAAAAAAAAAAACTACAAAGCGGAAAATACAATTATAGAACGTACAATTTAGTTCAATTTTACATAACCGAAATAAAGCAAATAAGAAAATAACCTATGCCATGCGCTTACAGAGCGGGTCTGAGGTCCAACTAATTGAATATAGAAAATAAACATAAACCAAATTTGAGTGGCGTTCCTACTAACTTTTTTGCCTGCAGATATTAAGCAGTTCATATCGGATGCTATGTGGGAACTATGATAGAAATTGGCCGATCCTGACCATGCTTGGTAAAAATCAGTTTTATTGCAAACACAAAAACAAACCAAATATGAGAAAAATCTGTGATTAATTTAGTTTTTTGATAGATTTAAGTGAAGATCGGAAAACACTTTTATATAGGGGATACGACTACAGGATTTAAAGAGTGATTCTGTGGCGATCGGTATTATAAAGGTTAAGTATTTTTGGTCGTTGCAAACATCAGCACAAAGTCATTATACCCTAACCACATAGTGGTATAGGGTATAAAAGACCCCGAAAAAAATACGTAAAGTACAGTAATTTGTTTAGAATAATTATTGAAAAAAAATTAAATAAACATTTCTTTAATTTGCTCATTAGACTATCTGCTTGAACAACAAACTATCAATTTCAAAATTTTATGAGTGTCACCAATTTTTACTTCATCAACGTTGAATCTAATACGTTTTCTCGAAAGTCGTAGTATCGTACAGTCAGTCTTGACCAACAAAAGTTATGTTACTTGCTTTATATTAAATTTTTATTATATTTTTATTAAAGTTACATATTTATCATACATCTCCTTTATTAGTTTGGAGTTCTTATTTTAATATGAACTCATATTTTGTATACGAATATAATAATAACGTTGAATTCTGTTGTTGATCAAGTTTGGTTTAATTTGAAACAACGGTAGTACTCAGACATACAAATTGAAGTCTTAGATAAATTTATAGAAAATAACGGTCATTTTGTTTTATAACTCTTTGATAATGTAGTATAGATAAAGAAAAAATAAGTTATCCTGTTGGCGCCATACGCATGATATTCTATAAAGAGAAATATAAGTGGTGTAATGATGTAATTTAATTTGCAACTTGTATACTACACAACGAATTAACTATCATTATAGTTACACATGTCGAATACACTTCAATGAACAGCAATACATTGAAACATTTTCTTATGTATACTTACGTCCAGTTTCAGCAATCTTGATCCTACTAAGTTATTTCAAACGCAGCATAACGTCTTTCTTGCCATCCATGATTGAATTTACTCAGCAAGAAGGAGGTTATTGTTATTACAAGCTTTAATAGGTTTTTAAAAGTTTGATCTTTACAATGTCAATTAAACATCAAATCTGACATCACAATGATAAAGTTTGTCGTTTTTAATGGCATATTTTCCATTGTTGTACAATGGATTTGTTCGTGTTGGATCCCATACTAAAAAAAATATATAGAGAATAGTCATATATATAAATATTTTAAGGTTATCCAAGTTCAACAAAAGATGTTAAGGCACCAAGTTAATCGAGTACCGTAAGACGATCGAGTCTGATTGAAACCACAAAAGTCTTAGGAAAAATAATAAAATCAGAGACGATGCAAGCTCGAACAACCGACTAACTAACCAGCCAAAACATCAACGAGTTTCCAAAAATAGTCCGATCCCAGTAAAAATTCCAACAACAATCCCCATCAACACTTTAACAAACCAAATTACAAAATCGGAATGCTATATAGCGACTCATTAGGAATGGGCCTACATTGCCTGTTTAAAGTTTAATATTTTTTTATCTATATATGGGGGATTTCATGTCAAGTATACCAACTTTTGAAACCGATGTCTTCCGATCGGGATGAAATTTGCACCAAGGTTAGTCCTATTGGATAGTAGTTTAGACACAATTTTTCAACAAGATCGGTCCAGATCTCTCTGAGTTAGAGGGGATCAAAATTTGACATTTTGGCCAAACAGGTGTTTTTTCTCATCCATGTAACTTATTACCTATTGTTCTTAGAAAATTTTCTCCCAAATAGTTTAGATAGCTATTTCTTCAATATTTCGGAAAAAAATACTTAAAAAAAAAAAAAAATTTTAGACTTTTTTTTTTTGCTAAATTAAAGCATTTTTGCCTTTATTTTCAAAAAGGGCATTTTTTTTTTTCATAAGAAAGCTTAGGATTTTTCCTTTAAGAGCTTTTTGGTCGCTTAGTGGGATGGGAGTGGGATATCTATCAAAATAAATGGTTTGTAACTCAAGACAACGGTTTTTCAATTTTTCACAAATGCACTATTTTGAATTTTTTCCTATTTATGTCTAAAACCTTACAAATAAAACTTATACTGAGAAACTAGACAAACTAAACTTTCCGAAGGTATGTAACATACCTTCATAACATAACAGAAGAGAATGGTTATCTGTAAACTGAAAGAGTTATTTGCAACATTTCAATCTGAACACGAGGATGTTAGAATTGGCTTCACGAAATTAACCCAAATGAGGCCAAAAAATTGCGTTTTGGCAGAAAGCGGCGGAACTCACACAGTATGCGTTTGCATTTACCATGAAAATGTTAAACTGATGTTGAAGGAAATCAACTTAAAGTATTTAACAGCTGATTCGGCAGAAGATTTACACGATTACCGCGATTGCCTTAAATTGACTATGTGTCCTAATGCAACAACTTCTTGCTTTAATTTAGCAAAAAAAAAGTCTACAAATTTTTTTTTTTTTTTTAAGTATTTTTTTCCGAAATATTGAAGAAATAGCTATCTAAACTATTTGGGAGGAAATTTTCTAAGAACAATAGGTAATAAGTTACATGGATGAGAAAAAACACCTGTTTGGCCAAAATGTCAAATTTTGATCCCCTCTAACTCAGAGAGATCTGGACCGATCTTATTGAAAAATTGTGTCTAAACTACTATCCAATAGGACTAACCTTGGTGCAAATTTCATCCCGATCGGAAGATATCGGTTTCAAAAGTTGGTCCACTTGACATGAAACCCCCATATATAAAAGAGTTGAGAGGATGATCATCGCCCAGCCCAAACCATTCGACCCGGTAACTTGAAATTTGGATTGTAGGTTTCCCTCTAGGCGTAAAGATCCTCTAAGAACGGATTTTTAAAAATTCATACATTAACGGGGTAAAAGCGGACAAAAAGGGGAAAAGGATAACATATTAATCAAGGAATATGAAATTTGGTGCGTAGACTCCATCCGAGAAACAAATGTGGGCTCAGAACTAATTTTTCCGAAATTCGGCCATTTAAGGGGAAAAAACGGCCAAATAGGGTAGAAATTGTCCCTTTCTGCATCTTCTTAACATATTAATAAATATATATGAAATTGATACGCAGACCCCACCGAATATGTGGGCATCAGTCCAGAATTATGTTATTGCTAATTATAACGTCTAGGGGAGGGAAAAACGGCCAATAAGGGCAAGAAGTATACAAAACGGCCAAAAAGGGTAAAAATAGTACCTTTTTGCATCTTCTTTAGAAAGTAATTTAGGAAGATGACATTTGATATGTAGATTCCTCTAGACACAAAAAGATCGGCCATGAATAACAATTTTTTAAATTAGAGTCTACAGCGGGTAAAAGCGGACAAAAAGGGGAAAATGATAAGAAATTAAGTTAGGAATATGAAATTTGGTGTTTTGACTCCATCTGTGAAACAAATATTGGCCCAGGATAAATTTTTTCGCAATTCGGCCATTTAAGGCGAAAAAATGGACAAAAAGGGAAACAATTTGTACCTTTCCGCATCTTTTTAACATATTAATCTATACATATGAATTTTGGTATACAGACTCCACCGGATACGTAGGCATCAGTCAAGAATCAATTTATTGCTAACTCTAATATTTAGGGGAGGAGAAACGACCCAAAAAGGGGAAAAATTGTACACTTGGTATATTGTAAACAAACGAATATAAAATATAGTTTGTGGATAGAAACATCAAATGAGACGAAATCTTTTGGAAATTCGGATGTTAAAACTGGGTAAAAGCGGCCCGTAAATGTAAGAGTGTATCTTTTTGTATCTTCTTTACGAAGTAATTTAGGAATATGAAATTCGATATGTAGATTCCACCAGAAACACAAAGATCGCAGAAGAATAAAATTTGTTTTAATTCGAGCCTTAATTGGAAACTGATACTTTCAACTGGTAAATTTTCATTTGAAAGTACATTTTCTTAGGAAAACAAGTAAGAAACTTATAGTCGATTTAGACCGATGACCTATACCATGCGTTTAGAGAATTGGTCTTAGGTAAAACTAATTGAGTTTAGAAAAAAAGCATAAACCAAATCTGCGTCGAAAATTGGACCGTGCCTGACCATATTTGGTAAAATCACTTATTTTTTGGAACAACATATATAAACCGATTTTAAGAAAAATCTGTGCAATATTTTTGTTTTTGATAGGTTTAAGTGAATTGTCCTATATGGTTTATTTTTGGTCTACGGATTTATGGATGTAATAAACGCACAAAACACCAATTCGACTGAGATCTATTTGATAATTTGAATCTTATGGCAAGTTAATTCGATATCATAGGGGTCAGTTGAATGGAGAGTAGGTCTGAACATGCGCCCATTTTCACCAATTTCAATAGCGTTTGTCCTATGGCTTGATAAATAAAATAATATTATTTTTAGTCTTTATAATTTGAACAATTTTCGAACCTATTATGAATAAAAAAAAGTGGTACTTAAAGAGAGTAGGTGGCAATACATTTTAAACTTTTACAAAATTCTAAATTTGCCAATTTTGTTTTTTTAATAATTTCACGCTTAGTAATAAAATTATGTATTTTTTTTTTTTTTTGCGAAATCACTATTTGGTGTGTTCTATATTGGAAAATAACACATTTGTTACAAAAAATACAATTTAAAAAAAGGTAAACGAAAAAGAAATATTTCTTTTAGAGATGCCAAAACTGTGGAAACTTTCGAACTTCTTTACCAGAGTTGATTAAAATAATGAAAATAGAAGAACGAGTGATATACATATCTATTTAAATATAGATTCTGGCACTTTCTTTCAATTATTATAAAATAATGGCAAGAATAAGGTTTTATGACGAGTTGAAAACCAGAATAATAGATGATTTTAGTGATGGTTGCAAACAAATGAATATTTGTGAGAAATATTCTATGAATAAATCTATAAAATCGTCTGGCTAGCATTAATCTTGCTAAATAACGAATGAACTGGAATTAGTAAAGGTTTCCATTGTTTTGCCAACAAAAAAAAAAAATAAAACATACAAATATTTAAATTAATAAAATAGTTTTTAATTTTATGATAAAATTTTTTGGTATTGACCGTCTAAGTCGTCAAAAATATATTTTGTTAAAAGTTTCCATCGTATTGTCACTCACACCATATTTCTTATTGTTTTTAAATATTATTATGCCTTAAATACTTGTTATAATAATTATATATATAACGAGTATATACTAGACTGGTCGTTAAAAGTTTTTCTTAAATCTTAATATTTTTGCTTTCTAATATATCACGTTTGCTGTCACAGCTGCTGCCTTAATTTTTTAGCTCAATCCGACGGTGCCTTCTGGTGCCTAGTGGGGCCCAAATACCCGAAGTGTGTTTATATGGGGAAAATGTGACTTTTTTCAGATTTTACGAAAATTTCGTTCTACAGTTTAATTTTTCGAAAAGCTATATAACTACAAAATCGAATGAAAACTCGCTAAGAAATAGCAAATTCCCCAGACCACTTTTATGCAAAAAGCCCTAGCTTATGAAATTTGATGGCAGTTTTTCCAACTATGATAAATTGATTAAAGTTATAGTTTTTTTTTTTTTTGGTCTCTATACTTATAAGTACTCAAATATGAAGTATTGTTTTATTGACGCGTTGTCAACCTATTGCGCAATGAGACCGAAAATAAGTAATTTTTTCCAAAAATTTTGAAAAGTCCTTCAAGTTTTAAAAAATTTTCTTAAACAAAATTTAAAAAAATAAATCCGGCACCTTAAGCTTTGTTAAATAAATGTTAGAGTTAACTGTGTGAATTTTTAAGTAAATCCCTTCACCAAAATTTTTTTACAGAGAATTATTTTTCTAGAAAAACGCTATTTTTATGAAATATTCAGTAAATGTACTCTTTCTAAGTACTTTGCATCAAAAATTAAACAGTTTTCTACTTTTAAATGTTACATTTTATCTTAATAGCCTAGGGTTTTTGAAAAAATAATATGACCCCATTAACCCTTTTGGATTGGGGTCACATATGACCCCAAGCTAAAAAAAGACAATTTATTCAAAAAATTCAAATATTTTGTAAGTGATGCTGAATTTTTAGATTTGACACTTAAAATATAATAGCCATATGTGTAAGTCTTCCGTACAAAAAACTTGGAATAAATCGAACAACGTTAACCTATTTCTTGCCGAGGCCAAACTTTGAATTTTGTCATATATAGAAAAAGTAAATACCTAAAAATAATGTATTTTTCTAGTAAACTAGATGAAACCTTTACTATAGGTTGGAAATTAAAATTCCGCTATATTTTGCGAAAACTTACCCTTATGTGCTCCTGAGGTTAATATAATATATCAAACTCCTTAATTATTTAACTGCTAATAGAAGTTATTAACGTAAATCTATACTTATTTCTGATTTATTTTACCATTGTATATTACTAAAATTATTTTTTTCAATGGATCATTTTAACCCACATATTTAACCCAAGCTAATGAAAGACAATTTATTCCAAAAATTCAAATATATTTGTGGATAAAAACAATTTTTATTGTTATTAGTTCATGAGAGCGAATTTGTTGTGAGATGGATATAATTGACGATAGTACTCAACAACTTGAAGTAGGAACTGCTTAGGCCGAGGCCACGCAATGAGCGGCAAAGCGGCGAGCGGCAGAGCGATGAGCGGAAAAAATTAAAACGTATGAAATACTACTGAAGTGGACACACAATGAGCGGCATGTGAGCGGCATTTCTGAGCGTCTAAGCGGCGCCGCTCAGGAATAGAACTTGTTCTAATTTTTAGTTGTTTTCTGAGCGGCAAAGAAAAAATGGCAAAAAAAAAATGGCTTTACTTTGTTTTGTCAATCTGCTGCGCGACAGTAACTTCTTTTTAACGATAATCGAATCGTTAGAAAAAGAAAACAACAAAATTATCGATTTTGGTATTCAGTAAAATTTTTAAACGATATTTGCTTTTGTTAAAGTCAGATGTTGTTGTTATCTTAACGACAACTATTTTTGTGGTGACAAAAAGTTAAAAAGGTTGAAATGTAGTCATAACATAAATAAAAATCATAAAATGGTGAAAATATTTTGCTTTTATTATAAAAACTTTTTATATAAATAATAAATAACAACATTGACAATGGCATTTTGACAACTAACCGCTCAGAAATGACACTTAGTAATAAGCCACTTGCCGCTCACCGCTCTGCCGCTTGCCGCTTTGCCGCTCATTGTGTGGCCTCGGCCTTATCTTGCTCATCGTAGGTCAAAGAGCGGTTGAACTATGTTATAAGTTTAATTGCTCTCTCTACTGCATCGTTAACGACGTTTAAATGTTAACAGAGTCGTTTGCCAGCACAGAAAAGATATAAAAAAACAAGTAAGAGTGTTAAATTCGGCTATGCCGAATCTTTGATACCCTCCACCTAGGCTTTACGTTTACATTAATATCTGGACTTCTTGCACTATTTGTAACAAATGTATATAAAATATTTGAATATGTAAACACTTTGATAAACCTATTACTGAATTATTACAACAAATGCTCTGAATTTTCAGCATTTTATAGAGGTGTCTACATATTTTAGGTCATAAATTGGCACAATGACTCCCGATTTATCCCATTTTAAATACTAACCTGATCCAGATAATTACAAACAATATTAAGTTTAACCAGGTAAATGGTTTATTTTGTAATTTTCTTTTTAATTTAAATTTTTTAATATAAAGGTGCATTTTATTTTTTACAATCCTTTTCAATTTTCCAGACCTATTAGTATAGGGCACATTTGTGAGTCCGCATAGATCAACTTTCAACTCTTACTTCTTTTTATTGTATTAAATCTATCTTTGTGTCTTTAAATTAATTAAGATAATTAAGATGAAAATATTTAACAAACTGTTTTTTTTTTAGTTAATATCTGAACATTTTACTGATACAAGGCAAAACTAAAACTGCCAAAAATTTCAGTCAAAACTATTTTGAATGTATTTGTTAAATATCGCATAATTTTTTTCAATTTTAAACTTTAAAGTCTTTTTAAGTCTGGTAATAACTCTATAATATGAAGGAAGTAAATATGTGGATTCTTTAATAACAATGACAAGTATAAAACACTGTTTTGTGCATAACATTAAAATATTATAAATTTGAACATAATTAATTTTAGAAACATAATTAATTTTAGAAAAATGTCCGATTCGTTTTTCGATGATGCTGAAAACACATCAAAGAAATACAGAACATAAAGATTTTGCTTCAGTTAGTTGAGAGACGAGAAGCTAATGGATGGCTGGAGCAGGTCAAAGGTGACGACTATAAATGCAAATGCAAGGCTTTTGAAAATATATTAAAATGCGATAAATCAGATCTAAGTATACATGCTTATAACCACTGTTATAAAAAATCTTTTAAAACCAACAGTATTGCCATAATTTGAAATTGTAAAGATGCTAAATTGCAAAAAAAGATGCTTAAACGTACTGGATGCTAAATTTTTTTTTCAAATTTCATTACCTTTATACTGAAAAATTATATACTTATTAATAAATTCTTTGGTTTTTAAATCGAAAAATTAATATAAAACATATGTTTCGATTTATATTTTTTAAATTTTAATTAAAATTATTTTGGATTTCATCTGAAATTTTTATTAACATCAAATTGAGTTTATTTTAAACTTAAATTAAATATTTTTAATTTTAGAGGGATTTTTTTTTATTTAAAATATAACAGAAATTACATTATCAAAAGATACGATTATATTAGAATAATTGGTTTATGGAATCTAACATTTCTGTGATGTCTTCATCTTCAAGTTCTTCTTGGCTCTGATATATTTCTGACGATCGACTCTTATCAACGACATCGCTCGGTATATTGTAAGTGTGACAGCACCGATTTTTCAATTTCAATCCTTCTTTCCTTCTAATATATTGGTTATCTGTTCTTTTACCCGATTTAATGTGTTTTGTATTGAAAATTTTGGCATTTTTTTAATACAATAATATTTTGTGGCAATCGACTTTCAAATTCATTAAAAACTGTTGTTGGTGTTTACATTCTTCTATTTCAAAATATTTTGTTATATTTGTTGAAAGAAACGAGCAGAGTGGTAAAAGGAGTAGTACACAAAATTACTGTACTACACTTTGAGAAATAAAAACATATCAATACCATTAAAATTATATATTCAAAAATTATGAAAAAAAAATATCAAAAAAAAGATGCTAAAAGCAACTTTTTATTAATAAAAGATTCTAAGTTAGCATCTAGCATCTTTTGATAAATTTTGGATGCTAAACGACAAAAAAAAAGTTGCTAAAAACTAAAAACTCTAGCAACTAAAAAACTAAAACGGCAACACTGAAAACCAAGAACAAATATTCTGTTTGAGTTGTAACATCTCATTTGCAAGCCATTTTAATTAAGGTGCTATTACATGATGTGTTTTTTACATATGTACTGTCAAATTTTCCCACAACAAAAGTTGTACACATCGTGTGTTACATATGAAACATTGTTTATGTACAATACATGAGGAAAGTCACATGTACATTTTTCAATTAGAACAGGTTCTATTTTTGCATGACAAACATATGAAAATACAACACTGCTTGTGGCGAAAGAAAAACAGAGTAAATTATAAAGATTAATATTGAAAGAAAAATAAATTGTTCAATATTAATTAACAATTAAAAAATATATAACTTTTTTTTCACAATAAATTTTTGTAAATTCACAAATTAGGTCAGCTGTTGTTTACATTTAGAGGTTATGTCATACGGAAATACATATGCACGTGTGATAGCAAAAATTATGAATCGTATGTAAAAGACAATTTTGACAGACATGAAGAATTTCATATGGATAAAAAAAGTGACAGTACATATGTAAAAAACACTTCATGTAATAGCACCTTTAAGCTGCGTTCACACTATGTGTTTTGCTTGTGTTTTTCTTATTGTTTTAGCACGTGCAATTTGTACACATAGCGTGAACCCTTTCAAAAACTGTTTATGTACAACACATTTGGCAAAACATATGTAAATTTTTCAATTAGAGCAGGTTCTATTTTGGAATGACAACCATATTAAAATACAATACTGCTTGTGGCGAAAGAAAAACAGAGTAAATTATAAAGATAAATATTGAAAGAAAAATAAATTGTTTAATATTAATTAACAATTAAAAAATATAAAAAATATATTACTTTATTTTTAACAATAACTTTTTGTAAATTCACAAATTAAATCAGCTGTTGTTTACATTTAGAGGTTATGTCATACGGAAATACATATGTACGTTTGATCGCAAAATGATGAATTGTATTAAAACGCCAATTTTGACACACACGCCGAATTACGTATGGATCGTAAAACTGAATTTACATATGGAAAATAGACATAGTGTAAACACACCTTTAATTGTGTAAATTTTAAATGCACATCTAACCATATCAAAAAGATGAATTAAACAGAATTGCAAAAATATTTTTTTTATAATATCTGTATGTTTTTTATATTATTCTTATGTAATTCTCATGATATTTTTATCTTATTTTTTATATTTTTTATTTTTACATAATTGAAATTGAAAATGTACAAATTAAAAATAAATTTTAAAAAAAGTAGTGTAGGGAAAAAAGGGAATTTTTTTCATAAGCGTAGAGATTTCTGAAAAAATCTCCTGGCATCACTAGTACCTATTAAAAAACAATGTAAAAATTCACAAGACAACGCGACATAGACTTGCTTTGTTCAAAAGCTTCCATAAGACTGAATGAAATTGTTGCTTACTTTACTCTTTGGTGAGTATTTTCATTTTTGTTCGGCTGTATACATATAAGAAGCCAATTTGAGTTCGGTTTACTCGTGCTGCTATGCATATGTTTGTGTGTTAACAAAAATATACGATATCCCAGTCATCATTTCGAAGATTGTTTTAACAAAAATTACCTTACTGTGTCTTCTTCGAGCACTTTTGATGATTAAAAACTGCTTAATCACATGCGCTATTAGAAAAAGACTAGATAATGATTTTTGCTTTCTCTTAGAAAGTGATTTATAGAAAAATTACATTAAATAAGACTCAAAAATGAGTCGAAACTGATTAGAAAAGCGGATAAAAAGGACTCTCAAGACGATTCGCGGGTAAGGTAATATTTAATCCCAACAAAAGAACATTTTGTGATCAGCAAAAGGGCGCATTTATAACTGTTTTAATAGCACATATGAGTCAAAAAGATTCTACATGATCATTTATTGCATAAAATGCTTACTGGGATTTTATTCACTATCTGTAGAAACAGGTTTTTTAAGTAAAACAAATCTGCATACAATTTCAATTCTATTTCGTTCACAATGATACGATCACTTTGTTTACTAGCTACTAGTAAAATAAGAAAATAGTATTATAAAACAGTGTAATGATGAATTGTACTTCTCAATTAGTTTATTTTTAATGTGCCATAAGAAGTTCGGTTTGTGCTAAGAAAAGCATGAATATATGTTTCCCAGGGCGAAGCCTCATCATTGCACTATAATTGAGTTGAGCTCCGCGACTATTCATAATGTTGAATAGCTCGTGTCAAAAATTTTTGGTAGTTGAGAATGGCGTTTGTGTTAAGAAAAGCATAAACGCATGTTTCTCAGGGCAAGGCTCGATCATTGCACATTGATTGAGCTGAGCGGTTATTCTTAATGTGGATAACTGTTGAAACAAAATTTTGGGAATGGCGTTTACCTCCGTTCCGACATTAAATAACAAAGTTTAAAAATTTATTGTAATTAACATCTGACAAAAAATAGTATTTTTCTAAACAACAATTTTTTTTACAGGGTAAATAAATATTTTATGGCTTACCTACCTACTACTTTTGAAAGCAAGTATACATGTACTAAAAATACAACTCTTAAAACCATACTATTTTTTCAACTCTAAAAATTTCAGAATTTTGTAAAAATAAAATAAAATACCGATTTATTTTAATATACGCTTATTATGGATATACATATACAGAATATATGAATATTATTTATAGTATTTTGATATTGGCAACAGTAGTATGTATCAATTTGTAACATTTTGTGATGTTATAAAAATCGCAGAATATTGATATTGATTTTATATAGTTTCTTTTATTAATTAATTAACTTAAATATTACACCAAAAAATATTGATATTGATGAATTTTTATCTTATTAACACAACGACCACAAAAACAACATGCACAGCTATGACAAAATACAAAGTTAGGAAAATAATATAGGAAAACGTCATATTTTTTTTTACCTTTTCAGTGATTTCTCGGCACCTATGAAACCTATTGTCATGATTTAAAAACAGGAACCTTCTCAAGATGTTAGTGAATCATTCTCACTAAAAACAAGCGCCCTATCTGCCCTATTGAGGGCGTTATCACAAGAACACATATTCAAATCATATTTTCTCATGACTTTTTAATTCTTCGCTCAATTCTCGGGACCAGATTAACCGATTTGGACGATTTTAAATAGCAAACTTCTCAGGATGTTAGTGAATCATTTTTTATACCAAGGAGCACCCTAGCTATAAGATTGAAGCCGTCATCGTGATTTCCACAGACGGACAGACGGACAGACGGACAGCCGGACAGACGGACAGACGGACAGACGGACATCGCTATATCAACTTCGCTTGTTATAAGGATCACAAATATATATATTTTATTGGGTCCAGAATTTTTTTTCTAATTATTACAAACGGAATGACAAACTTATATATACCCTCTGCACACTGGAGTGGAGGGTATAAAAATGCCAAAAAAGTACAAATAAATCATTGATATATTTTTAATTATTTCTGCTTTTTGTCGAATTTTTCAAAAAATGTACAACTAATTAATTCATTTATTTTTAATTCTAGATTTTAAAAAATGTACATAATATGTACATTTAATGTTAAATATGTACATAGTAATGTTAAATATATAATGAAATTAAATTGAAACATTAAAAAAAGTACATTGTTTTCATTTCTAAAATTAGTATAATATTTTTTAATATGGCAATTCCGTACCTTCCATTTGATACCGATTGGAAATATTTCTTTGCTATCAAGTTGAGAATCACAAATTTCTCAATTTGATAACTATGAAAATCGCCATATAAAAATGTGCCTTTTAAGTTGAGAAGGCTATATTCGAACTATTGAGGGCATTTGAGAATTAACGCTGGAGATTTGAGAAATGTATTTGATCTCAAATGCACCTCAAGTTGATAGCAAACAAAAATGTTTATTGGGACATTTATTGTAGGGTCGTTTGCACACACACAAAAAATAGAAAATAAATTGTCAATAAGCAAAGCAAGTGGCTTCGAAATTCGATGATGCCAGTTAATCATTTTTTGTTCACGCGGAATTTATAATTGGAGGAATTTTTTTCTCGAGAAATGTATTTTCCGTGAGAAAGAAATTCCTTGAGAATATTCATAATTGGGATGAATAACTTTTAATTGGAACTTTTTAGTCAGAATAAATCATAATTCTAGTTAGATATTGGTTAATATTTAATTAGAAAAAATATTGTGGTGGCATCTACGCAATTATTGAGGCAGTCACGGAAAAATTAAATGCAAGTCTGTTTTTTTTTAATATAACAAAAATGGATTTTCTCTTTAACAAAATATGGCAGAATTCTTTATAAATGAAATGCAAAATGGAAAATCAATTTTGTGCTAATTCTTAACAAAATTAATAAAATATATATATATGTATTATTATATTTATTAATATTTGTAATTTTATTTGACACAATTTCACACACAGTTTTACAGATCAACTGTTTTCAACTGATTTAGAAGTTTTCTGTTTTTGAAACAGTAGTGCCAATTTGTAACATTTTGTGATGTAATGAAAATCGCAGAATAATAAGTTAATACACAATAAAAAATATTAAATTTTTAAGTTTTATATACATATTGCAATAAAAAAAACTTTGGTAAATTTACATTGAAGATGGTCAGAAATGAATGAGAAAAATATATAGACATTTTAGAAAAGCACATTTAATGTTAAACTTTATGCACAAAATATATGGGTTTTTGTTGTTTCGAATTTAACTGTGGCTCTAAGTGAAAAGTTTTAGACCGATCGTATATTACATCTTGAGGATCCTCACCTAATATTTTCAAATATTTTAAATTCTTTTTAACTCATTTAACCTCATTACGAAAATAGTAAAACAGTAAATATGGAAAATCCACGCACCTCAAAAAATTGTTTTCTATGAAATAAATTAAAGACATTTCATATTATACAATTTTCTTTCAAAAATGTATCAATTATTGCAAATTTGAAATTTGACATATAGTATTTGTACATATATTTGTATAGATTTCGCAGTATGAAAAGAACTATTATTTCTTTATTTAGAATATATGTAAGTATTGCTCGCAAAAAAATGCAACATCATGAATGAAACACATAGACGACTGCTGGCAGCAGCATTTGTAGTCGTATAGTCAGCTACTTGATTTTTCTGAATACGACAGCAACATATAATACAAATGCATTTTTATTTAAATATACAATTACTTTTACTTATTTAAAATGCATTAGTACAACGTAAAAATAAATAAATTAGTTTAACGCCTTTTGATTATTAATGGAATTATAGCCTTTCATTTTGCGATTTTTTTTTTAAACAAAATAAAATATTTCATAGCAACACTATTTTTGTTTTGTAGCCAACAAAACACACTTGCAGTTTTTTTTTTATTTGAAGAACATATGACTGCCATTGTTGATGTTGTAGAGTTGTTTTTTTTTTTGATTTTGTTTCGTTAACTCTTTTGTATTAAAGCACCTCCAATATATGTATCCATTTTAGTTTGCAAATTCAGTATATTTATAATTTATTACTTACAGCAAAAAATAATAGAAACAATTTTATCAGTTATGCTTACGAAACTATATAAATAGACTTGAAGTTGGCTCCAAAAGCAGTAGCCTGTGTAAAGAACAAGTTAGCGACATGTAACTGTTACGTAACGTGTCAGCCTTTTTTTCACATGAAAAGTATTGGGACGTTCCGGTTACGTTCGGTAACTGTTTTAAATGATTTTCATGTAAAAAAAAACAACTGACTCGTTACGGTTACGGTTAGAAAACATTGACCTTTTATATGTATTATAATGCTATGAATGCATTTATTTTTATTTTATTTTATTTATATATTCTTTTTTTTTTTGTATTGTATATTATTTTTTTTTATTATTATTACTATTTCATTTAATTATTTTTTTCTTTAAATAAATTAATACATAAAAATTTGTTTTTTAAATTATTGGTGAACTTTTACTCCCTTTATTTACTGCCTTTATATTAACTGGTAGTGTCTGCTTGTCGACAAAATTTTGGATCGATTTTTAGCCCCTTTCCCGTGAGCCAATCGATCTGAAATTTTGCATGCAGGCTCGTGGCAATGACAGAAATGATCTAACAAATTTTTTTAGTGATGCCAAAACAATGGAAACTTTTAAAATTTTCTACCAGAGTTCACAAAAAAATGTACAAAGGGTTTGTTTTTATTATATTATTACCACAACGACCACAAAAACAACAAGTCCAGCTATGACAACAATGCAACATTTAGAATAACAACAGGAACAATATGGAAACATCATGTTTTTCATTTTTTTTTTTAATTTTTCATAGATTTACCTGGACCAGTTCCACCGATTTTAATGATTTTTGAAGTAGAAATCTTCCCATGAATTTGGTGAATCATTCTCACTAAAAATTATCACCCTAGCTATCCTATTGAGGGCGTGATCGTGACAAGAACAACATAGAAAATTATATTTTTTCAAGACTTTTTTTAGTTCTTCATTCAAATCTCGGGCCCTAACCGACCGATTTGGACGATTTTAAATAGCAAACTTTTCAGGATGTTAATGAATCATTTTTTATGCCAACGAGCATCCTAGCTGCCCGATTGATGCCGTCATCGTGATTTCCACAGACGGACAGACGGACAGACGGACAGACGGACATCGCTATATCAACTCCGGTTGTTATAACGATCACAAATATATATATTTTATGGGGTCCAAATTTTTTTTTCTAATTATTACAAACGGAATGACAAACTTATATATACCCTCTGCACACTGGAGTGGAGGGTATAAAAATCAGCAGTCTTGTCTACAGATAACGGTATTTTTGCTCAACAGAGTGGTATGTGCAACTATACAGAAAGCTTCATTTATGATTTTTACATACTGTTCCAAGCGTTGACGTGATAAATAGTGCAAGTTAATACTTAATCACAAATAAATAATATATACTAAAATATTCGTGTTAGAAATATGACTTCGAAGAGTACAGTGATTGAGAAGAAAACCTACGCTCCGTCCAACATATTTTTAATTTCCAACCAATAGTAAAGGTTTCATCTAGTTTACTAGAAAAATACATTATTTTTAGGTATTTACTTTTTCTAAATAAGACAAAATTTAAAGTTTAGCCTCGGCAAGGAACAGGTTACCGTTAACGTATATTTTAAGCGTCACATCTAAATATTTAACAGCACTTCAAATATATTTGAATTTTTTGAATAAATTGTCTTTTATTAGCTCGGGGTCATATATGACCCCAATCCAAAAGGGTTAATGGGGTGTGATGATGTTACACACATCTTCATTTATCTTTATTTATTTCATTTATTCATCTTTATTTGTTTATATTTGTTTGTTTATTTTAGTTTACTATATGCACATGCACATATTTATTTATATTTATTTGTATATCTTTTCTTTTCATTCAACGCATACCACAAATTATGTAATTAAATATCACTGGAATGCAAAGTGACAAATTTGTGAAAATTCAAATTGTGTCAATAACCCATGACAAATAGGAATGTCGCTCAAATTTTGAGGGGAAAAATTTAAATTGATTATTGAACGTTTTCTGATTGGCTATTGAGCCCAACGTTCAAATATCAATGAATTTGTAATATGCGAATATAAAGAAAAGAGAAGACTATTATTTAAATTAAGTAAAAATATTATATTGTAGTGATATAAAAGACCAGCTTTTCAAATAAGTAATCAATTATAATTCTGCTTCGAAAGGGTTATAATTAAAACCAAACAGAGATTTTCCTTTTTTATCCCCTCCACTCCAGTGTGCAGAGGGTATATATAAGTTTGTCATTCCGTTTGTAATAATTAGAAAAAAAATTTGGACCCCATAAAATATATATATTTGTGATCCTTATAACAACCGGAGTTAATATAGCGATGTCCGTCTGTCCGTCTGTCCGTTTGTGGAAATCACGATGACGGCATCAATCGGGCAGCTAGGGTGCTCGTTGGCATAAAAAATGATTCATCGACATCCTGAAAAGTTTGCTATTTAAAATCGTCAAAATCGGTCGATTAGGGCCCGAGATTTGAATGAAGAACTAAAAAAAGTCTTGAAAAATTATAATTTTCTATGTTGTTCTTGTCACGATCACGCCCTCAATAGGACAGCTAGGGTGATAATTTTTAGTGAGAATGATTTACCAAATTCATGGGAAGATTCCTACTTCAAAAATCATTAAAATCGGTGGAACAGGTCCAGGGAAATCTCTGAAAAATAAAAAAAAAAAAATTAAAAACATGATGTTTCCATATTGTTCTTTTTGTTATTCTAAATGTTGTATTTTTCTCATAGTTGAACTTGTTGTTTTTGCGGTCGCTATGGTAATAATATAATAAAAAAAAAATATCCCACAAAAAACTCTGGTAGGAAAATTTAAAAGTTTCCATTGTTTTGTCATCATTGAAAAAATATGTTATGATTTTTACCGTCGCCACGAGCCTGCCTATTAAGTTTCAGATCGATTGGCTCACGGGAAAGCGGCTAAAAATCGATCCAAAATTTTGTCGACAAGCAGACACTACCAGTTAATATAAAAGCAGTAAATAAAGGGAGTAAAAGTTCACCAACAATTTAAAAAACAAATTTTTATGTATTAATTTATTTAAAGAGAAAAACACAAAACTAACCTTTGATGTTGTATTTTGTGTGTGTAATATTTACATATACATACATACACATATTAAAAAATACAAATAATATACATATATTATATATATATATGTATGTATGTATATTCATAGTAACTGCATGTTAGAAATAAATCGGTATATTATTTTATTTGCATAAAATTCTGCAATATTTTGTTGTGGGGAAAATACATTTCTTTTGCATTAACAGAGTGTCACTTCATTTTGCTCAGCGTGACTATGCCACAGTAGATGGCGCCACAATTTTTGTTCTAATTAGCTTTGCAATAGTTAAGGTGCTATTACATGATGTGTTTTTTACATATGTACTGTCAAATTTTCCCACAACAAAAGTTGTACACATCGTGTGATACATATGAAACATTGTTTATGTACAATACATGAGGAAAGTCACATGTACATTTTTCAATTAGAACAGGTTTTATTTTTGCATGACAAACATATGAAAATACAACACTGCTTGTGGCGAAAGAAAAATAGAGTAAATTTTAAAGATTAATATTGAAAGAAAAATAAATTGTTTAGTATTATTTAACAATTAAAAATAACCTTTTTTTTAACAATAAATTTTTGTAAATTCACAAATTAAATCAGCTGTTGTTTACATTTAGAAATTATGTCATACGGAAATGCATATGCACGTGTGATACCGTCTTCACTTAACCTGTTATACATATTTCTACCCTATACCACTATGTGGTTTGGGTATAATGACTTTGTGCTGCTGTTTGAAACTACCAAAAGTATTTGACCTAGACCCATCTTTAATTATACCGATCGAATCAGAATCACTTTCTGAGTTGATTTAACAATGTCCGTCCGTCTGTGTGTCCATGTAAACCTTGTAATCAAACTGCAGGTCGCAAATATGAATATATTTCGATGAAATTTTGTATATAAGCTTTTATTGGCCATAGGATGAACGCTATTGAAATTGGTGAAATTCGGTCCATGTTCAGACCTAGTCCCCTATGAAATCGACATGAATTGCCATAAGATCCAACTTATCATATAGATCTCAGTCAACTTGAGTTTGTATGTGCTTATTATATCCATTAATCAGTAGTCCAAAAATAATCCCTATAGGACAATTCTTAGTTATGGGCCACATATAGAGCTGCTTCTCGATCTTCACTTAAATCTATTAAAAAAACAAAAATATTGCGCAGATTTTTCTCAAATTTGGTTTGCATATATTTTTTTAACAATATAAATGACTTTACCGAATATGGTTAGGATGGGTCCCTTTTTCGACCTAGTCCCCATATAAATGTAGCATCCGATATGAACTTTTTCATATCTGCAGCCAACAAAATTAATAACAAGGCCACTCAAATTTGGTTTATGCTTATTTTCTATATCGAATTAGTTGGACCGAAAGATGGGGTCTCTAAACCATGGTATAGGGTATCGTATAGTCGGTCTAGAGCGACTATAATTTTCTTACTTGTTTTTATTTGTTTAAAGCTCACAAAAAAATAATTTTTATAGTTCTAATCACTACTTATGAACTTATGGACCATTTGCGGAAAACCCTTCGTTGTGGGGTTTTATATTGCTTTCTGCCACTTTTTTGGAAATGATAGTCCACTTCTCAAATTTGAGTACTCGACAGACAAATAGATGGTAAGTTATCGCCTAACCGACTCATAATATCGAAAGGTCTAAATGAAGTATTGATATGTTTCCAAACATCAGAAAATAATAAGATTCAACCATATAAGTCTATGGAATTCTAATTGATATAAACTTAATGCTGAATGTAGATTGACGAAATGTATAGGTCAGTGAATGTCGTGGCATTTAATTCATATTGATCCAAAAAATTTTACCTTTCAGAATGAATAGTTTTCGTGATCGTATGTTCGATGTCCGTTAATTATAATAACAAAAAATTTTGAATTATTGTATAAAATACAAACACTTCACGAAAACACCTAGCCAATAAATGTGAAATATCAACCCACTTCTATCTGTTGTGCAACTCGTATATTTATGTATGCCGTATTATTAAGAAAGGAATTGTAAACGTACTGGTGATTATTTCTAAAAGTAATATCTCGTTAAAATCCAATTAGGCATGTTTGGTGGTAAACCATTTTGCCATAAACTACTGTTTGGAAAACCATACTCTTTATTACGTTCTACCAATACCAACTTCAGCTTTTCACTACGTTGTTAATTATGTCATAACAGGAGTTTCGAGTAACATTCATATAAACAAAGTCGTTCAATGGCCTCAATTCTTTTGAAAAATATAAAAAGATGACCTTGCAATAAGGAAGTTCCCATTTCTATGAGTGGAAAGAAAAATGTACAAATGTATGAACTAAGATTTTATATATTTAACAACAAACTAAGGTCACATGCACGAATTTGTCTCACATTATTTTATTTCTTAAAGACTAGACTAGTAACGAGTATTTGTCTGATTATCTGTCTTAAGCTTCCTTGACATGATCATTATTTTGTTATTGTATTCGGTGCATTGTTGTTATTGTTATGGATGTTGTTGTTACTGTTATTGTTGTTTTGGCAGTCAGGAGTTTAAAGACCGTTATTTATGATCAAAATTAAGTTGTGAACATTTCACCAGACATCAACAACAATTGGAAAATCTTTAAAAGACATTCAAAATGTAATTACAGTTTAAAACAAGTAAGAGTGTTAAATTCGGCTATGCCGAATCTTTGATACCCTCCACCTGGGTTTTACGTTTACATTAATATCTGGAAATATTTGAATATGTAAACACTTTGATAAACCTATTACTGAATTATTACAACAAATGCTCTGAATTTTCAGCATTTTATAGAGGTGTCTACATATTTTAGGTCATAAATTGGCACAATGACTCCCGATTTATCCCATTTTAAATACTAACCTGATCCAGATAATTACAAACAATATTAAGTTTAACCAGGTAAATGGTTTATTTTGTAATTTTCTTTTTAATTTAAATTTTTTAATATAAAGGTGCATTTTATTTTTTACAATCCTTTTCAATTTTCCAAACCTATTAGTATAGGGCACATTTGTGAGTCCGCATAGATCAACTTTCAACTCTTACTTCTTTTTATTGTATTAAATCTATCTTTGTGTCTTTAAATTAATTAAGATAATTAAGATGAAAATATTTAACAAACTGTTTTTTTAGTTAATATCTGAACATTTTACTGATACAAGGCAAAACTAAAACTGCCAAAAAATTCAGTCAAAACTATTTTGAATGTATTTGTTAAATATCGCATAATTTTTTTCAATTTTAAACTTTAAAGTCTTTTTAAGTCTGGTAATAATTCTATAATATGAAGGAAGTAAATATGTGGATTCTTTAATAACAATGACAAGTATAAAACACTGTTTTGTGCATAACATTAAAATATTATAAATTTGAACATAATTAATTTTAGAAACATAATTAATTTTAGAAAAATGTTCGATTCGTTTTTCGATGATGCTGAAAACACATTAAAGAAATACAGAACATAAAGATTTTGCTTCAGTTAGTTGGATGGCTGGAGCAGGTCAAAGGTGACGACTATAAATGCAAATGCAAGGCTTTTGAAAATATATTAAAATGCGATAAATCAGATCTAAGTATATGTACATGTCATGCTTATAACCACTGTTATAAAAAATCTTTTAAAACCAACAGTATTGCCATAATTTGAAATTGTAAAGATGCTAAATTGCAAAAAAAGATGCTTAAACGTACTGGATGCTAAATTTTTTTTTTCAAATTTCATTACCTTTATACTGAAAAATTATATACTTATTAATAAATTCTTTGGTTTTTAAATCGAAAAATTAATATAAAACATATGTTTCGATTTATATTTTTTAAATTTTAATTAAAATTATTTTGAATTTCATCTGAAATTTTTATTAACATCAAATTGAGTTTATTTTAAACTTAAATTAAATAATTTTAATTTTAGAGGGATTTTTTTTTTATTTAAAATATAACAGAAATTACATTATCAAAAGATACGATTATATTAGAATAATTGGTTTATGGAATCTAACATTTCTGTGATGTCTTCATGTTCAAGTTCTTCTTGGCTCTGATATATTTCTGACGATCGACTCTTATCAACGACATCGCTCGGTATATTGTAAGTGTGACAGCACCGATTGTTCAATTTCAATCCTTCTTTTATACGTATTACAGAACATAACAACTCGGATTTTATTCTGTTCGAAATTTGCTTTTAACTAAAGCTATTAAACTAAACAAACGTTCAACTTCGGCTTTTGAGAAAGACAAAACTAATATAGACAATACAAATATTGATAACTCCTAAAATGGATTTTCGCCAATAGAATTTTTCAATCCATAAAGAGGTTGTATTCAGTGTTGTATCCCAGTTTTGTTCTGTGATATAACTCCATTGGATTTGAATTTTTTCTGTTTCAGATGATATAAATTTAAACTCTTCTAATATATTGGTTATCTGTTCTTTTACCCGTTTTAATGTGTTTTGTATTGAAAATTTTGGCATTTTTTTAATACAATAATATTTTTTGGCAATCGACTTTCAAATTCATTAAAAACTGTTGTTGGTGTTTACATTCTTCTATTTCAAAATGTTTTGTTATATTTGTTGAAAGAAACGAGCAGAGTGGTAAAAGGAGTAGTACACAAAATTACTGTACTACACTTTGAGAAATAAAAACATATCAATACCATTAAAATTATATATTCAAAAATTATGAAAAAAAAATATAAAAAAAAAAGATGTTAAAAGCAACTTTTTATTAATAAAAGATTCTAAGTTAGCATCTAGCATCTTTTGAGAAATTTTGGATGCTAAACGCCAAAAAAAAGTTGCTAAATCTAACAACTAAAAAGCTAAAACGGCAACACTGAAAACCAAGAACAAATATTCTGTTTGAGTTGTAACATCTCATTTGCAAGCCATTTTAATTAAGCTGCGTTCACACTATGTGTTTTGCTTGTGTTTTTCTTATTGTTTTAGCACGTGCAATTTGTACACATAGTGTGAACCCTTTCAAAAACTGTTTATGTACAACACATTTGGCAAAACATATGTAAATTTTTCAATTAGAGCAGGTTCTATTTTGGCATGACAACCATATTAAAATACAATACTGCTTGTGGCGAAAGAAAAACAGAGTAAATTATAAAGATAAATATTGAAAGAAAAATAAATTGTTTAATATTAATTAACAATTAAAAAATATAAAAAATATATTACTTTATTTTTAACAATAACTTTTTGTAAATTCACAAATTAAATCAGCTGTTGTTTACATTTAGAGGTTATGTCATACGGAAATACATATGTACGTTTGATCGCAAAATGATGAATTGTATATAAAACGCCAATTTTGACACATACGCCGAATTACGTATGGATCGTAAAACTGAATTTACATATGGAAAATACACATAGTGTAAACACACCTTTAATTGTGTAAATTTTAAATGCACATCTAACCATATCAAAAAGATGAATTAAACAGAATTGCAAAAATATTTTTTTTATAATATCTGTATGTTTTTTATATTATTCTTATGTAATTCTCATGATATTTTTATCTTATTTTTTATATTTACATAATTGAAATTGAAAATGTACAAATTAAAAATAAATTTAAAAAAAAGTAGTGTAGGGAAAAAAGGGAATTTTTTTCATAAGCGCAGAGATTTCTGAAAAAATCTCCTGGCATCACTAGTACCTGTTAAAAAAAAATGTAAAAATTCACAAGACAACGCGACATAGACTTACTTTGTTCAAAAGCTTCCATAAGACTGAATGAAATTGTTGCTTACTTTACTCTTTGGTGAGTATTTTCATTTTTGTTCGGCTGTATACATATAAGAAGCCAATTTGAGTTCGGTTTACTCGTGCTGCTATGCATATGTTTGTGTGTTAACAAAAATATACGATATCCCAGTCATCATTTCGAAGATTGTTTTAACAAAAATTACCTTACTGTGTCTTCTTCGAGCACTTTTGATGATTAAAAACTGCTTAATCACATGCGCTATTAGAAAAAGACTAGATAATGATTTTTGCTTTCTCTTAGAAAGTGATTTATAGAAAAATTACATTAAATAAGACTCAAAAATGAGTCGAAACTGATTAGAAAAGCGGATAAAAAGCACTCTCAAGAAGATTCGCGGGTAAGGTAATATTTAATCCCAACAAAAGAATATTTTGTGATCAGCAAAAGGGCATTTATAACTGTTTTAATAGCACATATGAGTCAAAAAGACTCTACATGATCATTTATTGCATAAAATGTTTACTGGGATTTTATTCACTATCTGTAGAAACAGGTTTTTTAAGTAAAACAAATCTGCATACAATTTCAATTCTATTTCGTTCACAATGATACGATCACTTTGTTTACTAGCTACTAGTAAAATAAGAAAATAGTATTATAATACAGCGTACTGATGAATTGCACTTCTCAATTAGTTTATTTTTAATGTGCCATAAGAAGTTCGGTTTGTGCTAAGAAAAGCATGAATATATGTTTCCCAGGGCGAAGCTTCATCATTGCACTATGATTGAGTTGAGCTCCGCGACTATTCATAATGTGAATAGCTCGTGTCAAAAATTTTTGGTAGTTGGGAATGGTGTTTGTGTTAAGAGAAGCATAAACGCATGTTTCCCAGGGCAAGGCTCGATCATTGCACATTGATTGAGCTGAGCTCCGCGGTTATTCTTAATGTGGATAACTGTTGAAACAAAATTTTGGGAATGGCGTTTGCCTCCGTCCCGACATTAAATAACAAAGTTTAAAAATTTATTGTAATTAACATCTGACAAAAAATAGTATTTTTCTAAACAATTTTTTTTACAGGGTAAATAATATTTTATGGCTATCTACTACTTTTGAAAGCAAGTATGCAGGGTTTATACATGTACTAAAAATACAACTCTTAAAACCATACTATTTTTTCAACTCTAAAAATTTCAGAATTTTGTAAAAATAAAATAAAATACCGATTTATTTTAATATGCGCTTATTATAAATATACATTTACAGAATATATGAATATTATTTATAGTATTTTGATATTGGCAACAGTAGTATGTATCAATTTGTAACATTTTGTGATGTTATAAAAATCGCAGAATATTGATATTGATTTTATATAGTTTCTTTTATTAATTAATTAACTTAAATATTACACCAAAAAATATTGATATTGATGAATTTTTATATTATTAACACAACGACCACAAAAACAACATGCACAGCTATGACAAAATGCAAAATTTAGGAAAACAATATAGGAAAACGTCATATTTTTTTTTACCTTTTCAGTGATTTCTCGGAACCTATGAAACCTATTGTCATGATTTAAAAACAGGAACCTTCTCAAGATGTTAGTGAATCATTATCACTAAAAACAAGCGTCCTATCTGCCCTATTGAGGGCGTTATCACAAGAACATATATTCAAATCATATTTTCTCATGACTTTTTAATTCTTCGCTCAATTCTCGGGACCAGATTAACCGATTTGGACGATTTTAAATAGCAAACTTCTCAGGATGTTAGTGAATCATTTTTTATACCAAGGAGCACCCTAGCTATCCGATTGAAGCCGTCATCGTGATTTCCACAGACGGACAGACGGACAGACGGACAGCCGGACAGACGGACAGACGGACATCGCTATATCAACTTCGCTTGTTATAAGGATCACAAATATATATATTTTATGGGGTCCAGAATTTTTTTTCTAATTATTACAAACGGAATGACAAACTTATATATACCCTCTGCACACTGGAGTGGAGGGTATAAAAAAGATGGATGTGTATTAGGGGGTTCAAAACTAAGAATTTTCTATATTTTAATGCTTTTTAACTTTGCAGGATCAAATATTTATGAACGAATTTGATAATCAATGCTAGTCAGTGTTGGCACTAGAAGTAGGGTACATAAGTGTTCTCCAGTGTACTTTACCGCTTGCAGTACCTCACATGAAAGTCGTGTATTTTTTCAGTGAACACAAACATTACGCAACCAGAACTCACCAATGTTACCATATGTATACTCGTTGTGTTCGTTGAAAAATTAGCAACCACTCACAAATTGGCAACACTAGCAATTTGTGAGAAATCATATTGTACATATGTTTATGTATGACAGGGGTGAGCAACCTTTTTAATCAACGGGTCAATTAAAATTTTAAAATTTTTTGGTGGGCCGCACATAAAGTAACACTTATTAATAATTTACAAAACTTTATATCATTTATATATATATAAAAATGAATCGTGATTTGTTCGTCCGCTTAAAACTTGAAAACTACAGGACCAAAATGGATACTTTCTTCTGCGAGTTTGTTTGTAGCTCCCGCGCGAAGGTTTAGGAAAAAAGAAAAATACAAAAAGTCTCAACAGGTGGCGCTGTACGCGGTTATTCCATTTTAGAATCATATATATTGACTACTATGAGAGGGAGAGCTTTGTAAATTTGTGTGAGGCCATCTATTATTAATATGGATAGTCATACCGAAAATGGTCGGTATCGTATAAGTGGGCGTGGTACCTCCCATACAAAATTAATTTTTAACATCATATATCTTTAGTACTGTTGCAGGGAGAGCTTTTCAGCTTTGTATGAGGTCATCTATTATTGGTGTGAGTTGCTGTGAGTAGTTGCTGTAAAAAGTAGCGGTATCGGAAAAGTGGGCATGGCACCTACAAAACAAATTAATTACTCAATATCAGACTGAAAATCACGAAAGGGACAGCTTTGATACTTTGAGTGACGTCATCTGTTATTAGTGTAAGTAGACATGACGAAAATAGGTTGGATCAGACAAATAGGCGGGGTACATCCGCTACAAAGTATTTTTTAAATATTATGTGCGAAATTGGACAAGTGGGCGTGTCGCCTCCCGTATAAAATAAATTTTAAAATTAATAAAAGTATCTCGAATAATGTAAAAGATAATTTGTGTGGGTGGTATCCGATAAATGCGTGGGGAAACTTCCATAGAAGTAATTATTGAACTTAAATTGAAATTTCCACAATTTTCATTCTAGTTAATTGCTACTGTGGTATTATAAGATGAAGTAGTGAATTTATCAAAAGACTTTTTAATTTACTTCACTTGCCAGGTCTTCCATCACATAATTTAATATAATGTAGTATATTTAAATTTAAGCTTACATAAGCGCTTTAATTTGAAAAAAAATTATTAATTGTTGAATAACTGTTTCTTTACAAATATATATTCTTTTTGGCTTTCGGATACTTTTATCATTTTTATTGATTTTTAAATAAAATATTTTCCATTTACGATATATATTATTGTGAATCCGTATTACGATGCAAAGAACAGTTCATGTTATTATTGACCGGCGTTCTCGGGATGCAACGCGGCACCGAAATGTCGCCGCACATCGAACGGAAGTTGAAAATCGTGCACGACGGTCTGAAGCGATCAACGAACCATATAATGAGCAACAACGATTGAGGAGAAGAGAAGTTCGTGCTCAGCAAAGTGATGAAGCCATATTACATCGTGCGATTGTTGAACGACAACGTAGCCAACAACAAATTATTCAGGTGAACATTGAGCGTGCAGACTTTCGATACAGTTCGCACACATCGTTTCAATTTGGCCAGATGTCTGTCATTTGTGAGCATTGTAATGCAGTTAAATTTGAGAAAGAACCGCCTGGATTGTGTTGCGTTGGAGGAAGGTTGAAATTGCCAGAACAGCTTCCACCGCCAGAGCCATTACGCATGCTGCTTTACGGTGAACCTCATATTTCGCACCATTTCCTACAACATATAAAGATGTAGAACGATTGTTTTCAAATGACGTCATTTGGTGGTGAAATTGTAAATGAACGAAACTACACTCCAACATTCAAGGTAATTTAACCAACGTCTGCAATGAAAGTTAATACACCAATACAAATACCACAAAACACACTAACGCAACTATACGGAATCATTGGCAAATTTTTCATCTTGCTGGATCGCACCTACAGTTAGTGAAATATTAATTATTGTTGTTGGTAAAAATTTGGAATCGACTGATATTGTCATAAAACGCCGAACTGAAAACGCAATACAGCGAATAAGTGAGAAACATCGATCATATGACGTAATACAATATCCGCTTATGTTCTGCCGTGGAGAAGACGGATATCACTTCAGTTACAACATGATAAATCCAGCCAATGGTTAGTGCAAAAAACAATTTTGATTGTCACGCATATACATATTGTAAATTTTTGGGGGATCGAGACAAATAAGAAGGTAAGTTCAATGAACTTTTACGCATATCGAATGATGATTCGCCAAAACAGTGACAATCACATACTGAGATATCGACGATTGTTCCAACAATATGCTGTTGATATGTATTTTAAGGTTAAAACAGAATGACTCAATCACATTCGATTCAATCAGGCTAAGTTGCGATCTGAAGAATATAATCACTTGCTAGATGCGGTTTATTGCTCTACTCAGAAATGCCTCAATATTACGCATGGAATGCGTCGTCGAAGAAATGGCTACGCAGAAACCAAGTCCACCCAGTAGATGGATATCCAGTTTACACAATCCATCCAAAAAACGACGATTGCTTCTACCTTCGGTTGCTTTTAGTTAATGTGCGTGGTTCAGCTTAGTTTGAATCACTGTGGATGGTATGGTGTGTTCAACTTTTCGAAAAGAACGTTTACAATTGCTTAAATACAACAATCACTGGAATCAAACGCTAGATGACGCAATAGCTTATTTGCCCGCCAATGGAGTTCGTAGTCTTTTCGCTATGATAATTCGGACATGTCATCCTTCAAACCCACGTTATTTATGGGATATATACAAAGATGACATTGCAGAAGACATTTTGCATCGCTTTCCATCAGCAACAGGGAATTTTGACTTACAAATGAATGATGACATCTACAATGAAGCGTTAGTACTGATTGAAGATTTGTGTTTGCTTATGAGTGGCAAACTATTGATCGAAATTCATATGCCAGCCCCAAATCGACAAACTAGAAGTGTATTGAATCGTGATGTGTACTTACGACATGACAACTTTGCAACAATATGTACAAACCAATGTTCCACTGTTGAATGAACAGCAAAAGTGTAAGTATGATCAACTGATTAAGGCTGCCGATGATGGAAATGGTGGAACCCGATTGATTGTGACGAAACTAATGAGTAATGTGATAGTGGCAAGGATTTTGAAAAGGCGGTTCAAGGGAGAAGAATGCTCAATTCCACGAATTCCCTTAACTTCAACGGATTTGACGTTCCAGTTCAAGCGTGTTCAGCTCCCAGTGAGCTGGGAAACCATCCTCACTATTCATTTACGCTCTGGAGTAGAAAACAAAACAAATTGTGCATCGTGCATCATTGAATTGATTGTGATCAATGTTCTATTCTTTTTTGAATTAATTCTTGATTTTATTCTATTTTCCCCAAATGTACGACGCACTGTGGCTCAAATTTTGATTTCATTGGCCAAAAGTCAAATTTTTTTTTGTCATCGATTTTTAAAATTTTTACTCCTTTTTGTAGCTTATATATCCAGATTAAGGTAGCCAAAAAAATAGGTTAAACTATTGATAATTGTGGGCGTGGCATGCTGTCAAACTCAACTGTTTTTTTTAATTCAGCAAAGGTGTTTTTTTTTTGTTTTTTATCAAAAATAAATGGTTACTACTCGCAAGCTATCATCGATATTGGCCTGCGGTCTTTTTTATAATGTTAGTAGGATTATAGTCTTTAGTTTTTGTAAGTAGTCACAGTTCTAACGTTTGATATTAGGGGCGTTATGAAATATTTATGAAACCACTATATTTTTCTCAAATTTAAACTTTAGTGGAATAGAACTTCTAAAGGAAGTAAGGGAACAAGAAACGTATACCACCCGGAGAAAGGCGAATGTATCCTGTTTAACCCTATATATACTTTTGCACCCCCCACGAGCCCCCGGTAGAACACTTTTTTCATTTTAATGAAATTACTCTAAAAAAATTACTCTAAAAAAAATTTTGTTTTTTTACTTTAGACTACGTAAAAGTAAAATAATTAAATAAAATACCTGCGAAAGGGTTTATTGGCTTTGTTTTGATCAGCAAAAAAATAAGTCATAAAATGATCACAATAGGTTCTACAGTAAACAAATGATCTCTTTCTTAATTTACCTGTTGTCAAATTTAAGGGTCAACCAAAGTCATAAACAATTTTATAAGTTTGTCAATAATCGCGGCACTAAACCACTAAAGATAAAAAACCACCCCATATTGGCGAGAAACTAATTAGTTTTACCTGATATTGAAGTCTGGATAACAAGTGCAGTTTTGTTCAATTTAAGTACTACCTGCTATGAAATTAAAGATCAATGTGTGAATAACATGTACCTAAAAATGTATACAATGACGGATTCTATAAGGGATTACTCAATAATAAGTTAATACTTCAAGTGTACGGACGTATATTCGCAAGTGATAAAAAGTGATAAAAAAGTGATAACAGACGCAAATAAAAATATTGAGAAAAATATGGAGAACTTTAGTTATAAAGAACTGGCCGAAGAGTATTTTCGAAACAAAAACCAGGAAGATGTTCTTAGTTACGTTAAAATAAAATTAAACTTAAATTCGTCTAGTACCGAAATACAAGAGCAATTATCTAATTTCGTCAAAGTACTAAAAAAACGATTGAAAGAAGTTAACTACTGTAAACAAAAGTTTTATAATAAAAGTGCAAACTGGTTAGAAGGCCAACTTAATGTTGGTGGAGAAACAGCAAAGCTAGATAAGGCTGGAAGACCACGCAAATCATTGGACAACTGCAGCGATAGATCTAAGAGGCGGAAACTTAAAAATTTTAACGAGGAAATTGGTTCTACAAATATAAAAGAATCTTTTCTACATCAATTACGAGCACAAAACCAATTAACAAAAGTGGATATCATTGAAAAAACTTGTAATGCTAGTCCAGTGAGAACAAAGCGAATTCTTAAAAGTATACCAACTCCGAGCGATGCAAAACAGTTCACAAATGAGGAGGCATTAGCATTATTTCTGGATTTGAAATTAACAAAACACCAATATATTCAGCTCAGATTGCGTGCGATTGAAAAAGGCTCAAATATGTATCCAGCATATCATCACATAACAGCTGCTAAAATAGACTGTTTGCCATCAAAGGACACTATTACAATCACACCAATTTCGGCAGAAGTACAACTACAATCTTTACTTGATCACACAGCCAAACGCTTGCTACAATCAATAACAGGAACTGAGTTAAAAAAATATGGAAACACAAAGTTAATTCTATTTTGTAAATGGGGATGTGATGGTTCTTCGGGACAAAAACAATACAAACAAGTTGTATGTGAAAATATTTCGGACTCAGATATGTTCATGGTATCATTTGTACCATTGCGATTGAAAAAGATTTTGGAAGATTCGGAGCCTTCGAGTAGTACAACGCAAACAATGGATATTTGGAAAAATGAGACACCATCTTCTACGAAATACTGCAGGCCAATCAAATTTGAATTCAAAAAAGAAAGTCATGATGCCATTAACAAAGAAGTTAGTGATATCAAGGCCCAAATAGCAACACTACAGCCATTACAATTACAGTTAGATGGGCAGCAAATTGAAGTAAGCTACCAATTAGTGCTGACAATGATAGATGGAAAAGTAGGTCAGGCTTTGACTAACACGAAGGCTGCATCCAGCTGCATTATATGCCAAGCAACATCAAGCCAATTAAACCAAGTCCCGACAAAATCATTCGATAATACCGATGCCTTCGAATTTGGATTATCACCACTACATGCAAGAATACGACTTATGGAACACATACTAAAAATCAGTTATGATTTGGATTTCGGGCCTTCAGGATCAATAAGAAACAACGAAACCAACAAAGAGTTAAGAAGTTCAAAAAAGAAACATGTTCAAGATGAATATCGCAAATTTGGATTGATTATAGATCAGCCAAAACAAGGGTCAGGCAATACAAATGATGGCAATACCGCAAGAAGATTCTTTTCAGATCCAGAAACAGCATCTGAAATAACAGGAGTGGATTTAAACCTTATTTTCAGATTTAAAATAATCCTAGAAGTACTTGCGTGCAATGAAGAAATTGACTCTAGAAAATTTGGAGATTATGCTAAGGAAACTGCAAAAATATATACAACCAACTACCCATGGAGAAATATGTCTGCAACAGTCCACAAAATCCTTTATCATGGAGAAGATGTCATTAAATATCATTTGGTGCCACTTGGAGATCTATCAGAGGAGGCTCAGGAAAAAAGGAACAAGGATTACAGATTTTATAGACAGCACAATACTAGAAAAATGTCACGAAATTCCACAAATGAAGATCTATTTAATATATTATTGGCAACGTCAGATCCGTTCATCTCCAGTATTCGAAATCAATGGAAAGTGGAACATCGGGATTTAGATGAAGAAGCCAAAAAACTACTAAAGAACAGAAATAGCACAGAACAAAATATGGAATATTTGCAATCAATATTTGAGTCTAATGAATAATAATTATAATTGCCTTTCATTGTTATTTAAGTACGAAAAACATAGTATTATTAAAAAATAATAATAAACAGAACCTACCATTGTTACAAATGCTATTTAAATCTATTGCAGTTTTTATTCTTAAAAGGTTTCCCACATATGAATGCAATGTTTTAATAGATAAGAAAGATTCAAAAAATAAGAACCCATATTTTCATATCAAAATTAAAAAAAAAATTAGAATCATTGCGCTAATGTTTAGCAGATTTATTTAGCTAGTGTAACAAATTAGGCAGCAAACACTAATAAATTTTTCTGTAGTAATAATAATATTCCTTGAGTGTCAGCAAATTGCAAATTTGATAGCAAACATTTTTAATTTTTTAGTAATACTAGTTAAATTTCTAGTGAATTTTACTATTTTGTTGCGTGTAAAAATTTTTTTGAGTGTAAAAATTTTTTTGAGTGTAAGCATTAAAAAAATTTCATTATTACAAAAAATGTTTATAATAATTATTTAACTCCAAATATGACACTTTCTAATAAATAAAAATAAATAAAAAAAAACATATATCACGCTAAAAGTTAAAAAAAATCAAAAGTTAAACTTTGACCTAGAATTCCTTAAAAAGTACTCAATCAATTTAAATGAAATTCACACTGAGTCAAGATCAACTATCTATCTATCTATTAAAAAAAACAGTACTAAAATATTTTGATCGGTTCAAAAGTTACAGAATTTTGGCCAATGAAAAATGATTTTCAGCCACTGTGCGACGGGACGAAGACCGTCGGGTCAGCTATCCGTATAATTATAAGATATTGAATTCAACTGAATTCCAAAAGTGTTTTATTTAAATTATAATATTGCGTCATCTGTTAACGGCCGATAATTTTCGATAAAAAAATAAATCGAAATTAATTCATTAAAAAAATCTCGAAGTTTACCGGGTCAGCTAGTTTATAATAAACATTATAATCAAAAAATATAAAATTTAAAAAGGCGAAAGATTTATTCGACAACTGAAGAGAAGCCAGTCAGCCAATAACCTATCAATATCATTAAATAAACCTTCAAACTTCAGAACTTATCACCCACCGTGGAAAAATATTGAAACCTATTTCATCGAAATTCCCAATACCAACAAAAGTAACACAGGCTTAGAACAAGCTAAACAATACCACTTAGAACAAACTTTTACAAAAACCAAAATTATCTAGTATGGTACTGCGATGGTTCTAAAACAAACAGCGCAAACTCATTCGCTATTGTTGACGAAAACAGAACCATAATTAAAATAGGAACTCTCCCCGAATTTACTTCAATATTCATATCAGAAATTACAGCTATTGAGGAAGCAATCAAACTTAAAACACCAACAATGAAACTTTTGATTTGCACGGATAGTTTGTCATCCATAAATGCCTTAAAATCACACAAGCATACTGATTCCCTTATAATCCGCATTAAAGAAAATCTTCTTCGCAGCTCACATATAAATATATTATATACACCGGCTCATATGAATATCCAGGGAAATGAGTTTGCAGATGAGACTGCCAAAAACACTAACAGAACGCCAACTATACTAATAAACAACTACACAAAAAAGGACATCCAAAATCTGGTAAAATTACAACTTCACCAAAAAAATTTGGTTTATCGAATGCCTATTATAGATATATTAATCCCTTGCTCCAGAAACCAATATACCCAAATAACCTTACGAAAAAACAACAAAAAACTCTCATAAGAATAAGATTGGGTCATTCCAAACTCACCCACGAATACCTGCTCAAAACAAATTCTACCCCTCCATTATGCTCAAAGTGCAATACCAATTTAACAATGGCTCACATATTAACATGCTTCAAAAAAACACAATCAAGTAACTACATTAATAGAATCGATACGGAAATTGAACTATGATCAACTGAAGAAACACATCCCATCAGAAATTATAAACAAACTATAAATCACTACACTCTCCTGTATACTTATATTTATATAATTTAAAATATATTTTAAACAACTGTACATATGTAATCATAAGGGACGAAGGCATCTGCAGCCAGTTTTCCTCTTTATCATATATATTATTACGTAAATTTATTTTACTTTTAATAAATTAAAAATAAAAAAAAAATAAAAAATTTTAAAAAAAGTAAAGAATTCATATACAAATTTTAATGCAAATTAAAAACAAACAAAAAAAACAATAAAACGAATTTACTTGAAATATTTAATGGGAAATTGGCACTGTTTTTTCGATAGAAGCTGATAAATATCAGCCGGAATTGATGAGGTACCTCCACGTATGCAGCTTTTTGATCGTGCATCACTCAAACTTGATCGGTGGTCATTTTTGATTAATTTTATGGTTGAAAATAATTGTTTGCAGATACACGTATTTCCGAACAGAGACATCATTTGCTTTGCATTTTTCGTCAAAAGCTGAAATTTCTCAGGGCTCACATACGATTTATAAAAATTTTCTATGTTTACTGAGAACAATACATTTTTTTATATCGGTATTATTCTGTATGTCAATCACTTCCATTTGTAAGTCTTCGGGAACTGTATCCACATCGATATTAAATGGCGAGGAAAACATTTTCATGGAAACCGCAGTCTTCTCAGCTTTGAACATTTGGAATCGTAATTGAAATTCGTTTATTAAAATGTCTATATATTGTGCGTTTTTAAGAAATAGTAACGTGGTCAGGATTGGCCTAATTTTGGGCCTAGTCCCCATGTAGATATAGCATTCGATATGAACTTTTTCATATCTGCAGCCAAAAAAAATTAATAAAAATCCCACTTTGGTTTATGCTTATTTTCTATGTCCAGTTAGTTTGGCCTAAGAGATAGGGTTTCTAAACGCATGGTATAGGGTATCGTATAGTCGGTCTAGACCGACTATAATTTTCTTACTTGCTTATCTTTGGATTTTCTTCTAAATTTTTAGTATTTTAATTAAAACTAGTATAGACCAGCATTCGAAATTCGATTGCAAATTCTAGGAAGTATTATTTTTTCATTCAATTTTGGTCTTCCAATGTTTTTTTAATCTATATATATAAAAAATTTATGAATATATAAATGAGCCTAAAGGTATTATAATCAATTTCAGGAATTCACAATTCAACACAGAGCGTCTGATATACAATTTATTCGCATTAACAGGGTGTAACGAATTATTATAAATATTTGATTTTATATAATTTAATATATTTTTAAGACAGATTAAACATAAATTTTAATATTCTCAGCTTCTCCTCCATATTAACTATATCTGTGCCAATTTTCACACTTCTCCGTGCCCGCATATTGCTTAAAAAGGGAACTAAAAATTTACCTTCACGTTTTAATATATGGATTTATTTTGCTTTATACAGAATTCATACTAAATCAAAATGGGAGTACTATTTTTACAATTCGAATAACAAAACGAAAACTTTTTTGCTATAACCCTACCCTTTTTAGCATACTGCGTGTCATTTAAAATCGAATTGACTATATCCTTCACGGAACAACTTATTTGAGAATTGTGATTAGTCTCCCATATAGAAAATTTTTGAGCATCGTATTTAACATTGAATTTAATAATTTTGCCAATTAAGGAGATTGATTGAAGTTTTGTTTTAAAGAAAATAGACAAACAATGCTCTAAACAATGCTGTACAAAAGCAGAGCAAATGTGGTCTTCTCATCATTATTACAACAGCTCTTATAGAGTAATAAATTTAGAAAATACCTTAACTTTGTATTCTGTTACAATTGCCTGCAAAATGGTATAATAAGTTGTCAAAAAAAAAAGAAAAATAAGTAACCAGTGTTTTATTGACTTACAAAGCCAAAAATCTTAAGTAATGTCCATGATGGTTTACGCATTATCACAGAATGAGGACACAGTTAGGCACTTAATGTACAATCACCCATAAAGTGTGTCCCATTAAAACAAAAATACTCTCATAAAACATTCAAACCAATTAAAATTAATGTGCACTTTATAAGGTGTTCAAATAATAATAAAAATTATTTATAATTCACATTTCAAATTATGCAATAAACATTAATTTTTTGTGCCTCAAACTGGTTACAAAAATATTTATTCCATAAGGAGTGTGCTCAATAAAATCAGTGAACGAATTAATTACTTACAACGTAACAAATTCATATGAATAGATTTAATATATTAGGTAATTTTCTTTTAACAACACTTTCAACATGGAATATGATACACAAGTAAATTTGGCTATGAAAATATATATTTAATAAAAATAATCTTACAAATTAAAACAATACTTGAACATCAGTGTTATTTCTACCATCCTGCAAAAGGTTGGCCTTAACTGTTATTAGAGGAATACTTCCCCCTTCCATTCCGTACCAGATTTATTTTATTATATTTCCTGAAAGAAAATATCAGTTCGACATGGCAGACCAGAATTTTACATTACGCCGAACTCCAAAAAAATACATTTAATTTATACATATGTTATAAGTATGAAGTTATGTTCCTACTATCCGAAAATTTTTAGTAGGAACATTTCAAACAGATTTTTAATTCCAAATTCTTTTAAAAAAAAAATTGCTGTCTTACTCATACTCATAATTTATACATTTTTATTGATCACAGTCATTAAAAAATAATTTGGGTAAGCTTCCCAAAGTATAAATATATTATAAGTATATATAAGTCAGTCAATTAAAAAAAATAATAACGTTAATCTTCAGAACAATAAATATAAAAATATTGTAAGCATTTTTCGTTAAAACCGTTACTTATGTGTTTTGTTATTCGATCCGTTGGCAACGAGTGAAATTTATGCATATTGTGAAATATGTTGTTGTCCTGGCGGTAAATTTCATTGGAACCCTAAATCAAGTATAATAAATTAAAGCTAATATATAAAATAACTTCCCAAAAGGCTGAGTTAACCACGCGTAACCATAACTTAAACTGTCAGCTGATTTATTTTTTTTTTTTTTTTTGTTAAATGAAAAGTATTTAGAACAGTTATCAAACTGAACTGTCCCGTAACCGGAATGTCCCATCTTGTTGAAAACAGATTTTTGATACGTTTGTACGTGACATTTCTGAACAGCTGATTCATTAAGTTTTTTTTTTTGTACTTCGCTTTGTGTACTTAACACAAAAGGCGCAAAAAATACACCATGAATGATGAAAAGCTAATTTTTTTGGTACAGGCAAATGATTGCCTATATAGTAAATATATTGACAAGGAAAAAAGTGTGTGGAAGCAAATTGGAGAGGAGGTGCAATTGCCAGATAAGTTAAACAATTTTTTCCTATACACATAGGAAAACAAAAATTTTCTAATGCTAACAATTTCATTCGCAGAGTTTTGTATGAAAACGTTTCCTCTGGCAGTGACTCAACATTTAAATCAACAGGACACCTTATGCAATCAATAGAATTTATAGATCGTCATATAATTCCAGGACCGTAAGTAGATTTTTTATATTTTCATAATTTTAAATTTTTTTTTTTTTGTTTACAAAAGCAGGTGGAGGCTATGCAAAGGATGCCTGTATGAACATTTTTTATAGTTTTTTTTTTCCTTTTTTTATATACTTTTAATTAATTAATGATACATTTTGTTTTGATATTAATTTATTTTATGTTTATAACAAATAAAAATTCTGATAAAAAAAATTTAACATATTGATTAGTTGTTACCTTTTTTAGCCAGCATATGCTAACTATAGTATATATCAAATATTAATTACATAACTCTTCACTTACCCCATTTATAGTGAGATTGGAGGAGTAAATATTTTTTGTTTCAAATTTGGTAAACTCTAGTCTAACGTGAAGAAATGCGAGTATGTGTGTATGTAAATGTTGCAATATTTACTTTGTCAGCAACAGCATTAAGCATAACAGCGACACAAACTCAGAAGAGCATAGTGGAATTATATGTGAACATTATTAATGATGATTCTATACTAATTTGTACAAGTAATAGGTAGGGAAATTATCGAAAATAAATATTTTCCAACTAATGAGATGCCAACAAATATCTTGAGAAAATGTCTTAAATTTCAAATATTTCAAGACTAGAAAGAGTATAGGAGTATTGCTCTTATATATACAATATTTACATCTGATAATCTAAATCTTAAAATAGTAAATATCTTAGAGATATGCATTATGCATTCACCGACTGCAATAGCATTCTTATTTGAAACGATCAAAAATGATCAGCTCCCCATTACTCGAGCTTCAAGTTCTCGAGCTGCTCGAGTAGTTAACGAGCTACTCGAGCTCAACGAGTAGCTCGAGTATAAAAAATTAACAGTTTTCATGTTTGAAAGCATGTAAAAAGATAAACATAAATATATTTAGTATAACAAATGTATTCTTTTTGGAATTGTAAAAGTACCAAGAACATCAGCCTTTCATTTGAATCGGAGTGTCCTACTGGCGTGGGCAAACTACTACTCGAAAAAACTCGACGCCTTTCCATACAAATGTATGAGAATATGCACTTGATAGATGTTTGACTTCATTTCAAAAGAAAATTTCCAAAATACGTGGCATGATTTTATATATTTTGATGTCAGCTATACTGATAGATTATTTATTTATTATTATTATTATTATTATTATTATTATTATTATTATTATTATTATTATTATTATTATTATTATTATTATTATTATTATTATTATTATTATTATTATTATTATTATTATTATTACTACACACAACAAATACACTACACTCAATAAAAGGATAAAAAAATATGTAAACTAAATTTAGTATTTTTTTAATTTTTTTTTTTTTTTTTCTCCTCTCAGCAATGAATGCATTATCATTTTTAACTCAAAATATTTGTAATATCCTGCAGACAAGCCATTAAGGCTTCGCAAGGAAAATTGAATTGTATTTCTATGTTATATAATAATAAATAAATAAAATTTAAAAAAAAAAAAAAAAAAAAAAAAAAAAAATTATTATTATTATTATTATTATTATTATTATTATTATTATTATTATTATTATTATTATTATTATTATTATTATTATTATTATTATTATTATTATTATTATTATTATTATTATTATTATTATTATTATTATTATTATTATTATTATTATTATTATTATTATTATTATTATTATTATTATTATTATTATTATTATTATTATTATTATTATTATTATTATTATTATTATTATTATTATTATTATTATTATTATTATTATTATTATTATTATTATTATTATTATTATTATTATTATTATTATTATTATTATTATTATTATTATTATTATTATTATTATTATTATTATTATTATTATTATTATTATTATTATTATTATTATTATTATTATTATTATTATTATTATTATTATTATTATTATTATTATTATTATTATTATTATTATTATTATTATTATTATTATTATTATTATTATTATTATTATTATTATTATTATTATTATTATTATTATTATTATTATTATTATTATTATTATTATTATTATTATTATTATTATTATTATTATTATTATTATTATTATTATTATTATTATTATTATTATTATTATTATTATTATTATTATTATTATTATTATTATTATTATTATTATTATTATTATTATTATTATTATTATTATTATTATTATTATTATTATTATTATTATTATTATTATTATTATTATTATTATTATTATTATTATTATTATTATTATTATTATTATTATTATTATTATTATTATTATTATTATTATTATTATTATTATTATTATTATTATTATTATTATTATTATTATTATTATTATTATTATTATTATTATTATTATTATTATTATTATTATTATTATTATTATTATTATTATTATTATTATTATTATTATTATTATTATTATTATTATTATTATTATTATTATTATTATTATTATTATTATTATTATTATTATTATTATTATTATTATTATTATTATTATTATTATTATTATTATTATTATTATTATTATTATTATTATTATTATTATTATTATTATTATTATTATTATTATTATTATTATTATTATTATTATTATTATTATTATTATTATTATTATTATTATTATTATTATTATTATTATTATTATTATTATTATTATTATTATTATTATTATTATTATTATTATTATTATTATTATTATTATTATTATTATTATTATTATTATTATTATTATTATTATTATTATTATTATTATTATTATTATTATTATTATTATTATTATTATTATTATTATTATTATTATTATTATTATTATTATTATTATTATTATTATTATTATTATTATTATTATTATTATTATTATTATTATTATTATTATTATTATTATTATTATTATTATTATTATTATTATTATTATTATTATTATTATTATTATTATTATTATTATTATTATTATTATTATTATTATTATTATTATTATTATTATTATTATTATTATTATTATTATTATTATTATTATTATTATTATTATTATTATTATTATTATTATTATTATTATTATTATTATTATTATTATTATTATTATTATTATTATTATTATTATTATTATTATTATTATTATTATTATTATTATTATTATTATTATTATTATTATTATTATTATTATTATTATTATTATTATTATTATTATTATTATTATTATTATTATTATTATTATTATTATTATTATTATTATTATTATTATTATTATTATTATTATTATTATTATTATTATTATTATTATTATTATTATTATTATTATTATTATTATTATTATTATTATTATTATTATTATTATTATTATTATTATTATTATTATTATTATTATTATTATTATTATTATTATTATTATTATTATTATTATTATTATTATTATTATTATTATTATTATTATTATTATTATTATTATTATTATTATTATTATTATTATTATTATTATTATTATTATTATTATTATTATTATTATTTATTATTATTATTATTATTATTATTATTATTATTATTATTATTATTATTATTATTATTATTATTATTATTATTATTATTATTATTATTATTATTTTATTATTATTATTATTATTATTATTATTATTATTATTATTATTATTATTATTATTATTATTATTATTATTATTATTATTATTATTATTATTATTATTATTATTATTATTATTATTATTATTATTATTATTATTATTATTATTATTATTATTATTATTATTATTATTATTATTATTATTATTATTATTATTATTATTATTATTATTATTATTATTATTATTATTATTATTATTATTATTATTATTATTATTATTATTATTATTATTATTATTATTATTATTATTATTATTATTATTATTATTATTATTATTATTATTATTATTATTATTATTATTATTATTATTATTATTATTATTATTATTATTATTATTATTATTATTATTATTATTATTATTATTATTATTATTATTATTATTATTATTATTATTATTATTATTATTATTATTATTATTATTATTATTATTATTATTATTATTATTATTATTATTATTATTATTATTATTATTATATTATTATTATTATTATTATTATTATTATTATTATTATTATTATTATTATTATTATTATTATTATTATTATTATTATTATTATTATTATTATTATTATTATTATTATTATTATTATTATTATTATTATTATTATTATTATTATTATTATTATTATTATTATTATTATTATTATTATTATTATTATTATTATTATTATTATTATTATTATTATTATTATTATTTATTATTATTATTATTATTATTATTATTATTATTATTATTATTATTATTATTATTATTATTATTATTATTATTATTATTATTATTATTATTATTATTATTATTATTATTATTATTATTATTATTATTATTATTATTATTATTATTATTATTATTATTATTATTATTATATTATTATTATTATTATTATTATTATTATTATTATTATTATTATTATTATTATTATTATTATTATTATTATTATTATTATTATTATTATTATTATTATTATTATTATTATTATTATTATTATTATTATTATTATTATTATTATTATTATTATTATTATTATTATTATTATTATTATTATATTATTATTATTATTATTATTATTATTATTATTATTATTATTATTATTATATTATTATTATTATTATTATTATTATTATTATTATTATTATTATTATTATTATTATTATTATTATTATTATTATTATTATTATTATTATTATTATTATTATTATTATTATTATTATTATTATTATTATTATTATTATTATTATTATTATTATTATTATTATTATTATTATTATTATTATTATTATTATTATTATTATTATTATTATTATTATTATATTATTATTATTATTATTATTATTATTATTATTATTATTATTATTATTATATTATTATTATTATTATTATTATTATTATTATTATTATTATTATTATTATTATTATTATTATTATTATTATTATTATATTATTATTATATTATTATTATTATTATTATTATTATTATTATTATTATTATTATTATTATTATTATTATTATTATTATTATTATTATTATTATTATTATTATTATTATTATTATTATTATTATTATTATTATTATTATTATTATTATTATTATTATTATTATTATTATTATTATTATTATTATTATTATTATTATTATTATTATTATTATTATTATTATTATTATTATTATTATTATTATTATTATTATTATTATTATTATTATTATTATTATTATTATTATTATATTATTATTATTATTATTATTATTATTATTATTATTATTATTATTATTATTATTATTATTATTATTATTATTATTATTATTATTATTATTATTATTATTATTATTATTATTATTATTATATTATTATTATTATTATTATTATTATTATTATTATTATTATTATTATTATTATTATTATTATTATTATTATTATTATTATTATTATTATTATTATTATTATTATTATTATTATTATTATTATTATTATTATTATTATTATTATTATTATTATTATTATTATTATTATTATTATTATTATTATTATTATTATTATTATTATTATTATTATTATTATTATTATTATTATTATTATATTATTATTATTATTATTATTATTATTATTATTATTATTATTATTATTATTATTATTATTATTATTATTATTATTATTATTATTATTATTATTATTATTATTATTATTATTATTATTATTATTATTATTATTATTATTATTATTATTATTATTATTATTATTATTATTATTATTATTATTATTATTATTATTATTATATTATTATTATTATTATTATTATTATTATTATTATTATTATTATTATTATTATTATTATTATTATTATTATTATTATTATTATTATTATTATTATTATTATTATTATTATTATTATTATTATTATTATTATTATTATTATTATTATTATTATTATTATTATTATTATTATTATTATTATTATTATTATTATTATTATTATATTATTATTATTATTATTATTATTATTATTATTATTATTATTATTATTATTATTATTATTATTATTATTATTATTATTATTATTATTATTATTATTATTATTATTATTATTATTATTATTATTATTATTATTATTATTATTATTATTATTATTATTATTTATTATTATTATTATTATTATTATTATTATTATTATTATTATTATTATTATTATTATTATTATTATTATTATTATTATTATTATTATTATTATTATTATTATTATTATTATTATTATTATTATTATTATTATTATTATTATTATTATTATTATTATTATTATTATTATTATTATTATTATTATTATTATTATTATTATTATTATTATTATTATTATTATTATTATTATTATTATTATTATTATTATTATTATTATTATTATTATTATTATTATTATTATTATTATTATTATTATTATTTTTATTATTATTATTATTATTATTATTATTATTATTATTATTATTATTATTATTATTATTTATTATTATTATTATTATTATTATTATTATTATTATTATTATTATTATTATTATTATTATTATTATTATTATTATTATTATTATTATTATTATTATTATTATTATTATTATTATTATTATTATTATTATTATTATTATTATTATTATTATTATTATTATTATTATTATTATTATTATTATTATTATTATTATTATTATTATTATTATTATTATTATTATTATTATTATTATTATTATTATTATTATTATTATTATTATTATTATTATTATTATTATTATTATTATTATTATTATTATTATTATTATTATTATTATTATTATTATTATTATTATTATTATTATTATTATTATTATTATTATTATTATTTTATTATTATTATTATTATTATTATTATTATTATTATTATTATTATTATTATTATTATTATTATTATTATTATTATTATTATTATTATTATTATTATTATTATTATTATTATTATTATTATTATTATTATTATTATTATTATTATTATTATTATTATTATTATTATTATTATTATTATTATTATTATTATTATTATTATTATTATTATTATTATTATTATTATTATTATTATTATTATTATTATTATTATTATTATTATTATTATTATTATTATTATTATTATTATTATTATTATTATTATTATTATTATTATTATTATTATTATTATTATTATTATTATTATTATTATTATTATTATTATTATTATTATTATTATTATTATTATTATTATTATTATTATTATTATTATTATTATTATTATTATTATTATTATTATTATTATTATTAATTATTATTATTATTATTATTATTATTATTATTATTATTATTATTATTATTATTATTATTATTATTATTATTATTATTATTATTATTATTATTATTTTTTTATTATTATTATTATTATTATTATTATTATTATTATTATTATTATTATTATTATTATTATTATTATTATTATTATTATTATTTTTATTATTATTATTATTATTATTATTATTATTATTATTATTATTATTATTATTATTATTATTATTATTATTATTATTATTATTATTATTATTATTATTATTATTATTATTATTATTATTATTATTATTATTATTATTATTATTATTATTATTATTATTATTATTATTATTATTATTATTATTATTATTATTATTATTATTATTATTATTATTATTATTATTATTATTATTATTATTATTATTATTATTATTATTATTATTATTATTATTATTATTATTATTATTATTATTATTATTATTATTATTATTATTATTATTATTATTATTATTATTATTATTATTATTATTATTATTATTATTATTATTATTATTATTATTATTATTATTATTATTATTATTATTATTATTATTATTATTATTATTATTATTATTATTATTATTATTATTATTATTATTATTATTATTATTATTATTATTATTATTATTATTATTATTATTATTATATTATTATTATTATTATTATTATTATTATTATTATTATTATTATTATTATTATTATTATTATTATTATTATTATTATTATTATTATTATTATATTATTATTATTATTATTATTATTATTATTATTATTATTATTATTATTATTATTATTATTATTATTATTATTATTATTATTATTATTATTATTATTATTATTATTATTATTATTATTATTATTATTATTATTATTATTATTATTATTATTATTATTATTATTATTATTATTATTATTATTATTATTATTATTATTATTATTATTATTATTATTATTATTATTATTTATATTATTATTATTATTATTATTATTATTATTATTATTATTATTATTATTATTATTATTATTATTATTATTATTATTATTATTATTATTATTATTATTATTATTATTATTATTATTATTATTATTATTATTATTATTATTATTATTATTATTATTATTATTATTATTATTATTATTATTATTATTATTATTATTATTATTATTATTATTATTATTATTATTATTATTATTATTATTATTATTATTATTATTATTATTATTATTATTATTATTATTATTATATTATTATTATTATTATTATTATTATTATTATTATTATTATTATTATTATTATTATTATTATTATTATTATTATTATTATTTATTATTATTATTATTATTATTATTATTATTATTATTATTATTATTATTATTATTATTATTATTATTATTATTATTATTATTATTATTATTATTATTATTATTATTATTATTATTATTATTATTATTATTATTATTATTATTATTATTATTATTATTATTATTATTATTATTATTATTATTATTATTATTATTATTATTATTATTATTATTATTATTTATTATTATTATTATTATTATTATTATTATTATTATTATTATTATTATTATTATTATTATTATTATTATTGTTATTGTTATTATTATTATTATTATTATTATTATTATTATTATTATTATTATTATTATTATTATTATTATTATTATTAAATTTAATGATTTCCTGCACAACAAGACTAAGTCTTATAATTACAGTTATAGGATTTTAGTAGTGTACAAACATGTTTAGCCAAACTAAATTAAATAAAATTGTAACTAATACATATAAAAATTAATATAAATAATATTTTAACATAAGAATTTTTAAAATTATGACATTAATAAATAAAATTATAATAAAATTATTAAACATTACAAAAAAAGGAGAGAGTAAAAATTAAAAAAATAAGCATACAATAAAGAAATACCTTTAAAAAGTTTAGGTTTAGGCAATGTATTTAAATAAGGATTTTTCGAAATGTATTGCTTTGCTATTAAGTTGAATATTAGGTGGAAGGCTATTCCAAAGACGTACAGCATTTATGAAAAAGTGTCATTCTGATACTAGGCAGCGATGTTTAGGAATAATTAATTGTTTACCTCTGTTTGATTTGGCAAATCGTATATGATTGCATAAATATTGTGGCTTTCCGGTATATATTATCTTATTAAGAAAAATTAGTACTCTAATCTTTAGTAGGTTTTCAAGTGATACTCCGTATAGGCTTTTCGAGAAGGACGATATGTGTTCAAATTTCCTTAAACCATACACATACCTAACAATATTGTTGTAAAGCATTTCAAGTTTTTTTTGCTAACTGAATCGCAATTCGCAAACAGTTCGCATCCATAAGTTAGTGTTGGAATAAGGTAAGCCTTTGCCAATAGTGTTCTTACTCTGAATGGTGTAAAGAATTGCGTTGCCCATATTTATTTATTTATTTATTGTGCTTTTCTATACAACAAGGATATTATTCTTATAATTACAGTACAGGATTAATTAATTATAAGGGTACAATGCGCTGATATAAATGAAATTAATTACATATATTATTATTTATAAAATAAAATAACAAAAAAAATAAAAAAAAAATAACAAAAATCAAAAATTTCAAAAATTTTACTATGCAAAATAATCAAAAAATCAAAAATTAGTTTTTTATAAAGTCTTGCGTTGCTTGTAAGTTGATAAGTTTGTGGAAGTGCATTCCAAATACGAACTCCATGCACAAAGAATTGCTGTTCTGAGGCAAGTGTCATATGAATAGGAATTATGAGCTTTCTTCCTCTATCAGATCTGGCAAATTGCAATTTTTGGAATAAGTGGCTCGGTTTTTTTGTGTAAATAATTTTGTGCATAAAAATTAGAACTTTAATTTTTAAAAGATTATCAAAAGACACACCAAGTAGTCTTACAGAGAAGGGAGTTATATGAGAAAATCTTCTTAAACCAAAAACATAACGAATAATATTATTATATGCAACATGGATTCGACGTTTGCTCGAGGAGTCGCAATTAGCAAAAATTTCACAGCCGTACATAAGTCCGGGAATAATATACGTTTTGGCTAGTAAGAATTACTTTCAAAGGTGTGAAATATTGTGTTGACCATAGAGACCTCAGTTTAACGTAAGTTTGCTCAACTAAATTATTTATATGATTTGACCACGATAGAGAGCTGTTAAAGCTAATACCTAGATTTTTGGCAGAAGAAACAATAGGAATCTTTTGACTGTTAATTTTAATATCAGGAACCATGGATGGTTGTTTAGACCGTATACTTATCATCAAAAATTTAGATTTTAATGGGTTTAAAAAGAGCTGGTTGGCCGTAGCTCAACGATGGATATTATTTAAATCCTCTTCGAATTTTCCTATATTGTAATTAATTGAAGCAGTCGGACTGCTTAAATATAGCTGCACGTCATCGGCGTACATATGAATTTTGCGATGGAGAAGTTGTGAAGGTAGATCATTAGCACATATCCTCCTGAAATATTAAAACATTCTGATAAAAACTATGGAGTGGGCTACCTACTACTCGAAGAAGATCATCCACTTTCCACCCAAATGTATGAAAATATGATCATCGTATATGTTTGATGCCTGTTTACAAAAAAATTTTCAAGCAGACTTGGAAAAAGCTCTTAGTATTTTAATCTGAATATATGTAGGGAATATGGTTTCAAAATTGCAAAGCATTTCGTCAAAAATATTGGCGTGCGGGAACAACTATTCGAAAAAGATCGGAAATTTTGCAAAAAGTGTATAAAAATTAAATTTTTTTTTTAATTGTTTCACTGCCTGTAATTGACTATATTCATATATAACCCTTAAAAAATTTTAAGCATTCCGACCATAATTGTGGCGTCGTTATAGCACCACTCGACTGATATTGGCCACTTTCTATACAAATGTGTGAAAATATGCTCCTATTTGACGTTTGATGAAATTTTCCAGAAAATGTTCCTCAATGACGTAACAAAAAACAAGTAAGAAAATTATATTTGGTCTAGACCGACTATACGATACCCAATACCATGCGTTTAGAGAAACTATCTCTTAGGTCGAACTAATTGGATATAGAAAATAAGCATAAATAAAATTTGAGTAGGATTTTTATTAATTTTTTTGGCTGCAGATATGAAAAAGTTCATATCGGATGATATATCTATATGGGGACTAGGTCCAAAAATGGACCGATCGTGACCATGTTTGGTGAAGTCTCTTGTATTTTGCAAAAATATATACAAACACAAGTAAGAAAATTATAGTCGGTCTAGACCGACTATACGATACCCTATACCATGCGTTTAGAAACCCTATCTCTTAGGCCCAACTAACTGGACATTGAAAATAAGCAAAAACCAAATTTGAGCGGTATTTTTATTAATTTTTTTGGCTGCAGATATGAAAAAGTTCATATCGGATGTTATATCTATAAAGGGACTAGGTCCAAAAATGGACCGATCCTGATCATGTTTGGTAAAGTCTCTTGTATTTTGCAAAAATATGTACAAACAAAATTTGAGAAGAATCAGTGCAATATTTTTGTTTTTTAATAGATTTAAGTGAAGATCGGGAAGCAGCTCTATATGGGGGTTAAAGGGATCATTTTTGGACTACTCATTAGTGGATGTAATGAACGCATACAAACCCAATTTGAGTAAGATCTATATGACAATTTGGATCTTATGGCAATTTATGTCGATTTCATATGGGTAATTTGTATGGGGGCTAGGTCTGAACATGGACCGATTCTCACCAATTTCAACAGCGTTCATCCCATGGCCGATAAAAGCTTATTTACCAAATTTCATCAAAATTCATTCATATTTGCGACCTGCAGTTTGATTACAAGCTTTACATGGACACACAGACGGACGGACGGACGGACGGACGGACGGACGGCCATTGTTAAATCAACTCAGAAAGTGATTCTGATTCGATCGGTATAATTAAAGATGGGTCTAGGTATTTTTGGTTGTTACAAACAGCAGCACAAAGTCATTATACCCAAACCACATAGTGGTATAGGGTATAAAAATTTGAGAAGAATCAGTGCAATATTTTTGTTTTTTGATAGATTTAGGTGAAGATCGGGAAGCAGTTCTATATGGCGCCTATGACTAAGAGTTGTCCCATAGGCATCATTATTGGACTACTGATTAATGGATGTAATAAACACACACAAACCCAATTTGACTAAGATTTATATGATAATTTGGATCTTATGGCAATTTATGTCGATTTTATAGGGGTCATTTGTATGGGGGCTAGGTCTGAACAAGGACCGATTCTCACCAATTTCAACAGCGTTCATCCCGTGGCCGATAAAAGCTTATTTACCAAATTTCATCAAAATTCATTCATATTTGCGACCTGCAGTTTGATTACAATCTTTACATGGACACACAGACGGACGGACGGACGGACGGACAGACGGACATCGTTAAATCGAATCAGATAGTGATTCTGAGTCGATCGGTATAATAAAAGATGGGTCTAGGCCAAATATTTTTGGTAGTTACAAACAGCAGCACAAAGTCATTATACCCAAAACACATAGTGGTATAGGGTATAATTATATTCGCTAGAGATGTATATATAAAGTGAATACTTCCTTCAAGTTTCAAAGCATTCCGTCAAAAATTAAAGCTTGAGGAACTACTACACGACATATAACAGAAACTAAAAAAAAAAATTTAAAAAAAAAATACATTTTTTTTCACTGCCCGTAATTGACCTTATTCACAGATGACTCATATAAAAATTAAGTCATTCCGATTAAAATTATCCTCTGGTCGAACAACTACACGAAAAAGATCAGCCACTTTCTGTACAAATGTGAGAAAATTTGATCTTATTTTAAAAAAATAAATTACATCACGAATTGCTAAAATTTTTTACTATTTGCAGTTGCAAATATATCGAGATAATCTTCTTAAAATTTCAAAGTATTCCGACAATAACTGTGCTGTTGGCGAACTACTACTCGAAAAAGCTCGACCACTTGCAATGCAATATATGAAAAAATTCACTTCATGCAAGTTTGGCATCGATTTACATAAAAATAATTAAAGCCCACATGGTACAAGTTTATGCTTTTTAAAGTTGGAAATATGAATACATTACGTACACCAAATTTCAGATTAATCTGGTCAAAATTGTGGCTCGGACGAAATACTACTCGAAAAAATCAGACTCTTCCCATACAAAAATGTGAAAATTTGCTCTTATTTCATGTTTGAGATAATTTCACAGAAAATTTTTCGTAAAGACTAAGCCAAAAGTTATATTTTTTAGAGTTGAAAATGTAAGGAGAGTATTTCTTTTAAATTTCAAACGTTTCCCACAATAATTGTGGGGTGAACGAACTACTACTCGAAAAATCTCGACCACTTTCCATACAAATGTATGAACACATTCACTCCATGGAAGTTTGGATTTGCAGAAATTTTCCCGAAAACAATTTTCCGAAAACAATTTCACGAACACAATTTCCCGAAATTACAATTTCCCGAAATTGCAATTTCCCGAACACAATTTCCCCAAATTACAATTTCACTAAATTACAATTTCCCGAAATAAAATTTCCCGAAATTACTATTTCTTCAAAGAGCTTGTTGGTGGCATTTCCGAAACAATACCATCAGGAATTCCGGCCGAAGCGCGAGCAATCAGTTCATGACCACTTGATGTAGTGGTCAGGGCAAGATCTTTCAGCTCATTAACGATTTTTTCTTTAGCAACGAAAGCCGCTTCGGCACTGTGATTGTGAAGAGCCTCTTTTTTTTATAGTATCGTTGTTATAAACCTACCGGTACAATGTTTTCCTCGATAAAGGATACAATGCCAATAAACGCTATCAACGGACTGACCGTCGTCATGATACAAGAAACCATTCAAAAGCAACCTCGGTTTACCTTTTTCGCTATCCAGGAATACGAGTGGCATAGTAACTGAGTATTACAACCCAAATAACTAAAAAAAACTTCGCTAAGCAAGATGGTAACGATACCGTAGCAGCTACTGCATGGGCAGGATGTGACGGAGTGAGCGTTATCAGTCGGGAAGTCTGAATACCGAAGTGTTCAAAGTCACAATGAAAAAATAAGCGTATGACACTCCAATAAATAGGTTCGGATGACGAGGGAGGGTGGAAGAGAAAGGGCGCGGTGCGGGGTGGGGGAATTGTCTTTTCGAGAAGTCGTATACTCGGGAAATTGTTTTTTCAAGAAATCGTATGCAGCAAGTTTTTTTTATAGGGGAAATCAAGAATATATGGGAAGTTGTAAACTAAAAATAGGGAAATTGTAATTACGGGAAAATTTTTTCGGGAAATCGTAATTTCGGGAAATTGTAATTTCGGGAAATTGTAATTTCGGGAAATTGTTTTCGGGAAATTGTTTCCGGGAAATTGTAATTTCGGGAAATTGTTTTCGGGAAATTGTTTTTGGGAAATTGTAATTTCGGGAAATTGTTTTCGGGGAATTGTTTTTTCGGGTAATTGTTTTTTCGGGCAATTGTATTTGGGAAATTGTTTTCGGGAAATTGTTTTCGGGCAATTTTCCGCAGACGGGAAGTTTGACATCATTTTAAAATATATTTTCCAAAAATACGTGATAAAAATGAATATATGTATGTCCCCCATATCAACAGATTATTACTCGAAAAACATCAGTAATGAAAAAAACAAAAATTAAACAAAACAAACAAGTAAGAGTGTCAAATTCGGCTTGCGGAATCTTTGATATCCTCCACTTGCGTCTTAAAGTCAATATTCCAACATATGTTGGCTACGGCTAGCACTTTAAAACTGTTGCCGATAATGAAACTTTAAATTCGAACACCAATTATGTTTAGTTTTTTAATTGTGTTCCATTTTTTTGTCCAGTTTCTATTGCAATTTCTTGTAATTAAAAACCACGATTCTTGGCTAAAAATTTGCAGATATTAATATTAAAGAAAAGCAAATTTTAAAATATTTTTATCTTAATTAGCTAGTAATATGTTAATTTAAAATACATCTTAACCAAAAATCAAAAACAATTTAAAAAAAATCGACTACGATTTATTATGAGAGGTGTGCATATGTAAAGTATTAAATAGTTTTTGTCAAAAATTTTCTTCTTAACATGTTATATTTTAAAATCTCTTTGGACCCACCTATTTTACGAAAAAAAGAAAAAATATATATACATACATAAATTTGTAACAGAAACAAATATAAAAACAATTAGAGGTGCTGTATATAAAATTTAAACATACCGGGTGTTCAATTATTTTCAAAATCAAAAATTACAAAAGCTATCGAAGAATATTGTGTATCCATTTTATTGTTATTTCTAGCCTTTATAAGTTTAATAAACATTTTTATGAAATTTTGCATCATTTCTAAAACCATTTTCTAAAATAATAAAAATTAAAAATCAATAGAGATTTGTCAGATTCACAAGTTAGCTGTAAAAAAATCGATTATATCACTAACCATAACATGAGGGTGTATGAAAATAGTGTTGCCAATTTGAAAAACTTTTCATGCTAGTTGAAAAAAATAGAAACTCACCCGAATCTCTTAGCACGTGACCTTCTCAACAATCGCATCCGTCAACGCCTAAGGCCGAGGCCACGCAATGAGCGGCAAAGCGGCAAGCGGCAGAGCTGTGAGCGGTAGAGCGGCGAGTTTGAGCGGCAAGTGGCTTATTACTGAGCGTCATATCTGAGCGGTTAGTTGTCAAAACGCCATTGTCAATGTTATTGTTTATTTTTATATAAAAAGTTTTTATAATAAAAGCAAAATATTTTCACTATTTTATGATTTTTATTTATGTATGACTACATTTCAACCTTTTTATTTTTTTATCGGTTGAAAAACAACACAAAAATGGCTGTCGTTAAGATAACAACAACAGCTGACTTTAACAATAGCGAATATCGTTTAAAAATTTTACTGAATATCAAAATCGATAATTTTGTTGTTTTCTTTTTCTAACGATTCGATTATCGTTAAAAAGAAGTTACTGAATCGCGCTACAGATTGGCAAAAAAAATAAAAGCCGTTTTTTGCCATTTTTATACTTTGCCGCTCAGAAAACAACTAAAAACAAGTAAGAAAATTATAGTCGGTCTAGCCCGACTATACGATACCCTATACCATGGTTTTGAGACCCTATCTCTTCGGTCCAATTAATTGGATATAGCAAATAAGCATAAACCAAATTTGAGTGGCATTTTTAATATTTTTTTTGGCTGCAGATATGAAAAAGTTCATATCGGATGATATTTCTATATGGAGACTAGGTCCAAAAAAGGACCGATCCTGACCATATTTGGTAAAGTCACGTACACTTTGAAAAAATATATACAAACCAAATTTGAGAAAAATCTGTGCAATATTTTTGTTTTTTGATAGATTTAAGTGAAGATCGGGAAGCAGCTCTATATGGGGCCTATGACTAAGAGTAGTACAATAGGGATCATTTTTGGACTACTGATTAATGGATGTAATATATACATATAAACCTAATTTGACTAAGATTTGTATGATAACTTGGATCTTATGGCAATATATGTTGATTTCATAGTGGTCATTTGTATGGGGGCTAGGTCTGAACATGGACCGATTCTCACCAATTTCAACAGCGTTCATCCCATGGCCGATAAAAGCTTAAATACCAAATATCATCAAAATATATTCATATTTGCGACCTGCAGTTTGATTACAAGCTTTACATGGACACACAGACGGACGGACGGACGGACGGACATCGTTAAATCAAATCAGATAGTGATTCTGATTCGATCGGTATAATTAAAGATGGGTGTAGGTCAAATATTTTTGGTTGTTACAAACAGCAGCACAAAGTCATTATACCCAAACCACATAGTGGTATAGGGTATAATTAGAACAAGTTCTATTCCTGAGCAGCGCCGCTTAGACGCTCAGAAATGCCGCTCATTTTGTGGCCACTTCAGTAGTATTTCATATGTTTTAATTTTTTTCCGCTCGCCGCTTTGCCGCTCATTGCGTGGCCTCGGCCTAAGAAGGAGAGAGACTGCAGATCTCATAATAAATGCTTGAGGTTATCTAAGCCAATGAATATTTACTTATTTCGAATTTATGAAGAAACATTAAATTTTTTCTGGCACTGGACGGATTTAATAAGTTAAGTATTAGTTCTAAAATTTGAATAATTATAACTATTGTTAGTTCACTATGTGAAGATCCAATAAATAAATGCATGAGAAAAAAAAATTTATCTTCTAAATTGACTTAATTAATACTTGTTGTTAATTGATTACACACAAGATATGTCACTTAAAAATAACATAAATATTCCAAAAAATTATATTTATATAAGCACACTTTTTACCAAATAAAAATCATTTGATTTAAAGTAAATATTTCTGTATTTAAATCTAAAAAACGCCTACTTTAAAATGTGAAATTATATACAGACATAGTTAACATCACAGTTAGTACGTTTGTAATTTTATAAGGTTTACCAAAATTAGTGAACTATCTTTGTAAAGCCTACGGGACTCCCGAATGGCAGTTTTATTATCAATTCAATTCGTCTTTGGAATTCGCTACCTTCAAGCATATAGTTCGATTTATAATTTATAAATTTTTCGATTTATAATGTCAAATATATAATTTTTAACTTTAAATTTATATATTTATTATTTAATTTTATTTTATTTTATTTTCAGTTTTTAATTTTTAATTTTTAATTTTTAATTTTTAATTTTTAATTTTTAATTTTTAATTTTTAATTTTTAATTTTTAATTTTTAATTTTTAATTTTTAATTTTTAATTTTTAATTTTTAATTTTTAATTTTTAATTTTTAATTTTTAATTTTTAATTTTTAATTTTTAATTTTTAATTTTTAATTTTTAATTTTTAATTTTTAATTTTTAATTTTTAATTTTTAATTTTTAATTTTTAATTTTTAATTTTTAATTTTTAATTTTTAATTTTTAATTTTTAATTTTTAATTTTTAATTTTTAATTTTTAATTTTTAATTTTTAATTTTTAATTTTTAATTTTTAATTTTTAATTTTTAATTTTTAATTTTTAATTTTTAATTTTTAATTTTTAATTTTTAATTTTTAATTTTTAATTTTTAATTTTTAATTTTTAATTTTTAATTTTTAATTTTTAATTTTTAATTTTTAATTTTTAATTTTTAATTTTAATTTTTAATTTTTAATTTTTAATTTTTAATTTTTAGTTTTTAATTTTTAATTTTTAATTTTTAATTTATAATTTTTAATTTTTAATTTTTAATTTTTAATTTTTAATTTTTAATTTTTAATTTTTAATTTTTAATTTTTAATTTTTAATTTTTAATTTTTAATTTTTAATTTTTAATTTTTAATTTTTAATTTTTAATTTTTAATTTTTAATTTTTAATTTTTAATTTTTAATTTTAAATTTCTAATTTTTAATTTTTAATTTTTAATTTTTAATTTTTAATTTTTAATTTTTAATTTTTAATTTTTAATTTTTAATTTTTAATTTTTAATTTTTAATTTTTAATTTTTAATTTTTAATTTTTAATTTTTAATTTTTAATTTTTAATTTTTAATTTTTAATTTTTAATTTTTAATTTTTAATTTTTAATTTTTAATTTTTAATTTTTAATTTTTAATTTTTAATTTTTAATTTTTAATTTTTAATTTTTAATTTTTAATTTTTAATTTTTAATTTTTAATTTTTAATTTTTAATTTTTAATTTTTAATTATTAATTTTTAATTTTTAATTTTTAATTTTTAATTTTTAATTTTTAATTTTTAATTTTTAATTTTTAATTTTTAATTTTTAATTTTTAATTTTTAATTTTTAATTTTTAATTTTTAATTTTTAATTTTTAATTTTTAATTTTAATTTTAATTTTTTAATTTTTAATTTTTGATTTTTAATTTTTAATTTTTAATTTTTAATTTTTAATTTTTAATTTTTAATTTTTAATTTTTAATTTTTAATTTTTAATTTTTAATTTTTAATTTTTAATTTTTAATTTTTAATTTTTAATTTTTAATTTTTAATTTTTAATTTTTAATTTTTAATTTTTAATTTTTAATTTTTAATTTTTAATTTTTAATTTTTAATTTTTAATTTTTAATTTTTAATTTTTAATTTTTAATTTTTAATTTTTAATTTTTAATTTTTAATTTTTAATTTTTAATTTTTAATTTTTAATTTTTAATTTTTAATTTTTAATTTTTAATTTTTAATTTTTAATTTTTAATTTTTAATTTTTAATTTTTAATTTTTAATTTTTAATTTTTAATTTTTAATTTTTAATTTTTAATTTTTAATTTTTAATTTTTAATTTTTAATTTTTAATTTTTAATTTTTAATTTTTAATTTTTAATTTTTAATTTTTAATTTTTAATTTTTAATTTTTAATTTTTAATTTTTAATTTTTAATTTTTAATTTTTAATTTTTAATTTTTAATTTTTAATTTTTAATTTTTAATTTTTAATTTTTAATTTTTAATTTTTAATTTTTAATTTTTAATTTTAAATTTTTAATTTTTAAATTTTTAATTTTTAATTTTTAATTTTTAATTTTTAATTTTTAATTTTTAATTTTTAATTTTTAATTTTTAATTTTTAATTTTTAATTTTTAATTTTTAATTTTTAATTTTTAATTTTTAATTTTTAATTTTTAATTTTTAATTTTTAATTTTTAATTTTTAATTTTTAATTTTTAATTTTTAATTTTTAATTTTTAATTTTTAATTTTTAATTTTTAATTTTTAATTTTTAATTTTTAATTTTTAATTTTTAATTTTTAATTTTTAATTTTTAATTTTTAATTTTTAATTTTTAATTTTTAATTTTTAATTTTTAATTTTTAATTTTAAATTTTTAATTTTTAATTTTTAATTTTTAATTTTTAATTTTTAATTTTAAATTTTTAATTTTTTATTTTTAATTTTTAATTTTTAATTTTTAATTTTTAATTTTTAGTTTTTAGTTTTTAATTTTTAATTTTTAATTTTTAATTTTTAATTTTTAATTTTTAATTTTTAATTTTTAATTTTTAATTTTTAATTTTTAATTTTTAATTTTTAATTTTTAATTTTTAATTTTTAATTTTTAATTTTTAATTTTTAATTTTTAATTTTTAATTTTTAATTTTTAATTTTTAATTTTTAATTTTTAATTTTTAATTTTTAATTTATAATTTTTAATTTTTAATTTTTAATTTTTAATTTTTAATTTTTAATTTTTAATTTTTAATTTTTAATTTTTAATTTTCAATTTTTAATTTTTAATTTTTAATTTTTAATTTTTAATTTTTAATTTTTAATTTTTAATTTTTAATTTTAAATTTCTAATTTTTAATTTTTAATTTTTAATTTTTAATTTTTAATTTTTAATTTTTAATTTTTAATTTTTAATTTTTAATTTTTAATTTTTAATTATTAATTTTTAATTTTTAATTTTTAATTTTTAATTTTTAATTTTTAATTTTTAATTTTTAATTTTTAATTTTAAATTTTTAATTTTTAATTTTTAATTATTAATTTTTAATTTTTAATTTTTAATTTTTAATTTTTAATTTTTAATTTTTAATTTTTAATTTTTAATTTTTAATTTTTAATTTTTAATTTTTAATTTTTAATTTTTAATTTTTAATTTTTAATTTTTAATTTTTAATTTTTAATTTTTAATTTTTAATTTTTAATTTTTAATTTTAATTTTTTAATTTTTAATTTTTGATTTTTAATTTTTAATTTTTAATTTTTAATTTTTAATTTTTAATTTTTAATTTTTAATTTTTAATTTTTAATTTTTAATTTTTAATTTTTAATTTTTAATTTTTAATTTTTAATTTTTAATTTTTAATTTTTAATTTTTAATTTTTAATTTTTAATTTTTAATTTTTAATTTTTAATTTTTAATTTTTAATTTTTAATTTTTAATTTTTAATTTTTAATTTTTAATTTTTAATTTTTAATTTTTAATTTTTAATTTTTAATTTTTAATTTTTAATTTTTAATTTTTAATTTTTAATTTTTAATTTTTAATTTTTAATTTTTAATTTTTAATTTTTAATTTTTAATTTTTAATTTTTAATTTTTAATTTTTAATTTTTAATTTTTAATTTTTAATTTTTAATTTTTAATTTTTTATTTTTAATTTTTCATTTTTCATTTTTTTCATGGTGCTTTTTCTTTGACTTTTTTAGGGATTATATTTTTTTCCTTCATATTGGCGATGTTATCGTGATAACGAAAAAATATGTGGCAATACTACTAACCTAGCTCATGGTAGTTGTGTTGTTGGTATTGTTAATATATATGCATAATTTTTTCATGTTGTTGTATAACTATTATTTTCGTAAACTAAAATATTACAACAAACACACTAGGTTTTTGTTTTTTTTAGAGGTGTACACAAATTTTTGCTCATATCTCAGCACAGTGAGTCCCGATTTACTCCAGCCTGGTGGGAATAATGGCAAATAACTTTTCGTGATGTGACCCAGTCAGATTGTTCTTTTGTGAATGAGCGTGATCTCAACAAAAGCACAGACAGATAGACAGACGGATATCGCTATATCGACTCGAGCTGTGATAAGGATCAAGAATATACATACATATATACTTTATGGGGTCGGAAATTAGTATTTCGATGCGTTACAAACGGAATGACAAATCTATATATACCCTCTGCCACTGAGGTGTGGAGTGTATAAAAACTTTAGATGACTCATTCAACTTACACTGGTACTGCTTTTGAAATAATAAATATAATTTCATTAATATGTATGCGAATTTGCGACCTGTACCTCACTTACAAGGTCAATATTAAAAGAGAGACGGAAGGATGGATATCGCCAAATTGACTCATAAAGTGATACTGAGTCGATCGATATAACTAGGTATAGGATATAAAAAGAAGCTTATGATGTTATGTTGACCACACTGAATAATATTATCCTTTTGTGTAAAAAAAAAATTTTGCTGGTCGATAAAAACAAACAGGGAAATTAAATGTGGAGTCTACGCTTTAAAAGTATTTATTTATTTTACACATATCATAACTAAATATATGTCTTTTCCGTGAAGTGTAAGTGTTTTGTAAATATCCACTTATTTTGTTCCCTTCGTATTGCATATAAAACATTTCTAACAACAATTAAGTGACCACATTTTATGACTATGAAAGTGCTACTATCTCCAAGTTAAGTGCTTCTAAACAACCATCAAACACGATTGAATTTTTCTATCATGAACTTTTATGATCGTTTATGCCAGAAATGCCGTTGGTTTATGTTACTCTGGTGTCGATTGATTCGATATTATATAATGGTCATGCCACCAACAAACTACAAAACTAGCCAGAAAATAAAAAAAAAACACACACACAAAAACTAGTACCATTTAGCCACCAATAATATCTGCTATTAAGCTTTTTATTCGTATAATGATGAGTTTTAAACTATTCGTACGAGTACAGCGAACGTACTTTACTGCACGTATTGAAAGAGCATTAAAGAAGCAAATGTTTATCTTTTATCCGTACATGGTCAAAGTATTCAAAGTGCAACAACCATTACCATGCGATACGAATATAACAAACAACATATACAAAAATTAAAAAAAAAATATTACACCAGCAACAACAAGTGAATTTGAATACTGTAGTACCCCAATCAAACATTCTATCATTATTATAGCACCTTGTTGATCAATAATTGCCTGCACGACTAAATGGCCATTAATGGTTAGCATGCACTATGGGCAGAACTATCACAAAAATGATCAAATATAAAACGATAAATTAACAGACCGATAAGCATATCGAGTTCGAAAAGTCATCTAAATTATTCAAGTATCTTCTTTGGATGAAATTTGCAAAATATCTGTTTTGAGTCCTATGAAATTGTAATATCCAAAATGAATTTCCTATTGAATTATTATGATGTTGTTCAACAGATTTTCAACAAGTAAATCATCCAAATGCAATAAATTTCTTACTTTTAAGAGATACAAAAAATATGTTTTAGGACTACTTAACATTTTATACCGCCCATATATTTAAAAGATAGACTGAAACACCGCTTTTATCGATTTGTCTCCCTAAATATCGAGACGACCCTATAATTAAATTGCCTTTTGGTTAAATTTTGAACGACCAAACTTTGTAATAAGTAGCGAAATGGAAAAAATTATTGAAGAGAAATAACAATGAAATCATTTACAAAATGAATTATAATATATAAGAAAGCTTCAAGGCTCTAGCTAAATGGAAAGGTAATAAAAACTCAGTTTCCAAATTTCGTTTATATTTATATCTGCACTATTTATAACAAATGTAAACAAAATCTTTTAAAAAGTTTACAGTTTGATAAACTTAATACTAAATTATTACAATAAACACAATGAATTTTTAGCATTTTTGGAGTTGTCTCTACATTTCTGGTTGGTTCTTGGCACAATGACATCCGACTTACTCCATTTTGAATACCAACGTACTCGAAGCAATGACTAACCATATTATCCTACGTTTCACCAGGATAATATTTATCAGACATACTGACGGATACATGGACAGACGAAAATCGCAATATCGACTCGACTTGTTATAAGGATCAATAATTATATGTTTTAATTTATGACATCGCAAATTCAAACGGAATCACAAACTGATATATACATACCTTCTGGTCAGTGGTATCGAGGGTATAAAAATGTAAAAAACAAATAAACAAACAGACAAAAATACTTAAATGCAGAAATTTATAACAAAAAAAAATATTTCTTGTATTTCATTGCAAATTAAGTGTTGGCCTATAGTGCAAAGTTAGATTTAGTTTAAAAAAAACAACAACCGATACTTTGTGCAACTCCTTACCAACAACAATCAACGAATCATGTTGTATTTTGCCTCCTCCCTCTTAACAGGATAAATGATCATGTTATTCGAAAACAAAAACGAAAAAATCTTTAAACAGCTGGACAACAAAGAGTTTCAGCTATGGTTTGGTTCTAGTCATGGTATTTGGTTTGAATGGTAATAGTGATGGTGATGTACTCGTACATAGTAAAAGTGTAGGAAATGCAAATCAAATTGTAATGGTCTTCATACTGTGTCTGTTGTTCTTGCAGTTGTTGTTGTCGTTATATCTAATGGTTCGCAATATGAATGATACAGCATACTACTACGTTGCACTTACATACATACTTAAGTACATATAAAAATATCGTTTCATCTATTGAGAAATTAAAATACAAACAAAAATATTTACATTATAGGGTGTTGCATTTCAAGAATGACTTTGAAGAGATCAATGCAATCAACTCTGTTTTCTAAATATATGCAGTTACTTTTCGTTTTGTGACTGAAATAACTCCCTAGACATTGGTAGTAAGTCGACTTCATCCATCAGTTGCTATTATTGCATGTTTACATAAAATTCATAATTCAATCTTCATTTAAATAAAAACTATAATAAAAATTCTTAGATCCAGTGGGCGTGGCATCTCCTATGCAAAGTAAATATTAATCTGCGTTTGTTTAGAATATGATATTTTTAAACTTCATGAATGAAATGAGTATTAATGTGGGGTTTTGTGTCAAAAATGGGCCGCAGAGGACCATAAACTCAAATAAAAAGTAAATATTTGTCATGACATATCTGGAATAGTATGCTAGCAAGAGTCTAAAAGCTTTGTGTAAATTGATTGATTGAATATCAATGTAGCCATAACAAAAATTAATAGGATCACGCCAGCGGGAGTGATAAATCCTATACAAAGTCATATATGTATATGTATTATATAAATTTATATTTTTATACCCTCCACACCACTGTGCAAAAGCTATAGCTGCTATATATATTCTTGATCCTTACAAAAGGAGAAGTTGATCAGGGGATGTCCGACTGTTGTCTGCCTGTCTGTTGAAAACATTCTACTGTCCGTAATAGCTCGAGTTAGTCGTACTACTAAGGATTAAAATATTCGTCATAATCTGCAGTAGTTTGGTATTTCATTTGAATCCTCTGATACTCCGATAAAATTTTTTTAAAAAACTAAAAATAGTAAAAAATATTTTTACGTAACAGAACATGTGCGTATAAATATGAATCAGCGATGCATACACATTTTTGTTTGCTTCATGCTACACGTTTAAAAATAACAACAAGAAAAAGTATGTATGCATCGCTAATACACCAATAAAAAAACAATGTGAGTCCGATCACAGGGAAGATGTGTAAACATCTAGGGCTGTATGCAAAGAAAATAAATTGTACTTCAAGTAGACTTTATCAACAATTTTGTATGAAAATCATACAATAAAGTCCACTTGAACTACACTTTAATTTTTTTCCATACGGCCCCTAGTAATTAAAGATTTTTTATGTTGGAAGCACTTAAGCTTTCAGTATATTTTTTTCAATTTTAAGTTTTCATACATTTAGCTTAGTTTAGTTAGCTGTTGTACTTGTATATTGTTATATTTGTGATTGTGTTATACTTTTTGGTTGTTGAATTAGTTGTTATACATTGATATTTTGATATTAGTAATTGTGTAATAATTGTGGGGTTATTGAATTAGCGTTATAGGTTTATATTGTGAAATTTTTAACGTTGTTATATTTGAGGGTTGTTGAATTTGCTGCAACAATCTTTGAACCAATACATTCATACCTCATACCGTTTTTGTCTTGCTCTGTTCTTGTGATTGTATTGTGATTGCATTTAGTAATTTCTTTAAATTTAAAAAGCACGAAAATACCTAAAATTTTTGTAAATTATCTAATTAATATTACACATCATTAAAAAAAATCTTGTCATAATTATAAATCTAGCATTTTCGTTTCTTAGAGTTGACAACCTTGGTTATAATATTATGTTCGGCACAGCCGAATTTAACACTCTTACTTTTTTTTTAATGTCAATACCATATTTAATATTAAAATTGTGATTTGTGATTTTACAAAAGATGTACACTTAGCACAAAAGTTTATCCATTTTATTTAAATTTGTATGCAATATTTACAGTTAATTTTCAAAATTCAATTTTATTTTTTTTATTTTATAGTTATTATCACATATAAAACGACCTAGTAAGAAAAAAGCCTTTCTCTATACCATGAGTTTAGGGAAAGGGTCTTAAATCCGACTAATTTGATGTACAAAGAAGCATAAGCAAAATCACTGTTATGAATTTGTTGCCCGCTGATATGCAAAAGTCTTATTGGGTGCTATTTTTATATGGGCACTAGTTCAAAAATTTACTTATTTTTCTTAGAGAAGGACGAAAAAAACAATATGTAAATAACACTTAAAGTGCGTGCAGATAAAACAACTTATGTCGACAAACGCTGTTTTCTTTGAAAAAGAAAACTACCAATGCAACCACCCATGTAGACATAAGTTGTTGTTGCTCGAAAAATTGATTTTTTTGTTCGTCAACAAAAAGTTAACGGGACTTGTGATGAGAATATAACAACGTATCAAGAATAATAGTGACAAAAAATAACAGAAATAAACACACAAATTTTTATAAGTGGTTTTAAACTGAAATATAATCCAAAATTATTTTGCATTAATAACAACGTATGTCGCTATGTGTCGTTTTCTGAGAAAATAATTTGTCAGCGATCAAACGTAGGTTGACATACGTCGATAGTGCTGCAAATTAATTTAATAAACATTTAAGTTACGTCGTTATTTAAAGAAAAAACTCAGAATTGGTCAATAATTTTTTTTTTTAATTTAACACATGCAAAGAGCGTTAAAAATTAATATATTTGACATCGTTAACTCAAAACTGACAAAAATGGACATACGCGGTTATTCCAGAAAATCACAGAGTTAACAAAAGATTTAAGTGAAATGTTTTGCCTGCTGTATCTAAAAAAGCAAAAGAGCTCCCTCAACTCTGTTAATATGTGTCAATACCGGATTGGAAATATCTTCTTTGTTCTAGGAGTAAATTTGTGCTTTTTTATTTGGATAATCGTAATTCTTTTCCATCGAAAATTCGATTGGATATGCATACAACAACCATTACAATCAATTTGTTCACAATTGTAATATCCTCGTTATTAATTGTATCATTGAATTGGAATTTGTTATTTGTATTCTATAAAGAATATTTTCCTACAATTTATTTTTAAAATTCTGCCATTATTCAACCGATATGCTTATTAAAATAGAAAAGATTCCCCCGTTTGTTCGGAAAGAACACAATACAGTCTTTGTCATGACTAAGTCCCAAGGTGTGCCATTCTGCATCAACCCTACGGGATTACATTATTCTCAACACGTCCCACATTCCATTGTCGAAGTCAATTACACTCTAAGTTAGAAAAATTCATTGAGTTCACACGGCTTAGAGTTTTTCCTGATCTAATTCCTGGCCATTTATTAACTAATATCGCCGCTTACAGCCTAAATTGTTCTATGTACAGTGTCGGGAACTTCGGAATATGGCATGGTTTTTTGGAAAATCATCAACTCAAAACTATTCTAAGAATACCGCTATAGTGAGCGCACCTTTGTTTACGGCTCCCCAATTTGATATAGAGTTTGGAATTATTGTAAAATGTTTTATATATATACATATATTAGGGTGACAGCGGTTTATGTGGGAAAAAAATTTTGGTCGAATTTTGAGATATGCGGGTCGGATTATTGTGACACTGGATCTAAAACCTTAGTGCGCAAAATTTGAGCCAAATCGGACAATGCTTTCTGGACGATTTCAAATATGCATTTGTATGTAAAAATTATAAAAGAAATCATTTTTCACAAAAATTTTGATATTAATAATTGTGTTTCAATTAAATTAATTAATAAACCGTAATCTAAAGAAAATTATCTTTCTAATTAAACAACAAAATTTTTTAACGGTTGAAAAACAGCCAAGTTATATCAAGTTCCCCAAGCAATAAATGCGCCGCAAACCACTTGATTAAGAAAATCGAGCTCACATTTTTAAAGAAATTGAGCTAATTTACAAAACAACATTTTTGCATTCTCCTGATCCCAAAATGATCTTATGCTGTTCTAAATTAATGTCGAAACGGTACGTATTTTTTAGCGCTATTTCAAAATCTCCAATTTTTCTTTTTCAAAAAAATTTTTTAAGGAATTTACCGATATCAACGATTGGACTTTAAGGTCCTATAAAGATAGATAGATATCCTGTTCAAAATTTTGCGAGGCAGCCTTTTTATTTCAGCAGATTTAAAGAAAAATATGAAAAATCATATATGAAAAATCATATTTTTCTTTTAGGCTCCATCTTTTTGGTGTTTTCATATTTCAAATATCTTTTATCAAAATATTTTACTACTTGACATAAGTTCTCAATCTGGTTAGTTAAGGTTAAATTGAAACACTATAAACTGTCCCTCTTTAAGGTCAAAGGTCAAATTTAAGGAGGTTTACATTTTTTAAAACAAAATATCGAAATAATATATACTTGTGGAAGGATTTCGATAAAACTTCTACTATATATTTTGGCTTATAATATGAAACCGAAGAAGATATAACATCAGAGAAACAATTTTCTATATATTAACGAGAAGTAAAACGCCTTCGTAGAACCTCTACACAAAAACGAAATATTTTAACACCAAGGCTGGCTGCAGTTTTGGACAAATTAAAATTAAACCAGAGAGATGCTGTTCATATATTGGTAACAGTTGTGGATGCCATTGGACTTAATCCATCTGATTACATTTTAAACCGTTTCTCCATAAGTCAGCACAGATCACAATTAAGAAAAACTCAAGGTGTAAAAATTATACAAAAGTTTACAGAAAATAATCAGCCATTAACAATTCATTGGGATACTAAACTCTTATCGACAGGTAAAGTAGAAGATCAGCTGGCTATAATTGATTCAGCTCCATGCTTAGAGCAAATAATAGAAATGCCTGATATACCTTCTGGGACCGGAATGGAAATCTCTTCTGCGGTTTATGATATGCTGGAAGCAAAAATATTTTGATGAAAACGGAAGCGTTTGTTTTGGATACGACGTCGTCCAGTACTGGTCGGTTTAAAGGTGCATGTACGCTTTTGGAGAAGGCAATTGGACACCATATTTTTGGTTGTAGACACCATATTTTTGAAATTGAGCTAGCAGCAGTGTTTACAGAGGCAAATGTTGTAGCATTCACTGGACCAGACATTGCAGTTTTAAAAAAAATCAAAAAACAATGACCAAAAATTAATAAAGATAAGAAAAAGACAAAGTATCATTCAAGAGTTATTGAAATTCAAAGCGATGAAAGAAACGAATCTTTCCCAAGAGATGATTACAAGGAGTTTTGCTTTACACTACGCCAGATGGATTGCTAAGGCTATATGTTGTTTAAAAATTTTAATTTTTCACAATCAGTTTCCTGATATTACTGACACTGAAACCAGTTGTTCAATAGAAGTGGCTGGATTTATTGTAAGTTGTTATTCAATTTTCTGGTTTGATTCTAATAAAGCTGAAAAGGCAGCATTAAAGTATATACAATTTTTGAAGAAGTCATTTCAAAAATAATAAATCATCTTTTTTTCTAAGCGAGGAATATGTTGGCTTTTGCTTATTTGACGAAAGAATTGATGATAAAACAAAAGACAAGCTGGTGGCAAAAATGTTTATTAACACTCCTGAAAATTATGATGAAGATGAAGATGTACCAAAAAAAATAGTACTTAAGGAGGAAAATTTAAGCAATTTTATATCCAGAGATTATTCTGAAATTATAGACGATTTATTCTTATACAAAAAATGTTTTGAAGAGATTTGACATTCCAAAGGAATTTAAAAAAACCTTGAATTCTTGGAAAGTTTTAGATGAACACGCAGAAAGAAAAAAATATTTTCCAAAAGTTAAATGTCGTCAATGAGACTGCAGAAAGAGGTATAAAGTTGATTCAAGAATACCATGGCAAAATTACAAAAGATAAGGAGCACAAACAACATTTAATGAAAGTAACTATCAATTTTTTACGTGTGTGTTAATTTTATTTTTTGTTAAATTTTTTTTTTTCATTTAACAGGTGGTACAAAATTATAGGCAACAGTATTCGAAAAATGCAAATTTACAATCTCTACAAAAAGATTACGATTTAGAAGATTATTTATTTTTTTTTAATGAATTAATATATATCTGAAATAAAAAAGTTTTAAAATTTTTCATATACAATTCGCATGTCCCAAAATGTATCCTAGTTCTAATTTTTTTTTCAGAATTATTATATTCATATAAAGGCATATCGAGGGCTTATATTCAAAAAATGACAGATATATTAATTTTTGATTTCAAGCTGTTCTCTGATATAACTGTCAAATATGATATTAATTTTGATATCATACATGATTAGTACGACTATTTCTTAATAGATATTGTAGCAAATCGATCAACAAATACCTTCAGATCTTATTAATAAAGTGGTTTTACATGCTCTCTTTAAAACAATTATTGCTGCAGATAGCACTTTTTGAATATAAGCCTTCGATATACAAATTTGTTTATACTGTATTAAATATAAAAACTAATTAACCTACATATTGTCATAAAATAACGAATAAATTTGAGGAATATTATGTATACATTAAATTTGTTTTATTTAAAAAAAACCTTGATGAAGAAAATATTTATAGATTTTCATAAAGAGTCAATTTGACATTAAGAGTACCCCACGGGTTAATTTCAGAAAATAAGTGCAGAATGTTATTTTCTAGAATTATTAAAATATTATCAACAAGTTTTATCAAAATACTTTCACAAATATATATTATTTCGATAATTTGTTTTAAAAAAATTAAAATCTCCTTAAATTTGAACTTTGACCTTAAAGGAGGCAGTTTATAGTGTTTCAGTTTAACCTTATTTTACAAGATTGAGAATTAATATCAAGTAGTATAAAATTTTGACAAAAGATATTTGAAATATGAAAACACCAAAAAGATGAAGCCTATAAGTTGAAAAAGTATGAAAAATAGAATTTTTCTTGTAATCTGCTGAAATAAAAACGCTGCTCTCGCCAAATTAAGAACACTATACCTACAATATGTAGCATTTTTAATCAAGTATATTTTGTAAATAAGACCATAAAGTCCAATCGTTGATTTCGGTAAATTTTTTTAACAAAATTTTTGAAAAAGTAAAATTGGTGATTTTTAAATAGTGCTAAAAATACGTACCGTTTTGATATTAATTTAGAACGGCATAACAATAGACGAGCTGCAAAATACTTTACATTAGATCATTTTGGGATCAGGAGAATGCAAAAATGTTGTTGTTGTAAATTATTTTAAAATCTTTAAAAATGTGAACTCGATTTCCTTAATCAAGTGGTCTGCGGCGCATTTATTGCCTGGGTAACTTGATATAACTTGGCTGTTTTTCAACCGTTAATGGATTTTGTTGGTTTATTAGAGAGATAATTTTCTACAGATTATGGTTTCTTAATTAATTTAATTGAAACGCAATTTTTAATTTCAAAATTTTTGTGAAAAATTATTTTTTTGATAATTTTTACATATATCGTCGGTGGTATGCCAAAAGGTGCTACATCCAAAATTCACAATATTAGAGTTATTAGTATATTAATGTTTCACAAACCATTCTGACAAATTATGTATAATTTTAGGCAAGTATTAACTACACATAATTTGAAAGTATCCCTGCATTTCAAAATAATTTGAATTTTAGCTAGCCGTTTCAATAGTATTTTGCAATTTTCTCAAAATGAGCAAAAGTAGATATTGCACCTTCTGGCATAGCGGCGACGATATAAAGGTTCGATTTGGCTCAAATTTTGCGCACTGAAGTTTTAGATCTGGTGTCACAATAATCCGATACGCATGTCTTAAAATTCAAAAAAAAAAAAAAATGGCTGTCACCCTAATATATATGTATGACAGAATAAAAAAAATTCCATTTTTGGTTTCGTAAAAGGACCAGGCAGTAGCTCGCATATTTGCTGCAGAGTTTTACATATACAAATACTGGCTGTGTTGAATTCAAAATGTTGTATGAAGCTAAATTGGTAATTTAAATTAATTGTTTTTATGGAAAGCCTCTAGCAATCCGGTCCACGTTTTAAGCGATGTTAAGAATGGACAAACTGATAAGTTATGTCAAATTTCGAAAGAATAAGATTACCAGAAAGAATGAAAACTAATTTTGTAATTTATCTTCATATTGCAGGTGCCATCCTCGTTTGTTTAGTAAATGCCTACAGTTTCTTCCAGAAATTACGCCATCCGAGTACAAAATTTCAAGAGAACCAGTTCAGAAGTTTTGCCTTGAAGCTTACACGAACAACCAAACACACATATAATAGTTTTTATTCATGGATTTCTGCACTTTTTCCGGAACTGGAGCAGACTGCAATTAAATTTTTGATAAAAAATTTCTTCAATTGCAAATATTGTCCATATCGGAATAATGTATATGTATTTCCACGGAAAAATCACGAATAAAGTATGTATATAAAGTATATCATAGCACTTCAAAGATATTGTTATCTGAAACTGACAAAAAGGGGATATCTCACACTTCTGAGGTTAGAATACCTGAAATCTCTGATGCGATAGGAAACAGCACCTACTTCAAGCTTCCGTACAAATAACGAACACGAGTATATTGAAAATATAAAATAAACAGGATTTAAGAATTTTTATCCATTTGAAATGAAAAATAAACTTTAAGGCAATAAATAAATTTTGTTTTACAAACACCGTTAATAACGACAATTAAGAAAATGTACCAACATCATAATTGGAACACCCTTTAAAATTTTTACCACTTAATATGTACTGTTATATGTACAACAAGCGACGGTCTTTCTATTGGTCTTGGTTTTGCTTATACACACCCTGTAGGAATCTTGGGGTCTTTTTGGTGACATTATTAGCGAAGCGTCTGAGGAAATTGTTGACAGCTGCAAAGCTGTGCTTCTTCTTGATTTTCTTTTTTTTGATTTTTTTGTTGAAAATATATACATAAAAAAAAATAAAGAATAAAAATAAAGAGTAAATAAAAAAATGTATTATAACCATGACCAAAAGAAATTACAAAAGACAAGTGAAAAACCAATTAATTCTATATAAATATTGAATTAACGAGTAGCGAATGTTCTAACTTTAGAGATTTTCTGGAGCATGTTGCTGATTTTGCGGAGCCTGTTGAAGATTTTGCTCAAAAATTAAAAACTTGATGTATAGAAACAGCACCTTCCAGAAAATCTTTGGAGAAGCTTTTGGCTATATTGCAGCAAGTTGGCCTGGAGGTTCCGTTTTCAGCAGCAGCATGGTTGGGAATTGAATCTCTGCTAAGAAAAATTGGAGACATTTTGAAAAACTATGGCGAAACTGTAAAGCACAACTTGCACATTTTTTACTTTTATGAAAACAATATAATTTTTGTGTTTAATAAAGTATCGAATTTTATAAACATAAATGCACCCTTCCAATAATACTAGTATGGAATTCTAATAAAAAGTACCAAAAATGTAGGGCTCTGAGTACTTAGTCCCCAATGAACAAATTCTGGAAAAAAATTAATTTTCTCCCCAAAAATGTTTATGGAATTGGGGAATTTGTTCATGATGAATTTATTCCCCCATTTTTACGTTTTTTGGGGAGTAAATTCATTTCTTATTGCAATTTAAAATTTTTTGGGGAATTTTTTAATTTTTTAATTTAGAAGTTTGGGGACTAAATTCTTCTTTTTTATAAGACGCTACAGCAAAAATGCTTCAAAAATAAGCTGCGAAACCGGTTTAGTTTTTTTGTAGTTTATTTATTTTGTAATCATCAAATATGAACGGAATCGTTTGCAAATTAAAGGAATCAGAACTTTTAAAAATCGAATTACTTCAATCGATAAGTGATCATCATGAGGAGTAACGTCAAATTTATAAAAGTTTCAAAAATGGAAAATTTTGAACCAGCTGAACGAAAGTATTCGATGGATGCGTTATTTGAAATTGTGCTGCAAGGTTGCTTTTAGCAACTGCTTATAGTATATGTGTGGTCTATTTGGAGCAACAGGTAATTATTGCAATTACATAGATTAAAAATTTATCATAAGGCTTTTCCCTGAGCTGTATTCCGTGGTCGCGTCGCATCCGCATCCACGCGTATAGCCGCCACACCAGTGCTGCGCGCAGTTTTCATCCACTTATTTTAATCGCCCAAAAATATATTATTCTCAGAGCATTCCGATATTTTTCATTTTGAGAGATAAGAAAACGCAAAATGCTATTAGCAATATGAGTTCTGGTTCATGTTATGGTTGTGAGATAAAGCATCGATATGATGCTATTGAAAAGAAAACAAAATTTAAATGCTTTTATTGTAGGACAAATATTGAGAGCAGTACGAAAATTTTCACTTAAATAAACATTTTACGAAAAATCGTAAAATAAAAATATGTAAAAATTGCGAAGAATGAATTTTGGCAGTAAGCTCATTTTTATTTTGTTTTTAGAAAAATTGTGGAATTTGTTCATTGATTTTGGGGCCTTTTGTTAAAATTTGGGGAATTTGGAGGGGAACTTGTTCATTGGGGACTAAGTATTCAGCGCCAAAGTTTGGATTAGAATTATTAAAATGTACTAGTGATTCTCTGGTCCCAATGCCTCCATGTTGTTGCATAAGAAACACCTGGTCAATAGATAACATGACCTGGTCAGTAGAACTGATGACAAAGTCAATAATTAATCAGTACAGTTTTACAAACGATATTTCCTACAGGGAATCTTCTTAAATATAAATATTTAAAACCATCGTGTCGCTCATTTGCAAAATTCTTGTCCATAGCAAAAGCCTTCATTCACTCACTCAGTCGAGCAGTTAGTCACTTACTGATTTACTTCTTGGTTCAACGTTTATTATAATTTGCACGCGAATTATTAAAGATTAATCCGATTTCACATTATTATAAATTGTACATCTAACTTATCATAGTGAAACGCACAAAAGACACACACTGTCAAGCCGGATCATAGAACAGGAAGAAAATAAGATTATTAGCATTGAGCATGCGATCTGACAAGTGTTTCGTAAATGTTCTCCTGGTATGAACATCTTGCACTGTTTGTTTCTCTAATCGCATTCAAATTAGTTTCTTGCAAAGTCGTCGATGAGGAGAAATAACGATATTTGTTATTGTCTTCACACAGGAAATGTTTAACAGGAAGTCTTAATAATAAAACAAATAGAGCGATAGCAGGATTATAATTATTTATTTACTAATGTTCTATATACAATTTTTAAATCTTTTAATATAATCACGTACTTGTATGAGAACATTTTTCAAATAGTAAATAATAACATTTAATTGCAACATAGATTCAACAGATAAACTAATTGATAATCACTTGAATGAATTATTAATGGTATCGTTATCTTTACCATGAGGCTTCTTCGATTAAGTTACATACTAAATTATTAACTTAATTAAATTATACGAATACATTTATACGCTATTAATATTTTTTAGATGCTACGTGCTGCTTCTTCAACCTACTGATAAGGAGGACGTATATTCTGTATGTTGAAACATAATTGTTGCATTTGCTGACGACATCGTCTTGAGATTGATCAGGTCTATTTTAGGTGTAATTGTATATTAATAAGTCTATATTCGTTAGATTAATAATAAACACTTTATGTATGGGAATATTTAAAAATTACAATATAAAAAAAGTTCGTGTGTTTCGAAATATGATTTTGTACCAAAAAGATAGTGTGATATAAATTCATACGCACAGAAAACGGATTCGTTGTGGCTAACGAATTTGTTGCCAACCGAATTTTGATGTACTATAATATTATTCTGTTGTGACCGTACAAAGTTTAAGGCAACTGATGTTTTAAGTTAATTCGATTGCATGAATTATTGAATTTAGCCCATACAATGGAATTAAGATTTCATTTACTGATGGTTGCAACCGTTTTTTGAGGTATCCCAATGCATGACTGCTGTAATTAAAATTGCACTTATAAATAATATTATATATAATTTATTTTTTTATATGTATATGTATGTATATAATTTAAAAGTAAATAAAGTAAAAATATCTTAAATGCATTCTTGGCGTATAGCACATGACGGCGCTTAATGTATCAGTTGGTAATAATTAGGGTCTTCTTTATTTCCTTTGGGGTGCAGATATATTAAGTGGTGAATAAATAACATTCGAATTATCTGCAGATAGTAAATGTGACCCACCGAGTTGCGGCAATTATAAAGTATGCTGCATTTATTGAACATGAAATTCCTTAGCAAAGCGTATGATAATGAAACTTCATGAACATTTTCAATACTGCCGAGCTTGTTCCTAAGCTGCCTTACGCCATTGCAAGAAATCAGCAACAAACACATAATTTTTAGTTAAAAATGCTAGAAGTCACGTGGTACAATACTTGGACTTGTTTTCGGGAATCCAAGTTATTTTCGTACACATGAAAATAGACGTGATGTGTTGAGGAGTTTCGACTAATTATGGTACATGGCTCAGTGATGCATACGAATTTATCTTTACACTTCAAGAAATTTACAGGATGTTCTGGCGGTAGTGGTAGTCTTTGTTGAAATTGTAGTATTGTTGAGGGGTGGTTGCTACTAGCCAGTCATCGTATTAGAATTGGGGATTTATTTTCCTTGTTTTTTGAAAGCCGTTCCATGGGCTGTTCTAGTGTTATGGTATGCAAATTAGTCATTAAAGCTCCTATTTACCGTAGAATCAGTGGCCGTGTAAATAAAAAAATATTTTATTTATATTTATATATTTTGTGCTGCTTCTTCTTGAATCGGCAAAAAACCATGTGATAATTAGGAAATTATGATCGCCGTTCATGTGTAGTCTCTTAATGGATGTTAACATAATTTTTATTTTCCTTTAATAGTTTTATTATGTTTTCAAATTTAACTTTTGTTATTCTTTTCATACCCTCCACTCCAGTGTGCAGAGGGTATATAAGTTTGTCATTCCGTTTGTAATAATTAGAAAAAAAATTTTGGACCCCATAAAATATAAATATTTGTGATCCTTATAACAACCGGAGTTGATATAGCTATGTCCGTCTGTCCGTCTGTCCGTCTGTGGAAATCCCGATGACGGCATCAGTCCGGCAGCTAGGGTACTCGTTGATATAAAAAATGATTCGTTAACATCCTGTGAAGTTCGCTATTTAAAATCGTTCAAATCGGTCGATTAGGGCCCGAGATTTGAATGAAGAACTAAAAAAAGTCTTGAAAAAATACAATTTTTTATGTTGTTCCTGTTACGATCACGCCCTCAATATGATAGCTAGGATCATCATTTTTAGTGAGAATGATTTGCCAAACTCATAAGAAGATTTCTGTTTCAAAAATCATTAAAATCGGTGGAACAGGTCCAAGGAAATCTCTGAAAATTTAAAAAAAAAATGAAAAATATGATATTTCTATATTGTTTTTGTTGTTATTCTAAATGTTGTATTGTTATCGTAGCTGGACTTGTTATTTTTGTGGCTGTTGTGGTAATAATATAATTAAAGCTAACCCTTTGTACATTGTTTTTATCAATTCTGGTAGAAAAATTTAAAAGTTTCCATTGTTTTGGCATCACTAAAAAAATTTATTAGAATATTTCTGTCATTGCCACGAGCCTGTCTGCAAAGTTTCAGATCGATTGGGTCACGGGAAAGGGGTTAAAATCGAACCAAAATTTTTCCACAAGCAGACACTACGAGTTAATATAAAGGGGGTAAAAATTCACCAGCATCTAAAGCAAATAATGCTAAAATTCGTAGTTGTTTTTTAAAAAAAGCAATCAGCCCTGTTCTTGAAACGTTGTTATTTTGTTATTTGAATAAGAGTGAATTTAAAATCACATGAAATTGAAAATTTGGGTTTCTTGAAACCACTTTTTTTATTTATTTAATGGAAACATATGTTTGAGTTAAGAACCATATGTTTGAGTTAAGAACATATGTTATCTAGAAACCGAGGTGCCATATGGTTCTTTATTCAGTTTCACAAAAAAACTTTTAAGTATTTTGAGCATGTTTTTTTTCTTAAGTTTATAGAAAAAGTATAAAGAAAAATATTTTCTTTTAAAATAACAACTTATTTGTTCATTTAATTGTTTTTGTTCTTCAATTTCATTCAATTAAAAATGACTTTTCTATTTTTAAAAAGTTAGGCATCACCAAAAAAAATTTCGATGTTAAAATAATTGGATTTGACTGGCATCACTACTGTTTCGAACATATGCAAAAAATAAAAAATATGTGATTTGATGAAAAAAATGTTTTTAATTCCTTTATTTGCAATAATTAGTACATAAAGAATCTATGTTTTAATTGAAAAACTTATAATGGAAAATAGATTGTGTAAATAAAAAGTTTTTATTATAGTTATAGAACAGCATCACCGCAAAAAGTATGATTTATTAACATCGACCACTTACTACGAGTTTTTTTTTAAATCAGCGCAAAATGTAGACGTTTTTTAAAATCGTTTTTTTTTTTTTCATAAAATGAATGTCTAATTTTTTAAAATAATGACAAGGTTCAATAAAAAAACATATTAGAGTTTAAATATCAACTAGTTTTTTATCTCTTAAGACCCGCTTAGTAGAAAAAAAGGGCATTTGTTTTGATTTCACAAAGCCTTTTCTATGTGAATTAAAAGGAGAAAAAATATTCTTATTGAAATTAGAGAACAGCAAAAAACTCGTAGATTTAAGAATTTTTTCATTTACGAGTTTTTTTTGTCATAGTGGTTTCAAGAACAGGGGTGAATATACATATATTTAGCAAAACAAAATTTTATATATTAATGTATTTAAAGAGAAAAACATTAAAATAACGTTTGATGTTGTATTTTTTGTGTGTAATATTTACATATACATACATACACATATTAAATAATACAAATAATATACATATATTATATATATATGCATGTTATTATTATATATGTATATGCATGTTAGAAATAATTCGGTATATTATTTTATTTACATAAAATTCTGCAATATTTTGTTGTGGGGAAAATACATTTATTTTGCATTAACTGAGTGTCACTTCATTTTGCTCAGCGTGACTATGCTACAGTAGATGGCGCCACAATTTTTGTTCTAATTAGCTTTGCAATAATTATTTCTATTTTAACATGAATGCCAATATTTTCAAATAGCTATCATACAGATCAATGTTAAGAGTATACACGGGCTGGTCTTTTATATCATACGTTTTTTCATTATTCTTTTACAAATATGAACATAAATTTGGCATATTAACTTTTTGTTGTCTTTAGAAAATAGAGTTACCGAGCTCATCAATGAGTTTTTTGCTTTCAAAACAGTTATACATAGTTATATAGAATTATTATTCTGCTTTACCTACAAAATATCTGATTGCGATTACATCTAATTTTTAAAAATTGTTTATAATTACTAATGCATTATTATTTTAGAAAATATCAATTCTAAAAACTGGAATTAAAATTTCAAATTACAAATTAGAAAATATTAATTGAATTTCAGAAAATCATATCAAAACGTCGGAAATAATAATTTTAAATTTAGAAGACATCAATTGCGTCTTTAATATATAAATTTTATTCGTTAAACACAAACTGAAATTCCAAAAAAAAACTCCAAATATGTTTACATTTAAAAAATGTTTATATTTAAAAAAAATATTGGCATTGGTATAATAGCTTTTCAGTAACTTCTTTTAACGATAGTCGAATCGTTAAAAAAAAGGAAATAGCAAAATTATCAGTAAAATTTTTAAACAATATTCGCTCAGCTGTTGTTGTTATCTAAACGACAACCATTTTTGTGTTATTTATTCAATCGATAAAAACTTAAATTTTTAGGTTGAAATGTCGTCATACATAAATAAAAATTATAAAATAGTGAAAATATTTTGCTTTCATTAAAAAACTTTTTTATATAAATAAACAAATTAAACAGCATGTTCAATTCATTATTTCATTTTCAAATAAATAAACAAAAATATTAGTAAAAAATAATGTATTAAACATAAACATAAAATCATCCTGTCAAACACGAAGTAACTTGTTTTTTTCTATTCTTCTTTGTGTTTTTCGCTTATTTTGATAGAGATGCCACTCATTTACAATTTAAATAAATAGAAAAATAGATTGTTCGACTGTCGTTAAGATCTATGTACTTAAGGTGCTATTACATTATGTGTTTTTTGCATATGTACTGTAAAATTTTCCCACAACAACAGTTGTACACATCGTGTGATACATATGAAACATTGTTTATGTACAATACATGAGGAAAGTCACATGTACATTTTTCAATTAGAACAGGTTCTATTTTTGCATGACAAACATATGAAAATACAACACTGCTTGTGGCGAAAGAAAAACAGAGTAAATTAAAAAGATTAATATTGAAAGAAAAATAAATTGTTTAATATTAATTAACAATTAAAAAATATATAGCTTTTTTTTAACAATAAATTTTTGTAAATTCACAAAAAAATCAGCTGTTGTTTACATTTAGAGGTTATGTCATGGGAAATACATATTCACGTGTGATAGCAAAAATTATGAATTGTATGTAAAAGACAATTTTGACAGACATGAGGAATTTCATATGGATAAAAAAGTGACAGTACATATGTAGAAAACACATCGTGTAATAGCACCTTTAGTGAATCACTTAATCCTTAGTGCAAACAACAATAGCTGTCGATATATTTTGCGATTGTCGGATCGTTGAAATTTTCAGAATCGGACTACAGAAAACATTAATTTAAATTCAATGAATTTTAGAAAACCTCAAATGATACTTAAGAATTGCGAACATAAAAATTGTTACATAAATAAACGCAATTTGATAAGAATGTTATTTATATATTAATTTTCATAATATTTTTTGGATGAAAATTTTAAGTTTTTCAGAAAATAAAGTTAACAAATTATTTTATTTAAATGTTTGGGCATTTGGTTTTTTGCGTTTGGCATCCCTAATTTAATTATTTATTATTATAAATTTATTCTCTATGTTCTCCAAATATGGCATTATTTTAATAAAAAAGTTGAGAGAGCTTTTTTTTTGGTTATTATTTTGTTACTCCATCCGACCTATATGGCCGCAATGAAGAAATATTTGGCCAGTTAAAAGAAACTATACAGCCATCTCCAATTAGCGCGATTTAATGCATATTTATAGCCACCCTACACAACCATTACCTTTGCAATCGAGGTTAGGGCAAGCTATTTAATTAGCAAAAACTAAATTAAACGAGAAGTTATGTCATATAACCGGAAACGCATGCATATAGGTATGTAACGTAAATGCATGCCGATCAGCAAATTCTAGGAAATTTTATTTTTTTATTAAATAAAGACCCCAAAAGTATGCTAATCAATTATAGCCAAATCACAAATCAACACAAAAAACAAACACATTTTTATTACAAACATATTAACAAATTTAATAAACACACACATAGCATTGTATAATTTTATGTATGAGTTAGTAGCAACTTTAAATGCAATTTGCTCAAAATAAAGGAAAAAATTTAAAAATCTGTAAATCTGCAAAACGGCTAAAAAGAAATACCTTTCAAATAATATACGTCTGGTCAAAATCGATGAAACGGTAGAACAAAACATCAGTCACAAGAAATCGCCTAGCCTATTAATATTATAGATTTGTTGAACACTCAGAAGATATATAGCTAGGTTTGTTAATAAATAATTTTATTTTATAATTTTATATAAATAATTTTATAAAATTAATAAAGCTTAAATATGTGTTTTTGTATGTGTAGTAGCACTTATGTGCAGTTTACTCCAAAGAAATTGTTCCAGATGCTGCAAATCTGTAAATATGGTGGACAACTAAATCGATTGGTAACAAAAATTTTTATATCGGTCAAAAGAAATCGCCTTTCCTATTAATCTATACTAATATAATAAAGAGGTAATGTGTGTTTGTTTGTTTGTTTGTTTGTTTGTTTGTTTGTTTGTTTGTTTGTTTGTAGGAGGTAACCTCCGTAACTACCCATCTGATCTTCCTGAAATTTTCACATAGTGTTACTGCGGATATGGGAGTGCTTAAATTTTTTTTTAATATTTTCAGTGGGCGTGGCACCTCCCATACAAAGTAAATTTTTAATATCATATATATTAAGTACTGTGATAGAGAAAGCTTTGCGAATTTGTCTCAGGTCATCTATTATTAGTAGTCAGACAAAAAAATGGGCGGGATTAGACAACTGCGCGTGGTACCCCCACACAAACTTAATATTAAATATGATATATCTGAATTACTGTATTAGTGAGAGCCTTGGGACTTTGCGTGAGCTCTTTCATAACGATTCGGAAGGGGTGGCGAGGGGGAGGGTGTAGCGAAGCACACCGGGTTACATCTAGCATTATATATACAACTTAAAAAGATATCATCCGTATCTAGTAGTTCACATACATAATAATAAAACTTAAAACCATTAATAACAGAAATACTGATTTTAGACGGCAGTGGTAAAGATATAGATACTCAACCGATATCGAAGCTTTTAAATGCTACGATTCTTTAGTTAAATCTGCAATATGGAATCATCGAAATCGACAATGGAATGAGAGACTGGAAAGACTTGATAAACGTTCAAAACCGTTTTAGAACATAACGAAAGTTTTAAGAAAAAATTCCCAATATTCCCTCATTGGTAAATCAAAATTTAAATATACATACAGATTATGACAAAGCAAATGCTTTTGTAGAAACCTTTCTCCATAACCATCACATTTCTGATAGCCTTGGATGTCAGGCACTCACACAAGTTGTACAAGACGCCCTAACCGATCATACCAATTACCTAAACGATTTAACACCTCATTCGGAACTTATTTCAGAATCTTCAATAAAATATATCTTGAAAGCTCTTAAGAATAAAAAATCTTGTGGGCTTGATAACGCTAAAAATGCATTGTTAAAAAATCTTCCAGTATCTGGAATAAGACGTTTAACCTCTATTATAAACATTTGTCTAAAGCTACAGTATTTCCCAAAGCCTTGGTGTATGGCAAAAGTTATACATACTCAGTGGTTAAGGTAAAATATAGGAAAAAATTTTAAAAGAAAATTAAGCCAGTTTGGTGCTCGACCCTTTCATAACACTACACAACAAGTAAAACGCATTGAAAATTTTGTGAAAAGTGAATTAGCTAATCAAAGGTCAACAGGTATGGTGTTATTAGATATAGAAAAAGGTTTTGATACAGTATGGCATATAGCCTCATATATAAATTACTTAACTATGGTTTGCCCTACTACCTTATAAATATTGAACAAAGCTTTTTAAAAAATCGCAGATTTAATATTTTTGTAAACTCCGAATCTTCAGAAACTTATAACATAGATGCTGGTGTTCTACAAGGCTCTGTCTTAGGACCTCTATTATATTTAATATAGTGTTCAGACAACCCCTAAAAATGCAGAATGCAACTATGCAACTTTTTATGCCGATGACACTGCAATTTATTGTTCTGATAAACTTCCTCAGCCCATCATATCCAATTTACAAAACGACCTTGATAGCTGTTTCGAATATTTTGTTAAATGGAAAATTAAAACAAAATGCTGGGAAATCGCAAGCATTATTGTTTCCAAAAGGACCAGTTCTTGTAACTTCTCCAGTTCAAATTTATTATTTAACGGTGCAGATATTGCCTGTTAAATATCTGAGAGTTTTTCTTGACCGACGATTAACTTTTAAGGAGCACACGACCAATATTATTAAAAAAAAATTTATATTGCCATTAAATTATTATATTCTTTAATTAATAGAAAATCAAAACTTAATTTGCGCAACAAAATTACAATTGTAAAAACAATTTTTCAGGCTGTCGCCTTATATTCTTGCTCAGTTTGGGGAAGTTGTGCTAAAACGCTCATTATTAAAATTCAAATTTCTCATAATAAACTTCTGAACATGATTATGAACTTACCCTGGCGTTTTAGCACTCGAAGACTCCCCAATTTATGTAATGTTGATTATATAAATGACTGTATTCATGATATTACTTATTTTCGTTGTACATATAATCATTCAAGTAATGATTATATATCGAGCCTTTACGCTTAGTCCATAAAAAAGTCATGAATTTAATATACCTAAACATATTCTATTTGCTTTCTCTTTGTTTTATGAACATTAATGGCTTATCTATAATATTAATAGGTAAGGCGATTTCTTGTGACCGATTTTTTATTCCACAGCTTTCTCCCGATTTTGACCAAACGATCTCATTTGAAAGGTATTTCTTTTTAGCTGTTCACCAGATTTACAGATTTTTAAATTTTCAAATTTTTTTGGAGTAAAATTCATTTAAAGTTGCTACTAACACATACATAAAATTATATAATGCTGTGTGTGTGTTTATTAAATTTGTTAATGTGTTTGCAAAAAAAATGAGTTTGTTTTCTTCATTCACAATAATAATTGTGTTGAATTGAAAAATAATTTTGGAAATAAACCAATAACGCAATCGATATTTAAAAAGTGTTTAATTGTGAATTGGCTAAAATTGATTAGCATACCTTTGGGTCTTTTAAAATAATTTCTTAAATGAAAAAATAAAATTTCCTAGAATTTGCACTCGAATTTCGAGGGCTGGGATCTGCTAGTTACAATTAATAATTTTGCCATTTTACAGCAGTTAACTGCTTCACTTACAATATATATAAATACTATAAGTATGTTTATAATTTTTTTTTAGTATTGTACGTCGAAAAAGATTTTGGTTCGAATCACAATCTGCAAGTTGAGATAGAATTTTATTCACGTTATTCACTAAAATAAAGATCAGCGGATGTCGCTATGGTTATAATGGGACCATTGGTGTTTGTCTTTCACAAATATTTACAAAAGAGGGGTTTGAAGAACGCCTTCAAACTACATGTCAAAACCATTTATTGCTAAAACTACTAAAAATTAGACTACGCTCGTACAACATTCAACGACAAACGAAAAGTGCAACATTTGAAGTGCTGTTACTTTTTTTTGTGTTATCTGATCCATAAATTTTAAAAAATTAACTTTTTTAAAAATTTTCGAATTCGGCACTGAATTTTTAACCTCTATTTTTTTTTTTTTAATCGTCACATTACGTAAATAATTCATTTGTTCACATCACTTTATTTTTACCGAACATAATATAAAAAAGCTAAGAGTGTTAAATTCGTATGTGCCGAAACTTTGACACCCTCCAAGAAACTTTGTGTGAGAACACAAGTTATTGGATCGAATAGTCGTAAATAGGAATCGGACCAGAGGGCATTAACTTTGTGTGAGTTCATTAGTTGTATTAAAAATGATCTGAGTCGAGAGGAGCGAGTGTAACACCGGGAGTACTTATTGTGAAAGCGAGAGTCCTAAAACAATTGATATGAGTAGTCGTGGCAAAAATTTTAGGGATCAGAAGAGAGGCCGTGGTACCTCCCTTGCAAAGTAAATAATTATATCCGTGAGTGTCTAAAAGTTATTTCTTTAAGTAGCCTACCCGAAAATGGGCGTGATCGCCCCGGTGGGCATGCTGCCCCACACAATGTAAAATATCTGGCGTGCTAGAAAATAAAAAAGTGTTTAAGATTTGTAAGACACCTTGAATTATTTATGTGAGCAACAGAACCCATTTGTGTAATTCCATATAATATTAATGTCGTAGCAATGTACCTTTGCACTGATCGCCACAACTTCTAACTGTCCATCTGAAAGAAATAATGACATATTTTTTATACATTGAATGGTGTCATTGCGAGAGTCTTATATTAAAGTCGAGTCAAAAACGGGTGGGATCAGACCAGTAGGCGAGGCACCTCGCATAAAAAGTAACTTTGTAATATAATGTATCTGAAGTACTATTATATAGGCAGAAATAGAACTTTAAGTTATTCTGTGGACTGCGCAATAAAAAACTGTATCATGAATAAATCACAATTACTTTTGAACGAAATATCAGATATTAATCAATGGTCCTTTTGCTGGAAACAGACCTTTGCGAACAAAAAGTGTAGAACTGTAGCCGACTTACTTGGAGCAATTCTATCTAATGGTATGAAATGGTATGAAATCAACGATTTACTGTAATGTAAATTAGTCATACTACTTTAGAAATATAACGATATATTTTTCAAGCATTATTTAATCCATAAATCGCTAATATCCTATGACGTTATCTTATACAAACTGTTCATACGACGTAACTACAATAGGCTGACAAACTAAAAAAAAATTTCGGGACCTTTATCTTCTTTGTGTTTTAAATGTTCTCACTTTTCTTACGAAAGTAAAGTGGAATTGGTTTCTGAGCTCTTTTTTCCTCGAAATATTTTTCTAACAATGTTGGGTTCAGTAGGTTAATTTTTTTTTTTTTTTGCCACTTCCCAGGCTTCCTTTAATAGAAGGACAATCTCTGCAGACAAACTTTAGCCTCCCAAGCGATTTTTTCAGATTTGCATTAAAAATTTTAATAAGTTTTTCACGTACTCTTTGTTCACAGTCCATTTTAAAGTAAAATAATTACTAAATATTGTTAATATACATAATTAAATAATTAAGTAAACTTTTCAAAGAGAAACTTTATTTTATAATTTTATCGTACGAAATCCATATAAGTTATTATTGGATTTAGTCATCATCTCTAATACTACATATATATCTATATCTTTCTTTTGCAAGAGACTTTGTGAGTCTTCATGAAGTTTTAAAATAAATAGATTAAAAAAATTAGACAAGTGGCCGTGGAAACTCCCCTATGAAGTATATACTTAATTTCATTTAAAAATGTATGCGCATCATATCACGCATATTTTGAGCGATTACAATCAGCAACAGATATCTGTGGAAGCTCTCAATCGAAGAACTTGTAAATTGTCAAATAGCTAGTGGAAATGGAAAGGTCACATACTCAAAAAAAACCTTGCGGTAGCATTACAATGACTTCTTTAGAATGGAACAGTCACGGTAGATGACGTAAGTATCGGCCGAAAAACTCTTAGCGAAGAACACTCAATCAAGAACACAAAATGATAACAAAAAATCATGTGAGTCCGATCACAGGGGAGGTGTGTAAACATCTAGTAATTAAATATTTTTTATGTCACTTTTTTAAAATCAAACAGACAGCGTCATCTATGTATCAATTATAGCAAATTTGTGGGGTTGTTGAATTATGTATAGTATACGTTATACGTTTATATTGTGAAATTTTTAACATTTTGCAGTAAAGGGTTGTTGAATTAGCTGAAACAATTTTATATCATAATTTTTCCACCAATACAATCATAAGTCACACCGATTTTTCTTACGGCTCACAGCGTATGTTACATGTTACGCTGTTTTTGTGATTGTATTGGGAAATGGAAGTTTATCCCCCCCGCGCGTAAAGATGTTTACACATCAAAACTTTTGATTAAATAAAAATTATATTTAACATTAGAATAAATTGCAATAATCTTGAATAAAAAATTTTTATTTGTATTTATGGACATTGCAGCAAAATCAAGTAATTTCCAAAACACTCTTTTGAAAAAATTTCGGAAATTGAAGTCACTTGAAGTAATACAAATACAGTATGACGGTATAATAATTTTTACATTTCTAATATCAAACGATTATTAAGATTTTAATAACATTTTATTAGTAATCGACAACAATACTTATGAAATTGTTGCTCTTGTTTAGATATAAGAAAACATTGTATATAATAAATAAATCAATAATTATGTTCTAATCCTAAAAACACTACTTTTTAATCTGGAATCGTAAAGCACATCTCGAAGATGTTGACTCCCTCTGGCAGAATATAATTTTTGGCATTTCGGTAAGGCTTCTAAAATTTTTCGGTACAATAAATTTATTCTTACATCTATTCCAGATAAAAAAAATAATCTTTCGGGATTTTGAAAAATCTAATTTTGTATTTTGAAGGAATTTTAAAAACAGCCACAAACGCACTTACAGCATTCAATTATGAAACTGAATTTTTAGCAAAAGGCGTCATTCATTTGGTTCAAACTATTTACTTGTTATTTCTTTAATACCATGATCACAGACATCTATTTCTGTTCTATTGTTATTATTTACCACTACAATTGTGTTATTAAATTCTTTAAGATTGAATGTTGATTGCATCATATGTAGGCAGCACGTACACACTTCTGTATTTTTCTCTTTTCTTTATGTTTTTCTTTTCGAATGATGAACTCTTGGATGAGATGAAAATATGATTTGAAAGTTAATGACTTTTAATAAGCAATCATACAGACATTTCTATATACAAAAAAGATGCAAAAGAAAGCCAGCATTTTGTTAGCCAACAAAAGCCGTAAAAAAATACTCAATAGTTTTAGTTAAGTAGCAGAACAGTTGCTAAATTAACTTGTTCGAATAAGGGAAAACATAATATAAGTGACTGTGTTCGTTTCTAAAAAATAAAAAAATATTGCATTTATGTTGACCATTTTCAAAAAAGTCTGCAACTATTGGTTATACTATGAATTAAAATACAATTTATACCAGACTTACCTGTGATGAAGGCTACTGTCTGTTCAGATATAGAGGTAAAAAAGTTTCTGAGTTATTATTAGCAATAAAAAAATAATTTTATTCGATCTTTGTCGATAACAAATAACAAAGATTAAAGGTAAAATTCATTACTTTCACTTTGGGAATCAAATCTTTATTATGGACCGATTGCATTTTCAAAGTTTTTTTGTTTTATTTAACGTAAGCAATTTCTTTTAAAACATATATATGAGCATTTCCAATTTATTTTTGATTCCTTCGAATTCTGTTTGTGCTAATAATTTCCTTTATTTTCATTCAAATGGCTATCTATTGATAGGTATACGAGTATGTAAAGGACCTCCGCCTGCAAAACCTTAACGTCTACAATGTTAATCTCCAGTAGGTAGGCACATTCAAACTTTCGAAATCTCAAAAACTCAATTGAAATACTTTTTCATTCCCTGGTCTGGTGGCTAGGAACGTATTGTTTCAAGAATAACAATATACGGTCCCATAAATTTGACATAAGTTTTGAAAAAAAAAGTGAAAGTTATCTAAAAGCCATTTTGCCGGGCACACTCGTGTTATTACTTGAAAGTCATCAGTTCATTACATGATCAAAATTATTTTTGAAATTTTTGTAGAATTTGAATTAACAAAAATTTTGGAAAAATCTGCCAGTTCACTATAATAAAGCTTTACTTATTTTTCCAAATTGAAACACTGAGATCCAAAATGTGCCGTTAAATGTATAGTTATCATGCATATCATGGATATATTATGCTGAAAACGCATCAATTCGATCTGCAGATAAAATCCTAAAGCACACACAAGGCTCTGATAAAATTATTTGCTATAAATGCCAATTGCTAGCTTTAGGTACGCTTTATGCCAAAACTGGTTGCCGTTTCTTAAAATCTAATAATAATTGTAATTTTGATATTTTTAATTTAAAACTTTGAATCAGTTCTTCGCGCGAACGAATTTAAACTTACTAAATATACATTTATTGTACTTTTGATGTGCCTTTAAAATAATATCTTCTTTGGAACCTTTGGAACCATGCTAAGTATAATTTAGTTAACATAAAGCTATGCACAAACTACTTAAATAATTTAAAACTTAATTTTAAATGTGATTCAAAGTAATGTGTAGACTAGGGTGGCCCTTAATAAAAAGAGTGTTCAAACTGTCGGTCTCACCCCCTAGAAATATACGAATAGCAAAAAACTGAGAAATACGAAGTTCTGGGCCAATCAAAACCGTTTAGTCGTGGCGCAAAGCGATTGAAAATTTCAAGTGTGTTTATTTGGGGAATATATGACTTTTTTCAGATTTTACGAAAATTTTGTTCTATAGTTTAAAATTTCCGACAAGCTGTTATAAAATTCGGGATCAGTATTAAATTATCCTTTCAAAATGCTATAAAACTTCAAAATCGAAGAAAACCTCGCCAAGAAATAGCAAATGACCCAGACCACTTTTGTGCCAAAAAAAACTAGGTCATGAAATTTAATAACATTTTCTTCAACTTTAAGAAATTTATTAAAGCCATCATTCTTTTTTGGTCTCTATACTTATGGGTACTCAGATATGAAGTATTGTTTTATTAGCACGTTGTTAACCTATTGCGCATTGAGACCGAAAATTGGAAATTTTTTTTATAAAATTTTTAAAACTCCTTTTTCAAGTTTGAAAAAATTTTCTTAAACAGAATTCAAAAAATGAATCTATCACTTTAACGTTTTATTAAATACATGTTACAGATTAACTGTGTGAATTTTTAAGTAAATCCGTTCTCCAAAATTTTTTTGACAAGGATTTTATTTTTGCGGATTTCGAGAAAAATTGGATTTTTGTGAAATATTATGTAAATGTACTCTTTCTAAATACTTTGTATCAAAAATTCATCACTTTTCTACTTTTAAATATTATATTTTATCTTAATAGCCTAGGGTTTCGGAAAAAAGTAATATGATCCATTAACCCTTTCGTAATTGGGGTCACATATGATCCCAAGCTAATAAAAGACAATTTATTCAACAAATTTAAATATTTTGTAAGTGCTGTCCAAATTTTTAGATGCGACGCTTAAAATATAATAACCAAATGTGTAGAAGTTTCGTTCCAAAAATTTTGGATAAATCCGAAAACGTTAACCCATTATATGCCAAGGCCAGCTTTGGATTTTAAAAACGAGTTTTTCTTTTTTCTATTAAGCTCGATGAAACCACAATTTAGAATTTAAGAAAAATAATTCGGTTAATTTTTTTTTTATTTAACCCTTCAGTGCTCCCGAGAACAAAATTATCCATTGTGATATATCTCTGGTGCAATTGTCTGCTTATTGCACGCGAATATAAATTAAAATAATTTTTAACCAATTTATTAAAAACATCTAATAAAACCCACAAATACGAAAATTTCAAAATTATTATAAAATGTTTATTTGTTTGAATTACATTTATTAAATTTTGGTAAATAGTATTTTTATTTGCAGATTTTAAATATTATTTAATTAATATTTTTTTTATTCAGCCTGAATACTTACGTCTATAATCGTACACAACTTGTAAAACAAATTGTTTTTGCTCTTCATCTTTTGTGAAAAGTGAATTATATTCCTCCATCAGCTTAACACCCCTTTCTGCTGTGTCATTGACTACCTTCAAGAGACTAATAATTTATTTTGCTTTGGTAAAATCAGTAATTTGATGCCAATTTGTAGAGTTGGATTTTAAAAATTCTTGGTCTATTGAGAATCTCTTAAAAAAAGTTTTGTTTCCGCGGAAACGAACTGTTCAATGCCATTACCTATAATGGTTGACATTTTTTTATTTTTTATAATAGGTCGCTTTATATTATCTTCAATGTCACCTACATCTTTTAAAGCTTCTACCATTTTTGCTTTAGTGGTATGTGGTATTCTAGAATCAGAGAATACAAGGGCAATATTTTCGGAACTTAAATACCACAAATGATTCTATAATTTTTGAAGAACAACCTGTGATAATTCCTTGTCAACAGTTTTAAAATTGTGTATGTTTTGAAGCAAGAGAAAATCATTATAGGGCGCATGAATTGCTGAAGTGCACGAAAACCAAGCTTCGACATATATTGTTTCTATAAAAATACAAATTTGTCGTAAACCATTTTCTTCTTGTTTCGTCAATTCAAATTCTTTATGAAATAGAAATATTTTTAGGCTGTAAATTGCTTTTGCCATCCATCTCGCATGATGAACAGCGACTGGTGCGCGAAACATGACAGCGTTAGAATTCTCCGGTGTTTGTCCTAAAAACAATAAGGTCAGCTCTAATAATTCTTTATAATCATCTCTTGGTTGTTTTTCTTTGAGCATAGAGTGGACAAAACTTATAATACGTGTGGTATGTGCTTTTATATGACGGTTTGTTGCTTTATCGTCAATTCCAAACTGAAAATCTTGCAAATTTAATTTGGACCAAGCATTCTTAAATTTTTCGAAAATGGCAACATTCAGGCTTCCATTCTTAATAATTTTGTTTTCAAAAACACTTCTCAAAATAATCTCATGTATGCCTACATGGTATTTGGGGTTGATTAAAATAGTGCTGCGGGCGCCATTCAGGATACCTTGTACGAAAAAAATTTTGAAATCTGTACGTTAACTTTCGTGTTGCATAAAAATATTGATATCGTTTAATAACGTTGATATTTTGTTTCCAAAAGTGGGCGGCAAAGTTTAAAATTCGTTTTTTTTTCGATTTACCGGTACAAATTATATTTTAGAAACTCATCGTTTTAGAACATTGTACAAAAATCCTAGAACAATTCAGAACAATCTTCAAAAAATTGTATTTCCTAAAAAGGGGGCCTAACTTCGCATACTTACATTAGTGATAAATAAAATGACACTGGGAAATGTACTAAGTGAATTTTAAAAAGGTAAAGCTTTTAACATTATTTCAATTAAAAGTGAAAATGGAAATTCAAGTCAGCAGAAGTCGACAAATTATGGCAAAAATAAAAACAATGATGTAAAAAAAAGTTGAAAGAAACGCAAACACAAACAACAGCGCTAAAAGCTGTACCCAACTTGAGTTTCTAACAAGTAAGAGTGTTAAATTCGGCTATGCCGAATCTTTGATACCCTCCACCTAGGTTTTACGTTTACATTAATATCTGGACTTCTTGCACTATTTGTAACAAATGTATATAAAATATTTGAATATGTAAACACTTTGATAAACCTATTACTGAATTATTACAACAAATGCTCTGAATTTTCAGCATTTTATAGAGGTGTCTACATATTTTAGGTCATAAATTGGCACAATGACTCCCGATTTATCCCATTTTAAATACTAACCTGATCCAGATAATTACAAACAATATTAAGTTTAACCAGGTAAATGGTTTATTTTGTAATTTTCTTTTTAATTTAAATTTTTTAATATAAAGGTGCATTTTATTTTTTACAATCCTTTTAAATTTTCCAGACCTATTAGTATAGGGCACATTTGTGAGTCCGCATAGATCAACTTTCAACTCTTACTTCTTTTTATAGTATTAAATCTATCTTTGTGTCTTTAAATTAATTAAGATAATTAAGATGAAAATATTTAACAAACTGTTTTTTTTTAGTTAATATCTGAACATTTTACTGATACAAGGCAAAACTAAAACTGCCAAAAATTTCAGTCAAAACTATTTTGAATGTATTTGTTAAATATCGCATAATTTTTTTCAATTTTAAACTTTAAAGTCTTTTTAAGTCTGGTAATAACTCTATAATATGAAGGAAGTAAATATGTGGATTCTTTAATAACAATGACAAGTATAAAACACTGTTTTGTGCATAACATTAAAATATTATAAATTTGAACATAATTAATTTTAGAAACATAATTAATTTTAGAAAAATGTCCGATTCGTTTTTCGATGATGCTGAAAACACATCAAAGAAATGCAGAACATAAAGATTTTGCTTCAGTTAGTTGAGAGACGAGAAGCTAATGGATGGCTGGAGCAGGTCAAAGGTGACGACTATAAATGCAAATGCAAGGCTTTTGAAAATATATTAAAATGCGATAAATCAGATCTAAGTATACATGCTTATAACCACTGTTATAAAAAATCTTTTAAAACCAACAGTATTGCCATAATTTGAAATTGTAAAGATGCTAAATTGCAAAAAAAGATGCTTAAACGTACTGGATGCTAAATTTTTTTTTCAAATTTCATTACCTTTATACTGAAAAATTATATACTTATTAATAAATTCTTTGGTTTTTAAATCGAAAAATTAATATAAAACATATGTTTCGATTTATATTTTTTAAATTTTAATTAAAATTATTTTGGATTTCATCTGAAATTTTTATTAACATCAAATTGAGTTTATTTTAAACTTAAATTAAATATTTTTAATTTTAGAGGGATTTTTTTTTATTTAAAATATAACAGAAATTACATTATCAAAAGATACGATTATATTAGAATAATTGGTTTATGGAATCTAACATTTCTGTGATGTCTTCATCTTCAAGTTCTTCTTGGCTCTGATATATTTCTGACGATCGACTCTTATCAACGACATCGCTCGGTATATTGTAAGTGTGACAGCACCGATTTTTCAATTTCAATCCTTCTTTCCTTCTAATATATTGGTTATCTGTTCTTTTACCCGATTTAATGTGTTTTGTATTGAAAATTTTGGCATTTTTTTAATACAATAATATTTTGTGGCAATCGACTTTCAAATTCATTAAAAACTGTTGTTGGTGTTTACATTCTTCTATTTCAAAATATTTTGTTATATTTGTTGAAAGAAACGAGCAGAGTGGTAAAAGGAGTAGTACACAAAATTACTGTACTACACTTTGAGAAATAAAAACATATCAATACCATTAAAATTATATATTCAAAAATTATGAAAAAAAAATATCAAAAAAAAGATGCTAAAAGCAACTTTTTATTAATAAAAGATTCTAAGTTAGCATCTAGCATCTTTTGATAAATTTTGGATGCTAAACGACAAAAAAAAAAGTTGCTAAATCTAGCAACTAAAAAACTAAAACGGCAACACTGAAAACCAAGAACAAATATTCTGTTTGAGTTGTAACATCTCATTTGCAAGCCATTTTAATTAAGGTGCTATTACATGATGTGTTTTTTACATATGTACTGTCAAATTTTCCCACAACAAAAGTTGTACACATCGTGTGTTACATATGAAACATTGTTTATGTACAATACATGAGGAAAGTCACATGTACATTTTTCAATTAGAACAGGTTCTATTTTTGCATGACAAACATATGAAAATACAACACTGCTTGTGGCGAAAGAAAAACAGAGTAAATTATAAAGATTAATATTGAAAGAAAAATAAATTGTTCAATATTAATTAACAATTAAAAAATATATAACTTTTTTTTCACAATAAATTTTTGTAAATTCACAAATTAGGTCAGCTGTTGTTTACATTTAGAGGTTATGTCATACGGAAATACATATGCACGTGTGATAGCAAAAATTATGAATCGTATGTAAAAGACAATTTTGACAGACATGAAGAATTTCATATGGATAAAAAAAGTGACAGTACATATGTAAAAAACACTTCATGTAATAGCACCTTTAAGCTGCGTTCACACTATGTGTTTTGCTTGTGTTTTTCTTATTGTTTTAGCACGTGCAATTTGTACACATAGTGTGAACCCTTTCAAAAACTGTTTATGTACAACACATTTGGCAAAACATATGTAAATTTTTCAATTAGAGCAGGTTCTATTTTGGCATGACAACCATATTAAAATACAATACTGCTTGTGGCGAAAGAAAAACAGAGTAAATTATAAAGATAAATATTGAAAGAAAAATAAATTGTTTAATATTAATTAACAATTAAAAAATATATTACTTTATTTTTAACAATAACTTTTTGTAAATTCACAAATTAAATCAGCTGTTGTTTACATTTAGAGGTTATGTCATACGGAAATACATATGTACGTTTGATCGCAAAATGATGAATTGTATTAAAACGCCAATTTTGACACACACGCCGAATTACGTATGGATCGTAAAACTGAATTTACATAAGGAAAATAGACATAGTGTAAACACACCTTTAATTGTGTAAATTTTAAATGCACATCTAACCATATCAAAAAGATGATTTAAACAGAATTGCAAAAATATTTTTTTTATATCTGTATGTTTTTTATATTATTCTTATGTAATTCTCATGATATTTTTACCTTATTTTTTATATTTACATAATTGAAATTGAAAATGTACAAATTAAAAATAAATTTTAAAAAAAGTAGTGTAGGGAAAAAAGGGAATTTTTTTCATAAGCGTAGAGATTTCTGAAAAAATCTCCTGGCATCACTAGTACCTATTAAAAAACAATGTAAAAATTCACAAGACAACGCGACATAGACTTGCTTTGTTCAAAAGCTTCCATAAGACTGAATGAAATTGTTGCTTACTTTACTCTTTGGTGAGTATTTTCATTTTTGTTCGGCTGTATACATATAAGAAGCCAATTTGAGTTCGGTTTACTCGTGCTGCTATGCATATGTTTGTGTGTTAACAAAAATATGCGATATCCCAGTCATCATTTGAAAGATTGTTTTAACAAAAATTACCTTACTGTGTCTTCTTCGAGCACTTTTGATGATTAAAAACTGCTTAATCACATGCGCTATTAGAAAAAGACTAGATAATGATTTTTGCTTTCTCTTAGAAAGTGATTTATAGAAAAATTACATTAAATAAGACTCAAAAATGAGTCGAAACTGATTAGAAAAGCGGATAAAAAGGACTCTCAAGACGATTCGCGGGTAAGGTAATATTTAATCCCAACAAAAGAACATTTTGTGATCAGCAAAAGGGCGCATTTATAACTGTTTTAATAGCACATATGAGTCAAAAAGATTCTACATGATCATTTATTGCATAAAATGCTTACTGGGATTTTATTCACTATCTGTAGAAACAGGTTTTTTAAGTAAAACAAATCTGCATACAATTTCAATTCTATTTCGTTCACAATGATACGATCACTTTGTTTACTAGCTACTAGTAAAATAAGAAAATAGTATTATAAAACAGTGTAATGATGAATTGTACTTCTCAATTAGTTTATTTTTAATGTGCCATAAGAAGTTCGGTTTGTGCTAAGAAAAGCATAAATATATGTTCCCCAGGGCGAAGCCTCATCATTGCACTATGATTGAGTTGAGCTCCGCGACTATTCATAATGTGAATAGCTCGTGTCAAAAATTTTTGGTAGTTGGGAATGGCGTTTGTGTTAAGAAAAGCATAAACGCATGTTTCTCAGGGCAAGGCTCGATCATTGCACATTGATTGAGCTGAACTGCGCGGTTATTCTTAATGTGGATAACTGTTGAAACAAAATTTTGGGAATGGCGTTTGCCTCCGTCCCGATATTAAATAACAAAGTTTAAAAATTTATTGTAATTAACATCTGACAAAAAATAGTATTTTTCTAAACAACAATTTTTTTACAGGGTAAATAAATATTTTATGGCTTACCTGCCTACTACTTTTGAAAGCAAGTATGCAGTAGCAAGTATACAGGTACTAAAAATACAACTCTTAAAACCATACTATTTTTTCAACTCTAAAAATTTCAGAATTTTGTAAAAATAAAATAAAATACCGATTTATTTTAATATGCGTTTATTATGGATATACATATACAGAATATATGAATATTATTTATAGTATTTTGATATTGGCAACAGTAGTATGTATCAATTTGTAACATTTTGTGATGTTATAAAAATCGCAGAATATTGATATTGATTTTATATAGTTTCTTTTATTAATTAATTAACTTAAATATTACACCAAAAAATATTGATATTGATGAATTTTTATATTATTAACACAACGACCACAAAAACAACATGCACAGCTATGACAAAATACAAAGTTAGGAAAACGTCATATTTTTTTTTACCTTTTCAGTGATTTCTCGGCACCTATGAAACCTATTGTCATGATTTAAAAACAGGAACCTTCTCAAGATGTTAGTGAATCATTCTCACTAAAAACAAGCACCCTATCTGCCCTATTGAGGGCGTTATCACAAGAACACATATTCAAATCATATTTTCTCATGACTTTTTAATTCTTCGCTCAATTCTCGGGACCAGATTAACCGATTTGGACGATTTTAAATAGCAAACTTCTCAGGATGTTAGTGAATCATTTTTTATACCAAGGAGCACCCTAGCTATAAGATTGAAGCCGTCATCGTGATTTCCACAGACGGACAGACGGACAGCCGGACAGACGGACAGACGGACAGACGGACATCGCTATATCAACTTCGCTTGTTATAAGGATCACAAATATATATATTTTATTGGGTCCAGAATTTTTTTTCTAATTATTACAAACGGAATGACAAACTTATATATACCCTCTGCACACTGGAGTGGAGGGTATAACAAAGTAAGTAAAACGCCCATTTAGAATGTTCTTAACTCTTTCAAGAATATTCAAAAATAAAGAATGAAGAAACCTCAATAATATGAGTATAAATGGGTCGATTGTAAGTTATGTGTAATATTTATTTATTTATTTGTTAACCTGTGTAACGAGACTGAAGTCTTAAAACAACACAGGGGTACATTAAGGACAAATATAATAATTTAACATTGTTTTTAATAAAGATAATAACAAAACTAATAATAATACTAATAACAACACATTTTAGCATCAGAAAAATTAATACATTAAAATAATAAAAATTAAGAAAAAGTGGTAAAAAGTATTTCAATTATTTAATAAAAATTTATATCAATAAGGTTATTTAAATTAAAAAAAAACAGTATTGAAAATTTAAAATAATACTGAAAATAAAACAAAAAGAAAAAAAAATAGGTCTTCAAATTGTACACCATATAGTTTCTTCGAATACGATGAAATGCTGTCAAATCCCCGCAGTCCAAATACATATCTAGTAATGTTATTGTAAACAACGTTTCATCTTCGTTTACTTTCTGAGTCGCAACAGGAGAAAATCTCACATTCATACATCAGAATCGATAAGAAATATGCTTTCGCGAGTAAGATTCTAATTTTTATAGGTGTATAGTAGGGTGGCCCTTAATAAAATAAAGTTTCAAACTCTCGGTCTCATTCCCTAGATATATGCAAATAGCAAAAAAACTGGGAAATACAAAGTTTTGGGTCAATCAAAAAAAATTTAGAGATGCCTCAACGCGACTGAAAATTTCTAGTGTGTTTATATGGGGAAAATATGACTTTTTCTCAGATTTTACGAAAATTTCGTCCTATAGTTTATTTTTTTCGACAAGCTGTTATACTAATCGATATCAGTACGGAAATTGTCTTTTCAAAAAGCTACATATGTAACTTCAAAATCGAAACTCGCCAAGAAATAACAATAACAAAACAAAACAAAACTCGCCAAGAAATAACACTTTTGTACCAAAAAACTTTTGGCAATGAAATGTGCTGAACATTTTTTCAACATTACCGAACTGATTAAAGCCATACATTTTTGTTGAATCTATACCGTTAGTACTCAGATATGAAGTATTGTTTTATTACCACGTTGTTAACCTACTGCGAAATGAAACCAAAAATGGAAATTTTTTTTATAAAATTTTGAAAACTCCTTTTTTGAGTTTTAAAAAATGTTCTTAAACAAAATTTCAAAAAATAGATATAGCACTTTAAAGTTTTGTTAAATATATGTTAGATATTAGCTGTGTGAATTTTAAAGTAAATTCGCTCACCAGAATTTTTTTTGCGGATTTCGAGAAAAATTAGTTTTTTGTGAAATATTCTGTATATGACTCTTTCTAAATACTTTGTATAAAAAATTCATCACTTTTCTAATTTTAAATGTTACATTTTATCTTAATAGCCTAGGGTTTCGGAAAAAAATAATATGATCCAATTAACCCTTTTGGATTTGGTGCCACATATGACCCCAATCTAGTATAGGATGATTAAGTCAAAAAATTCAAATATTTTGCAAATACTGCTGAATTTTGGATCATTTTAATCCTAGGAGCACATAAGGGTAAGTTTTCGTAAAATATGGGACAATGTTATTTCCCAAAGCATAGTAAGGGTTTCATCTAGTTTACTAGAACAAATACTTTATTTAAATATGCCAAAATTCATAGTTTGGGCTCGGCAAGTAATGAGTTAACGTTGTTCGATTTATTCCAAATTTCTTAGTATAGTAGACTCGGTTACTATATTTTAAGCAACACATCTAAAAATTCAACAGCACTTCCAAAATATTTGATTTTTTTGTATAAATTGTCTTTCATTAGCTTGGGGTCATATGCAACCCCAAGTCCAAAAGTGTTAATGGAGTCAAATTAGTTACAGAAACTCTTGGCTCTTGAGATAAAATACAACATTTAAAAGTAGAAAACTGATAAATTTTTGATACAAAGTATTTTGAAAGAGTACATTGACTGAATATTTCACAAAAAACTAATTTTTCTCGAAATCCGCAAAAAAAAAATTTTTTTTTAAATTCCTGGCAGAGGAATTTGCTTAAAAACTCACACAGTTAATCTCTAACATATATTTATCAAAACTCTAAAGTTCCAGATCCATTTTTTGAAATTTTGTTTAAGAAATTTTTTTAAAATTTAAAAAATGAATTTTCAAAATTATATCAAAAAAACTTTCCATCGTTGATCTCATTTAGCAATAGGCTAACAAGGTGGTAATAAAACAATTCTTCATATCTGAGTACTTATTGGTATAGTGACCAAAAGCCTATAATCAATTAGTTAAAGTCGAAAAAATGTTCATAACATTTCATGACCAAGAGTTTTTTGGCACAAAAGTGGTCTGGGGCATTTGATATTTCTTGGCGATTTTTTTTCTATTTTGAAGTTATATAGCTTTTTGAAAAGATAATTTCGTACCTATATCGATTAATATAACAACTTGTCGAAAAAAATAAACTTTATAAATAATATTTATAAATAAATAAATAAAATTTTCGTAAAATCTGAGAAAAAGTCATATTTTCCCCATATAAACACAATTGAAATTTTCAGTCGCGTTGAGGCACCTCTAATTTTTTTTTGATTGGCCCAAAACTTTGTATTTCTCAGTTTTTTGCTATTCGCATATTTCTAGGGGGTAAGACTTAATTTCGAACTCTTTTTTCCCCCTCCATATAATGAAGAGCCACCCTAGTGTATAGCATTGTGTGGGCCAGAGTGTTCTAAGCAAAGAATAAGTTCTGCCACATGCTGCATTTACATTATCAGACCAAGTAAGCGTATTATTGAAGATAACTCCTAAATTCTTTGCGCTTGCAACTTAATTATAATTTTCTAGTCTTTTTGCGTATAGCAATACATTTGGATTTTCGTGGATTTAAATTCAATCCATTTGCTGAGGCCCAATGAAAAACTCTGTTAAGATACTCATTCAATTTTCTAGTGCAGCCTTCAAAACCTTCATTTCTGTTGCTTATATATAATTCTCCGTCATCAGCATACAAGCGAATCTTACTATGTAACAAGTCGTTGGGAAGATCATTGGAGTAAATTGAAAATAGAACAGGTCCAAGGTCCATTGACCCTTGCAGAACTCCTCGACTCCAGACTTGGTTTCCACACATTGCATTCGGTTTTTAAGGTAAGATGAAATTAAGCTAATCGAAGTAAAAGAAAAATTCATCATTTTCTGTAATTTCTGCATTAATATGTTGTGGTCTACAGTGTCAAATGTATTTGAATGGTCCAACAATACTAGCATCCTAAAAAGCCATCATCAAGTTCTTTTCTTAAACCTTCGAATACATCAGTGAGAGCAGAGATGCAGCTATGCTATGCTTTGTTAGTAAGTAGCCGATTATAATTAACGTACGAAGTAATTTGATTACATAATCAGATGTTCTTTCCAACGCCTTAGAAAGGAATGGTCGGATTGCTATGAGTCGATATTCAGTGATTGACTTTGGTATTGACAAAATTTTAGCTTCTTTCCATACGTGAAAGAAAATATTTGATTCCCTTTTCAAGCAAAATGCGGGCACGGAGGAGTGTGAAATTTGGCATAGTTATAGCTCATATACAGGAGAAGCGGAGAATGAAAAAAATTTATGTAAAATATGTTTTAAAAGTAAATTAAATTAAATTAAATAAAATAAAATTTTTATAATAATTCGTTCCACATTGCATTGAATTGTGAATTGCTAAAATTTATTGGAATACCTTTAGGCTCATTTAGATATTCATAAATTTTTTATATATTAAAAAGAAAACATTGAAAGAAAAAAATTGAATGAAAAAATAATATTTCCTAGAATTTGCACTCGAATTTCGAGTGTTGATTTTAGACCATAACAGCAACGCTCATAGCAGTGATTTCTAGTAAAATGTTAAGTACTGTTATGATATTCAATAATATAATAGTAAGAAAGCAAATTGATTTGCAAATTTATTTGCTTTCTGTTAAAAGATAATTTTGTCAGATGAAAGAAATTTAATATGGATTGTCCCGACGGAAATTGTATTTACTGGCCTGAAGTGACTGCAATGCTTATTTCGATTTGGTGGCGATTCTGTTATGATTTGGGGTACGTTTATTGAAAAATGTTGTCTGGAGTTGCAAATAGTGCCAACCAAAATGAACAGTGAAAAATATATATATTTTTCAGCAAGACAATGCAGCCTGTCATGTCAGCAAATTCACAAAAGAATGGTTAAGCTCCAATGATATCGATGTTTTTGGATGGCCTGCTGCTCTTCTGATATTAGCCCCATAGAAGACATATGAGAAATTCTCATTACGAGAATTTATGCTGACAGTCGTGAATTCAAAAAAAAAATGAGTAACACTTGATCAATGTCTTATGAAAAAATTAGTAAGTTCTATGAATTATAGAATATTTGATTGCATTGAGGCAAAAACGTGGCATTATAAATTATTAAGATGATGTTATTTTTTACTATTTTTGTTATTTCTGTTAAATAAATAAAGGAATTATGTAACTGTTCAGTTTTCCAAACAAAGCCTTTTTTGCGTTTCTGCTATATAATTTGAATGCTTTAGTATGCTGGATGTTGGAATGTAAGATATTGTAATAAAGGTATTTCTAATTAAAAGGAGTTTTGTTTAATATAAGTTTATTTTTTGAAAGAGAACATATTAATATATGTACGTTCCACACAGAGATGATAATTATTAAATTCACCGTTGAAATTTTATAGAACACAAAAATTACCAAATTACCAAATGTGGTATAATGTATGAACGCATGGTATATTATTAGTTCTCCTTTTAGAAGAAAGTGAACAATTTCAACGAACAATCAATATAATCTATAATATTAATAGGCTAGGCAATTCTTGTCACTGATGTTTAGTTCGTACTGTTTTATCCCAAGCGAATATTATATGAAAGGTATTTCTTTTTAAACGATTTGCAGATTTACAGATTTTTAAATTTTTTCCTTTATTTTGAGTAAATTGCATTTAAAGTTGCTACTAACTCATACATAAAATTATACAATGCTATATATATATATATTATGTCCTGTGGTTCCTAAAAGGAGCAAAGGGCCACAATGCTATGTGTGTGTTTATTAAATTTGTTAATGTGTTTGTAATAAAAATGAGTTTGTTTTTTGTGTTGATTTGTGAATTGACTGTAATTGATTAGCATGCCTTTAGGGTCTTTATTTAATGAAAAAATAATATTTCCTAGAATTTGCGCTCGAATTTTGAGGGCTGGAATCTGCTAGTATACTATTCGTTTAGAGACCCTATATCTCATGTCCAACTAATTAGATATAGAAAATAAGTATAAACCAAATTTGAAAGCCATTGTTATTAATTTTTTTGCCTTTGGATATTAAAAAGTTCATATCATATATTTATATGGGAACTAGGTCGAAAAATTAACCGAACCTGATCATATGTGGTAAGGTTTTTGGATAAACATATTATATTTGATATATTTAAGTGAAGATCGGGAATCTGGTTAGAAAGTGATTCAGAGTCCAGCGGTATAATAAAAGATTGGTCTAAGTCAAATATTTGTGGTAGTTAGAAACACCAGCACAAAGTCATTATACCCTGACCACATAGTGGTATAGGGCATAAAAAAGTTTCTTTGTGATTCTAAAACACAGTTAAAATATTTAAGATTTTTTTTTTTTAAGTTTTCTTTGTGAATAAAATAAACAACGTACTTATTATTAGCGATTTCACGAATATTATAGTTTTTTGGGAGAAATTTTTAAATTGGTTTTCAGTCAACAAACCGGATCTACTATTACCAATTCGAATAAATCGTCGATTTATTCAAAAACAACTAAATAGTGTATTATGTACGAGTGGTCCTTAAAAATGAAAATGGGATTTTGGGGAGTTTCGGGGTCCAGTTTGTTTCCTTTCCATATAAAATTAATAAATGTGAAGTTTGGGGATAATCGGATAAAGAAAAGTCGCGCCGAAAATCGATTGAAAATTTAAAGTGTGTTTATATGGGAAAATATGACTTTTATCAGATTTTTCAAAAATTTCGTTCCAGTTTAATTTCTTAAAAGATATTTATATACGAATCTATTTCAGTATTAAATTATCTTTCAAAAAGCTATATAACTTCCAAATCGAATAAAAACTCGCCAATAAATAGTAAATGAAGGCACTTTTTTCAACCTTAAGAAATTGATTAAATCCATAATTTTTTATGGTCACCTTATTTATATGTACTCAGATATGAGGTATTGTTTTATTATCACGTTAATGAGACCGAAAATGCGTAATTTTGTAAATAACATTTTGAAAGCTCCGTTTTCAAGTTTTAAAAAGTTTATTAAACAAAATTTAAAGAAATGTATCTGGCACTTCAAGATTTTGTTAATTACATGTTAGAGATTAAGTGCATGAATTTTAGGTAAGTCCCTTGGCTATAAAAATTAGATTTTTGTGAAATATTCAGTAAATTTATCCTTTCTAAATAATTTGTATCAAAACTTAATCAGTATCCTACTTTTATATATACAGAGTGGTATAAGGTATATATATATAAGGGCTTTATGAATATCTACTAACAATATGTTTTGATATAGTGGAACGTTTTATTCTCCTTAAAAAGTAGAAACATAAACAATTGCATATAATGTGAGGAGAAAATCGATCGAAAATTAGTAATGGATCTCCGGCAAAGTCAATATGGCTTAACGGCGTAATATTTCAGTACTGATTTCTTAAAAATTTTAAAATAAAGTTAACATAATGTATTTCCTGCAAAATCAATATATCTCTTCCATTTTGATTCTTAAACTACTCATATCCATAACCACAGTTTTCATTTCAATATATGAAAAAACTAATGAATATCAATATTAATTAAAATTGAGAATTACAATTTTTTATCGACTACAGCCTCAACATTTTGTACTCCTATTGGCTTCAAATTTCATATGAGGTACTTTCAAATGGAAAAAACAGGACCGTTCGAAATTCTATTAAACTATTTCAATTCTAAAGAATACTTCTAATAAATATCTTACCAACAACTCATCACTCCCAAGAGAACTTAGTCTTGATATAAGCTATCATCCGATTTGCAATTTAATGCGTTTTTAGGCATCTAACGAAGAAAATTATTACTCTTTTTGAGTTCAGGTATTACACCTAAATTGCCCCATTAAACTTGATTAGAAAAGACTATTTTTGATATTTTCTTTGACGTTTCTGAGACAAGGAGATATTTGAAAATCTCATTTATATATCCAGGGTTTATATTCAAAAAGTGCTATCTACTTTAACAAGCGAGGAGAGCGAGGAACACCAATTTATTCATTAGATCTAAAAGTATTAATCGATCGGTTTAGTACAATATCTATTAAGAATTATTCCTGCTATTGATGTTGAAAATTAAAATTATTATTATAAATAACAGTTATCTTAGAGAATAGTTTAAAACCAAACATAAATTATATTGTTAATTGCAGACAACACTTTTTGAATATAGTTTTTTATCCATTGGCACGAAGGTAACACATAGTCGGTGACACGAAACGGCATATAAGACAATTCGTACAGAATTGCATTTCTGAGTGTTTTTTTGAAATTCTTAAAAAACATATAGTTATATTATGCCTTATCTTGATTTGAATTACTTCTAATCCCAGATAATTTAAGTTTTCTACACACAAGAGCACACCAAAAAAAATACAAAATGCATTTCTACTGCTATAACGATTTCTAATTATATTTAATGGTCATTTACTACAACAAAACACAGAAGTTAATAGTTGTAAATAACAAGTATGTAACCTTTTTCAAAAATAGAAAAAACAACGGAAAATCTCTTAATGCCAACAGGTTCAAAAAGTTCAACTAATGCGTGTCCATAAATAACTTCTTGGTAAGTATAAGAAGTACGAGTATTTATTTTTGTTTCCCTACAAACAATATGAAAGACTCACATTTGGTTTGTTAGAGTTTCGTTTTATTTAAAAGAACACGTTAAATGATGATTGGCCTAAATTTGGTACTCGTATCTTAAAATATAATGACAATCGTAGCAAAGTAGCATGCTCTTTTTTTATTTGATATAATTGGGCTACAAATTGTCACTATGCGATCTATGCAGAGTTGTATGGCCAACCAAATAAATAAAGAACAGAACCAATTGCATTAATATCTATTGAAGACATATACAAATTTATATTTCCAATATGCATGCTGCTGCTTAATAAACACAAGTACAAATTGCCAACCATTGAATGATGTACCAAAGATTTTGTAATGAAGATTGTAATGTAATTCACCTAAATACTGAAGAATGGAAGGAAAACAAAAGCAATATGCAATACAATTGAAACGGAAATCGTTTAAACTTGAATAGCATGCAGCATTTCGAGTGATGAGAACTGGAGTCTCTTGTTATACCAACCAATTTAATAAAATATATACTATTTCCACCATATGGGTAAAATAGATATTGTTCTTTTTCTTTTTCTTTACAAATAATACTAAAAACATTATCATAGAAATTAGCAAACACGGGGAGGTTAATTTCCATGGGGACAGATAATTGTATCATCTATACAATACATTTTCCATTAAAAATTAAGAAAATCAACGAAAAGAACATTTGTGGCACTTATTTATGGGAATCAAATAAATTAATAAGATAACATATATCATAAGTATCGTAAAAGAATCAGATCCAATAATATTGGATGAGTTCAGTAACATATAAACAAAATTTAGATGATTTTTGGCTATGGATATAGCGCAAACGTCCCTAAGGTCCGTATGTACCGGTAGGCATTTTTTGTTATAAAATGTAGAAAAATAGGAAAAACGGTGTTTATCTATAATATTAATAGGCTAGGCGATTTCTTATGACCGATGTTTTGTTCTACCGTTTTATCCCGATTTCGACCAAGCGTATATTATTTGAAAGGTACTTCTTTTTAGCCGTTTTGCAAATTTACAGATTTTAAACTTTTTTCCTCTATTTTGAGTAAATTGCATTTAAAGTTGCTACTAACACATACATAAAATTATAGAATGCTATGTGTGTTTATTAAATTTGTTAATGTGTTTGTAATAAAAATGAGTTTGTTTTTTTGTGTTGATTTGTGAATTGGCTATAACTGATTAGCATACCTTTAAGGTCTTCATTTAATGAAAAAATAAAATTTCCTAGAATATGCACTCGAATTTCGAGGGCTGGAATCCGCTAATATATCTAAATAAAATATAGCTTTCCTTACATATATAATATTTTCTCTTTATGAAATTAGTAAATTTGAGTAGGATGCTTAATTGATGTATTTTTGTCGGCATTCAGTGATAGTATTTCAATAGGTGCGGTAGAGCTTGTTTTCTTTAGTAATTTTTTGGTGTCAAAGCCACCTTAAACAAGTACGTATTGATATTAAATTGAGTGATTTTTTAACAGTAAAGGTGGATTCATCGTCTGCAGACTGTTTCTTTTATATGAAGTTTACTCGATAGAAAAGGAGAGGAAAGTAACGAGCAATTTTTACTCGATATGACTGCAGACTAATTTGATTTTGAAACGCAGTCTGCAATCTGCAGACAAAATATTTTTTTCTAAAGATTTTTAAGAAATGTTTATTCTTTATTTTGGCATCTCTGTGAGGCCATCATATTTGCGAAAAGGCGGAACAAGGTAAGTTGTTTAAATTCAATATATACTGGTTTGACTGGTTACCTGATATTTACCTGCATTTACAGATTTGAATAAACTAAAGCTTATATCAGTGATACGCAACTCTGCGGATCCATGCGGTGAAAGTTTTAAATTGTTTCAAACGCATTCTTGGTATCAATGTAGCATAATATCCTTTCATTTGACGTTCGTGCAATATTTCACGTACAGCAAACTTTTTTTTCTTCAATCAAAAGCCAATAGATAAAACTTTTCCACTTCTAATTGAAACAAAAGTAATATTGGTCGCATCTCATATTTTCACAACTCATTTAATTTCTTTATACCCTCCACTCCAGTGTGCAGAGGGTATATATAAGTTTGTCATTCCGTTTGTAATAATTAGAAAAAAAATTCTGGACCCAATAAAATATATATGTTTGTGATCCTTATAACAAGCGAAGTTGATATAGCGATGTCCGTCTGTCCGGCTGTCCGTCTGTCCGTCTGTCCGTCTGTCCGTCTGTGGAAATCACGATGGCGGCTTCAATCTTATAGCTAGGGTGCTCCTTGGTATAAAAAATGATTCACTAACATCCTGAGAAGTTTGCTATTTAAAATCGTCCAAATCGGTTAATCTGGTCCCGAGAATTGAGCGAAGAATTAAAAAGTCATGAGAAAATATGATTTGAATATGTGTTCTTGTGATAACGCCCTCAATAGGGCAGATAGGGCGCTTGTTTTTAGTGAGAATGATTTACTAACATCTTGAGAAGGTTCCTGTTTTTAAATCATGACAATAGGTTTCATAGGTGCCGAGAAATCACTGAAAAGGTAAAAAAAATATGACGTTTTCCTATATTGTTTTCCTAAATTTTGTATTTTGTCATAGCTGTGCATGTTGTTTTTGTGGTCGTTTTGTTAATAAGATAAAAATTCATCAATATCAATATTTTTTGGTGTAATATTTAAGTTAATTAATTAATAAAAGACACTATATAAAATCAATATCAATATTCTGCGATTTTTATAACATCACAAAATGTTACAAATTGATACATACTACTGTTGCCAATATCAAAATACTATAAATAATATTCATATATTCTGTATATGTATATCCATAATAAGCGCATATTAAAATAAATCGGTATTTTATTTTATTTTTACAAAATTCTGAAATTTTTAGAGTTGGAAAAATAGTATGGTTTTAAGAGTTGTATTTTTAGTACATGTATACTTGCTACTGCATACTTGCTTTCAAAAGTAGTAGGCAGGTAAGCCATAAAATATTTATTTACCCTGTAAAAAAATTGTTGTTTAGAAAAATACTATTTTTTGTCAGATGTTAATTACAACAAATTTTTAAACTTTGTTATTTAATATCGGGACGGAGACAAACGCCATTCCCAAAATTTTGTTTCAACATTAAGAATAACCGCGCAGCTCAGCTCAGCTCAACCAATGTGCAATGATCGAGCCTTGCCCTGAGAAACATGCGTTTATGCTTTTCTTAACACAAACGCCATTCCCAACTACCAAAAATGTTTGACACGAGCTATTCACATTATGAATAGTCGCGGAGCTCAACTCAATCATAGTGCAATGATGAGGCTTCGCCCTGGGAAACATATATTCATGCTTTTCTTAGCAAAACCGAACTTCTTATGGCACATTAAAAATATACTAATTGAGAAGTACAATTCATCATTACACTGTTTTATAATACTATTTTCTTATTTTACTAGTAGCTAGTAAACAAAGTGATCGTATCATTGTGAACGAAATAGAATTGAAATTGTATGCAGATTTGTTTTACTTAAAAAACCTGTTTCTACAGATAGTGAATAAAATCCCAGTAAGCATTTTATGCAATAAATGATCATGTAGAATCTTTTTGACTCATATGTGCTATTAAAACAGTTATAAATGCGCCCTTTTGCTGGTCACAAAATGTTCTTTTGTTGGGATTAAATATTACCTTACCCGCGAATCGTCTTGAGAGTCCTTTTTATCCGCTTTTCTAATCAGTTTCGACTCATTTTTGAGTCTTATTTAATGTAATTTTTCTATAAATCACTTTCTAAGAGAAAGCAAAAATCATTATCTAGTCTTTTTCTAATAGCGCATGTGATTAAGCAGTTTTTAATCATCAAAAGTGCTTGAAGAAGACACAGTAAGGTAATTTTTGTTAAAACAATCTTCGAAATGATGACTGGGATATCGCATATTTTTGTTAACACACAAACATATGCATAGCAGCACGAGTAAACCGAACTCAAATTGGCTTCTTATATGTATACAGCCGAACAAAAATGAAAATACTCACCAAAGAGTAAAGTAAGCAACAATTTCATTCAGTCTTATGGAAGCTTTTGAACAAAGCAAGTCTATGTCGCGTTGTCTTGTGAATTTTTACATTGTTATACCCTCCACTCCAGTGTGCAGAGGGTATATATAAGTTTGTCATTCCGTTTGTAATAATTAGAAAAAAAATTCTGGACCCCATAAAATATATATATTTGTGATCCTTATAACAAGCGAAGTTGATATAGCGATGTCCGTCTGTCCGTCTGTCCGGCTGTCCGTCTGTCCGTCTGTGGAAATCACGATGACGGCTTCAATCGGATAGCTAGGGTGCTCGTTGGTATAAAAAATGATTCACTAACATCCTGAGAAGTTTGCTATTTAAAATCGTCCAAATCGGTTAATCTGGTCCCGAGAATTGAGCGAAGAATTAAAAAAGTCATGAGAAAATATGATTTGAATATGTGTTCTTGTGATAACGCCCTCAATAGGGTAGATAGGGCGCTTGTTTTTAGTGAGAATGATTCACTAACATCATGAGAAGGCTCCTGTTTTTAAATCATGACAATAGGTTTCATAGGTGCCGAGAAATCACTGAAAAGGTAAAAAAAAAATATGACGTTTTCCTATATTGTTTTCCTAAATTTTGTATTTTGTCATAGCTGTGCATGTTGTTTTTGTGGTCGTTATGTTAATAATATAAAAATTCATCAATATCAATATTTTTTGGTGTAATATTTAAGTTAATTAATTAATAAAGGAAACTATATAAAATCAATATCAATATTCTGCGATTTTTATAACATCACAAAATGTTACAAATTGATACATACTACTGTTGCCAATATCAAAATACTATAAATAATATTCATATATTCTGTATGTATATGTATATCCATCATAAGCGCATATTAAAATAAATCGGTATTTTATTTTATTTTTACAAAATTCTGAAATTTTTAGAGTTGAAAAAAGGGTATGGTTTTAAGAGTTGTATTTTTAGAATTTTTACAAAATTCTGAAATTTTTAGAGTTGAAAAAGGGTATGGTTTTAAGAGTTGTATTTTTAGTACATGTATAAACCCTGCATACTTTCATTCAAAAGTAGTAGGTAGGTAAACCCTGTAAAAAAATTGGTATTTAGAAAAATACTATTTTTTGTCAGATGTTAATTACAATAAATTTTAAAAATTTGTTATTTAATGTCGGGACGGAGGCAAACGCCATTCCCAAAATTTTGTTTCAACAGTTATCCACATTAAGAATAACCGCGGAGCTCAGCTCAATCAATGTGCAATGATCGAGCGTTACCCTGGGAAACATGCATTTATGCTTTTCATAACACAAACGCCATTCCCAACTACCAAAAATTTTTGACACGAGCTATTCACATTATGAGTAGTCGCGGAGCTCAACTCAATCATAGTGCAATGATGAAGCTTCGCCCTGGAAAACATATATTCATGCTTTTCTTAGCACAAACCGAACTTCTTATGGCACATTAAAAATAAACTAATTGAGAAGTACAATTCATCATTACGCTGTATTATAATACTAATTTCTTATTTTACTACTAGCTAGTAAACAAAGAGATCGTATGATACGATTCCTATCATTGTAAACGAAAAAGAATTGAAATTGTGTGCAGATTTGTTTTACTCAAAAAACTGTTTCTACAGATAGTGAAAAAAATCCCAGTAAACATTTTATGCAATAAGTGATCATGTGGAGTCTTTTTTGACTCCTCTGTGCTATTAAAACAGTCATAAATGCGCTCTTTTGCTGATCACAAAATATTCTTTTGTTGGGAGGAAATATTACCTTACCCGCGAATCGTCTTGAGAGTCCTTTTTATCCGCTTTTCTAATCAGTTTCGACTCATTTTTGAGTCTTATTTAATGTAATTTTTCTATAAATCACTTTCTAAGAGAAAGCAAAAATCATTATCTAGTCTTTTTCTAATAGCGCATGTGATTAAGCAGTTTTTAATCATCAAAAGTGCTCGAAGAAGACACAGTAAGGTAATTTTTGTTAAAACAATCTTCGAAATGATGACTGGGATATCGTATATTTTTGTTAACACACAAACATATGCATAGCAGCACGAGTAAACCGAACTCTAATTGGCTTCTTATATGTATACAGCCGAACAAAAATGAAAATACTCACCAAAGAGTAAAGTAAGCAACAATTTCATTCAGTCTTATGGAAGCTTTTGAACAAAGCAAGTCTACGTCGCGTTGTCTTGGGAATTTTTACATTGTTTTTTTTTTTAATAGGTACTAGTGATGCCAGGAGATTTTTTCAGAAATCTCTACGCTTATGAAAAAATTCCCTTTTTTCCCTACACTACTTTTTTTAAAATTTATTTTTAATTTGTACATTTTCAATTTCAATTATGTAAAAATAACATAAAAACAAAGAAAAAAAATATAAAAAATAAGATAAAAATATCATGAGAATTACATAAGAATAATATAAACAAGTAAGAGTGTTAAATTCGGCTATGCCGAATCTTTGATACCCTCCACCTGGGTTTTACGTTTACATTAATATCTGGACTTCTTGCACTATTTGTAACAAATGTGTATAAAATATTTGAGTATGTAAACACTTTGATAAACCTATTACTGAATTATTACAACAAATGCTCTGAATTTTCAGCATTTTATAGAGGTGTCTACATATATTAGGTCATAAATTGGCACAATGACTCCCGATTTATCCCATTTTAAATACTAACCTGATCCAGATAATTACAAACAATATTAAGTTTAACCAGGTAAATGGTTTATTTTGTAATTTTCTTTTTAATTTAAATTTTTTAATATAAAGGTGCATTTTATTTTTTACAAACCTTTTCAATTTTCCAGACCTATTAGTATAGGGCACATTTGTGAGTCCGCAAAGATCAACTTTCAACTCTTACTTCTTTTTATTGTATTAAATCTATCTTTGTGTCTTTAAATTAATTAAGATAATTAAGATGAAAATATTTAACAAACTGTTTTTTTTTAGTTAATATCTGAACATTTTACTGATACAAGACAAAACTAAAACTGCCAAAAATTTCAGTCAAAACTATTTTGATTGTATTTGTTAAATATCGCATAATTTTTTTCAATTTTAAACTTTAAAGTCTTTTTAAGTCTGGTAATAACTCTATAATATGAAGGAAGTGCATTACATTAAAATATTATAAATTTGAACATAATTAATTTTAGAAACATAATTAATTTTAGAAAAATGTCCGATTCGTTTTTCGATGATGCTGAAAACATATCAAAGAAATACAGAACATAAATCAGATCTAAGTATACATGCTTATAACCACTGCTATAAAAAATCTTTTAAAACCAACAGTATTGCCATAATTTGAAATTGTAAAGATGCTAAATTGCAAAAAAAAAGATGCTTAAACGTACTGGATGCTAAATTCTTTTTTCAAATTTCATTACCTTTATACTGAAAAATTATATACTTATTAATAAATTCTTTGGTTTTTAAATCGAAAAATTAATATAAAACATATGTTTCGATTTATATATTTTAAATTTTAATTAAAATTATTTTGGATTTCATCTGAAATTTTTATTAACATCAAATTGAGTTTATTTTAAACTTAAATTAAATATTATTAATTTTAGAGGGATTTTTTTTTTATTTAAAATATAACAGAAATTACATTATCAAAAGATACGATTATATTAGAATAATTGGTTTATGGAATCTAACATTTCTGTGATGTCTTCATCTTCAAGTTCTTCTTGGCTCTGATATTTTTCTGACGATCGACTCTTATCAACGACATCGGTATATTGTAAGTGTGACAGCACCGATTTTTCAATTTCAATCCTTCTTTTATACGTATTACAGAACATAACAACTCGGATTTTATTCTGTTCGAAGTTTGCTTTTAACTAAAGCCATTAAACTAAACAAACGTTCAACTTCGGCTTTTGAGAAAGACAAAACTAATATAGACAATACAAATATTGATAACTCCTAAAATGGATTTTCGCCAATAGAATTTTTCAATCCATAAAGAGGTTGTATTCAGTGTTGTATCCCAGTTTTGTTCTTTGATATAACTCCATTGGATTTGAATTTTTTCTGTTTCAGATGATATAAATTTAAACTCTTCTAATATATTGGTTATCTGTTCTTTTACCCGATTTAATGTGTTTTGTATTGAAAATTTTGGCATTTTTTTAATACAATAATATTTTTTGGCAATCGACTTTCAAATTCATTAAAAACTGTTGTTGGTGTTTACATTCTTCTATTTCAAAATGTTTTGTTATATTTGTTGAAAGAAACGAGCAGTGTGGTAAAAGGAGTAGTACACAAAATTGCTGTACTACACTTTGAGAAATAAAAACATATCAATACCATTAAAATTATATATTCAAAAATTATGAAAAAACAATATCAAAACAAGTAAGTAAATTATAGTCGGTCTAGACCGACTATATGATACCCTATACCATGCGTTTAGAGACCCTATCTCTCAGACCCAACTAACTGGATATAGAAAATAAGCATAAACCAAATTTGAGTGGGATTTTTATTAATTTTTTCGGCTGCAGATATGAAAAAGTTCATATCGGATGCTATATCTATATGGGGACTAGGCCCAAAAATGGACTGATCCTGACCATGTTTGGTAAGGTCTCTTGTATTTTGCAAAAATATATACAAACAAAATTTGAGAAGAATCAGTGCAATATTTTAGTTTTTTGATAGATTTAAGTGAAGATCGGGAAGCAGCTCTATATGGGGCCTATGACTAAGAGTTGTCCCATAGAGATAATTTTTGGACTACTGATTAATGGATGTAATAAACACATACAAACCCAATTTGAATAAGATTTATATGATAATTTGTATCTTATGGCAATTTAAGTCGATTTCATAGGGGTCACTTGTATGGGGGCTAGGTCTGAACATGGACCGATTCTCACCAATTTCAATAGCGTTCATCCCATGGCCGATAAAAGAATAAATACCAAATTTCATCAAAATATATTCATATTTGCGACCTGCAGTTTGATTACAAGCTTTACATGGACACACAGACGGACGGACGGACGGACGGACATCGTTAAATCGAATCAGATAGTGATTCTGATTCGATCGGTATAATTAAAGATGGGTGTAGGTCAAATATTTTTGGTTGTTACAAACAGCAGCACAAAGTCATTATACCCAAACCACATAGTGGTATAGGGTATAAAAAGATGCTAAAAGCAACTTTTTATTAATAAAAGATTCTAAGTTAGCATCTAGCATCTTTTGATAAATTTTGGATGCTAAACGACAAAAAAAGTTGCTAAATCTAGCAACTAAAAAGCTAAAACGGCAACACTGAAAACCAAGAACAAATATTCTGTTTGAGTTGTAACATCTCATTTGCAAGCCATTTTAATTAAGCTGCGTTCACACTATGTGTTTTGCTTGTGTTTTTCTTATTGTTTTAGCACGTGCAATTTGTACACATAGTGTGCACCCTTTCAAAAACTGTTTATGTACAACACATTTGGCAAAACATATGTAAATTTTTCAATTAGAGCAGGTTCTATTTTGGCATGACAACCATATTAAAATACAATACTGCTTGTGGCGAAAGAAAAACAGAGTAAATTATAAAGATAAATATTGAAAGAAAAATAAATTGTTTAATATTAATTAACAATTAAAAAATATATTACTTTATTTTTAACAATAACTTTTTGTAAATTCACAAATTAAATCAGCTGTTGTTTACATTTAGAGGTTATGTCATACGGAAATACATATGTACGTTTGATCGCGAAAATGATGAATTGTATGTAAAACGCCAATTTTGACACACACGCCGAATTACGTATGGATCGTAAAACTGAATTTACATATGGAAAATACACACCTTTAATTGTGTAAATTTTAAATGCACATCTAACCATATCAAAAAGATGAATTAAACAGAATTGCAAAAATATTTTCTTTATAATATCTGTATGTTTTTTATATTATTCTTATGTAATTCTCATGATATTTTTATCTTATTTTTTATATTTTTTATTTTTACATAATTGAAATTCAAAATGTACAAATTAAAAATAAATTTTTAAAAAAGTAGTGTAGGGAAAAAGGGAATTTTTTTTATAAGCGTAGAGATTTCTGAAAAAATCTCCTGGCATCACTAGTACCTATTAAAAAACAATGTAAAAATTCACAAGACAACGCGACATAGACTTGCTTTGTTCAAAAGCTTCCATAAGACAGAATGAAATTGTTGCTTACTTTACTCTTTGGTGAGTATTTTCATTTTTGTTCGGCTGTATACATATAAGAAGCCAATTTGAGTTCGGTTTACTCGTGCTGCTATGCATATGTTTGTGTGTTAACAAAAATATACGATATCCCAGTCATCATTTCGAAGATTGTTTTAACAAAAATTACCTTACTGTGTCTTCTTCGAGCACTTTTGATGATTAAAAACTGCTTAATCACATGCGCTATTAGACAAAGACTAGATAATGATTTTTGCTTTCTCTTAGAAAGTGATTTAGAGAAAAATTACATTAAATAAGACTCAAAAATGAGTCGAAACTGATTAGAAAAGCGGATAAAAAGGACTCTCAAGAGCGGGTAAGGTAATATTTAATCCCAACAAAAGAATATTTTGTGATCAGCAAAAGGGCGCATTTATAACTGTTTTAATAGCACATATGAGTCAAAAAGACTCTACATGATCATTTATTGCATAAAATGCTTACTGGGATTTTATTCACTATCTGTAGAAACAGGTTTTTTAAGTAAAACAAATCTGCATACAATTTCAATTCTATTTCGTTCACAATGACACGGTCACTTTGTTTACTAGCTACTAGTAAAATAAGAAAATAGTATTATAATACACCGTAATGATGAATTGTACTTCTCAATTAGTTTATTTTTAATGTGCCATAAGAAGTTCGGTTTGTGCTAAGAAAAGCATGAATATATGTTTCCCAGGGCGAAGCTTCATCATTGCACTATGATTGAGTTGAGCTCCGCGGCTATTCATAATGTGAATAGCTCGTGTCAAAAATTTTTGGTAGTTGGGAATGGCGTTTGTGTTAAGAAAGGCATAAACGCATGTTTCCCAGGGCAAGGCTCGATCATTGCACATTGATTGAGCTGAGCTCCGCGGTTATTCTTAATGTGGATAACTGTTGAAACAAAATTTTGGAAATGGCGTTTGCCTCCGTTCCGACATTAAATAACAAAGTTTAAAAATTTATTGTAATTAACATCTGACAAAAAATAGTATTTTTCTAAACAACAATTTTTTTTACAGGGTAAATAAATATTTTATGGCTTACCTACCTACTACTTTTGAAAGCAAGTATGCAGGGTTTATACATGTACTAAAAATACAACTCTTAAAACCATACTATTTTTTCAACTCTAAAAATTTCAGAATTTTGTAAAAATAAAATACCGATTTATTTTAATATGCGCTTATTATGGATATACATATACAGAATATATGAATATTATTTATAGTATTTTGATATTGGCAACAGTAGTATGTATCAATTTGTAACATTTTGTGATGTTATAAAAATCGCAGAATATTGATATTGATTTTATATAGTTTCTTTTATTAATTAATTAACTTAAATATTACACCAAAAAATATTGATATTGATGAATTTTTATCTTATTAACACAACGACCACAAAAACAACATGCACAGCTATGACAAAATACAAAATTTAGGAAAACAATATAGGAAAACGTCATATTTTTTTTACCTTTTCAGTGATTTCTCGGCACCTATGAAACCTATTGTCATGATTTAAAAACAGGAACCTTCTCAAGATGTTAGTGAATCATTCTCACTAAAAACAAGCGCCCTATCTGCCCTATTGAGGGCGTTATCACAAGAACACATATTCAAATCATATTTTCTCATGACTTTTTAATTCTTCGCTCAATTCTCGGGACCAGATTAACCGATTTGGACGGTTTTAAATAGCAAACTTCTCAGGATGTTAGTGAATCATTTTTTATACCAAGGAGCACCCTAGCTATCCGATTGAAGCCGTCATCGTGATTTCCACAGACGGACAGACGGACAGACGGACAGCCGGACAGACGGACAGACGGACAGTCGGACATCGCTACATCAACTTCGCTTGTTATAAGGATCACAAATATATATATTTTATGGGGTCCAGAATTTTTTTTCTAATTATTACAAACGGAATGACAAACTTATATATACCCTCTGCACACTGGAGTGGAGGGTATAATTACATTAAATAAGACTCAAAAATGAGTCGAAACTAATTAGAAAAGCGGATAAAAAGGACTCTCAAGAGCGGGTAAGGTAATATTTAATCCCAACAAAAGAATATTTTGTGATCAGCAAAAGGGCGCATTTATAACTGTTTTAATAGCACATATGAGTCAAAAAGACTCTACATGATCATTTATTGCATAAAATGCTTACTGGGATTTTATTCACTATCTGTAGAAACAGGTTTTTTAAGTAAAACAAATCTGCATACAATTTCAATTCTATTTCGTTCACAATGACACGGTCACTTTGTTTACTAGCTACTAGTAAAATAAGAAAATAGTATTATAATACACCGTAATGATGAATTGTACTTCTCAATTAGTTTATTTTTAATGTGCCATAAGAAGTTCGGTTTGTGCTAAGAAAAGCATGAATATATGTTTCCCAGGGCGAAGCTTCATCATTGCACTATGATTGAGTTGAGCTCCGCGGCTATTCATAATGTGAATAGCTCGTGTCAAAAATTTTTGGTAGTTGGGAATGGCGTTTGTGTTAAGAAAGGCATAAACGCATGTTTCCCAGGGCAAGGCTCGATCATTGCACATTGATTGAGCTGAGCTCCGCGGTTATTCTTAATGTGGATATCTGTTGAAACAAAATTTTGGAAATGGCGTTTGCCTCCGTTCCGACATTAAATAACAAAGTTTAAAAATTTATTGTAATTAACATCTGACGAAAAATAGTATTTTTCTAAACAACAATTTTTTTTACAGGGTAAATAAATATTTTATGCCTTACCTACCTACTACTTTTGAAAGCAAGTATGCAGGGTTTATACATGTACTAAAAATACAACTCTTAAAACCATACTATTTTTTCAACTCTAAAAATTTCAGAATTTTGTAAAAATAAAATAAAATACCGATTTATTTTAATATGCGCTTATTATGGATATACATATACAGAATATATGAATATTATTTATAGTATTTTGATATTGGCAACAGTAGTATGTATCAATTTCTAACATTTTGTGATGTTATAAAAATCGCAGAATATTGATATTGATTTTATATAGTTTCTTTTATTAATTAATTAACTTAAATATTACACCAAAAAATATTGATATTGATGAATTTTTATCTTATTAACACAACGACCACAAAAACAACATGCACAGCTATGACAAAATACAAAATTTAGGAAAACAATATAGGAAAACGTTATATTTTTTTTACCTTTTCAGTGATTTCTCGGCACCTATGAAACCTATTGTCATGATTTAAAAACAGGAACCTTCTCAAGATGTTAGTGAATCATTCTCACTAAAAACAAGCACCCTATCTGCCCTATTGAGGGCGTTATCACAAGAACACATATTCAAATCATATTTTCTCATGACTTTTTAATTCTTCGCTCAATTCTCGGGACCAGATTAACCGATTTGGACGATTTTAAATAGCAAACTTCTCAGGATGTTAGTGAATCATTTTTTATACCAAGGAGCACCCTAGCTATCCGATTGAAGCCGTCATCGTGATTTCCACAGACGGACAGACGGACAGACGGACAGCCGGACAGACGGACAGACGGACATCGCTACATCAACTTCGCTTGTTATAAGGATCACAAATATATATATTTTATGGGGTCCAGAATTTTTTTTCTAATTATTACAAACGGAATGACAAACTTATATATACCCTCTGCACACTGGAGTGGAGGGTATAAAAATTCAATAAACTGTGAATTTCTTATTTGCAATCACAAGCAAATTCTACAATTATAGGTATAAACATATTCTACAATTGCTAGAATATGCTATTCTACAATTGTATGTATAAGCTTGTCTTTACTTAATTTTACAAAATATTATTTCGATAATGTATTTCTATAATTGAGAATATAATCTTATAAAATTATTATAATCTTATAAAATTATTTTGCTTCCAATATTTTTTTAATCTATATATGTAAAAAATTCATGAATATTTAAATAAAATTCATTAAATTTTAAATTTTTATATAAAATTCATTAAATTTTATTATAAATATTTGTTGAACAAACATAAAATTAATAACTGGTTTTATTAACAATTAATTTTATAAGAGCCCAAAGGTATGCTAATCAATTTTAGCCAATTTACAATTCAACATAAACTTAATAAAATCACGCACAGCATTGTTTAGTTATTTTATTTGTACATCTTCAAATAAATACCTTTCAAATGATTGGTAATTAAAGGTGTAGCATATGTCACAAGAAATAGCCTTGCCTATTAATATTATAGATTTCCGTAATATTTTCATGAGAGTTCCTTTTTGACTTTTCTACAATAATTCAAAAGCGCTTTTCTATAGTTTCTCAAATCTTTTCAAAGCTTAAGGCTTATGCTCGCAAGTTTATTACAATAATTTTCCAAAGAGTTTCGGTTTTTTGTGACTGTTTAACTAACTAAGATGGTAAATACGGAAAGTAACTATTTGACGAACTCTACCGATTAATTCATGGAGTTAACCATACATACATACACACTCATGAAGCAAATGCTACAAACACAACTAGCACAATAACAACAGTAATTACAGATACCATACAAAAAATACTAAATTTGGAATAACAACAATAACAAAAACAACATAGAGTTTAAAGTTTTTATTGAGTTTGCAGGACCTCTACGACCGATTTTGATGATTTCAAATGGAAACCTACTAAGGATATCAGTAAATTGTCTCCACTAAAATTGAGCAACCCAGCTGATCTGTTGAGGGCATGATCGTGATCTCCAAAGACGGACAGATGGATATCACTATATCAACTTCTCTTCTTATAAGGACCAAGAGTATATATTTTATGGGGACCAGATTTTTTTTCTAATTATTGTAAACGGAATGACAAACTTATATATATCCTCTACATACTTGTGTGGAGAGTATAAAAAGAAACGAAAAAAATATAATATTGTTAAAAATCATGTTTTTTTAGTTAACGTAATCATGATTTATTTCATGCAGTAAGCAAATTTCAACTTTGATAACCTATAAGTAAGCATCTAGAAGGTGTAGCACTTTGTTCAAACAGTTATTTTATAGGTTGGATTACTATTTATCATATACCGTTTATCCTATCACGATCAGTTCAAAAGTTATGATTTTTGCAACGGAAAAACTCAAATGGCGCCACTGTGCGCCGCTGTAAGTTGTACAAATATCCCTTGAAAATCAAGAGCACAAATGTTGCACCGCAATTTATTTTCTTCGGAAAGACCTTTAAAATTACAAAATCTTAGATTAAAAACTATTTCATTGGATTTGAAATATGTGATTATTTTATATATTTTTTATATAATTAATTATATATTCTAGAATATTCTGGAATTATTTTAAAATAAAATAACTTAATGTGTTTTAGTTATTAAGAAGCACTTATGTTGATAATAATTTGAATACAAATTTGTTATAGATTTTTGTTATGAATTTGGCAGAGTTATACTTAATTACAAATTCTCACAAATTCAGAGTAGCTTTCGTATTATTTTAAATTCCATAAACTTACTTTTTTTTACAAAATATTTTATTTAACCAAATAATATCGAAATTCTTATATAATTTTCCAATGTTTAGTATTTTCCATTACATATGTATATATTAGAAAAGTTAAGCTTTCCAAAAATCGAAAATATGTTAAGGTATCTTAGGAAAAGATCGCGTGGCATTATTTTTATTTAAAAAAAAAAAAAAAAATATATCATCAAAATGATGTAAAACCATCACGTCTGTCACCCCTGTGTATAATGCTATATTTAATTAAACTGGAAAAACTGTAACCCACATTAAACTGTAATGATGTTTTTCAGAACAATTTAGTTTTAGAATTGACTATTAAAGTTATAATACCATATTTTACAAAAAATTAATTGCTATAATAATTTCATATTAACACAAGTAATAAAGAGTGACGAGAGTTTCGGGCAATAGTCTGTGGTCCAACCATACCATATGGTGTCATAGACGGATATTCATTCACCAAAAGTTTTCTGAAATTTATTATTTACTGATATGTTTATGTTACTAGGTATAAAAATATTCCGATTTGAACTGTATTTTATAATCATGACCATTCTTAATTTGAGTAAAATCAATGTATCTTGAATGTCTTTAGATAGATTTTGGAGAATATCGGGAAGTAGCTTTATAAGGGGACTATGATAAAAAGGGACCAAAGAAGTTCATTACTGAACTGACGGTTTCTGGATATAATAAACACATATAAGCCAAATTTGATTTAGGGTATTTTAAGTAGAACTTATGGGGTTCATTTGCTTGGGGGTTAGGTCTAAGCATACACCGATATTCATTAATCTTAATAGAGATCGTCCTTGATCCGATCAAAGCTTACATATCTAACTTCATCGAAATTTAGATACGTTCTTATTACAAAAACAAATAAGAAAATTATAGTCGGTCTAGACATACTGTGCGATACCCTAGACCATGCGTTTTGAGAATTTGCCTTAGGTCCAACTAATTTGGTATGGAAAATAAGCGTAAACCAAATCTGCGTGGCATTTTTATTAATTTATTTGCAGATCTGAAAATTTTCATATCGGAAGGCGATTCTGAGTGGATTGGTATAATAAAATATGTGTCACTACCAAAAATTTTATTTTATAAAAACATTATACCCTGACATAGTAACACGATAAGGTAACAGTAGTCATTACGAATAAATTTGTTTAATTTTTTCTAAATAAAATAAAAAGTTCTTAAAGACTTTAGTTAAAAGTATATAATTTTTATTTCTTTGTCAAAAGATTTGTTGACAGATCTAAATAAAATTACTTTAAATGTTGAAAATTCAATGTGGAATGGCTTATATTTTTATGAATACAATCATACTAAATATTAAAATAAATAATAGTGTTTTTTTCTTGTTTGTTTTCTTAATAAATGATAAGAATATTTCTATTTTCAAATGAACTTGACATAACACATCATCATTTACTTGTACTGTTAAAGACAAAAAATTTAATAATAATAACAATAATAATGTTTGCCTGCTGTTAAATATAAATAAAACGAGTAAAACGAGCAAAGTGTCACTTAATAGTTGTACTCAGACTCATTTTAGGTATTTTATTGCATAAAGAAGACTCGTAATAAAAAAGACATTAGAATAAACACAATAACCACGATAAAAATGACAATTAGAATCAAGGTTTTCTTATTAATCGTTTGTGTTTTACAATATGGAATTTCTAATGGTATCGCAAAAACAATCGAATCCATTGCTGTCACTCATAGAGATGACCAGGTTAATATGCATACATACATTTATACAAATCTGTGTATTTTATATAATGATTTACAATGGCAATATATAAATATATTTTCTTTTTTGTTAGATTCTCAATCCAACATCGAATTCCACTGTATCGAGAATAAAATCGGTTAGTGTATGGATGCTGCTATGGCAAAAGGCTCAATTGATAAAATTATAATGCAAGTTCTGCTGGTCTCTTAACCAAATTTTCACGGGATTCAGACACAGGAAGGTAAGTGTTTAACAAAAGATTTATTGAAATGTAAATAAATTTCCTTTTTAAAATTTTTAAGTTTACGAAAAAACGATGTCTTTATATTTTTATTTGCGGCGAGGCTCCAGAATGATTAAAGTGAAAATACTTAAGTAAAGAAAAAATGTTTAATACGATTATAATTGACAAGTCAAATTTGTGAACCATTTGTGAAGAAAAGCAATTTAGATCTCCAACCAATAATTGTAACATTTTGTGTAAATAATGGCTGTAGAATATAAAACAAAAATAAAAATACACTCAAAGAATTTGTAAAGTATTATTTCAAATAACTTGTTACTAACTTGATTTATAATTTATTTATAGGGGATTATAAAACTTAAAATATATAAAATGTATAAAATTATTAAGTCCTCAAATTTTCTAATTAGTTAGTACCTCCAAAAATAAATAAAGAAAAATAAGCCAATATTTAAAGAATTAACAAATAAATTGATTTATAAAATAATCTAACCCATAAAAACAAAGTTTTTATTGAAACTCTTTCTTTCCGTATGTCGAAGTTAATATTTCTTTACAGCAAGTATACCGATCAAGTTTCAGAATGATTGGGTGAGGCGAAATCCATTTTAAGTTTCTCCGTGACTGTGCGTGACCATGCGTGACTATGCGTGACTAAGTTAAAGTTAATTTTTTTTCACAGCAAGACTATGGACCAAGTTTCAGATCGATCGGATGAAGGAAAATGACATTTATATCACGCCGTGGCTGCGCGTGACTATGCGTGACTACGCCAAAAATAATCTTTAGTCACAACTAGACTGTGGGCCAAGTTTCAGATCAATTGGATGAGGGGGAATGGGTTCCACCCACGACAGACAGAGAGTATGAGTTAAAAGAAAAAATTTAAAAAGGAAAATGTCATTCACATAGCAAGAACAATTATAACAAGTAAGAAAATTATAGTCGGTCTAGACCGACTATACGATACCCTATACCATGCGTTTAGAAGCCCTATCTCTTAGGACCAACTAACTGGACATAGAAAATAAGCAAAAACCAAATTTGAGTGGGATTTTTATTAATTTTTTTGGCTGCAGATATAAAAAAGTTCATATCGGATGCTATATCTATAAAGGGGCTAGGTCCAAAAATGGACCGATCCTGATCATGTTTGGTAAAGTCTCTTGTATTTTGCAAAAATATGTACAAACAAAATTTGAGAAGAATCAGTGCAATATTTTTGTTTTTTAATAGATTTAACTGAAGATCGGGAAGCAGCTCTATATGGGGTCAAAGGGATCATTTTTGGACTACTCATTAGTGGATGTAATGAACGCATACCAACCCAATTTGAGTAATATCTATAAGACAATTTGGATCTTATGGCAATTTATGTCGATTTCATATGGGTAATTTGTATGGGGGCTAGGTCTGAACATGGACCGATTCTCACCAATTTCAATAGCGTTCATCCCATGGCCGATAAAAGCCTATATACCAAATTTCATCAAAATATATTCATATTTGCGACCTGCAGTTTGATTACAAGCTTTACATGGACACACAGACGGACGGACGGACGGACGGACGGACGGACATTGTTAAATCAACTCAGAAAGTGATTCTGATTCGATCGGTATAATTAAAGATGGGTCTAGGTCAAATATTTTTGGTTGTTACAAACAGCAGCACAAAGTCATTATACCCAAACCACATAGTGGTATAGGGTATAAAAAGAAAATATATAAAAATTCGCGGGACCCAAGTTCAGATACAGGTAAAAAACCATGAAATACAATTGAACATCTGGCTTTAAAAAAATTTATATAACTTTTTTTTTAATTTCAGTCTTTAGACGATCCACGTCAAGGCACTGATGACACCAGATTCTGTCAATTCAGCTGAAATGGGTTATAATAAAGAATAATAAATCTCAGGCAACGTGCGCAGTGTGTTTGATGTCGTTAACTTGTTGGAGAATCCATTGATTCCCAAGGCCCAAGCTATCAAATCTTTTTCCAATAAAATTTTAATATGAAAGCGGCCAATATTTCCCTCAACAAAAACCAAACAATCCCTGCACATAACGCCATGGATCCTATCGCTACCACCTCCATGTTTGGCAGTAGGTATATACTTGTCGAGATGTAATTTAGCAAACTCTATGCAAAGTTTACGTTACTTTGCGGAAGTTAACTTTATGGTTATGGTTATGATGAGCAATAATATTCGAACATTTCACCATGTGTTCGTCCAATTTTTGGGGCACTTATTTTTGGATGTTTAAGAATGCTGCATACATTGCGTCCTTCGCCGCGGCTTATTTTTCGTACTTAGTTAGTTAGTTAAATTTCTTTATCTTGATTTCAGTATATTATGTGATACAAATTTTAAAAAATTAAATTAAAAAAAAATAAAATAAATTAAAATATTAAATATGCATATACATTTAAATACATTTAGACATATGTATAAATAAATTAATAAATAAATAAAAGAACATACGACTATAACATTTCGCCGTCAGTCGGTACTTTTGATATTTTTATAATTTCGAATTATCGAATGTACTAAATTCATCCGTTTTGACAAGTTTCCCATTAGGCTTCTTCTCTTTTCGGAGATTTATGACAGGATTTCGAACTGAAACCTGTATTTATTTTCTACTTAAATATTTGTAATTATCATCTAAATGAAAAGATTCTCACGGTGCGTGGTAGAGAAGAAGAAAGCATATATTTCTAAAATTCATAACTACACTGTACCTTTAAACAGACTAGTGTTTGGCATTTCAGTTTTCATCAGCGATTTTTTTGAAAATGTGATAATTGTTATGTTATAATTGAATAGATTGTTTCTATATGATATTTTTATACCCTATACCACTATGTGGTTTGGGTACAATGACTTTGTGCTGCTGTTTGTAACTACCAAAAATATTTGACCTAGACCCATCTTTTATTATACCGATCAGCTTCTGAGTCGTTTTAGCGATGTCCGTCCGTCCGTCCGTCCGTCTGTGTGTCCATGTAAAACTTGTAATCAAATTACAGGTCGCAAATATGAATATATTTTGATGAAATTTGGTACATAAGCTCATATCGGCCATAGGATGAATGCTATTGAAATTGGTGAGAATCGGTCCATGGTCAGACCTAGTCCCCATACAAAAGACCCCTATGAAATCGACATAAATTGCCATAAGATCCAAATTATCATATAGATCTTAGTCAAATTGGGTTTGTATGTGTTTATTGTATCCATTAATCAGTAGTCGAAAAAAAATCCCTATAGGACAATTCATAGTCGTAGGCCCCACATAGAGCTGCTCCCCGATCTTCACTTAAATCTTTCAAAAAACAAATATATTGCACAGATTTTTCTCAAATTTGGTTTGTGTTTATTTTTTCAAAATATAAGTGGCTTTACCAAATATGGTCAGGATCGGTCCATATTTCGACCTAGTCCCCATATAAAAATAACATCCGATGTGAATTTTTTCATATCTGCAGCCAAAAAAATTAGTTGGACCGAAGAGATAGGGTCTATAAACCATGGTATAGGGTATCGTATAGTCGGTTTAGACTGACTATAATTTCTTAATTGGTCTATTTAGGGCGGCCCTATACACTCGTACTTGCACTTTCCACACTTTATATTAATATGTTCTTGTAATAATTTTTTTTGATTGTTTTATTCTCCATTTTTGTCATCAATTCTCCAAAACCCCAAAATCGAAAGTTGTATGTAGACTTTTCTCCTCGACTGTATATTCATTTGGAAAAATTTAAAAACCATCGCTTTTGAGTCGATTCATTGGTGTGTAAATGTAAGCCCTATTATTAAACTACAGCTCGCAAATGGAGAGATCGCCTCAAGGACCAATGTTGTTGATATTTGTGATAATTATTGAAAATTTAGATATACCACAATTCTCATACCCCTTATAAGATCGTCTTATATATAAGATCCAATTTATCAGACCTTTATTTGGCATTTGTGTATGTTAATTATATGCATTAGTCACCAGTCCAAAAATAATTAGTAACAGGCATAATTGCCATAAAAAGCAGATTCCCCATTTTCATTTAAATCTATCTAAAGACAAACGACTTTTGTATACTATTTACCTGAAAAAATAGCGAACTAAATATGAGCATGATCGGATCATTGCTGGACCTTGTTCCCATACGTATATGCACTTGAACATTCCGCCATTAATTATCATTTGATGAGCTCAATAACGTAAAATGATTTAAATCATATTTACAAATATAAATAATGACATACAAATAAATGGAACGGCTTAGAAACTTTTTCTGTGAAAAGTAACAACCTGATCGGTTGCACAGTGTAAAAAAAAAGCGATAAAATTAAAAGAAAAGTGTTTTTTTAAATGATGAACAGATAAATTATCATATTTGAATTACAAACTAAATTGTGCTTAAAAGAAAAACAAGTTTGATCCGAAGCTATATAACTTCTTTTGAGTTCTTCCTTTCTTCCGTTCTTCCTTTATTTCCATATTTTAACAAATTTGATATTTACGTATGAGATCTTCTCTTTACATATAGATATTGCAACAAAAGATATTAAATATTTTTTTATTATTTTTTAATGATTTTTAAAGGCAAATGGGAGGAAAAAACCTTTATATGATTTAATAAATTAAAATACTATCTGAAAATATTTATGTGGTTATAGGAGGTTTATTAGAAATAATAGATCTCCATAAGCATATAGTTTTACGTTATTTCTCTACATTCTCTTATCAGTGGGTAAGAGGAATTTTCAATTTTGGCAAAGTAATCTATAATATTAATAGACCAGCCGATTTCTTGTGAATGATGTTTTGTTCTACCATTTTATCCCAATTTTGACCAAACGTATATTATTTGAAAGGTATTTCTTTTTAGCCGTTGCAGATTTACAGATTTTTATATTTTTTCCTTTATTTTGAGTAAATTGCATTTAAAGTTGCTACTAACTCATACACAAAATTATACAATGCTATGTGTGTGTTTATTAAATTTGTTAATGGGTTTGTAATCAAAATCAGTTTGTTTATTTGTGTTGATTTGTGAATTGGCTGTAATTGATTAGCATACCTTTAGGGTCTTTATTTAATAAAAAAAAAATTTCCTAGAATTTGCACTCGAATTTCGAGGGCTGGAAACTGCTAGTTGTTATTAATCCTTGTTATGAAATCGGTAATTTTTTCATAACCTGTTTCTTCATGAAGAAGATTTGTAGGATACTTCCAGGGCTTTTTATACCCTATACCACTATGTGGTTTGGGTATAATGACTTTGTGCTGCTGTTTGTAACAACCAAAAATATTTGACCTACACCCATCTTTAATTATACCGATCGAATCAGAATCACTATCTGATTCGATTTAACGATGTCCGTCCGTCCGTCCATCCGTCCGTCCATCCGTCCGTCCGTCTGTGTGTCCATGTAAAGCTTGTAATCAAACTGCAGGTCGCAAATATGAATATATTTTGATGAAATTTGGTATGTGAGCTTTTATCAGCCATGGGATGAACGCTATTGAAATTGGTGAGAATTGGTCCATGTTCAGACCTAGCCCCCATACAAGTGACCCCTATGAAATCGACTTAAATTGCCATAAGATACAAATTATCATATAAATGTTATTCAAATTGGGTTTGTATGTGTTTGTTACATCCATTAATCAGTAGTCCAAAAATTATCTCTATGGGACAACTCTTAGTCATAGGCCCCATCTAGAGCTGCTTCCCGATCTTCACTCAAATCTATCAAAAAACTAAAATATTGCACTGATTCTTAACAAATTTTGTTTGTATATATTTTTGCAAAATACAAGAGACCTTACCCAACATGGTCAGGATCGGTCCATTTTTGGGCCTAGTTCCCATATAGATTTAGCATCCGATATGGAATTTTTCATATCTGCAGCCAAAAAAATTAAGAAAAATCCCACTCAAATTTGGTTTATGCTTATTTTCTATATCCAGTTAGTTGGGTCTGAGAGATAGGGTCTCTAAACGCATGGTATAGGGTATCATATAGTCGGTCTAGACCGACTATAATTTTTTTACTTGTTATTTATCATTTTAAGACATTTGCTTTGTATAAATTGTGAGCCATCTTTTTAGTAGTGGCCATGATGCTTTAACTGATTTTATAGCTTTTTGGCACGTAGCCATAATATGTTGTTTAAAAGTAAGCTTTTTGTCCAAGACAACTCCGAGATATTTGACATGATTAAGTACATTTATGGTATTATTTCCAATAAGAAGATGACGTCTTGGCAGTCTTTTGGGAGATTTGTTAAATGCAAAAATTATTGCTTGGGTCTGGTTTGGATTAATTTTGATTTTCCATTTGTGAAAATATTTACTACAATTTACAAGTCCCTTTTCCATTTTCTTCAGGAGTTCACTTGTAAGTTTGTTTGAAGAGATTAACGCAGTATAAACTACTAGTATCAAAATAGATGAATTTCTTTAAAAATAATAACCCCCTTTCTTTCACGGTTCTCTCAAAAATCTACACATACAAACTCCTCAGATTTAAATATGTTTTTCCGAGTCCATGTTAAATTTTGAATAAAATGAAATAAAATACCATTTTGTTCCACGACAAACCAAAGGAATATGTTTCATCTCAGATCAAAGATCGCCTTAAGTAGAAAATATCAACATTGTGTAGTGTTTTCAAATGGAATTCAATAGAGTACATTCCAATTAATGTAAACAAATACTTCTAAAAATAGATTTTCAAAAAGGTTATAACAATATCATGAATATTTACTTTATAGTTCACGTTGATGCCAGAAACTTCATCCAAATCGGCTTTGTTTTTAATGAACGTCTTTAATCACTGCATAAATCTCATTTGTTTACATTGTCTGATAATAACAAAAGTTGTAGGATTGAAACCACGTAATCAATATGGTTTAAAATTTCACAGCAATCAATTGACAGATGGTACTTGTCACAAATTAACTTTTTTTAAATTATGTGCGCCATAAATTTATGTATAATTACCGAATCTCAAGACGCCAAAGATCAACTTATACATTTTTTCTATATTTGCGACCTTTTTTTAAAGGGTTTATAGGAATATTGACAGAGACGGATTGACGGATATTGTTACTGTGATAGAGAAGGTGATGGATGGTCTCCTCTCAAACCATATTCGAAACTACATATGTATGTATATGCGAGTGTATAACAACTCTAATGTAGTAATGTGTTTTCTTTTAATAATTACTGAAAGTGGGTGAAAATTTCTTTTATTCAGTTCCATCAACAGACCAGTGTTTAGTGTGTTTGTTGCTGTTCAAGTTGACTCAAAACGGAAGTTATTATGACAACTTAGAAAACAATTAAAAACTCATTTGGCAAGTTAATACGACAAAAAACATTTCCAAAGTAAAATGCTACGCTTTCTTTGTTAACAGTTGTTCTTATTTTTTAATCTTTACTTAATTTTAAATAATTTTTGTGTTATACCACCAGCTCTTAAAAAAAACAAGTAAGAAAATTATAGTCGGTCTAGACCGATTATGTGATAACCTATACCATGCCTTTAGAGAATTGGTCTTAGATCCAACTAATTGGATATTTACAAATTTTTTGCGTGCAGAATTTAAAAAGTTCTTATCGGTCGCTATATTTATATGGGGACTAAGTCGAAAAATGGACCGAAGCTGACCATATTTGCTACAGTCACTTCTTTTTTACAAAAACATACATAAACCAAATTTGAGAAAAATCTGTGCAATGCTTTTTTTTTTTTTTATAGGTTTAAGTCAAGATTGGGAAGCAGTTTTATATGGGGGCTATGACTAAGAATTATCCTATAGGGTATATTTTTGGACTACTGATTAATGGATCTAATAAACACACACGATCTCAATTTGAACGAGATCTATATGATAAGTTGGATATTATGGTAACTTAAGTCGATCTCATGCACCGATTGTGCTATGGCCGATAGAAGCTTATGTACCGAATTTTATAAAAATATATTCATATTTGCGACCTGCAGTTTGATTGCAAGATTTACGTGGACACACAGACGGACGAACGGAGGGACGTGCGGATGGAGGAACATCGCTAAATCGACTCAGTTTGGTAGTTACAAACATCAGCACAAAGTCATTATACCCTATACCACTATGTGGTTATATGCATATATATTTACACAAACGTATATAAGTATGCGTATAAAAATGTTTGACATTTTCTCTGCTAAAAAAAATAATACTCGTACACAATTGCGACCATCTTAAGTTTGAACGTTGTTTGTGTTTTATTTGTTGGTTGCTGCTTTTTAGCGTTAAAAGTCGATATTCTCCCATATAAACAAAATAAAATACAGTTTTGTGGCGTTTACAATGACCTGAAATTTGATATAAGAAATTTACGGCTTACAACACAATCTCTACTGATTTATTCGACGGAAAAAGATAAATATCGGGTGCCTCATAAGTACCGTTATGATGTAATATTGAATAACTTGTTTCTTTCTAATCTTCTTTAACGCTGGCATTTATTAGAAGTCGTATTTTAGTTTGGAAATAAGTTCACATTATGTTTTGAAGACAATGGTGCCCATTTTTTGTTTCTAACGGACGTGCTCTTTCTATTTCCCATAACTTTTCTTAGAATTTCAGGTCCCAAGCGCCCTAGCTTCCTAGAAATTGGCCTAAATCTGTTCGAGAGCCATAGCTGGATGAACTGTGTGAGCTGTAGCTCCATCTTTTTAAAACAAGAATTGTGGATTGTTCTCTACCTCTGGCCAAAAAAAAAGTTCAATCATTGCTCGGTATTGAATGCCATTAACATTAACGGCAACTTATTAATAGTTTTAGAAAAAATGTGGTCCAAGGATCCTTTGCGAAGTTATTCAAAACCATACTGTGCATCTTAGTAGGTGTATTTAATGTTCAATAAGTACTCTTAGATTTTGGGTGCCCCATATTCTGCAATTTTGTTTATTCACGATACCATTGAGGTGAAAATGGGTCCCATCGTCCATTATGAGCCTGCGAAAAAACTCATTGTTTTCTATTTGGTTGCGGTATTCATTTTCACTCCGGAACATATTGAATCTTATGGGGGAAATGGTGTAACTTATGTAAAATTCTTTGCAAAGACCGCATAGATATAACCAACTACTAAGACGTCGCCTGGAGACAGTTTCGGGGTTTTCTACAATACTTGCTGCACCCGAGCAATGGTCACATCATATCGAAAATAAATTTGAACAACTTTGCTTCTTTGTCCTGTGCTGAGTCCTTGCATCATAAATTTTTCAAAGTAGATTCTGAAAAAAAAGACGAAAAGGAATACGTAAACAAAAAATTTATTCATTAATTTAATCATAACGCTACTTATGCAACACCCTGCACATAACAATTTTCTTGAAATGATTAAGCAAAATCTAATGAAATTTAATGGAAGTGTAAACACGTAATAAGAAAAATCTCAAACGGCATTTAAAGAGTCACAATTTAATCGTCGTCTAGCTGTCGTAAATCTATTTCGCATACAACCTTTATTTCATCGTCTTCTTTGTTTCTGCTATTGTTGTTTTCTTCTGTTCAGCTTAATGTTTACAATTGCCAACACGCTTCTTGAAAAGCCAAATGTCTTTAGGTTCAATTGTTGATATTTGAAATCATTTGTATGTTCATGACTGATGGTGATGATGGTATTATGAACTACAACACATCATGACCTATTATTATGAGGTTATTTAGTAATGAATGATTCCTTCAAATGCAATGCATTAATAACAGCGTGTGTCAATTGCAATATGTATGTATAATAATGCTGTTAATTCTTTTGAAAGTTCATATTTCGGCCAGATATCGTCAAATAAGTAAACTTCGTTAGCGAAAAGAGGCAAAATATGGTTTTGTTTTTAAGGAAAAGAAAGTAATACGAAATGTAACTAAATTGTTATGCGATACCCTACACCAAGAGTTGCAAGAGAAAGATCCAGCTTTGTTGAAATCATAATTCCATATACCACTATTTGGTCAGGGTATAATTAGTTTGTGCCGATGTTTGTAGCTACGAAACATAATTGATATATACCCGTCTTTTATTACACCGATGTCCTTCCGTCGGTCCATCTATCTGTCCTTCTGTGTGTCCATGTAATCTTCGTAAATAAACTACTAGTCGGGAATATGAATATATTTTATTGAAATTTAGTATATACACTTTCAACGACCTCAGGACAAACGCCATTAAAATTGGTGAAAATTGATGTATGTCCAGGTCGACTTAAACTACCATAAGTTCCAGATTATCATATAGTTCCCGAAAAAATTAGTTTGGTGTGCGTTTATTACATTCAGTAATCAATTGTCAAAAAATAAACCGCGTGGGACAATTCTTAGTTATAGCCTCCACCTAAAGCTTCTTCCCAATCTTCACTTGAATCTATCAGAAAACAAAAATATTGCGCAGATTTCATATATCGTCCGATATGAACTTTTTCATATCTACGGGCAAAAAATTAATAATAATGCCAGTCCAATTTGATTTATGCTTCTTTTCTCTATGGAATTAAATGGATCTTAGACCAGTTCTCTAAACGCATAGATCGGTCTAGACCGAATATTATTTTTTTTACTTGTATATATTATAAACCAACATTCCTGGATGCAGTGATTTGTGTTGCTCTCAGGAAAATAGGCTATAGGATGGCGAGAGAGTAGTGTTCGCTGATATTTGACTGAAGTTTAGATTGTAGGCGTAAGATTTTTGTGGGGAGTTTATTCCATATATGATACCACAAACTAGTTCAACTGCATTGTGCGGTCAACTGGACAATAGACACAAACGGATGTGATCTACTAGAGAAACGTGTAGTTCGTACTGAAACTCGGGCACTTGCAATGAGTGCACTTATCTCAGCAGAACATTTCCATTGGTAAAATATATAAAACAGTGTTACAGAACCCACATTCCGACTATGTTTGAGTCGTTGTAGTAGGATACCCTACTATCATTAATGAGCATGGACAAACTCCTTTAGAACACCAAGACACTTGAATGCTTCCTTCGACACTTGAAGAACATGTTCGTTCCAACGGACATCACATTGAATTTTCATGACCAGAACATCAGGAGTATCCGATTACTCATATGATATTGTTGAGTCCAAGGCCCTATTCGGTTTACCCACTCAGTGATTATTAACAGGTCCTGATTGAGTGTGTAATTCGTTGTCTGCCTTTAGTGCCCAACCTCAAAAGGGCAAAGAAATGCCTTGAAGGAAAATGAGTGACAAATGTTTATCATCTGTGAAAGAGTAGATTGGATTAAGTATGTCATTAAGAAAGATAATAACATTCAATTAAGCTGTAACTCAATAACAGCACGTCTCTGAGAATACTGGATATAAATGGAGAGAAGACAATGCCGATCCTAATTGCAATATTAAAAAATTTGATATAAAAAGCAATTGTCCGGTTTTTTAAAACTTCTTCTCATTGCAAAAACTGAACAATATTTTACCAGTTAATGTACAAAAAAATCATATAGTGCAATTTTCAATTATAGCGCATTCGATATTATCTATAATATTAATAAGCTAGGCGATTTCTTGTGACGGGTATTTTGTTCTACCGTTTTATCCCGATTTTCATCAAACGTATATTATTTGAAAAGTATTTCTTTTTAACCGTTTTGCAGATTTACAGATTTTGAAATTTTTTCCTTTATTTTGAGTAAATTGCATTTAAACCTGCTACTAACAGATACATAAAACTATACAATGCTATATGTGTGTTTAGTAAATTTGTAATGTGTTTGTAATAAAAATGAGTTTGTTTTTTGTGTTGACTTGTGAATTGACTGTAATTGATTAAAATACCTTTAGGGTCTTTATTTAATGAAAAAATTAAATTTCCTAGAATTTGCACTCGAATTTCGAGGGCTGGAATCTGCTACTATAAATATATGGGTTAATTTTTTCCTCAAATAAAATATATTTCATTTTTATACGACTATGTTCAACTACGATCAATAAATTATGATCCATAAATTACTTATTTCAAGTTATTGAGTGATTTTAGAAAGTCTCTCATAGAATAGAACTTTAGAACTTATCGTATGGTATATAAGTATAAGAAATCAGTTATAAGCAATCATGACCAGTACCCGTGTTCTGTATTTTATGTGAAAAGTTCTCATATCGAAAAAGTATGAAACAAAAAATTCCACTGTTTCTCGATTTGTGAGTAAAAACTGTGTCTGTATCTTAATGTGAAAAGTTACAACACTGGTTACGTTGTTATTGGAATATTCCAAGTCAGCTGTCAAAAAATAAAAACAAACAAATAAAAGTAAACATAAAGTTGTATATATAAAAATATAAGAACTTAAATTAATGTCGCTTTGTATACTTTAGATCGTGCATTTACCTTAAATGTAATGCTGGATGTATGTCCTGCTGTAAGATCTATGTGTGGCGAAATCAAATTGGCTCATATAGCCAACTTTTATAACACGCTGCCTTTTTTGTATAAGAATATTTTTCTGATTAATGAGGGGCTAAAAGTTTACTATGGTTAAATTATGCTCGTTTGCAGTTTTTGAAAGCGTTTCGTAGTATTGCCTACTCATATATCGAAACGGTCTTAGCTGAACCGTAAGTACTTTGCTAAAAGTTTCGTATAACTTATAGAGAATTGAGTTTAATGCCTTCCGAAGAATACATTGCCATATTAACCGAATGTTTGCCAGAGCAAACTTTTGTGGTCGATTATGAACGTCACTATCCCGTGGGTTTAGATGTAGAAATATTAAAGCAAGCTTGCAGCGATTTGTGAGTATACATATAAATTTTAAAAAATCATGTATAAATATATTCGTTTTCTAGAGATTCTTTTAAAGTCAACTTTATAGTACGTTATAAAAATGAAGCTGCTACCATGGAAACCATAAATGATTTACAAAATCTAATAATACATCAAGATATTATTGATACGAATGCTAAGACCATCAAAACGGATCCAATAATTGAGCAGAAAAAAAGGTTACAAAAAACAACATTAAAAACCCTGCGAAGAGAGATTTTGAGTCAGAAATTGCCATGATATTGGATTGTCTACCTCATCTGGACACTGGTTTCATTAGACGGCTTTCATTTCGGTATGCTTCTAGTGAAGAAGCTATAGCGGCGGGATTGGAATACAATTTGCCACCTAATTTAGATCAAGCCGATGTTAATGAAGTTTATATACCACCCGATCCACAAGATAAGTTCTATCAAGAAAGCGGTATTGAACATTATAATGTTTTCGATAGTGATAAATATGATATAATAAACCAAGATAATCCTCAATGTATTATTAAGCAGGGTAAGGGTTTTCCAAATGCTCCACAAAATGCTACACAACTTTTAGACGATAAAAGTGACTTGGCCGCAATTAAACATCGTTATCAAAATATCCCATGATTAGCGAAAGAGATCTAGAATATGGTGAAGAATATGATGATGAATACGATGATAGTTTTGAGGCATTGTTGGAATGTTAAACAAGAGTTATAAAATCAAAAGACATTAAAAAGTGTTGTCTAACGTGGCTGGTGTATCGTAAGATGAAAACGAAAGTGAAGTGGGAGATTCCAACACCCGACAGCAGCATAATAACCAACGTAAATGTATGAATTTTTGAGAAAATCCAGAAGACGCAAGAGCTCGTTATGAAGCTAAACGTGAGGCTAAATATGCTCAAAAGGGTTCTTTTACGCCACAACAGCCGCGTAATGTGGTGGGGCGCAGTAAGAGTCAGGGCCAAGAAAAAGACATTCTACGTAATAAATCATCTAGAGCTAATCACTATCGTAAAGCTGGAGCTAGCTATAAACAAAGTAAGAGAATGTTTTAGGGTAAAAAAATGAAAAAAAATTATTAAAAATCGTACATATGTATAAATAAAAAAAAATGTAAATGAATTAAGTTAAAATTTCAAAAAAGTCAAATTAATGTGTTTTTGTTGTTGTGACCAATTGTTAATATTTAAATAAGATTTAAAAAGAGGGGTTACCTTACGGGCTATTTTGGTCAATAATCTGTTTTTATGTGTAAATAAAAATCAATTAGATATCATGTTTCTGCTCGACGTTTCGTTTGCTTTATTCAAACTTCCTCAGGAGCGTAAATTTATTATAAAATCTGGCGACATATACAAATTAACATTATTAATAATTTCTAATTAAATATCTTAAATACTACATCACAGTTTAACTTACGATTCTTTGTTACATCGTCAGGGAATATAATTTGTAAAATTTATTTGTAAATAAAAAACTGGACATTACTACACAGAATTTTAAAAAATATAAATAAATTTAATAAATATTGACAACACAGTACACGCAAAATCACAGGTCTAACTTAATATAGTATCACAGAACTTTAACTAATTTCTAAAATATTGCAACGGAGTATTGCTCACAATTTATCCAATAATTAAAGAATCAATATTTAAGAACTGTCTGAAATTTTAATTAAATTACTTAAAAAGTGCATATATGTAAGTACTTAAAAAGTACATATATAAGTGCTTAAAAAATGCATATATAATTTCTTAAAAAGTACATATATAAGTGCTTAAAAAGTGCATATATAAGTGAATATTGTGTCAGAATGATTTTTCTTTATCCTTATCATTGTCCGATATTGTTACAGTTTCAGTATCATTCAAGTTTAAGGTGTGTGGTGGTACCAACGCTATGGTTTCGTATATGCTATCTATAACATCTTCCGCCACAACTTCTGAAGCAGACCATAAATTCGCGCCGACATAATGAAGATCAGGGTTTTCTTTATAGTTAAATTGGAAGACGTAGTCCACAAGTTTTTTTTTTTTTTTTTTTTGAATTTAGAAAATTCGTTGCACATTCTGAATAATTGCAAAAACAAAAATATAAATGTAAATACTAAAAGTAAATGATAAATAAAAAATTAACATATTTCTTACCTTTTCTCCAATATTCGGTGTCATCTTATATATATATATATATTTTTTTTTAAAGCAACTGAATTTAAAAACTCATTTCGCATAGATTTCAGATGTGAGTGAATTTGACAGTTCAATTTCAAATCTTTTCACATGCCTACTTTACAGAAACACTTTTTTCTCATTTTTCCAATAAATGTGAGAAAAAACGTTACGTGACAGATAGTTCTCACAAAATAAAGTTACAGAACCAGTCGAATGTGAGAAACAGTATTTTGTGTCAGTTCGCAACGTTTTTGTTTCATTTTTATATGTTCCATGTGAAAACTTTCCGATGTGAGAGTTACAGAACATAGCTACAGATTGTTAAAACAAAACCCCGTCTTTGATTTATTTCATGACGATGACGTTGTGCTCCATGTCATATTTTCCAAACACTTAACTTGGTCTACACATCATATCTACCAAGTTTACAATAAACTCGTGAGGGTTCAATAATTTTTGCATCGAAAAAACATAAGTTATTATGAACTTTATATGTATTGAAATTTGAGACATAAAAGCAGGTGTGGTCAATCCAAAGCATCTTCTCGACATTTTTTATACGCTATACCACTATGTGGTTTGGGTATAATGACTTTGTGCTGCGGTTTGTAACAACCGAAAATATTTGACCTACACCCATCTTTAATTATACCGATCGAATCAGAATCACCATCTGATTCGATTTAACGATGTCCGTCCGTCCGTCCGTCCGTCTGTGTGTCCATGTAAAGCTTGTAATCAAACTGCAGGTCGCAAATATGAATATATTTTGATGAACTTTAATCTTATATCGGCCATGGGATGAACACTATTGAAATTGGTGAGAATCGGTCCATGTTCAGACCTAGCCCCCATACAAATGACCCCTATGAAATCAACATATATTGCCATAAGATCCAAATTATCATACAAATCTTAGTCAAATTGGGTTTGTATGTATATATTACATCCATTAATCAGTAGTCCAAAAATGATCCCTATTGGACAACTCTTAGTCATAGGCCCCATATAGAGCTGCTTCCCGATCTTCACTTAAATCTATCAAAAAACAAAAATATTGCACTGATTCTTCTCAAATTTTGCTTGTATATATTTTTGCAAAATACAAGAGACTTTACCAAACATGGTCAGGGTCGGTCCATTTCTGGGCCTAGTCTCCATATAGATATAGCATCCGATATGAACTTTTTCATATCTGCAGCCGAAAAAATTAATAAAAATCCCACTCGAATTTGGTTTATGCTTATTTACTATATCCAGTTAGTTGGGCCTGAGAGATAGGGTCTCTAAACGCATGGTATAGGGTATCGTATAGTGGTCTAGACCGACTATAATTTTCTTACCTGTTTTTAAATAAAATTATTGAAAAACAAAGAGTTGTGTGCCGAACTTTATATATGTATATCAAAAAAGTCCTCTATGATATTTTGCAGAGCACGTACATTATATTTTCCAAACAAATAAATAACAAACAGAAAATGAGTTATATGTACTGTAAAATCGGACAGGGACTAAATTAAAGAGATTAAAACACAACATTTTATCAGTTTAACAAAGCAAACTTTATTTAAAAAATAAATTATACAAATAAGAGTATAAAGGTTATCAATACTAAGAGACAAAAAAGGATAGATTTTAAATTATAAGAGCTAGATTTTTACAATGATTAAGGAACGACAGTTAGTTGTTACTCACAATGATGATGAAAAAGCTGAAGTTTTCAAGCAATACTTCTTAAATTCTGTCAAAAGCTTAAATCATCAAATAGAATATAATTCTAATGAACATTTAAACTCACTTGGAACCCTAAGAAATACTAGTAAACAGTTTCACTTACGCTACACTACCAATAGTCAAGTTTCTAATGTTACTACAGACCTGCAGCTTAATAAAAGTGCTGAAAATGACGGCATATCATCATGTAAGGAAATTCTAGCGCCATTATTATCTGAAATTTTTAACTATGCAATTTATCGTTCAAACTATCCTGATGCATTAAAAATACGTAAAATAATATCAATTCTTAAGGAAATTAATTCCACCTTAGTTGATGAATTCAGACCTGTAGCTGTTTTATCCGTTATCGATAAATTATTTGAGAAAATTTTGCACGAACAATTATTAACTTATTCGGAGGAGGAGAATTTAATATGCTAATATCAATATGGACTTAGGAAGGGATGTAGTACAGATGAAGCTGTGATTAATGTTATCAACTTATATGTGATGGTTTAAATAGAGGTTACTCTAGCGTTGGTGGAATATTTTATGATTTTACCAAGGCGTTTGACCTGATGTATCACTCTGCAATAGTTCAAAAACTAAATTTTGATGATGTTAGAGGACGAGAATTAAAGCTAATTAAAAGCTATTTGGAAAACAGTAAGCAATTTGTTCAGTGTAATCAAAGTAAAAGTTCAATGGGAAGTGTTGAATATGGAGTCCCTCAAGGAAGTGTACTAGGTCCTTTATTGTTTAATATATATCTTAATGATTTAAATAATCTTGGACTTACTGGAAAAATATTTATGTATGCAGATGTCTTGTGTATCCTTTATCCTTATAAGGAGCAGTTAGTTTTTAAAACATTTGCTGAGCGTGATGTAGCTTTAATTTCAGAGTCTGCAAGATTTAATAAGTTAGTTTTAAATCCTAATAAGGCAAAACTGCTTCGGTTTAGACCACAGCCAAATCGAGAGCAATATGAAAACTTTATCTTGATGGATGGAAAGGAATTTGCTGAAGTTCAAACCATTAAATATTTAGAAATATTTCTTCAAAATAATTTATCATGGCACCATCAAATTCAACATGTATATAAACATAAGTACAAACTGGATGAAAACAAGTAAGAGTGTTAAATTCGGCTGTGCCGAATCTTTGATACCCTCCACCTCGGTTTGTTAAACTTAATACCAAATTATTTCAGCAAATTCTTTGGGTTGGTTTTCTTCTTTTCTATTATTTCGGATTTATTTCGGTGTTTGCTTTTTGGTCATCGTGGTTGCTGATCGGCATGCATTTTGGTTATATACCTATATGCATGCGTTTCCGGTTATATGACATAACTTCTCGTTTAATTTAGTTTTTGCTAATTAAATAGCTCGCCCTAACCTCCATTGCAAAGGTAATGGTTGTGTAGAGTGGCTATATGCATTAAATCGTGCTAATTGGAGATGGCTGTATAGTTTCTTTTAACTGGCCAAATATTTCTTCATTGTGGCCATATAGGTTGGATGGAGTAACAAAATAATAACCAAAAAAAAAGCTCTCTCAACTTTTTTTTAAAATATTGCCATATTTTGAAAACATAGAGAATAAATTTATAATAATAAATAATCAAATTAGGGATGAAAAACGCAAAAAACGAAAAGCCCCAAACATTTTAAATAAAATAATTTAATGTTATCTTTATTTTCTGAAAAACTTCAAATTTTCATCCAAAAAAAATTTTGAAAATTTATATATAAAAAATAACATTCTCATAAAATTACGTTTACTTATGTAACAATTTTTATGTTAGCAATTCTTAAATATCATTTGAGGTTTTCTTAAATTCATTGAATTTAAATTAATATCGACAAATCTGTTTTTCTATTTATTTAAATTGTAAAGGAGTGGCATCTCTGTCAAAATAAGCGAAAAACACAAAGAATAGAAAAAAACAAATTACTTCGTGTTTGACAGGATGATTTTATGTTTATGTTTAATATCTTTATTTTTTTTACTAATATTTCTGTTTATTTATTTGAAAATGAAATAATGAATTGAATATGCTATTTAATTTTTTTATTTATATAAAAAAGTTTTTTAATTAAAGCAAAATATTTTCACTATTTCATGATTTTTATTTATGTATGACGACATTTCAACCTAAAAATTTAAGTTTTTATCGATTGGATAAACAACACAAAAATGGTTGTCGTTTAGATAACAACAACAGCTGACTTTAACAATAGCGAATATCGTTTCAAAATTTTACTGATAATTTTGCAATTTTCTTTTTTTTTTACAATTCGACTATCGTTAAAAGAAGTTACTGAATCGCGGTACTGAAAAGTTATTAATATCTCCTGAATGGCAATATTTTTTTTAAATGTAAACATTTTTATATGTAAAGATATTTCTAAATTTAAAATTATTATTTCCGACGTTTTGATATGATTTTCTGAAACTCAATTAATATTTTCTAATTTATAATTGGAAATTTTATTTTCAGTTTAAAAAGTGAAATTTTGTATTTATGTGAATAATAATGCTTTATTAATTATAAACAATTTTTAAAAATTAGATGTAATCGCAATCAGATATTTTATAGGTAAAGCAGAATAATAATTCTATATAACTATGTAGAACTGTTTTGTAAGCAAAAAACTCATTGACGAACTCGGTAACTCTATTTTGTAAAGACAACAAAAAGTTAACCCCCCAATCTCACATCACACTGAAATTGTAAAATCGTTGTGTACGTATTATCAACGAAAAATTGTTCGAATTAGTCGAATCCATCGCCATTAAATTTTATGCTCAAACATCTGACTGCAATCTCATTTTTAAAATGTTGTCGAAGCGTAAACTTGAAAAAATTTGTATACTTCTCTCTCTTATTTTATTTTAAGTAGAGTTACCAAGTTTATTATACAGGCACATGTTTGAGGGAAAATGTTTACATTTATTATTATTAGTATTATTTTAATAATAGTTAATAATATTTATGCTCTATAATTAACAAACTTGCGTTTTTGTATGCGCATTTCAAAAAATAAATCATTATAATAGATTTAACAAGTTAAAACTTTAATTACAATTTTACAGAATCCAGTAAATTTGCATTAAATTTATAACAGGGTAACATTAATCATCGTTAGTGTCTGCCACTATTCGCACGAAAAATTTGGTGCCATTAGTGTGACCACTGCGGAAAATGTGTGTGTATTAGTAAAAAAAAATGTGAGTGTATTGAGTTTTTCGAACTTGCAGTGTGATGTGAGATTGGTGGGTAATATGCAAAACTTATGTTCATATTTGTAAAAGAATAATGAAAAAACGTATGAAATAAAAGACCAACCCGTGTATACTCTTAACATTGTTCTGTATGATATCTAGTTGAAAATATTACCATTCATGTTAAAATAGAAAAAACTATTGCAAAGCTAATTAGAACAAACAAAAATTATGCCGGCATCTACTGTGGCATAGTCACGCTGAGCAAAATGAAGTGACACTCTGTTAATACAAAAGAAATGTATTTTCCCCACAACAAAATACTGCAGAATTTTATGTAAATAAAATAACCGATTTATTTCTAACATGCAGTTACTATGAATATACATACATACATATATATAATATATGTACATTATTTGTATTATTTAATATGTGTATGTATGTATATTTAAATATTACACACAAAAAATACAACATCAAACGTTATTTTTGTGTTTTTCTCTTTAAATAAATTAATACATAAATTTTTTGCTAAATTTACATTTGGGCAATTCACAACAGGTGTTGTACATTGTATGTTGTATTGAAATACACAATACAATCATTTGTTGTGAACACTCAGTTGTATTTTCATATTGTAAAACGCTTTCTTTAGTAATTTTCGATCCAACGAGGAAAGATCGCTTCGTCGCTTCTGCTATTTTGTATAAGAGAAAACACTTGTCAGTGTTTGCTTTTTGGTCGTGAGATATACCCTGGAGTTTTAGTTACGTACCTCTTGCATTTTAATTTATAATGAAAAAAAAAAATGTTAAATGTTTTGGTTGGTACTGAAAGAGAAAATACATACTAAAAATATAAACATTAATTTTTATATAAATAAACTTATCGATGTATTTGCGTTATTTGCATTATTTGCCATATTTTATTTTATAATTATTTATGCTGATAATATTCTATGTATTTGTTATTTCTTTTTCATAAAAACTGGCATTCACTTGGAACTGATATGTTATGATACAATATACAACATTTACTAAACATAGCAAATGAAGTTGGATCGTGTATCAGATTTTTCAGTGAAAATTATCAACAACAGTTTTACACTATTGTAAAGTGATACACGATACAGGAGAAAAAACGATACATTACCCATTGTGAATTGCCCAATTGTTTTTTTTTATTAACAACTAGGTATTTTAGCATTATTTGCTTTAGATGTTGGTGAATTTTTACTCCCTTTATATTAACTCGTAGTGTCTGCTTGTCGAAAAAATTTTGGATCGATTTTAACCACTTTCCCGTGACCCAATCGATCTGAAATTTTGCAGGCAGGCTTGTGGCAATGACAGAAATGATCTAACATATTTTTTTAGTGATGCCAAAACGATGGAAACTTTAAAATTTTTCTACCAGAGTTGATAAAAAAATGTACAAAGGGTTTGTTTTTGTTATATTATTACCATAACGACCACAAAAACAACAAGTCCAGCTATGAAAACAATGCAACATTTAGAATAACAACAAGAACAATATAGAAATATCATGTTTTTCATTTTTTTTTACTTTTTCAGAGATTTCCCTGGACCTGTTCCACCGATTTTAATGATTTTTGAAGTAGAAATCTTTCCATGAATTTGGTGAATCATTCTCACTAAAAATGATCACTGTAGCTGCACTATTGAGGGCGTGATCGTGACAAGAACAACATAGAAAATTATTTTTTTTTCAAGACTTTTTTAGTTCTTCATTCAAATCTCGGGCCCTAATCGACCGATTTGGACGATTTTAAATAGCAAACTTCTCAGGATGTTAGTGAATCATTCTTATGTCAACGAGTACCCTAGCTGCCGGATTGATGCCGTCATCGTGATTTCCACAGACGGACAGACGGACATCGCTATATCAACTCCGGTTGTTATAAGGATCACAAATATATAAATTTTATGGGGTCCAAGATTTTTTTTCTAATTATTACAAACGGAATGACAAACTTATATATACCCTCTGCACACTGGAGTGGAGGGTATAACAACTCTACAACAGCAACAATGACAGTCATATGTTTTTCAAATAGGAAAAAACTGTTTATGTGTTAGTTTCGGTCATTCCCCAGTATGCATTGAAATATTAAGTTCTTAAATTGATGTCAAATGTAATTCTCAACTTGGGTTGAACAATTTTTCTCCTTGTTTGCTTTCAACTTGACATCAAGTTGAGACTTAACATTTTTTCCAATCTTTGAGAAACATTTTTACTCTCAATTGGATATCCAACACTTTTCTCCACTTGAGACCAAACATTTTTTCAACTTGAATACGATTTGTGTTAAGTCTGAGATATTATTTAAATATGTCATAAATAATAAATTAAATTAAAAAATGCCAAAAAAGTACAAATAAATCATTGATATATTTTTAATTATTTCTGCTTTTTGTCGAATTTTTCAAAAAATGTACAACTAATTAATTCATTTATTTTTAATTCTAGATTTTAAAAAATGTACATAATATGTACATTTAATGTTAAATATGTACATAGTAATGTTAAATATATAATGAAATTAAATTGAAACATTAAAAAAAGTACATTGTTTTCATTTCTAAAATTAGTATAATATGGCAATTCCGTACCTTCCATTTGATACCGATTGGAAATATTTCTTTGCTATCAAGTTGAGAATCACAAATTTCTCAATTTGATAACTATGAAAATCGCCATATAAAAAATGTGCCTTTTAAGTTGAGAAGACTATATTCGAACTATTGAGGGCATTTGAGAATTAACGTTGGAGATTTGAGAAATGTATTTGATCTCAAATGCACCTCAAGTTGATAGCAAACAAAAATGTTTATTGGGACATTTATTGTAGGGTCGTTTGCACACACACAAAAAATAGAAAATAAATTGTCAATAAGCAAAGCAAGTGGCTTCGAAATTCGATGATGCCAGTTAATCATTTTTTGTTCACGCGGAATTTATAATTGGAGGAATTTTTTTCTCGAGAAATGTATTTTCCGTGAGAAAGAAATTCCTTGAGAATATTCATAATTGGGATGAATAACTTTTAATTGGAACTTTTTAGTCAGAATAAATCATAATTCTAGTTAGATATTGGTTAATATTTAATTAGAAAAAATATTGTGGTGGCATCTACGCAATTATTGAGGCAGTCACGGAAAAATTAAATGCAAGTCTGTTTTTTTTAATATAACAAAAATGGATTTTCCCTTTAACAAAATATGGCAGAATTCTTTATAAATGAAATGCAAAATGGAAAATCAATTTTGTGCTAATTCTTAACAAAATTAATAAAATATATATATGTATTATTAATTTATTAATATTTGTAATTTTATTTGACACAATTTCACACACAGTTTTACAGATCAACTGTTTTAATTAGAAAAAATATTGTGGTGGCATCTACGCAATTATTGAGGCAGTCACGGAAAAATTAAATGCAAGTCTGTTTTTTTTAATATAACAAAAATGGATTTTCCCTTTAACAAAATATGGCAGAATTCTTTAAAAATTAAATGCAAAATGGAAAATCAATTTTGTGCTAATTCTTAACAAAATTAATAAAATATATATATATATGTATTATTATATTTATTAATATTTGTAATTTTATTTGACACAATTTCACACACAGTTTTACAGATCAACTGTTTTCAACTGATTTAGAAGTTTTCTGTTTTTGAAACAGTAGTGCCAATTTGTAACATTTTGTGATGTAATGAAAATCGCAGAATAATAAGTTAATACACAATAAAAAATATTAAATTTTTAAGTTTTATATACATATTGCAATAAAAAAAACTTTGGTAAATTTACATTGAAGATGGTCAGAAATGAATGAGAAAAAATATATAGACATTTTAGAAAAGCACATTTAATGTTAAACTTTATGCACAAAATATATGGGTTTTTGTTGTTTCGAATTTAACTGTGGCTCTAAGTGAAAAGTTTTAGACCGATCGTATATTACATCTTGAGGATCCTCACCTAATATTTTCAAATATTTTAAATTCTTTTTAACTCATTTAACCTCATTACGAAAATAGTAAAACAGTAAATATAGAAAATCCACGCACCTCAAAAAATTGTTTTCTATGAAATAAATTAAAGACATTTCATATTATACAATTTTCTTTCAAAAATGTATCAATTATTGCAAATTTGAAATTTGACATATAGTATTTGTACATATATTTGTATAGATTTCGCAGTATGAAAAGAACTATTATTTCTTTATTTAGAATATATGTAAGTATTGCTCGCAAAAAAATGCAACATCATGAATGAAACACATAGACGACTGCTGGCAGCAGCATTTGTAGTCGTATAGTCAGCTACTTGATTTTTCTGAATACGACAGCAACATATAATACAAATGCATTTTTATTTAAATATACAATTACTTTTACTTATTTAAAATGCATTAGTACAACGTAAAAATAAATAAATTAGTTTAACGCCTTTTGATTATTAATGGAATTATAGCCTTTCATTTTGCGATTTTTTTTTTAAACAAAATAAAATATTTCATAGCACTAACTTCTTTTACATATTTTGTTATATTGTCAACACTATTTTTGTTTTGTAGCCAACAAAACACACTTGCAGTTTTTTTTTCTATTTGAAGAACATATGACTGCCATTGTTGATGTTGTAGAGTTGTTTTTTTTTTGATTTTGTTTCGTTAACTCTTTTGTATTAAAGCACCTCCAATATATGTATCCATTTTAGTTTGCAAATTCAGTATATTTATAATTTATTACTTACAGCAAAAAATAATAGAAACAATTTTATCAGTTATGCTTACGAAACTATATAAATAGACTTGAAGTTGGCTGCAAAAGCAGTAGCCTGTGTAAAGAACAAGTTAGCGACATGTAACTGTTACGTAACGTGTCAGCCTTTTTTTCACATGAAAAGTATTGGGACGTTCCGGTTACGTTCGGTAACTGTTTTAAATGATTTTCATGTAAAAAAAAACAACTGACTCGTTACGGTTACGGTTAGAAAACATTGACCTTTTATATGTATTATAATGCTATGAATGCATTTATCTTTATTTTATTTTATTTATATATTCTTTTTTTTTGTATTGTATATTATTTTTTTTTATTATTACTATTTCATTTAATTATTTTTTTCTTTAAATAAATTAACACATAAAAATTTGTTTTTTAAATTATTGGTGAACTTTTACTCCCTTTATTTACTGCCTTTATATTAACTGGTAGTGTCTGCTTGTCGACAAAATTTTGGATCGATTTTTAGCCCCTTTCCCGTGAGCCAATCGATCTGAAATTTTGCATGCAGGCTCGTGGCAATGACAGAAATGATCTAACAAATTTTTTTAGTGATGCCAAAACAATGGAAACTTTTAAAATTTTCTACCAGAGTTCACAAAAAATTGTACAAAGGGTTTGTTTTTATTATATTATTACCACAACGACCACAAAAACAACAAGTCCAGCTATGACAACAATGCAACATTTAGAATAACAACAGGAACAATATAGACTGTTCCACCAATTTTAATGATTTTTGAAGTAGAAATCTTCCCATGAATTTGGTGAATCATTCTCACTAAAAATTATCACCCTAGCTATCCTATTGAGGGCGTGATCGTGACAAGAACAACATAGAAAATTATATTTTTTCAAGACTTTTTTTAGTTCTTCATTCAAATCTCGGGCCCTAATCGACCGATTTGGACGATTTTAAATAGCAAACTTTTCAGGATGTTAATGAATCATTTTTTATGCCAACGAGCACCCTAGCTGCCCGATTGATGCCGTCATCGTGATTTCCACAGACGGACAGACGGACAGACGGACATCGCTATATCAACTCCGGTTGTTATAAGGATCACAAATATATATATTTTATGGGGTCCAAATTTTTTTTTCTAATTATTACAAACGGAATGACAAACTTATATATACCCTCTGCACACTGGAGTGGAGGGTATAAAAATAAATATCTAATATTTCAAGCTCTGGTTCAGAGTCATCTCAACTACCTTACGCTTGTTTATGGTATCAGAAGAAATGCAGACCTTTAATCGTTACGAATAATTCAAATAAGGCGTTAAAAACCGTATTTAATCTCCCTCAGTTGTCGTTATATATGGATGTTGTTAATAAAGTGTTACAGTGTTGGAAAATTTAATAAGGACAATATCTCCTTCCTCAATAACATGTTCTAAACTTTTTCGTACTGAGCTATTTTTTTTTGGTACTCACTGTTAAATTTTTTCAAATATAACGGGATTTAATTATCTGTTTACTTTTTTACTTTGTTCTCTTTAAATTAATTCTTATTTACAGAAAAGTTAGAAAAGAAGTAAATTTACATGGAAAAAATAATAGGGACATATTTCTTAAATTGTGTTTAAAATTGTGTAAAATTTTTTCATAAAATAATTAAAAGTGATAAAAAACTAAGTTTAAGTGATTAACCTAATCATATTTGATACATTTGCGAGTTGAGTCTATTCGTTAATTCTGTTTTACAATGGGTCGGGGTGTTCATACCACTGATGCTGAAAAAAATGTAATCCTTAAATTAAAAGCAGATGGGTTATCAATTAGAAAAATTGCGCAAATAATGAAATGTTCAAAAATAAAGCATTTAATGCGATTCACTCAAAAAAACCATCGAAACCAGAGGAAGAAATCGTAAAACATCAGCACGTTTTAACCAATTTTTAATTAGAAATTAAAAAAACAACCCCTTTGCGTCATCAAATAGCTTTTAAAAATTAACTGTGTGCTTCCGTAAAAAGTCGTACGATAAGAAACAGACTGCAGGATATTGGTCGAAGTCCAGGAAAAGTACCTCTCCTTAGCAAACGAATTATAAAAAAAGATTGGAATTTGGCAGACAACACCTTGGCCCTAAAAATTGGAACAATGTGCTGTGGTCTGATAAAACAAAGATCAATTTGTTTGGATCAGAGGGAAAATCTTTTGCATTAGAAATTGATGGTAATATTTAACAAAAACATATATTCTTATTGCCAATCAAAATATATTCCTATTATTTTTTCCAGACATTTTTTTTCCAAAAATTAAATTAATTCCAGGAATAAAGCAGGACTGTTACTTTGTTTTTATTTTTTACATAGACAATTGGAATATCTTTAAGCTAATATATATACTTAATTTTATTTATGTAAATGTAAATAAAAATTTAAGAAAATATTGAAAATTTAATATGTCCCTATTATTTTTTCCAACACTGTATATATGGAATATATAAAATGTAGTTGGTCATCATACAATCAGTCTTTCCAGAAACCAATTTGTATTTAATACAAAGAATAACTTTAACTGAAGACTTCCAAGGTGTCGGGTAGAAACCACTAAGCAGAGAATATAATTTATCGGTAGTTTGGAGTATAATAATTTATCAATCTTTTAAAAAGATTGTTCGACAATTTCGACTTTTAGGCAAAGACTCAAAGAATTTTTTTTGCAAAATATAGAAATGCTTTTGATATAATTATTATTATTTTTTATTTTTTAATCTAACTACTCTGTTAAATAAATTAATTTGAGCTGTTTGGCAACTTGTCTGAACAATGCCCTAGTCGCACTGAGACCCTATTATTGTAAGATATAATTTGTATAATTTGAAAAAAATAAAAAAATAAGGAAAATTAATTATACAATCAACAAATATTTTATGTATTTTCGTACTTTTTTAATTTATAGCAATTATTAAATTCAATGAATATAAATGTAACCACATGAATTACTTATTTGTTTGTTTTTAATTGAACAATATACTGTTTTTGATTCTTCAAGTGGGCGTGGCACCTCCCATATTAAGTGAATATTTAATATCCAATTTTAGCATATAATATCTGCAGTACTACGATGGCAAGAGTTCTGAAACTATGTACACAGCGAACAATGTACAGTAGCGAAATATATGGGCGGGTTCGGACAAATAGGCGTGACATCCCTCCATACAAAGTAAATATTTAATATCATATAACTGGAGTACTATAATAGAAAAAACCTTGGGACTTTGCCAGAGTTCATGAGTTACTAATTTGAATAGTCAGACAAAAAATGTGCTGGATCGGACCAATGGGCTTGGCACCTCCTATACAATATAGCATGAAGTACTATGAAAATGATAGCCTTGAAACTTTTGACAAGTACAATAGTTACCAATTTGAGTAGTCGTGGAAAATATGGGTGGACTCCAAAATCAAAAATCGCGATTAACAAAAATGGCCAAAAATTAAAAATCGCAAAAACAAAAATCGCCAAAGTCAAAAATTGCCAAAATCAAAAATCGCAAACAATTGACAAAATAAAAAATCGCAAAAAATAAATAAAATAGTTTTCTAAAAAAGGTATTCCCATTTTTTTTATTTCGTTACGATGGGTGTAACGAAGCTTATGGGCTTACAGCTAGTAATGTATACAAATTTTTCACTATTTTTTTTTACTTCTTATATATGAATTTTTAGAGCAGTGTCTATACATTTTCGTACGTCATTCATCACTTTTTTTGTCTTGAGGCTCCAAATGCAATACCCAACGGCTCAAGATTATGGCGAACATTTTAAGCCTAAGTAGTGTGACCTAATCGACATATTGCGGACAGAAGAATGTTTTCAACAGACAGACAGACAGACGTTGCCAGATCGACTTCTCCTTTTATAAGGATCAAGAATATATATACTATAAGGGGTCTCCGGAAATTATTTCGATAAGTTATAAACTGATATATACCCTCTGTACAGTGGTGTGGAGGGTATTTAAATGTTCTTATCCCAAAACTAACAGACTCCGAAATAAGAAATTTATATAAAAAAGCAAATGCTTTCTCAATCTTACAGATTAGCTTCCTTAACAAATTCAAAGAAATACCATAGCAACAAGATGACCACCATCTTTATGTACTATGAACTAGATTTAAGAATCTATTCTTAAATTGCGAATCAGTCGGATGCCATATGTCGTGGTAGAAACGAGTACCACCGGATGGTACCTTAATAACTATACGATCCACTTGTAAACTCATTTGAGTCTTGTTAAATTATAGTGGATACCGACGTTGCGAAGTAGTAATGGAATTCGTTATACAGTAGATCATAACATTTTCAAGTAAAGCATCCATGGTATAAACGTTTTGTAAGACCACCATCGGGCAAATATTTATATTCTGCAATTGCACTTGTGAAGAATTTCTAGAGGATTTAAATAGCAAAACCAACTGGATTATCACTTAAAGCAGTGCAAATTGTATCGCGTCTAATAGATTGTATATCCATATAACCTGTTTGTTTGGTAAAAAAATCCACCCAATGGTTTAAAGAATTCACTGTATTTTCTATCGAAGGAAGCACACAAATTGGAGTGATAACACAGCACATTTTCAGAAACTACAAATTTTACATGACCCAACCGCAAAACTAAACAAGTAAGAAAATTATAGTCGGTCTAGAGCGACTATACGATACCCTATACTATGCGTTAAGAAACCTCATCCGTTAGGTCGAACTAATTAGATATAGAAAATAAGCATAAACCAAATTTTAGTGGCATTGTTATTAATTTGTTTGAAAAAGTTCATATCGGATGATATATTTATATGGTGACTGGGTCGAAAAATGGACCGATACTGACTATATATGGTAAGGTCACTTATATTTTACAAAAACATATACAAACCAAATTATTAAAATTACTTCACTTCAGACATATAAATAAAAACAAATAATAATATAAATAAATAAATACTACCGGAACATAAGAAAATTACACGTTTTTATTTGCAAATTGAAAAGCATAAGAAAAGTTTTTAATGTAATGTATTTTATTTTATTTCATTTTATTTTATTTTATTTAATTTAATTTTATTTTATTTTATTATATTTAATTTTATTTTATTTTAATATATTTGTTTTTATTTTATTTTATTTTATTTTATTTTATTTTATTTTATTTTATTTTATTTTATTTTATTTTATTTTATTTTATTTTATTTAATTTAATTTAATTTTATTTTATTTCATATTATTTTATTTTATATTATTTTATTTTATTTTATTTTATTTTATTTTATTTTATTTTATTTTATTTTATTTTATTTTATTTTATTTTATTTTATTTTATTTTATTTTATTTTATTTTATTTCATTTTCTTATACGCCAATAAAACTGTGTGATTTGGGTATAATGACTTTGTGCTGATGTCTGTAACTACAAAAATATTTGACCTTGACCCATCTCTTATTACACCGATCGACTAAGAATCACCTTCTGATCGATATAGCGATGTCCGTCCGTCTATTTGTCCGTCTGTCCGTCTGTATGCCCATGTAAACATTGTAATCAAACTGCAGGTTATAAATACGAATATATTTAGATTAAATTTGGTAATAAAGCTTATATCAGCCATAGCATGAACGCTATTGAAATTGGTAAAAATCGGTGCATGTTCAGACCTAGTCCCCATACAAACGACCCCCTATGAATACTTAAATTGTCCTAAAATCCAAATTATGTTATAGATCTCGGTCAAATTGGGTGTATGTATGTTCATTACAACCATTTATCAGTAGTCCAAAAATAAACCCTATACGACAATTCTTTTATAGAATAAAGTGAAGATCGGGGGCTACATCTTCACTTAAATCTATAAAAAAAAATAAAAATATTGCACAGATTTTTCCCAAATTTGGTTTGTATATTTTGGAGTTAGAAAGTAAATAAATAAGAATAACGATCCTTATTTATTTAAATAAGATCTTCTTTTAACCCTACGATTCATAACCGGGTACCCGTGTACCTTTTTTGACTTTAAAGTGCTGCTGTGCCTATAATTTTTGAGATATGGACATAAAACTCCGAATCATGAGAGATTTTGGCTAAACTAAGATTTAAATACGAAAAAATTCAAAATATTTTCAATATTTTCTTTAAAAAATGATTTTAAATGTTTTACCCCCATAAACACACAACCGGGTCCCCGGGTACCTTATGCAATTCCTATGTAAATGCCTGACATGTAAATGAAAAAACGTTTTTTTGTGTTGTTTTTATTGGAAATAAATGTCTTTTTTATTTATTTTATCATATTTTATATATATTATATTATAATTCATCCGAATCACTATCGTTGTTATTGTGGCAATTGTAGCATTTAGTAATTGTTATGGCGTGCTCATCGCATATCGGCGTGCTACATATGCTGCAATTTTTTCTAGTTTTTCTTCTGCGCTTATTTGGAAGAAGGTTGCACATGTAGCACACGCCCGTATGTACTTTTCTGCCCCTTTGTCGTGCTGACGGAGATGTTGACGGACCTGCAGCACAAAGCACACTCTCCAACGGCCTTCCGATGATGCTTTCAATTGCATTTTTTGTTGAAAATTGGCGCACGCTTTGCACATTTGAAATTCTATTTTCTATAACAGGAATGCACAGGTTTTCTGCCAGTTGACGCAGGAAATTCTTCCTGCGCATCGTGGTGTATCGTGCAGTTGGATTATTTATTATTATTATGTGTGATGCAAATGCGCTCACATCAATGATGTTATAGAAAAATGCCATCGGCCATCTTCTTGTTTGTCGCTGAGTCATGTATTCTTGGAGCGTTTGGTCCATTCGTCCACCCCACCTTTTGTTTGGTTATAAAAATTTATAATTTCTGGTTTCCCATTCTCGTCAATTTGTGCATCATCATGCATACTAGAAAGAAGGATGACCGAGTTGGACTTCCGCTGCTTATATGAGAGCAGTGTTACGTTGTCGTAGAAGCCAAATAAACTTGAACCAACGTCTTTTTATACCCTCCACTCCAGTGTGCAGAAGGTATATATAAGTTTGTCATTCCGTTTGTAATAATTAGAAAAAAAAATTTGGACCCCATAAAATATATATATTTGTGATCCTTATAACAACCGGAGTTGATATAGCGATGTCCGTCTGTCCGTCTGTCCGTCTGTCCGTCTGTGGAAATCACGATGACGGCATCAATCGGGCAGCTAGGGTGCTCGTTGGCATAAAAAATGATTCATTAACATCCTGAAAAGTTTGCTATTTAAAATCGTCCAAATCGGTCGATTAGGGCCCGAGATTTGAATGAAGAACTAAAAAAAGTCTTGAAAAAATATAATTTTCTATGTTGTTCTTGTCACGATCACGCCCTCAATAGGATAGCTAGGGTGATAATTTTTAGTGAGAATGATTCACCAAATTCATGGGAAGATTTCTACTTCAAAAATCATTAAAATTGGTGGAACAGGTCCAGGTAAATCTATGAAAAATTAAAAAAAAAAATGAAAAACATGATGTTTCCATATTGTTCCTGTTGTTATTCTAAATGTTGCATTGTTGTCATAGCTGGACTTGTTGTTTTTGTGGTCGTTGTGGTAATAATATAATAAAAACAAACCCTTTGTACAATTTTTTGTGAACTCTGGTAGAAAATTTTAAAAGTTTCCATTGTTTTGGCATCACTAAAAAAATTTGTTAGATCATTTCTGTCATTGCCACGAGCCTGCATGCAAAATTTCAGATCGATTGGCTCACGGGAAAGGGGCTAAAAATCGATCCAAAATTTTGTCGACAAGCAGACACTACCAGTTAATATAAAGGCAGTAAATAAAGGGAGTAAAAGTTCACCAATAATTTAAAAAACAAATTTTTATGTGTTAATTTATTTAAAGAAAAAAATAATTAAATGAAATAGTAATAATAAAAAAAAATAATATACAATACAAAAAAAAAGAATATATAAATAAAATAAAATAAAGATAAATGCATTCATAGCATTATAATACATATAAAAGGTCAATGTTTTCTAACCGTAACCGTAACGAGTCAGTTGTTTTTTTTTACATGAAAATCATTTAAAACAGTTACCGAACGTAACCGGAACGTCCCAATACTTTTCATGTGAAAAAAAGGCTGACACGTTACGTAACAGTTACATGTCGCTAACTTGTTCTTTACACATGCTACTGCTTTTGCAGCCAACTTCAAGTCTATTTATATAGTTTCGTAAGCATAACTGATAAAATTGTTTCTATTATTTTTTGCTGTAAGTAATAAATTATAAATATACTGAATTTGCAAACTAAAATGGATACATATATTGGAGGTGCTTTAATACAAAAGAGTTAACGAAACAAAATCAAAAAAAAAACAACTCTACAACATCAACAATGGCAGTCATATGTTCTTCAAATAGAAAAAAAAACTGCAAGTGTGTTTTGTTGGCTACAAAACAAAAATAGTGTTGACAATATAACAAAATATGTAAAAGAAGTTAGTGCTATGAAATATTTTATTTTGTTTAAAAAAAAAAATCGCAAAATGAAAGGCTATAATTCCATTAATAATCAAAAGGCGTTAAACTAATTTATTTATTTTTACGTTGTACTAATGCATTTTAAATAAGTAAAAGTAATTGTATATTTAAATAAAAATGCATTTGTATTATATGTTGCTGTCGTATTCAGAAAAATCAAGTAGCTGACTATACGACTACAAATGCTGCTGCCAGCAGTCGTCTATGTGTTTCATTCATGATGTTGCATTTTTTTGCGAGCAATACTTACATATATTCTAAATAAAGAAATAATAGTTCTTTTCATACTGCGAAATCTATACAAATATATGTACAAATACTATATGTCAAATTTCAAATTTGCAATAATTGATACATTTTTGAAAGAAAATTGTATAATATGAAATGTCTTTAATTTATTTCATAGAAAACAATTTTTTGAGGTGCGTGGATTTTCTATATTTACTGTTTTACTATTTTCGTAATGAGGTTAAATGAGTTAAAAAGAATTTAAAATATTTGAAAATATTAGGTGAGGATCCTCAAGATGTAATATACGATCGGTCTAAAACTTTTCACTTAGAGCCACAGTTAAATTCGAAACAACAAAAACCCATATATTTTGTGCATAAAGTTTAACATTAAATGTGCTTTTCTAAAATGTCTATATATTTTTTCTCATTCATTTCTGACCATCTTCAATGTAAATTTACCAAAGTTTTTTTTATTGCAATATGTATATAAAACTTAAAAATTTAATATTTTTTATTGTGTATTAACTTATTATTCTGCGATTTTCATTACATCACAAAATGTTACAAATTGGCACTACTGTTTCAAAAACAGAAAACTTCTAAATCAGTTGAAAACAGTTGATCTGTAAAACTGTGTGTGAAATTGTGTCAAATAAAATTACAAATATTAATAAATATAATAATACATATATATATATATTTTATTAATTTTGTTAAGAATTAGCACAAAATTGATTTTCCATTTTGCATTTAATTTTTAAAGAATTCTGCCATATTTTGTTAAAGGGAAAATCCATTTTTGTTATATTAAAAAAAACAGACTTGCATTTAATTTTTCCGTGACTGCCTCAATAATTGCGTAGATGCCACCACAATATTTTTTCTAATTAAAACAGTTGATCTGTAAAACTGTGTGTGAAATTGTGTCAAATAAAATTACAAATATTAATAAATTAATAATACATATATATATTTTATTAATTTTGTTAAGAATTAGCACAAAATTGATTTTCCATTTTGCATTTCATTTATAAAGAATTCTGCCATATTTTGTTAAAGGGAAAATCCATTTTTGTTATATTAAAAAAAACAGACTTGCATTTAATTTTTCCGTGACTGCCTCAATAATTGCGTAGATGCCACCACAATATTTTTTCTAATTAAATATTAACCAATATCTAACTAGAATTATGATTTATTCTGACTAAAAAGTTCCAATTAAAAGTTATTCATCCCAATTATGAATATTCTCAAGGAATTTCTTTCTCACGGAAAATACATTTCTCGAGAAAAAAATTCCTCCAATTATAAATTCCGCGTGAACAAAAAATGATTAACTGGCATCATCGAATTTCGAAGCCACTTGCTTTGCTTATTGACAATTTATTTTCTATTTTTTGTGTGTGTGCAAACGACCCTACAATAAATGTCCCAATAAACATTTTTGTTTGCTATCAACTTGAGGTGCATTTGAGATCAAATACATTTCTCAAATCTCCAACGTTAATTCTCAAATGCCCTCAATAGTTCGAATATAGTCTTCTCAACTTAAAAGGCACATTTTTTATATGGCGATTTTCATAGTTATCAAATTGAGAAATTTGTGATTCTCAACTTGATAGCAAAGAAATATTTCCAATCGGTATCAAATGGAAGGTACGGAATTGCCATATTATACTAATTTTAGAAATGAAAACAATGTACTTTTTTTAATGTTTCAATTTAATTTCATTATATATTTAACATTACTATGTACATATTTAACATTAAATGTACATATTATGTACATTTTTTAAAATCTAGAATTAAAAATAAATGAATTAATTAGTTGTACATTTTTTGAAAAATTCGACAAAAAGCAGAAATAATTAAAAATATATCAATGATTTATTTGTACTTTTTTGGCATTTTTTAATTTAATTTATTATTTATGACATATTTAAATAATATCTCAGACTTAACACAAATCGTATTCAAGTTGAAAAAATGTTTGGTCTCAAGTGGAGAAAAGTGTTGGATATCCAATTGAGAGTAAAAATGTTTCTCAAAGATTGGAAAAAATGTTAAGTCTCAACTTGATGTCAAGTTGAAAGCAAACAAGGAGAAAAATTGTTCAACCCAAGTTGAGAATTACATTTGACATCAATTTAAGAACTTAATATTTCAATGCATACTGGGGAATGACCGAAACTAACACATAAACAGTTTTTTCCTATTTGAAAAACATATGACTGTCATTGTTGCTGTTGTAGAGTTGTTATACCCTCCACTCCAGTGTGCAGAGGGTATATATAAGTTTGTCATTCCGTTTGTAATAATTAGAAAAAAAATCTTGGACCCCATAAAATTTATATATTTGTGATCCTTATAACAACCGGAGTTGATATAGCGATGTCCGTCTGTCCGTCTGTGGAAATCACGATGACGGCATCAATCCGGCAGCTAGGGTACTCGTTGACATAAGAATGATTCACTAACATCCTGAGAAGTTTGCTATTTAAAATCGTCCAAATCGGTCGATTAGGGCCCGAGATTTGAATGAAGAACTAAAAAAGTCTTGAAAAAAAAATAATTTTCTATGTTGTTCTTGTCACGATCACGCCCTCAATAGTGCAGCTACAGTGATCATTTTTAGTGAGAATGATTCACCAAATTCATGGAAAGATTTCTACTTCAAAAATCATTAAAATCGTTGGAACAGGTCCAGGGAAATCTCTGAAAAAGTAAAAAAAAATGAAAAACATGATATTTCTATATTGTTCTTGTTGTTATTCTAAATGTTGCATTGTTTTCATAGCTGGACTTGTTGTTTTTGTGGTCGTTATGGTAATAATATAACAAAAACAAACCCTTTGTACATTTTTTTATCAACTCTGGTAGAAAAATTTTAAAGTTTCCATCGTTTTGGCATCACTAAAAAAATATGTTAGATCATTTCTGTCATTGCCACAAGCCTGCCTGCAAAATTTCAGATCGATTGGGTCACGGGAAAGTGGTTAAAATCGATCCAAAATTTTTTCGACAAGCAGACACTACGAGTTAATATAAAGGGAGTAAAAATTCACCAACATCTAAAGCAAATAATGCTAAAATACCTAGTTGTTAATAAAAAAAAACAATTGGGCAATTCACAATGGGTAATGTATCGTTTTTTCTCCTGTGTCGTGTATCACTTTACAATAGTGTAAAACTGTTGTTGATAATTTTCACTGAAAAATCTGATACACGATCCAACTTCATTTGCTATGTTTAGTAAATGTTGTATATTGTATCATAACATATCAGTTCCAAGTGAATGCCAGTTTTTATGAAAAAGAAAAAACAAATACATAGAATATTATCAGCATAAATAATTATAAAATAAAATATGGCAAATAATGCAAATAACGCAAATACATCGATAAGTTTATTTATATAAAAATTAATGTTTATATTTTTAGTATGTATTTTCTCTTTCAGTACCAACCAAAACATTTAACATTTTTTTTTTCATTATAAATTAAAATGCAAGAGGTACGTAACTAAAACTCCAGGGTATATCTCACGACCAAAAAGCAAACACTGACAAGTGTTTTCTCTTATACAAAATAGCAGAAGCGACGAAGCGATCTTTCCTCGTTGGATCGAAAATTACTAAAGAAAGCGTTTTACAATATGAAAATACAACTGAGTGTTCACAACAAATGATTGTATTGTGTATTTCAATACAACATACAATGTACAACACCTGTTGTGAATTGCCCAAATGTAAATTTAGCAAAAAATTTATGTATTAATTTATTTAAAGAGAAAAACACAAAAATAACGTTTGATGTTGTATTTTTTGTGTGTAATATTTAAATATACATACATACACATATTAAATAATACAAATAATGTACATATATTATATATATGTATGTATGTATATTCATAGTAACTGCATGTTAGAAATAAATCGGTTATTTTATTTACATAAAATTCTGCAGTATTTTGTTGTGGGGAAAATACATTTCTTTTGTATTAACAGAGTGTCACTTCATTTTGCTCAGCGTGACTATGCCACAGTAGATGCCGGCATAATTTTTGTTTGTTCTAATTAGCTTTGCAATAGTTTTTTCTATTTTAACATGAATGTTAATATTTTCAACTAGATATCATACAGAACAATGTTAAGAGTATACACGGGTTGGTCTTTTATTTCATACGTTTTTTCATTATTCTTTTACAAATATGAACATAAGTTTTGCATATTACCCACCAATCTCACATCACACTGCAAGTTCGAAAAACTCAATACACTCACATTTTTTTTTACTAATACACACACATTTTCCGCAGTGGTCACACTAATGGCACCAAATTTTTCGTGCGAATAGTGGCAGACACTAACGATGATTAATGTTACCCTGTTATAAATTTAATGCAAATTTACTGGATTCTGTAAAATTGTAATTAAAGTTTTAACTTGTTAAATCTATTATAATGATTTATTTTTTGAAATGCGCATACAAAAACGCAAGTTTGTTAATTATAGAGCATAAATATTATTAACTATTATTAAAATAATACTAATAATAATAAATGTAAACATTTTCCCTCAAACATGTGCCTGTATAATAAACTTGGTAACTCTACTTAAAATAAAATAAGAGAGAGAAGTATACAAATTTTTTCAAGTTTACGCTTCGACAACATTTTAAAAATGAGATTGCAGTCAGATGTTTGAGCATAAAATTTAATGGCGATGGATTCGACTAATTCGAACAATTTTTCGTTGATAATACGTACACAACGATTTTACAATTTCAGTGTGATGTGAGATTGGGGGGTTAACTTTTTGTTGTCTTTACAAAATAGAGTTACCGAGTTCGTCAATGAGTTTTTTGCTTACAAAACAGTTCTACATAGTTATATAGAATTATTATTCTGCTTTACCTATAAAATATCTGATTGCGATTACATCTAATTTTTAAAAATTGTTTATAATTAATAAAGCATTATTATTCACATAAATACAAAATTTCACTTTTTAAACTGAAAATAAAATTTCCAATTATAAATTAGAAAATATTAATTGAGTTTCAGAAAATCATATCAAAACGTCGGAAATAATAATTTTAAATTTAGAAATATCTTTACATATAAAAATGTTTACATTTAAAAAAAATATTGCCATTCAGGAGATATTAATAACTTTTCAGTACCGCGATTCAGTAACTTCTTTTAACGATAGTCGAATTGTAAAAAAAAAAGAAAATTGCAAAATTATCAGTAAAATTTTGAAACGATATTCGCTATTGTTAAAGTCAGCTGTTGTTGTTATCTAAACGACAACCATTTTTGTGTTGTTTATCCAATCGATAAAAACTTAAATTTTTAGGTTGAAATGTCGTCATACATAAATAAAAATCATGAAATAGTGAAAATATTTTGCTTTAATTAAAAAACTTTTTTATATAAATAAAAAAATTAAATAGCATATTCAATTCATTATTTCATTTTCAAATAAATAAACAGAAATATTAGTAAAAAAAATAAAGATATTAAACATAAACATAAAATCATCCTGTCAAACACGAAGTAATTTGTTTTTTTCTATTCTTTGTGTTTTTCGCTTATTTTGACAGAGATGCCACTCCTTTACAATTTAAATAAATAGAAAAACAGATTTGTCGATATTAATTTAAATTCAATGAATTTAAGAAAACCTCAAATGATATTTAAGAATTGCTAACATAAAAATTGTTACATAAGTAAACGTAATTTTATGAGAATGTTATTTTTTATATATAAATTTTCAAAATTTTTTTTGGATGAAAATTTGAAGTTTTTCAGAAAATAAAGATAACATTAAATTATTTTATTTAAAATGTTTGGGGCTTTTCGTTTTTTGCGTTTTTCATCCCTAATTTGATTATTTATTATTATAAATTTATTCTCTATGTTTTCAAAATATGGCAATATTTTAAAAAAAAAGTTGAGAGAGCTTTTTTTTTGGTTATTATTTTGTTACTCCATCCAACCTATATGGCCACAATGAAGAAATATTTGGCCAGTTAAAAGAAACTATACAGCCATCTCCAATTAGCACGATTTAATGCATATAGCCACTCTACACAACCATTACCTTTGCAATGGAGGTTAGGGCGAGCTATTTAATTAGCAAAAACTAAATTAAACGAGAAGTTATGTCATATAACCGGAAACGCATGCATATAGGTATATAACCAAAATGCATGCCGATCAGCAACCACGATGACCAAAAAGCAAACACCGAAATAAATCCGAAATAATAGAAAAGAAGAAAACCAACCCAAAGAATTTGCTGAAATAATTTGGTATTAAGTTTAACAAACCGAGGTGGAGGGTATCAAAGATTCGGCACAGCCGAATTTAACACTCTTACTTGTTTTTGTCTTCTTTCATCTCCGCAGGGATGTAAGCTTTGTTGCGGCGGAGTGTACCCACAATGCTGAGCTTTTCTACTTTTAGTTGCCTAGCCAACGGCAGCGTCGTAAAAAAATTATCCATTGTTATATTTCGTCCGCTACCGTAGTATGGCCCAACTAAATCTCTCACCACTCTTTCGCCAACACCAACTTCACGACCAGTTTCTTGTTTGCCAGTATATATTTGGCCAATAAGTGGATATGAGTTTTTGGCATCGGAAATCCACCATACTTTTATGCCATATTTTGCTGGCTTCGAGGGTATATATTGGGTGAATTTGGTTCTACCACGGTATGGATATAATTGTTCATCAATGGTCAAATATTCTGATGGCACATAATATCTGGCAAGATTTGCATTGAGCATTATCCAAATATCGCGAATTGGCGCCGCTTTGTCTTGACGCTGCCGCTCTACCCGTGTTCTGGGGTCGTCATTAGAATGATTTGTGCCAGCCATCAAAATCATTCCAATGAACGCATTAATTTCGTTGATTGTCGTGTCTTTCCACTTCAACTGACGTCTATTGGGATTCGCTTCATTGTACGCATTATATGTGGCATGCGCTTTTCTATTTGTGTGGCGCACTATTATATCCACCATTTCCACTGTGAGGTATGATTTGAAACACTGCAAAGGCGTCATATTTTCAGTAATCCGCGCTGGACCACAGCGGTCTCTGAATATATTGTGGCTTCTCACTTGTTGGCAACTACGTGGTGTTCGCTGCCATTGTGTGCCGTCACGTGTAGTCTGCTGGGTTTGTTGTTGGTGCATCTTCTTGCATATCATCATCTTCACTTTCATCATCAAAGAAAATTTCCTCTGGTGCGTCAATAGCAGCTGCAATTTCGTTTGCGTTGTCAACATTCAAATCTTCATTCTCTGATTCCGAAACTTCGCCAGTATAGGACACATTTCCTTCATTTTGGTCTTCCACAGGGTCCACTTCAAGGTCCTCATCTTGAGTCGCTTCCTCAAATAAACGTTGAATATATGTGCTTCTTGCTTCATCACTCAAATTCCAGTATTCCCTTGTAGACAAATATCGGTCGTTGCGGCTCATTTTTCACCAACTTCACTGTTCAAATATTCAACACAGACTGGCGAAGCAAATGAAATATTTCAATTTTACGACACAAATGAACATCTGCTATCTAATTCAAAAGCAATTAAGCAAATAGGTACCGAAAATAAGCAAAATAAGCAAATAAACAACCCTTACATAAAACCAGTTTCTGCCTACTTGTGTCGCTTTAGGTACTTATATACGAACAGAAACCAGTTTTTTTTTTCAAATATCAAATTTGTACAGTTGAGAACGCAAAATATAATCAACAAAAAAATATTTACAGGAAAATATTATTTTATTTCAATAAACGCAAAACAACCTACTTCGGGTACCCGGGTTATGAAATTAAAGGAGTTTTGCTGGTTATGAATCGTACGGTTAAATGCGAATATACCTATTTCTCTCTATGTAGTGATTAAGTGTGATGGAGATGAGCATTTTGATATTTTTATACCCTACACCACTATGTGGTTTGGGAATAATTACTTTGTGCTGCTGTTTCTAACTACCAAAAATATTTGACCTAGACCCATCTTTAATTATACCGATCGACTCAGAATCACTTTGTGAGTCGATTTAGCGATGTCCGTCGTCCGTCCGTCCGTCCGTCAGTCCATCTGTCCGTCTGTGTGTCCATGTAAACCTTTTAGTCAAACTACAGGTCTCGAATATCGGCCATAGGATGAACGCTATTGAAATTGGTGAAATTCGGTCCATGTTCAGACCTAGCCCCCATACAAATTACCCCTATGTAATCGACATAGGATCCAAATTATCACATAGATCTCAGTTAAATTGGGTTTGTATGTGTTTATTATATCCATATATAGGATAATTCTTAATCATAGGCCCCATATAGAGCTGCATCCCGATCTTCACTTAAATCTATCAAAAAACAAAAGTATTGCAGAGATTTTTCTAAAATTTGGTTTGTATATATTTTTTTTAAATATAAGTGACTCTACCAAATATGGTCAGGATCGGTCCATATTTCGACCTAGTCCATTCTGCAGCCAAAAAAATTAATAACAATGCCTCTCAAATTTGGTTTATGCTTATTTTCTATATCTAATAAGTTGGACCGAATAGTTAGGATCTCTAAACCATGGTATAGAGTCTAGACCGGCTATAATATCTTACTTGTTTTATACTCATTCAGTGACACGTGGAGTAAATCTTTTATTTAAGTAATTTTTTACTGCTAATACCAACTTAAACAAGTGAGTAATCATAATAACTTAAGTAATTTTTAAAACAAAAAGGGTTTCTGAGGATAGAAATAAATTAAATTATTGCTTTTAATGTGGATGATTTCATATAAATATTTTTTTTCTCAATTAAATTGCTGCCGACATTAGGAACCAAACTAGTGGAAAATTAGTGTTTTCTTATATTAAGCTCAAATTCTAGAAAGTTGTTTAATACTCATCTATCTTGCCATCGGTTATAACGAAAATGAATTTAAAATGAGTTTACCCAGTAGTCGGCACAGTTTATATTAAGTGTTTTAAGACCTGCCGAGTACAGGACAAAAAGTGTTCTGAAGTCGGCAGCAGCTTTGATTCCTACTTTTATTTAATGGGAAATCCCAAAACAGAATAACATCTTGAGATGCAGTAGAGATAATTCTTCCTGGCATTTCAGATATTTCGAAAATTCCAAATATGGCCACCAAAGAGAAAAGATGCATGCACCAATATTTGGAACAATCCTTAAAAAGTGATAAAAATTAAATAAGAGAAGGCACGATTTCCATACTAGGTGCCACTAAAAAATAAGGTGTTCCGCGTTCCACCATATAAGACCGAATATATGGCCGCATTCATGAAGGTCCTAGGAGAAAGTGTTGTAGACTCAATATTTTTGGGGTGCCCAAGAAAAATTGTTAGTAAAATGGAGCAAAGAACTCGCAAAATTTGGATTTCCTTTGAAAAATGATAACTTGCTCAACACAGTTAAAAAAATTATCAATAACGACCAGCGAACCACCACATTTTTAAATGGTATATCTGTAAGGAAGTGGTATTTAGGCTTTTTGAATCGGCATAGGGACTTAGGATTCAGAGAAGTGGAAGGTATCAGTAAAGAACGAGGGGTATAACAGAACAAAACATATGAAAACGGTTTGAAGACTTCCTCAGCGAGCAAAATGCTCTGGACATATTAGATGATCCATTACGAATATTTAATGGGGATGAGACAAGCTGTTTCATCTGCTCTAAAAATGGAAATGATTTGGCTCCAAAGGAACGTGTATTCTATTCAACGAGGAAATGAAAAAGTAACATTTATAATGGTGTTGGTTTTTTCGGTAAATAGAAAGTCGATGTACCCAATGGTTTTCTTTCCATATGTGCGACGACTTAAAGAAGTAATAACAGCCTACCAGAAAATTGGTTTCTGGAAAAGTCAGAAACGAGATGGATGGTGTACGAAAAATTTTTCGAGTGTAACTCAGTGTCAAACCACGCCTTCTGTTGTTTGTTTATGACCATAAATCCCACATGACATTGGAGTTAAATCAGTTTTGCGAAGACACCGGTTGTTATTTTATATGCAATACATCCAAACACCACACACATAATGCAACCTGCCGATGTGTGAATGGAAGAAAACCGCACGGGGTTGGCAATTGAAGCCGGAAAATGATAACAAAGTTTATTCGAAGTCCACATTTTGTCCGCTTCTCCATATGGTTCTTTCTAAACTTTCAATCCTAATAACGATGACTACACCAAATGTTTCAAACATCAAATTACAATTTTTAATTAGTAACTACCTAGTTTTGAAATTTAAATTTTAATAAGTATAAATACCCTTAAATAGGTATACATTTTTAAGTTTTTACTTAATATATTTAATGAAGTCCAAAGATTTCCATATATACAAAAATACTAATATAAAACAAGTAAGAAAATTATAGTCGGTCTAGACCGACTATACGATACCCTATACCTTGCGTTTAGAAACCCTATCTCTTAGGCCCAACTAACTGGACATTGAAAATAAGCAAAAACCAAATTTGAGAGGGATTTTTATTTATTTTTTTGGCTGCAGATATGAAACAGTTCATATCGGATGCTATATCTATAAAGGGACTAGGTCCAAAAATGGACCGATCCTGATCATGTTTGGTAAAGTCTCTTGTATTTTGCAAAAATATGTACAAACAAAATTTGAGAAGAATCAGTGCAATATTTTTGTTTTTTAATAGATTTAAGTGAAGATCGGGAAGCAGCTCTATATGGGGTCAAAGGGATCATTTTTGGACTACTCATTAGTGGATGTAATGAACGCATACAAACCCAATTTGAGTAAGATCTGTATGACAATTTGGATCTTAAGGCAATTTATGTCGATTTCATATGGGTAATTTGTATGGGGGCTAAGTCTGAACATGGACCGATTCCCACCAATTTCAATAGCGTTCATCCCATGGCCGATAAAAGCTCATACACCAAATTTCATCAAAATATATTCATATTTGCGACCTCCAGTTTGATTACAAGCTTTACATGGACACACAGACGGACGGACGGACGGACGGACGGAAATTGTTAAATCAACTCAGAAAGTGATTCTGATTCGATCGGTATAATTAAAGATGGGTCTAGGTCAAATATTTTTGGTTGCAAACACCAGCACAAAGTCATTATACCCAAACCACATAGTGGTATAGGGTATAAATATTAAATAGGTATAATTATACCATATACCACTATGTGGGTTGGGTATAATGACTTTGTGCTGCTGTTTGTAACAACCAAAAATATTTGACCTAGACCCACCTTTAATTATACCGAACGAATCAGAATCACTTTCTGAGTTGATTTAACAATGTCCGTCCGTCCTTCCGTCCGTCCGTCCGTCCGTCTGTGTGTCCATATAAACCTTGTAATCAAACTGCAGGTCGCAAATATGAATGAATATATTTTGATGAAATTTGGTATATAAGCTTCTATCGGCCATGGGATGAACAGTATTGAAATTGGTGGGAATCGGTGCATGTTCAGACCTAGCCCCCATACAAATTACCCCTATGAAATCGACATAAATTGCCATAAGATCCAAATTGTCATATAGATCTTACTCAAATTGGGTTTGTATGCGTTCATTACATCCATTAATGAGTAGTCGAAAAATTATGCCTTTTACCCCATATAGACTGCTTCCCGATCTTCACTTAAATCTATTAAAATCAAAAATAATGCACTGATTCTTCTCAAATTTTGTTTGTATATATTTTTGCAAAATACAAGAGACTTTACCAAACATGATGAGGATTGGTCCATTTTTGGACCTAGTCCCCATATAGATATAGCATCCGATATGAACTTTTTCATATCTGCAGCCAAAAAAATTAATAAAAATCCCACTCAAATTTGGTTTTTGCTTATTTTCTATGTCCAGTTAGTTGGGCCTAAGAGATAGGGTTTCTAAACGCATGGTATAGGGTATCGCATAGTCGGTCTAGACCGACTATAATTTTCTTACTTGTTTTGTATTGTTTTTATTCCTTTATTATTTTGTTATTAAAATTGGTTTCTCGTACCTGCATAGTCACATTAAATATGAATAATGTAAAAAACAAAATATGCTGTGCTGACAATAGGGTCATCATATGCCGAACTTAAGACAATGAGTGCCGATCAGTGGCAACAACGATAAATTTTAGAAAATACGTAAACTACTTAGCAAAAAAAAAAAAAAGTGTTTGAAACCAGTTAAGTGAATCTGAAACAACACCAATTACTGAATTTTAATAACTAGTTGCCAACAAATTTGCATGTTCGCATACGTAAGGGCACCAGTGCAAAAAAAGAAAAAGAAGTTAAACTGAATACTACTGGTCCACCTGCCCTACTCGTTTTTTAAAATTAATAAAACCAATTTAATTTTCGTTACAAACCTATAACTAGTGCTTTCTATTTTCATTCGAATTTAGCGACCTTTCGCTCTTTTTTTTTGGGGTACTGCTTTGCGCTTTTTGTTTGGAAATAGTTGGCATCGCTGATTATTACTAAAACATTACTCATTCTAACGTGTACTTATATTGTCATTTCGAAGTGATTGTTAACTTTTTATAATTACTGTATCAAGGTCTTATTTGCAAGTCGTATACTTGAAGTAAATGTCAAACTATGATTCAGTTCCTTATCGCAATTTGTGTGGCAAACATCGCTTAACTTAGAACACAGCCTAACACAGTCGTGACAACTTGACAGCTGTCAAAAAAGTAAACACGAACCGTATGGCTTTGTTTACCTTTTTTTTTCTTAGAATTGCTCTTACAAATTTAAGAAAGAGATTAAAAAATAAAATATACAAAATATAATGTGTGCAAGTGAACAGCTACACATGTTTGTAACAAGCATAAAAACAATAATATTGGAAAAAATAGTGAGTATTTGCTATTGATAAACATTTAAAAAACATTAATAATATCGTATTATCTGTTTTGATATAAAAATATGTATAAAAGGTGTATATTAAAACACATAGCTTGTGATTTGTTTTACGTAAGACAATTACATTCAAGACTACTCAAGCCAGGGCCGAAGGAAGAAAGCAAAAATTTCTATTGCTGGCACAAAAAAAGGCGGCCAAGAAGGAAGAAGCAAAACAACGATGATGAACAATATGAAGATGCTGGATAATGTAGCCGACATGCTGGATGGTGAAGATTCGAAATTTTTGCAATCGAAAAGAGGCAAAAACAACGAAAAGTAAACATGCTGCTGGTGATGATGAAAGTAAACATGATATTAAGAATTGTTTCCGTTTTGTGTTTGCCAATGATAAAAAGCTTCACATGACTCTTCACAATATGTACGTCGCGTAAATCATTTAATCAACGCCAAAAACAACAATTTCAACTTGGAATGTATAACTTATTTGTGGGCTTTGAAGATAAAAAATGTTTATGTAGATGCAGAGAAAGAAAATGAATTGAAACAAAAGAAGTTGGAGGCTCATCGTCAACGTTTGTTGAGTTTATCGAAAAAGGAACGCAAACAACATAAAAAGTTGGCTGAGTAAAAATAGGAGCTGGATGAGACAAAAGCCAATTCTAAGGTTTTGAGTGACATTTTGGAGGGTTTTGCTGATGCTTGTAAAAATTTGTTTTAAGACAATTACATACAATACTACTCAACCCAGGGCCGAAAGGAAGTAATCACAAATTACTATAGCTAAGCTAACCATTGGTCCGGTTGCTGGTGACGAAACTTTTCGCAAGTTGAATTGTGGTATTGTATTATTGCTTTTGATTATGACTTGCATGTAGAGTGCGTGTCAGTGCTTCTCATCGTAATTTGTCTAGTAATATTCCCATCACATTGGGTACTATACCGTTAGCTTCATAAATAAAACATTAATTTCATCATACTTTTTTATTCCTATAAGTAGACGGACTTGTACACCTTGGAATGAAGTTAATGGAGGATTCAATTTTGATAAAAGTAAACAATAGAAGCAACCAAATCAATTCGAATAGAAAAAATGTAAGTTGGTGCAATTGGCGTAATGGTCAGAGTGAAATTATGTTTTTAATTTAATAAAATATATGAATTATATTTTCAACAGCTCGAAAGCAAATAAATCTTAGTAGGAGAGAACGATTACGCCAAACAATCAAATTAACACCCGATATATAGAGATATTATGGGCACCGGGATGATCAAACTGTACTGTTCGAAATTGCAGAATCGCAACGCAATTTTGACAAACCAGTGGAAGAAATGGTAGCACAACCTACATATTCCACATAAGCCCATCAATCCTTAAAGAACAAAATATAAATATTAATTATACAAAACTAAGCAACACAATACAAATTTAAAGTATTCATATTTATGCCGTTGAGAAAACAATGGAAACCATACCTATACAATAATTGAAAACTTTTCCTCAATTTTTGGTTTCAATAATTTGTGAGTATAAATTGTATTTTAGTACTGCTTCGGTTACAAAGTAAAGTATGCAGACACCTCTAAAAATTCTGAAATTCTGTGTGTTATTCAAATGTGTACTTATTCAAATATTTCGTTTACATTTGTAATAACTCTAAATTTTGCTGTAACCGTAAAACCCAGGTGGATGGTATCACAGATTCTACGTTGCCGAATTTAACAATCTTGTTTTATATTTATTTCTTAGTATTTTTGATTACCTCTATTGTTACTTACCATGGAGCCATTGAAATTAAATAAAGAAACACTATATTGACTTTTATAAAATATATTTTATTTATTGCAAATATATAAGAAATTAAAGTTTATTATAGTTACAATATAATTGGCAAAATAGGCATTATTGATAAAAAAAAAAACATCTTGCAGCGTTACGTATCATATTGATTTTTTATCGACCTTCTCTGGTCTAGATCCGCCATGTTTTGTTAGAAACAGCACCACCTCGAGAAGGATGTGGTTCTACACCACGCATGGCGGTCTTGGGTAAGGAGAAGCTAGGTGTTTCAAATGCATTGGTGCATTGTTATAAGTAATGTATAGAGAGCTTAAAACGCGTAAAAAAGTCGAAAGTAAAGCCAAAACTACAAATGGCTAAAGTTAAACCTCTAACTACAACATTAGTTCCTTTTGATTGCTTTAATTTTAAACTAGCATTTAATGTAAATTTTTAATTATCTCTGCATCTATGCAAAAATAAAACGAAACTACGGGCATTTATTTCAAAACTAAAACAAAATGGTTTATTTGAAAAACTTTTTTGATACTTTAACATAATGAAATGTATATATTTTTTTGCATATTTCGATCTAACTACACAACATAGATCAAAACATAAAAAAAATTTTTTCAACTGACGTAAAGCACAATTATCAGCAGTACATTTGGCAATCCGATATTTTCTACCGAAAAACTTATACGGTAACACGAACACGTCGGCCATCAGTTAATTTTTCGGGTTTGCTGAAAATTAAAAATTTGATCCCATGTACAAGTTAAATGTTAAAGCATAAAAAATAACATAAATTTGGCAGTTTCAGGTTCTTATCCAAGTAGTTCCCTTATTTGTAATTTTGGCACCGAATTGCTAAATTGTTCAATCTCAATACGCATCATATTATAGTAAAACCAACCACACAGCATCTAAACACATATTCGAGTCTAAAAATATCGCACCTGCAACAGACTCGAAAACATCACCTAATTGATGCCTTTGGTATTTCAACGTCTTCATAATATTAACCTCTTCGTTTACACTATAAACATTTTTCGTATGAATACGCACAAAACGATCAATAGCTTTGTTACGACCTGAGACAAGTGTCTGAAATATTTGCGGTTTTCATGCCTTACAGCTAATTACGCAAATACGATATTAACTAAAGCAGATCTCAAATCGGTTAAGGCTCCAGGTGAATGCTGCCTAGGGTCTTCATACAAAAGCCTTATCAAATAATCCAATACAGCATCACCCAGAATTCTAAACACAATCTATTGGGAGTATGAGGCATAAATAATGGCTTGCAACAAGTACGATCTGCCGCGGAATTTATATTTCAAAGCTTGTTCAAATTTCGTATAACCCAGCGCTTCTTCACCATTGGATGTATATTGTAACAGTGGAGATTTGGACGAAGTCCAAGAGCCATAAACAATAACAAGTAAGGAAAAGTACTACTAGGTTCACTAGCTTCTTTAGCATCATATGCTATACTCCAAATAAGGTTTCAATGCAATCGGCAACAGATTTATCTAAACAAGAAATAAAAATTAGTTTTATTTATTTCCAATATATTTTATTTATATTTCAGTTTTAATGAAATTACCTGGAATACTATTTTTCTGTAAATTTATTTACTGTAACGTGTTATGTTAAACACACTCACTTTAATTACATTATTATTTTGTCAGCAAATATCAGTTATAATGTAAATCTTATTTTACACACTTATTTCAATTTATAATACAATTAACTGCAATAAGAACGCGTTAATTTGCCAACAGAAATTTCAATTTGTGACAATGAATAAGCAGAAATAAATAATAAAAAAAATATACAACGTGTATAAGGGTGACAGCATATTATATTAATATAGTTGTTTCCTCTGAAAGTGGTTGTAAAAATATTATGAAAATTTCTGTAATTCACAAAGAAAAATGTAGATGTCGCTAGTGTGTGTCTGGACTGGTTGGACGGTGACTTAGAACGACTTGAAGAAATGAATTACACTTTTCTTATTTTATTTGTTATATTTAATTTGTTTGCATTATCCAATTATGCGTCAGCTCAAAGAGAAAATCAACAACAACACCTAGAGGTTTGTTTAAAATAATTAAATTAATTTTTATTGTTATTAATATTTATTCTGCTCTATTAAAGCTTACATATGTTCAACCAAGTTTACAGCGTATAAAACGAACACCTGATTTTGATACGATATTGAAACCTCTGGACTATCACTCAAGTAGTGAACGAGAAAAGAAACAATTTCCAGTGTGGGACGATGCTAAAGGGGAATATAACGTAGATAAAACACCTTGAAATTCTTATCCAATTTTATTTCTCTTTTGTGCCTCCCTTAAGTAATTAATAATGGTAGAAATATAAAATACCTATATCGTATAATTAGTTTTATTTTGTATAAACCCAACGAATCAACCGATGGCATTTCGATAGCGAAACGATATCACCTAGATGATATTCATTATCATATATGATAATCACTTAGGACACAAAAATTATAGATTTTGCAGACCAAAACGTACATTTCCAGTAAGTATCTATTAATTTTATTTAAAAACAAAACAAATAAATTTATAATAGGAATGAAATGAGTGAAATCATTTCCATTTTGTTAAAAGTTTTAATTTTTTTAATGACTTCAATGATTTCAAGTTTGTTTCGACAGCTAAATTTCTTCGGAATTTGGTTTTTGCTCATCATCAGGTAAAATTTTACACTCCTAGTAGGTAATCGTAGTCAATACGTAGGTATAAGTTAAAGTATTTCTTCTAAATAAATAAATAAAAAGGTAATGTTCTAGTGATGTGCCCCAGGGTTCAATCCTCGGTCCATTGTTATTTATAATGTATGTAAATCGCTTCAATGTATCAATGTATTGACCATCGCAGTATACTTTTGCCAATGACATTGATCTGTTGTTAATTGGTGAAAATGAGCTCTTCGATTATCATGAAGTTAACATTAAATATTTTTTGTCTCTAGTCTTTGTCTGAGCAGTTCACTTTTTGGATCCAAATTATTTATTTTTATGGTATCCACATGTTCAGTTTCTAGATACCCTCAAATCTTTGGACGGGCCCAACTTTGGAAACCATACTTCTGTCTCTGTGATAGCTTCATAATCTTAGATGCTTATAGAGGCACAGTGAAATCTAATTTAAAGCGATTGCTTATGGTTTGTAATCGAATAATCAGGTACATTTTTGGTCTTAAAATTTATATTTCTACAATGTTATTTTTAAAACTTCATCAATTTTAAAACTCTTTTAAATGTACACCATCTCATGGCATCGGATGAACTAAAGGATATTCTTAATTCTTTCAGGTTTCACAGTCTACAAGAAACCCAGAAATTATTTTTCCGAAAATTTCTAACTCTATCCTTACAAACTAGAGTTTCCAGGCTTTGAAAAATGCAACTTACATTCAACAGATATCTCTCGTACCGTTCAATTTTATTTGTAATAAATAAAAGATCTGATAGCATCCTAAACTCATTTAATTTTTCAAAAGGAAATTATTCAACGATAAATGATTTTTAAAATTCTGTGGATTGGATAAAATTAATTTTTTCGGTGAGGTTAAGTATTCCTCTAATAATTCTTTAATAATAAGCCTCCTTGATTTAATAGTAGACTCATTAACTTAAAGAATGTTAAGAGAATGTTAAGTTTAAAATATATAAAAAGTCTAATGATGAGTCAGATTTAAAATATTTTAAGCAAATTCTTCGTGAGTTTGAAATCTTACATAATTTTTTGTATAAACAATATTGAAAATAACCTAAGATCTGATTCGTCAGCATTTTGGCATTATATTAAAATTAAACGTAAAAATACCTGATATCCCGCTAATATGATTTATGACAATGTGGTTTCAATAAATAGCGATCAATCATGTAATTTATTTGCTAAGTTTTTCCAATCTGCTTTTTCTAATCCCAGTAACTTAGGCATTCACACAGTGGAACCTCCGGGGAATAATCATACTATTTTTATATCTGAGGAGGATGTTATTTCATCCATCAGGAATTAAAAGGAAGTTCGTCTTACATTTTTCCAGATTCAATAGCTGCAATTTTCTTCAAAAAATGTGTACGATCTTTTGACGAGGCCAATTTTTAAATAGTTGGAAAAATTGCTGTGTTGTGCCAATTTTTAAATCCGTACATAAAACCAATGTTACTAACTATAGACCCATAGTAAAACAATTTACTATGGCAAACATTTTTGATAGGTTTCTAAAAATTATTCTTTAGAAATATTTCTTTATATACCCAATCGAGTTTCTTAACTCTGTCAAATTATCTAGAGTTCCATACACAATATTGTAGCGAGTATTATTGACTGGTGCTAATTGATGGTCGCTAATGCTCGCTGGGTGGCAAAATTAATATAACGGCAGCATCATTGTGTCGTGAAGAGTGTGCGGTTGTGTACGGTTGTTTTGCAGCAAGTTTAAATTTGATTGTATTTTTTTGTGTATGATCTGAGGAAAAGCCACCATCAGCCAGCCAGCTTTATATAAATTAGTCTATAGCAAGGACAAAGGGTGAATTGGAAAATATATTAATTAAGGAATATAGAAAGTTAGTGAAACAGGGTTTTATCGTTCTTAAAGGGGAAGGCTCACCAGACTGACAAGGAGCCATATTATTTGATTGACAGCCAACAATTAAGGTTGCGGAAAAGAACTGTTACTATAACCTCGGTGTTCCAACAACAATTATAAATAACCTGATAAGCCGAGGAACCAGGAGAAACGCAATAAAAGCAACACGAAAAAAATGAAAATAATTGGAGGTATTTTTAAAAAATATATTAAAGTGGAAATAATTGGCGGTGGTCGTAGGTAAAAATAAAGATCAGAAATGAATAATGAATAAAAAATCGAATAATAAAAAAATCGATGAATAAAAAATCGAAGATAGACCTATGGTTCCTTCACCAAAGTTGCTTAGAATTGTCCATAGAATCATCCTAGGGGGCGGCTCAAATCGACAAAAAATTTGGCCCGCCCTAATATATATACATATATATATATTTGAAAAATAACTAAGGAAAAAAATTAAAATAATTGGAGGTATTTTTTAAAAAATATATTAAAGTGTAAATAATTGGAAGATTTTTTTTATTATAATTGAAATAAGTGAAAATTTGTATACATATATGGAAAAATTTAAATCAGTGGAAAAAATAAGTGTGGCAAAACCACTATAATATTGGTTAAGAAAAAAAATTTTTTTGAAGTAGTGTTAAGTTAGTTTTGATAAAGAAAAATTAAAGTGGTAAGTTGCCGGCACTGGTCGGTTGTCGGCACCCCGCCTTAGCTTTTCACAGAAAGATCATATGGTCATTCTGACAAATGTCAAATGTGCGTTTTATTACGCGTTCTTATTGTGCCGAATACCGAAGAAAACAGACGCACGTGCTTTGGTTTTACAATTAAATATTTTTTAAAGAGTGAAATTCTACTTTGAAGTGATTTGCTTAGTGTTTTAAAGTGAATATTTGTGAAACAAATTCAGTCTATTTTGTGATTCAACACTAAACGCCACGAACGTGTTCGCAACAAAAGATTTTTTTTTCACTTTTTTTTCACGGTTGTCGACACCCCTTTTTTGTGAAATATCATCAGGGATGTAAATGTATTTAATTGCAGTGTTGTTTATAAGAAATTTTTCGATATTTTTAGCCATGTCACCCGCAAATAATCGTCTTCTTCAAAGAGGATTGATTGTGATGCCATGATTAAAGCAATCAAACGATGTTTGGTGGAAAAGCTGCCAATAAAATCGACTGCTGCAGCATACTCGATTCTGATGACGATTATTGTGAAAAGTGTTATTGATAGTCACTAAAATAAATAAATAAACTTTTTTATTTGAATATGTATACCAAGAATAACCGCATATGTCATAAAATCAAAATGTTCAGGGGAGCCAAAAACCTTATATTTAAAATTATGGGCTCGATATAAAGATTTTAGAGCTTATTAATTAACAGTCCTGTAGATATAGGCAATAAATACTTAATATAAAATTTTTAGTCAAAAAACTTCAGAGGAATAGGTCCAGATAAAACAACTTATATCGACGAACGTCGTTTTCTTTGAAAAAGAAAAGTACCAATGTAATCACCCAAGCAGACATAAGTTGTTGTTGCTTGAAAAATGGATTTTTTTGTTCGTCAACAAAAAGTTATCGGGACTTAGGATGAGAACATAACAACGTATCTAGAATAATAGTGACAAAAAATAACAGAAAATTTTTTGCATTTTTTTTTTTTTTTTTTCATTAATAACAACGTATGTCACTATGTGTCGTTTTCTCTGAAAATAATTTGTCAGCGATCAAACGTAGGTTGACATACGTCGTTAGTGCTATAAATTAATTTAATAAACATTTAAAGAAAAAACGTTATTTAAAGAAAAAACTCAGAAATGGTCAATATTTTTTGTTTTTAATTTAACACATGTAAATAGCGTTAAAAATTAATATATTTGGCATCGTTAACTCAAAACTGACAAAAATGGACATACGCGGTTATTCCAGAAAATCACAGATATTACAGTGTCATCTCAAAGTCGAGCCCTCGTAAATCACAAAAAATTGCAGCCATTGACTTCTTTCAGGACATAGTGTGAGAATATTTCCCCATTGTTCCCCTTTTTTGAATATTTTCACCCTATAACTTCAAAGAGGATAATAATAAAAATTGAGACCTTTCGATTGATGTATACGATATGGTGCTCCAAATTCAAAATATGTATATAAAAAAAAATCAGCCCAATTCTAAATATTCCCAGGGAAATGAGTTCCCGGGGAATTCATTTTTCCCGAGAATAAATCCTCCTATTCCAAACAGGCGGGGAGAAGAATAATATGGGAGAGAGAATTTCGATTATTCGAAGACAGCTGTTTTGATTCAGTTCTTTTGTTTTGTTTACAAATTTAAAAATTTTTGTGGAAATTAAAAGTAAAACTTTTTTTAAATCTTTAATAAATTTAAAATAAATACAAAAAATGTTCAGTGTAGCGTTTCTGATGGTATCTGAAGCAGAAGAGCAGCTGCAGGACAAGACGGAGCAAAGCATGCAACATCAGGGTTGGCTTGCATTGTGTTTAAAAGAACATGAATTTGTTTTTTGTTTGTTGCTTTTGACCTGAAAGCAACAGTAATGCCATAATAATATCATTATACAAAATTTTAAATGATATATATTACTTTTTTTCATAAAACTATTAAATACATACATTTTTCGCAGCACTCCCTCGCAATTTTTTGACGGAATTATTCCCAAATTATTCTCCCTTTTATTGACATTCAGAATAGCTACTTTTTTCCCGGGGAAGAGATTCCCATTTTCGAAGTTCTTTTAGAATAAGGGTAAAGGGAAAAGAGAACAAATTCCCGGGGAGATTTTATTAAGAATAGGGGAACAGGGAATAGGGAAAAAATTCCCAGGGAATTGTTATTGAGAATTGGGCTGAATATACTTTTCGAAAAAAGTGCAACTAAAATGCCACATTTTTTGTCTCGTTTCTGTGCGATGATGCTCTGTAACGGAAGACGATTTATAATAACAAATATTTTTTTGATCAGAGCAACAATATTAATGGAATTAGTGAGAAAAGAAGATTGTTTTTATTTCTCACAAAACCCTAAGCCAACACATTTTTATGTATATATAATTCCAGTTAAAATGATATTTGCAATAACCATAAACATCGGTATACATTTGAAAACATTGTGTTCTTCTGCATCATCTGCTGACGTCATTCATGTAGAAAATGTTTATTTAATTTGCTTTTTGGGCTATTTACGAACATTCTGCAATACATATAACCTCTTTGAGCAGTCCTTGGAACGTCTATGTTAAAAACTAATATATTCGTAAATATACGAGTATGTACAAAACTACACGTTCGTTAATAACAAAATAATGTACTTAAATTAATATTATTTAATGTAATAGGTACTCGCAGAACTTAAATTTATACACTTTTTAACTCTATCTTCAGGATAAAATGAGTTCGTGCTCATGTTTGTAACTACCAAATAATATCTGACATAGACGTAACGATCGACTCATAATCACTTTCTGGCTAACAAATGCTTTTATACTAATTTATCAAAATATATCGAGGGCTTATATTCAAAAAGTGCTATCTACATTTGACAGCAATATTAATTTTTGATATCTCTGATATAACTGTCAAATATGATATTAATTTTCATATCATACATGATTAGTACGACTATTTCTTAATAGATATTTTAGCAAATCGTTAGACAAATACTTTCAGATCTTATTAATAAGTTGGTTTTACACACTTTCTTTAAAATAATTATTGATGCAGATAGCACTTTTTGAATATAAGCCCTCGATATATTAATCTGTTCCTGTAGTTTGATTACAAGGTTTACTTTGAAACACATACATACAGATAGACGAAAGGACGGAGATCACTAAATCAAATCGCAAAGTCTTGGTCAGATATTGTTTATAGTTGCACAGATCATCAGTAGTATAGGGTATAAGAACAAAAGTATTGCATAAATATTACTCAAATTTTGTTTAGATATGCTTTACGAAATAGTCCCCATAAAAATAGCATCCGATATAAAGCTTTTTTATGTGCAGGCGGCAAATTAAATTATTTTCTATAATCCAATTATGAACTCAGCATATTTGAATTCTATACTCAATCTCGGAACTCGAGGTGTAGGGTATCCATATCTCAATTTAGGTATACACTCTGCTGGTAAGAAAACATCTGGTTTTTACATTGCATCTAAATTTTAATACACAGGCTATTCGGAAGATTCCCTGAAAATTTCAACAGCCCACAGACCAAAAACAAATATCAGATTTCACACTGTCACCCGCCAGGCTATTCTGAAGATTCCCTCAAAATTTCATCAAGATCGATAGAGCTATTTTGGAGGTTATGTGGAACATACACATATAAATTCATTTATAGATACATATGTATATATGATTATCGAGACCTATTCTGTTCCTTGATGTTGAATCAAACCAAAATTCATGAGGTGAAGATTTATATATGACAATAGAAGATTCAGTTGATACTAATTTCATTTCATTTATTTCGAAAATTTAAAGGAACGGTCTGAAATATTAGAAAATCAAATTAATGCACTGAGCATGACAGTTTTTTCAGAGTGAAGTTTTATAAAAACGAACGAAAATAATCATTTTAAGGCGAGGCACTCAAACTGCATTCCGTTCTTAAATTCTCATTTCAGAAAATATACTCACACTTATTGTAGGAAAATAAACGATATCAACTCAATAATGTATATACAGTGTGCGACGAAACATATGTTTATAAGTTTAATTTAAAAAGTTCTGATGGATTTAGGATAGTACACAGACCTAAAGGAAAACGTCTTACTCCTCGGTAAGGCAAGGTAAAACACGGAGGAGGGAATGTTTTGGTCTGGGGATGTTTTTCTGGCCATGGGATCGGATTAATACATAAAATAAATGGCATAATAGATCGTTTCATGTATAAAGATATCCTAAAAAGTGTAATGCTGCCACACGCAGAGGAGGAAATGCCACAAAAGTGGAGGTATCAACATGACAACGACCCAAAACACACGGCTAAATTCGTGAAAGAATCGTTCATCAGCAATAAGCTTAACCTTTTGAAATGGCCAGCAGACTCAATCCCATAGATAATCTATGGGATATTGTAGATCGTAAAAAAATCGCAATGGTTGCAGAAATACGGATGATACGCAGATGTCAAGAAGATTTAGGATTTTTTTGGCGCATACAAACTTCTGCAGTAAATATTTATTATGCGTTTGTTTTATTTTTGATAAAGAAATTTATTTTATAAACAAATAAAATAATTCGTAACCCAAATGTGCTTGTCATTCATTGGTATTGAGTAATATTTTATTAACCACAAGCTCGTTCATGTTTTGTCGCACACTGTATATTTATATATATACAAATGAATTTTATTGTACAATAATTTACCAAATTAAAATCTATATTATTTCTTATGTTCATATATACATTTCTTCTGTATGTCATTGAACTAATTCTAAAGGACTGGACTAATTTTCTTGAAATGTTGTGTGCGTGATTAAGTTGATTCGAGAATAGTTCAGATTCATAATTTTACAGGATCGGATTATTGTGGCACCTCACAAAGATATTTTTCAATATCATACATGTATACCTCGAGTACAAGGATAAAGAGAGCTTTGGAGGTCATCTTTTACTGCAATGAATAGCCAAAATGGGCACCTGCCATACAAAGTAATTATTTGATATCACATATCTCGACTATTACATTAGGGAGAGCTTTGTAAATTTGTGTGAGGAAATGCGGTATTACTGTGAGAAGCCGTGACGATAATGGGCAGGCTCGGATAAGTGGCCGGTAACTTTCAGTATAAAGTGCATTTTCAATATCAGATATCTTGAGTATTGCTGAGCATTTTACAATGCCAGTAAAATTGCAGTAAAAATAAATTTTTACTGAGGCTATTCCAGCCATATGTTTGTGGGTGCCCCTCAAATGTAATAATATACTTTGGTATAGTCATAAAAACTTCCGACAGATGGTGTAGGCTGTCTAGCACGACAAGCAGCCGGAAATATAGGAATCTCCATCATTTCCATTCAAGTCAATTCTGTAGCAGTTGAAGATGAAGAAGTGAACTTTCCAACTGAGTTTTTAAATTCGCTTGATTTTCCAGATGTTCCACCAAATATTTTGCTCTTTACAGTTGGATCGCCAATAATACTGCTTCGAAGCAAAATGCACGAAACATGCATTTCGTTATCAAGAAAATATTGGTTAGCATTATTGAATCGGCATTATTGAATCCAATTGGATTAAAATGCTTACAATACCCAATTTGTCTGGCATATGCACTGACAATCAATGAATCTTAAGGCTAGTCTAAGGGTTGGATTTAGAAAATTCATGCTTCGCTGATGGTAGCCTGCTCTACAGTTGGTAAACCAAACCACTTGTTTGTATACTGCGAAAATTGAGAAGTAAAAAAATTGGCCACGCATTGTCTTTACAATAAATTATTATTATCTAAGATCAAACGAGTATTTTATTATGTGAAACAAAATAGAATTTTTTTAATATAACATTAAAGTTGATTATATTCTTATTAAAAGAATTGCTGACGTAAATGAAATTCACATCAAAATAAATTCTGGAATAAAATAATTAGTTTAGCCATAACAACGTTTGCCATTCTGATTTTGCTATAAATAAAAATCTCATATTTTCTTCATTCGGGTTTCTTATTCGAAAGTACAATCATTGCGATTAATTAAAGAACACTAGTTGATTAAAATTACTTCCTCGGCTGGTATATTTTTTTCGGTACATATTCATCAGTGTGGAGTTGTATTTTACGGATGACTGCACTAATATCTTTTTTAGTGCCTCAATTGACGTTGGGTGTTTAGCGTGACACTCGTACTTAACAGATCCCTACAAATAATAGTCCAACGGGTTCAAGTGGAAGCTGTGCGCTAGCCAAAATGGCTAATAAAGCGATTTTCAAACTTGTTACGCAACAGATCGATTGTTTCACGGCTTGTATGGCACGGCGCGCCATTCTGTTGCACGGTATTAACCCAAACAGTGCACCGTTCAGGGTACATTGGGTTTTCAGCAGTCATGGTTGAATTTTCTGTACCCCAGTTGCCGCAATTTCGCTTGCTGACGTAACCACTGAGATAAAAACTAACTTCATCAGAAAAGTAGATTTTTCGGAAAAAGCTCATCTTATTCCAAGCGATTCGTTGCCCAATTGGAGAGCCGGAAACCGTACTCAAAATAACTACTAGTGCAAAAACTCGAAGGACCATTCTGTATATATTTTTAAACTTTACAAATAATTTCATATTAATCGAATTATTCGAAAAATTTTAAAATATTCATTTCCTCGATCAACTAAAAAGTCAATTTTCACTTAACTGATTATTCGACCAAAAAAGTGCAATACTTTGGTGGATACCGAACAATTTAAAAATTACTAATTTCCTCGATCAATTTTCACTTAACTGATTATTCGACCAAAAAAGTGCAACACCTTAGTTTATACCTTATAATAGATAATTTGTAAACAAAAAAATATTTTTATATTATTTGCTTTTGTATATCTTAAATACTAATAACAGTAAATATTATAGTAAGATCACTATTTAAAAAGGTGATATTCAAATTCCCAATTCGTTACGAGGTAAAAAAAATTTTTGAAATATATTGTTTCAACCCTTTATTAGACTTCTGACACCTTTTCTGTCTACTTTTTTTTAACAGAACTAATCAGTATTTTTGGAGTTTTTTTTAGGATTTGTCAACCGCAACCCTGGTCAGTTTAAGGGGTTGCAATGTTTTTGTACAAATCTGACCATATTAATTTTGAACCATTCTAGTGTTAGTCTAAAGTAATGTACCATTGTCAAATCTGGCCAAAATATAAATTAAATATATGGTATCTTACTTTTACTGGAGACATTAGTTAGTTTTGTAACTCGCCTACAACTCCTAACTCCTTGTAATACTAAATACTTGTGTATTCCCAAATGTGCCCGGTATATTGGTCCTGAGCAAATATTTAATCGTTCTTTATGTTACACCCTTTAAACTTGTTCAATAATGTTTTTAAAAATTATTTCGCTTTCTCCTTTGCCCTCTTATCGTGTTTATAACTTCTGCTTAATACTTTTTGAACTTTTTGCATTAGTTTTGGTATTGGTTTTGTCAAATCAGTTAAACAAAAGTTAGGTTTTTGTAACCTACAGTCATTAACACCAGAAGGTTGTCCTACTCCAAGTTTTTTTTAGTTCGATGTTGCTTTCTTGACCGATCACTTTGAACTTCAAGGCTGTTTGGTGTCATATATTTAGATATCATAGAATTTCCAGTTTGTTGAGAACGCATATTTACATTTAATTGATTAGGCTATTTTAAGATCAGTCATAAGGGACTTCTTTTCGGGGGTAGATAGGAAAATGCATCGATTTTCACCAATTCCAATAGCGTTCATTCTACATCCAATCAAAGTTCATGTGCCAATTTCCATCCAAAAATATTTATATTTTCGATGTGTAATTTAATTATTTCGTTTACGGTGACACACAGACGGTCGGATGGACATCATTAAATGTACTCAGAAAGTGATTTTAATCACAAAGTGGTATAGGTTATAAATACCTCATAATAAAAATACAGATATAAGGTCTAGAAATAATGCAACCAGAAAGCATTGATGTAGAAATTTGTGCTTTGAAATACATCGACCATACAGCCAAAAGTCCTATAATCATGTTTGTGCAAAAAATAATTATATTATTTTCAGGATATTGACCATTGAATATTGTGAATTTATTTCAAGGAAATTTCTAAAATATAAATAAAAAATTTTAAATATGTACACTTACACTTGGATAATTTCGAACCACTGTTAAATTAGATATATTGGTAGAAGACATGCATTTGTCAGCCGAAGCACCTGTAATTCCTCCTCTCTGTCAAAAAGTACTATTTTACAGGAGATTCGTAATTTTTGTCGACTTTTTTTTTTGCCAAAAACTGCTGATGACATTGTTTTGTCAGGTGACATGTCAGCTGCATTTTTCAGTGTGAAAAAGCGAGATGTTCGTTGACAAATATATGTCACGTATTCTGATTTAATTAAATTAAACAAATTTTTTATCTCAAACTGAAAACCAGAATTTTAACTTTAAAATAATAATTAAAATAGCAATTATAAGACGCCATTATTTAACGAATTGCCCCTTCTAAAATAAGTTACTGAAGCTAAGATAAAAATACTTTCGTTCATTTCGCTTTTAATGCGAAAGAACGTGTTCATACAACACAGCATTACTTAAGATGCGGTTCATTTGCTCGTTTTTTTTTTGTAAGGTTATTAATCGTTAATGTGCGCGTTGAATACCCAACAAGGTCAATCTAATAATTGAGTAATAATTCTTAAAAATATTTTTGCTTTTTTTTTAGTTATTTGTCTGTTTTTTTTTTACTAACAATAGAAAAAAGCGAGGAACATCAGCAGAAAGAATAAAGGAACTTTTTTCATCATAATAATGATGATAATGTTTATTTTGTATTTGGTTAAGTAACAACAAATCATTAAGAATCTTTAAAAAAAAAGGGTCAAAAATCGAAAAGCATACGAACAAAAAAAATCAACATTTAATATGTTTAAATAATCATATACAGCATTGTTTGTACTCGTACAAACAAATTTTAATTGGTATTTGTGCAATGTCATCCTGTGTGTTTGGCTTTTTATGGGATTTGTATGACAAATTAGTCAAAACAAAAAGAACATAATTAAACAATTAATTAACAATTACACACATGCGTGTAAAAAACCCAATATCAAACTCTTCCGGGTAAACGCAGCTTGGAATTATGTAGTTAAGATTTTTTGTATCATACAATATTAATTATTCTACTAACGAAAGAACAAATAAATTACCATTATATAATTATAAGTTTTTATTAAGAAAACATTTCAATTTGCAATTTTCAATATTTTTAATATGTTTCATTAAAATTTTTTGGGATTAATATTTTATTTTGAGAAAAGTACTTAAAATCAGTTAGATAAATTTATCATATAAAATAGTAGAATATCAAATAATTTATTTAAATATTATAGTATTCAGGTTCATATTAAAACAACTTCTATATTTTTATTTTGTACTTGCTGTACCCGATGCGCTTCGCTGTCACCCATCGTAACGATATAAAACAAGGAATGAATACATTTCATAGGAAAAGCAATGTATGTTATTTATTTATAATTTAAATTTATTTCAAAGCTTTGACATATAAAGGGTGTCCCAGTGAGAATATGAAACAAAGTACATAAACCAAAATCGGTTTAATTACACCATTTATAATTCAGGAAGGGCTGTACCGATTTTAATGATTTTGATTTGTTGGATTCCGCCCCGAATAACAGAATGAATATTAAAATATCTGAAAAATTCACGGCATCTCCCATACAAAGTAAATATTTAATATCACATCTCTCGAACACAAATATTGACAATATGATTGATTCGTTTTATAAAATTATTTTTGTATATTTAGATGAATGCGTTCCAAAATCAACAGCGAGTAAAAAGTCTGGTCCACCTTGGAACTCGAAAGAACTGTTCAGACTTAAAAATATGAAAAATAAACGTTACAAAAATTATAAAAAATCTGGATCAATTACTGATTATGGAAAATATTCTACTACTCAAGCTGAATTCAATATTCTCAATTCAAAACTTTATATTTTTTTTTATTTAGTTATTTAATAGATAAATCCACAAAATATTTATAATATACTTAGCAATATTAAATATTTCATAATCATCCCAATTTTAAATATTTCCAGGGAAATGAGTTCCCGGGGAATTCATTTTTCCCGAAAATAAGTCCTCGAGAATAAGTCCTCCTATTTTAAACAGGAGGGGAGAAAATATATGGAAGAGAGAATTTCGATTATTCGAAGACAGCTGTTTTTGCTTCAGTTGTTTTGTTTTATTTACAAATTTAAAAATTTTTGTTGAAATTAAAAATAAAACTTTTTTTTAAATATTTAATAAATTAATAATAAATACAAAAAATGTTCAGTGTAGCGTTACTGATGGTAGCTGAAGCAGAAGAGCAGCAGCAGGACAAGACGGACCAAACCATGGCAAGAAGAAAGCTACATGATGCCAGCAACCCACTTGAATTTGCAGAGTTAAATTTCCACTCCAAATTGTGCCATACCCGGCTTACATGCAACATCAGGGTTGGCTTGCATTGTGTTCAAAAAAACATGAATTTGTTTTTTGTTTGTTGCTTTTGACCTGAAAGCAACAGTAATGCCATAAGAATATTACCATACAAAATCTTAAATGCTATATATTACTATTTTTCATAAAAATATTAAATACTTACATTTTTCGCAGCACTCCCTCGCAATTTTTTGAAGAAATTATTCCCAAATTATTCTCACTTTTATTGACATTTAGAATAGCTACTTTTTTCCCGAGGAAAAGTTTCCCATTTTCGAAGTTCTTTTAGAATAAGGGTAAAGGGAAAAGAGAAAAAATTCCCGGGGAGATTTTATTAAGAATAGGGGAACAGGGAATAGGGAAAACAATTTCCAGCGAATTGTTATTGACAATTGCGTTGAATATATTTATATTTGGCATAACATTATAGTTGGCATAACATTATAATTGTTTATGTAATGGCGTTTTCTTTTGTGAAAAAAATGTTACACTTTATAATGTTACATTTTTATAATGTTTTCCTCACACATTCAAGATGTTGTATTTTTAATGGTCAGAATAGAACATAAAATTACAACTATGCAACACTTTTTTAATGAACAGCTGATTTTGTTGACATTTTTATTCTTGGACACCAAAAAAGGAAAAATAAAAATTAAAAAAACATTGATATTTTCCATATTAATAATTTATTTTAAACAAAACAATAAAAATTACACTTTTTCTTGTTTTTTTTTTTTTTTGTTTCTACACACAAATACACATTTATAAGCAACACAAATGTCAGCTGTTTTATCGTCTTATTCTCGCCCTCCGATTTTTTAGAGTGCGAAAAATTCACCTTTTTCACATATTTATTGTGCGACATTTTTAGAAAAGAACACGTTACCCTTTCGCAAGGTTGACATTTTGTTTAGAAAAGAACACAAAAAAAGAAAAAAAAAGTGCGAAGTGGGAAAAAAGTGTAACATTTTTGCCAGAAAAGAAAACGCCATAAGTTTTATAATTAAAAATTTGCATAATCGTTTATGTTAATAAACGATGCAAACTAATCAAATTCATTTACTATTAATCTTCTTTATCTTAAACAAATTTCTATATATTTATATAACGTATAATATCCAGAATCACAGCTATTTAGTAAATTAAAAACTTCACTTACATATATTAAGAATATTCTTTTTAAACTCTTTTTTTTAACTCATACTCTCTGTCTGTCTGTCTATCTGTCTGCCATGGGTGGACCCCATTGCCCCTTATCCAATTGATCTGAAACTTTGCCCGTAGTCTTGTCGTGACTACAGATTAATTTTAGGGTAGTCACGCACAGTCACGCGTGGTCACGCACAGTCACGGAGAGATTAAAGCCCCACTTCCCCTCATCCGATGGATCTGAATCTTTGTTCATAGACTTGTTGTGGCCAAAGATTAATTTTAAAATAGTCACACGCAGTCACGCACAGTCACGGAGATATTCAAAACTCATATGCATAAGGAAAGAAAGAGTTTTAATAAAAACTCTGTTTTTAAGGGTTAGATTATTTATAAAGTATCTAAACAATTTTTATACTTCATCACATTTAAAAAAGCCTCAAATTTGCGCACCGTAGAACAGTATGGACCTCGAAGCAGCATTAAAAATGTTTCATTTATTGACGTTAGATATTTTAGGATGATTTATGTACTTTGACCATGTTGAAGCAATTGCCATTTTTGCTGATATTAGCTTATTATTAAGATATTTCTTAAACGATAAGTTGTAATTAAGATCTATATCTGTAATTATTAACAATTTTAATGTTATCGGCACCATAGATCCATTTCAGGTTGGATGCAATTCTAGTACCACTACGAAAAATTAGACCTTTAGAGTTGGCAAGATTAAGCTTTCAACACCACATCAAACAATAGGTAAGCAGTGCGTCAATCATCTTTTGAAGTTCGCTTGGAGAATCGGAAAGAATAACGATATCGTCAGCATATAACAAAATTGGACTTACTATACATTCTTGTTTTATGCCACTATCTACATAGAAATCTTCAGAAAAGACGTTTTCATAAAATGTTTCACATGTAGTGTTGTTATATGCAAGCCGTAGAATACGGACTATTTCTGAAGATAAGCCCATATTGGACAGTTTATAAAATAATGAATTCCTAGGAACCATATCAAAGGCACAAGAAAAATCCACAAAAAATGCGTATGTATTTGTACCATTAAGTTTGTTTAAATGTATTAAATTAATAAGGCTGAAGGCTGAACCTTTGAGTAATGTTTTATAAACCCAGCCTGGTATTCATTTAATATGTTATATATCGCACCTGTACCTCTAAAGTGAGTCAAATCAAAATTTTTCAATTTTCACTTTTTGAAAGAAAGCGATACACAGTGGTCATATCTATCCACTGTAAAAATCTTACATCGATTTTTCTAGTCTTTCGCAAAAACAAAATACAGTTGTAACCCCCATTATTGTTTAAGAGTAGCTTCTTTAGAATCCACTAAAAAGACATATTTTGAGTTCCACCCAACAGAATTGTTATTTTGCTGATCACTGAAAAAATCGCAAAAACAACTACTGTTGTATACTAATTATTCGCAATTCTTTACAACTGTTACAACTGTTTTTAAATTTTATAGCAAATATTAAAAAAAAACCGTTTTTTGCCTCTACTGAAAATTTGTAAATTTAGAGTTGACTCACTTTAGAGGTACAAGTGCGATATGTCTATCCAATCTGTTATACGATTTAAAAGAATAGTATTGAAGATTTTGCACATAGTGTCATTTGTAGGACAATTTGGATCACCTTTCCTTTAAAGCGGAATCAAAATAGCTGTTTTAAAACTGCTAGGAATTTCTTCATGTAGAAAGATGTGTTTTAAAACATGAAGTAACTCCTTTATAAAGCAAATTGGAGCATATTTGTAATATTCTTAACAGATACCATCAATTCCTGGAGCCCTATTGAGTTTCACTGATTTCAAGACAGATGTAAGTTCACAAAGTTCTATTGGGGAATCAAGAAAGGGATCATTAAAATATGGCATGTACCAGTATAATTTGTCTGAGTTTCTGTATTTCGCAATATTGAACTAAATGATTATAAAAGTCATTCGCATTTAGGTCACCTCTCAGTATTATAGTACTTGATTTCATAGAGTTTGCTAGTTTCCACCAGTCTCTACTACAGCTGACTGAGTTTAGTTTATTTAAATTCTCATTATAAAATTCAATCTTTCTATTACGAACGATATTTAGATATTCAGCTCTAGATGTAGTATAATTCTGATTGTTTATAGATGTGTGCTTTTTTCTATAGATTTTAATAGAGTTTAACATTCTTTTTCATGCACGAGCACATTTCCAGTGGAACCATTTTTGCTTCGGTTCAAAAGAATATTTGTTCTTATTTATTATATTTGCTTGTATTATTTAACTTTTTATAGATGAAACCAGCTCATCCACCGGAGTATTATTTGTAGGATATACATTACTAGAGAGTTGCTTAATTATTCCATCTGTGTGGGTTTAGTTTCGACAATACTCTGTTGTTAATTTGTGGCGGAAAAATTATATCTAATTGTGGCGGCATATGATCAGAGTGGGGCTTAGACCCAATAGTAAAATCATCAACAAAGCTCAGGAAACTATAAGAGCTGATACAATAGAATATTACGGTATTGCCTCTACCACTATAAAAACTAAATTCGCCTAAACGGTATCCATTTGTTCTTCCATTTAGTATTATGCCACCTAAGTTTTCTATAACATCATGAGTCGACTACCTTGAGAATTAGTGTTTTTGCCTTTGGAATATCGCCCTTTATTAATGTGTGGATGATCTCGTAAAAGGTTAGAGTCTAAGGCTTGTTCTTCTCCCATCCGACCATTTAGATCGCCTACAATGCAAAAGTTTGTTGGTCAAAGTTCAATTTTCTCCGTTTCAATTTTCCAATTAGAACAGTTAAGAGAACGTGCAATAAAATAAAACAACTTTCCTTCAAATTTCGCTTTTACCAGAACATTATTATTAGAATGAGTAAAAAAAGACACATTATACTTTTCTTCAATTCCTTTTTGAAACCAAATAAACAGCCCCCACTTGCTCGGCCTGATTTCTTTTTTGTTTGTCTGATATAATATGAGTTTCAAAGTGGAAGAAAATGTCTACCTTAAAGATGTAGATTATAAAGATTCCAAAATTGAAAGAGTTTGCAAGGTTAGCTACATTATACGAAACTAAATGACATTTGTTGTGTTGCTATTGCGTAGACATATTGGTAGTGTTTTGATTGTTAGCGACGATGGCGTTCCCATTTCTGACTATGACTTCAGTACAGCAATTGGCTTCAACTAAGATGCTTCGTAAAAATTCAGCATCAGAATTAGAATTTGCGACACCTTTTCCATCCAACCAAGTGTATTTTTCGTTATTTATATATACAGAATTCACTGAGCCTCACCTTAAGATTTGTGTTTGAATTATACACATTTTTATTAAGTTTCCTCAAATTGAAACGAATATTTTGTTCCTCATTTGTATAATCCTTTTGTATGTACATAGATCGAACTTTCTTTAAGTTTGCCTTTGGTAGTTAGAACAACAATTGCTTGCATATTAGTTTTTTAATGAAAATAAGAACGTACCACTTGGAGGTAATTTTCGTACATTTACAACACTAACGTTAATATTTAGTAGATTATTACATAATTTAACAAAATTAATTTTCGAATCATTTATATTAGGGCTTTTAACACCACTAACAACAATATTTGTGGGAGGATTTTACGGTCAATTTGTTTCACACGAGATGAAAATTTGTTGATAACATTTTGCATTTTTTCATTTTCCTCTCTGAGCTCTTGAATTTCATTCTGAACTGATACCAAATCTTCCTTTTTAGCGACATCTTTCAGCTTCTCATCTAAAATGCTAGAGAATGTTTACCATGAAAACACATCAGATGTACGTTGAAGAGCCATATTATGTTGTGTTAATTGTTTTTTTTTTTTTTGTTGATGTTTAATAATTGTTCTGGTGAAGAAGAGTTTCTCGGTCGTTCATTACTCATTTATTTAAAGCATACGTTTAGGCTTTAATTTTACGAGAGACCAGTTTAGTACTAAAACAAAACAGCTGAGTTGTACATACAGTGTCATAATTACAGCACAATGAAACATGAAATGAGGACACCGTCAGTTGAATATATTCAATTAATTTACCATAAATTTTGTTGAACTCCTATAGTTTGCAGAACAGTACAAAGATTTATTTATTTATTCATGTATTAACTTACAATTACAAATTATAAGCTAATATTAGGATTAGTGCAATAGCTACTATGGCCTTCAGCACAAAATAGTATTAAACAATAACAATAACATAATTTCTTAATATGAGTTACTTAGTAATTGGATTCTTCTATGTTCCAGTTCCTTTTAAGAATTTTATTATTTTTTTATATTATATGGGGTCGGATTGGATAAATACCCAATAGGATCACTACCTTTAAAACAATTCTGTCTATGAGTAATGAAATTTGGGCAGTTTGAGAGGATGTGGGAAGGATTTGGTGTGGGAGATATGCAGTTACAAATTTGAGGAATTGTAATGTTCATTAGGTGTCCGTGCGTCAGTTTGGAATGTACGAGTCTTAGCCGTTCAAATTTTATCATATCTAATCTGTTAAGGCCAGCAATATTTCTTTATAAGAAAGATCGAATGTCTTTCATTTTATGATTTAATGTTTTGTACCATGTTGTAGTGTTGCTAAGTTGGGATTTTTTTTTTTTTATCAATGTAATGTAATGTTCTGTGATAAGTTTTTCCCAGTCATGATGATTATTATTAGATAGTAGCCCTTTTTGCAATGAGATCAGCTAATTCATTACCTTGGATACCGCAGTGGCCAGGAACCCAAATCAATTTTATATTTGGTTGCTTGTCGATTAACAGGTTTCTTATTTCGTTAATATAGTGATTAAAATTGTTTCTATTTGCAATATATTGTAGTGAAGAAAGGGAATCAGTACATATTGCAAATTTACCATTGTTTTGACTCACGTATTTAATTCTTTCATAGATAGTTATTAGTTCGGCAGAGTATATAGAACTAAATTTGGATAGGATAGCATATTTGATTACTCTATTATCAGTAATTATGCTGAAGGAAGTGGCAGATTTCGATCCGTCAGTGTAAAGAAATTTATAATCATAAAGTGTATCTTTTGAATAACATTCATCGCTAAACTAATGACACCATATGACAAAAACTTTGTCCTTAAGGCGTTAAATGCATATAAGAAAGAAAATAGAAATCTAACGTTAAATATTTTGGGTTTTGAACCTTATGAAAAATGTCAATATTTTTACATCAACGTAAACCTAACAAGCGGCAACTTTAAAATTCTTTGCGAAGCAGTTAACCTTAAGAAACGAAAATTACTGCACTCAGCCTATTCATTTCGGGGACTTGTTTACATCAAACGAATGCATACGGATGAGCCAATTTGTATTGAAAGCTTAGATGCCCTAAATCATTTATTTCGCCTGGATGAAGGATCTAATTCACAGCATGATGATTAAATATTCTCAAACAGTGTTTCTTCTTAACTTGCTATTTTTACACTGTTATCATTCTTTTTATTTTGTAATTATAAACATATTTAAACAAACTTATATTTTTATCTTATTTAAATCTGTACACAACAACTTTTTTAAAATATCATACTTTTATTTTTGGACTAGTTTCATTTTATATCGCGTTGCTTTTAGTTCAGTATTTGAATTTTATTTTAATGAACATTGTTGGTAACATAAGTGGAAATTCTAAAGATGTGACGTTTAATATGGTAAAAATCTTGGCGAAACAAAAAAAAGGAGTACAAATCTGCCACATAAACGCACAAAGTTTAATGTGCAAAATTGATGAGTTCAGATTCGTTTTCGAAAAATCAAATATTGATGTAGTGTGTGTTTCTGAAACATGGCTCGATGAATCTATTCCGGATAGCCTCATTTGCTTAGATGGTTATAAAATATTTCGGTTTAATAGAAGTGGAAGAGGAGGAGGTGGTGTGGCAATATACGTCAAAAATACTATAACATGTAGTTTTCGTTGCAAGGCGGAAGAAAATGACAGAATTGAGTATATTTTTGTTGAAATCTCATCATCTGGAAGAAAAATGCTGATTGGTTGTGCTTACCGACTCAAACGTGATGTACCTTTTGCCGATTTTATAAACAAAATGGAAATCTTAACCATGCCTTACAATGATATAGCAATTTTGGAGATTTCAATTCGAATCTACTAAAAGAATCGTCGTTTAAAGATAGTATGCAGTCATTAGGACTGACACCAACGAATATTACAACACCAACACACTTTACAACGTCCAGCAGTACATTGATTGATCTAATATTTGTCGCTAATCCGTCGAAGGTCCTGCTGTATGATCAAATCTCAGCTTCCAGTTTTTCTAAACATGATCTGGTTTTTCTAGCCTATGATTTCCAGCTTCACCAAGAAGATCAAATTTTTTTCTCCTATCGTGATTACAAGAATCTTAACTATAGTTTGTTGTATGAAAATTTCAACTTATTCAATTGGAACCAAATATACCAAATGACTTCTGTTGATGATCAGTTGGAGTTTTTAGAACGTAATATCTTAAGCCTTTTTGATGATACAGTTACGTTAAAAAAGAAAAAAGTTACCACAAAGAGTAAACCATGGTTTTCAACTGATGTCCAGCAATCAATACAACGCAGAGATTTTGCTTATTCCCGGTGGAAACGTTTCAAAACGAATGAATTGAAACTCGATTTTCGCACTGCTAGAAGTGAGGCTAATTCTAAAATAAGAATGGCTAAAACTAATTACTATTCCGAACGATTTTCATCCGCCATTGACTCCAAGGATACATGGAAAACCATTCGAGATATTGGTATTGGCAAAAATAATAAAAATGAAACCTTATCTTCCGACGACAATAGTGAACAGTACAGATTCGAACAACAATATTATGAATAATAGCTCCTCTTTTGAACAAACTGCATTTGAGTTTTCTTGTGTTAGTCAGTTTGATGTATTATCCAGTTTTTCATTAATAAAATCAAACGCCGTGGGTTTCGATAACTTACATCCCAAGTTTATCAAGATCATTTTGCCATTAATATTGCCTTATATAACACACCTATTTAACACCATTATTACATCAAGTTCTTTCCCTACTAAATGGAAATATGCAAAAAATAATACCTATTCCAAAATCGAAAACGGAGTATCGCCCAATAGCTATATTAAGCTTTCTATCAAAAGTAATGGAAAAACTACTACATCTACAAATGAGCAATTATATAAACGAAAATCAACTAATGTCTGACAAGCAGTCCGGATTTCGTTCTAACCACAGTTGTACTACAGCTTTGGTTAATGTAACCGAGAACATAAGACGTGAACTTGATTATGGTAACATAAACTTTTTGGTACTTCTCGACCATTCAAAGGCGTTCGATACAGTAAACCATCAAACACTATGTATGAAACTAAAACACTTTTTTAACTTTTCATCCACTTCTACGCAGCTTTTACATTCATACCTCACAAATCGGACTCAATCTGTATACGTTAATAATTCGACCTCAAGACCTGTAACACTCACGAGAGACGTACCTCAAGGATCGATTCTGGGTCCACTTCTTTTTTCCATCTATGCCAATGATTTGCCACAACAACTATCTCACTGTAAAATACACATGTATGCGGACGACGTTCAGCTGTATCTGAGTAGTCCAGTAAGCTCCATAGAAGAAAATGTTGAAAAGCTAAACTATGACCTTAATAAAATACATTTTTGGGCCACTGCAAATGGACTTTGTCTCAACCCGCATAAATCAAAATGTTTGATTATTCATAAAAAAACTTTTCAGCCTGTTCTTGAACATGATATACTAATAAACCATCAGAAAATCGAGATTGTAAAAAAGGTAAAAAATCTTGGCATAGTTTTCAACAACAACTTTACTTGGTCAAGCCACGTAGATACACTTGTGGTTCAAACGTATATAAAGCTAAGATCGCTTTGGGTAACTCAGTATTTTACGCCGTTAAGAGTAAGACATCTTCTTGCAAAGGCATACTTAATTCCTGGTCTTATTTATGGCTGTGAACTTTTTGGCAACTGCGACTACGCCAGCAAGAAAAAGCTAAATATTTTGTACAACAATATTGTTAGATATGTTTATGGACTGAAGAAACGTGATAGCGTTTCGACTTTCTCAAAAAGTCTTTATGGAGTCTCATTCGATAACCTTATTAATATAAGGGTTTTAATGTTTTTGCACAAAATTATTTACACTGAGAAACCCCTATATCTTTATGATCAAATACAGTTTGCTAGATCCAGAAGGGGCAAAAAACTTATTATCTCTATGCGTCGATGCCTTGTGTCAGAATGGCAATTTTTCATAAACGCCACACGTCTTTGGAATGCAATTCCACACAACCAACAATTAGTTAGCAACGCGATATATTTTAAGAAATTTTTGTTTAGTTACTTTGTTTAAATATATTTAATTTTCATTTTTTTTAAATTCATGAATTTTAATAATTTCTTGTATTTATTTTACTTTATTTTAAATAAGTTATAATTATTTTTTTTTATTGTATTTTAATTTTGTGGCGAATTTTTGAACAATGAAAATCCTGTACTTTAATTATAAGACATGTCTTGTTGTACAGGAAATTAATAAAGAAATAATAATAATAATAATAATAATAATAATAATAATAATAATAATAATAATAATAATTCACTGAATAACATTATGTATGGGTGTGGGCTAGAAATAGATTTGGTGTAGTAATGAAGGGAAGTGTTAATAGTGTTTTCTTTCAGAAACCATGGAGGATATTGTTTGGCGCTGGGCTTTATTATGCTGAGAGGAATCTGTTTAATACAATTTTCTCTTGTGCGATGTATGGACGACGGTACAAAGATGTTATTGATATTCTGATGCAAATGTGACGAAATTCAAGTATAAAATGAGTTTTAATGTAATTAATTAAAAATAGCAGCTCAATAAATTATACAAATTCATCAATTATTAATTTTCTATACTTTAATGCATTTCAAATATAATTATAAAGCTTATACCAACCACGGCTTATTTGGTCATTTAAAATATTAATTAATTCATTTTCATTTATGCCGTTTTCTTTTCTGACAAAAAATGTCGCCTTTTTTTGCCCTCTTTTGGAAAAGTGTATTTTTTTATATATTCTGAATTAAGAGCAACCTTGTAGTGATGAAATTTGGTATATAAGCTTTTATCGGCCATGGAATGAACGCTGTTGAAATTGGTGAGAATCGGTCCATGTTCAGACCTAGCCCCCATACAAATTACCCCTATGAAATCGACATAAATTGCCATAAGATCCAAATTGTCATATAGATCTTATTCAAATTGGGTTTTGTATGCGTTCATTACGTCCATTAATGAGTAATCCAAAAATGATCCCTTTGGCCCCATTTAGAGCTGATTCCCGATCTTCACTTAAATCTATTAAAAAACAAAAATATTGCACTGATTCTTCTCAAATTTTGTTTGTATATATTTTTGCAAAATACAAGAGACTTTACCAAACATGATCAGGACCGGTCCATTTTTGGACCTAGTCCCCATATAGATATAGCATCCGATATGAACTTTTTCATATCTGCAGCCAAAAAAATTAATAAAAATCCCACTCAGATTTGGTTTTTGCTTATTTTCTATGTCCAGTTAGTTGGGCCTAAGAGATAGGGTTTCTAAACGCATGGTATAGGGTATCGTATAGTCGGTCTAGACCGACTATAATTTTCTTACTTGTTTCATATTCAAAACGCACTCCATATTCACTGATTTTTTCATTAATGGCTTTTGTCCAAACATATTATCTCTTAATGCAATTAGAGACAGTTTGTGCGGTTACCTGTTATGTGCATATTGGAACAGTGTTTTAAATATATAATTTAAATGTAAGTTTAACCTATAAAAATAGCTGCATTCTGCGTTTGTTTCTAAGAGTAAAGCATAGTTTGGTATAAAATCTGGTAGTTTTAGTATTCTTTTTAAGAAATAACGCTGTAGTTTGTCCACCTTTTCAAACAAACAGTATACCCCTAAACCTGATCTGCATAGGCTTGCATAGATCAGCATACCGCTTCCATTTAGTATTTCGATTTATGTGCGGTTTATTTAAGAAAGTGCTTCATGTTGAGTTTATGCTATTTTTAGTGGACAAATTTCTTTTCTCAATATGTTTTTGCGTCAAAATGATACCTAGATTGTTTTACTCGTTAACTATTTTTATTTCTTCATTTCTAAATTCAACCTTATCTCTCAGCGTAAGTCTTTCCCCAGTTCTGAAAACCATAATTTCTGACTTCAGCATGTTTGCTTCCATGTTCTATTTGTCAAAGTAAGTTTCCAGCTTCTTTACCATATTTTGCAAAATTTTTATATTATCGGCCAATAAAACGATATCGTCTGCATACAGAAGTAAGCGCACGTTTATATCAGTTATCATTAACCCACCACCCAAGTATTCGTGAAGATCATTTAAATATAAAGTAAACAGTAATGGTGACAGGAGACATCCTTGCTTAACTCCAGTTAACGTTTCAAAATATTCGGATATATCACTACCCGTCCATACTGCTGACTTCGTTTTGCTATAAACATTTTCAATAAAATTCACAACTTTTGTTGAGATACCTAACGCATGTAATTTAAATATGAGCAATTTTCTTGGTACTTTATCGAAGGCAGCTTTAAAATCCACGAAAAAAGGATAAATCTTCTTTTTCTCCTAGAACTTTGAATGAACTATTACCGATGGGTTATATATATATTATCAACCGTAGAGTAATTAGGTCTAAAGCCCGCTTGAAATTCTTTCAGTATGTTGTGTTTTTGAACCCAGTTTGCTAGTCTGGTGTTTATAATCCCCATTAACAGTTTTGCCACACAATGCATAAAAGCGATTCCTCTATAATTATTGGTGCAATTCAAATCCCCTTTTTTGTAAATTGGAAATATAATGCTGAGTTCATACTCTCCATCTAATATTCCAGCTTCAAAAATGATATTAAAAAAATATTTGAAAGTTCTATAAGGAAGTTATCTGAGGCATACTTAAATGTTTCGTAAGGAATTCTATCCTCACCGGGGCTTTGTTCTGCTTCGTTTTTTTTTTTTTTTTTTGAGTACAGTTTATATTTTCGCAATAGTTATATTTTGGTCTAAATCTTGGTCTTCGTGCCACATTGGTACATAATGAATATCGTTTGACAGTTGTGGTTGATTTAATAATGTCTCAAAATATCTTTTAAAATCGTTTGCTTGTATTGATGTTCCAACTTTAAAGCTGTCAAATCTTATTTCTCTTGCAAACTTCCACCATTGCTTTGAATCATTTATTTTGTTGATTTTATTGTTGATTTCAATATAGTACTCGTCTTTCCTTTTTTTGAATTCTCGAACATAATTGTATTTAGCTTGAAGGTATTTTTCTTTATCTTGCTGGTTCTTTGTATTTCTGAATTTGTTGAGAAGTTCAAATGTTTTTTCCTTGCTTTTAAGCAGTTGTAAGTAAACCATTTAGATATGAATGTGGTTGAGCGCTTTACTTTCGATTTTTTGGCAATGACAAATTTAAAATGTTAACTAATTGTTCTCAGTTCATAAATTCACCTCGATTTTGTTCTATTGTTAAGTTTTATTTATTCGTATCTCGGTCTATGGAATTAATCCTTACAGACTATTTACAAAAAAAAAACATTTTAAAATTAATTTTAGTACATAGCTATTCATGAATTTAGAAAGCATATTATTTTACTTTTAATTAGATTAGTATTTAATGAGAAATCAATAAATCTATAAAGTTCATTAAATTGAATATACATTCTCCTGAGAGGGTCTGCATTTGCATAATTAGCTCTATAGAACTGTACAGATAAAGGTGAGATATAACGTGTTGGTCGTTGAGGAATGTTGAATGATATGTTGTTAATCAGGAAACCAGAACAAACATCACCATTAATTATATTAAGAAGAAATGAAACATTTAGCATAGTCCTCCGGCTTTTTAAGGTGATGGAAGATTACTTGGATTGAAGTTTAAACTCCGAAGACAAAACAAAAGGAATTGTTTGTGCACAGATTCCAGGCTGTCGGCATGAATTTGGTAGATTGATCTCACAAGTGACGTATATAAAGTTTTGGTGACATAGGGATCATTAAACTCTTTAGCCCAACGTTTTATGAAACCAAGTACACCTCTGGCTTTGTTGACAGTAATTGTTATATGAGGAATATAGCTAAGTTTATGATCCAATAAAACACCGAGATCTATAAAGTTATCTACTTTATCGAGACAATAATCACCCAGCACATAGTTGACAGATATCGGCCTTTTTCTGACGAAACGCATATGTTTACACTTTTAAGGTTCAGCTCCATTAAATTACACCAAGAATAAAATGAATTCAAATCATTTTGGAGAGAAACATGATCGAGTGTTGATTATAACAGAAGAAAATTGTGACATCATCCGCATACATCAAGATGTTTGAAAAACGAATAACATTCGGAAGATCGTTTATAAACAAAAAAAATAGAAGCGGTCCAAGATGGCTGCCTTGTGCTACTTCCGACATTACAGCTATCGGCTTTGAAGTAACATTTCTAAAACATACTTTTAGTGTTCTATTGGTTAATAAGAATATATCCACTTTGCGCTAAGTTTTGAAAATCCCATCATATGTGATTTTGTTTACATTTTTCCATATTTTTATCATTCAAAATCAGTTTCGGCAACAAATTTAACTTTTCACAACTTTGTTGTTATTCTCAGCTTTAGTTTCAGTGGCATGTGGTTTGACCAGATTTTAGAGTCAACTTCAAAATTTTCTACATACTGAAGAGCTTCCTGGGATATTGGGCATACATCAATAACAGAGCTTCCTACTGTACTGACAAAAGTATATTCACCATTTTCATCCCCAATTGTACGACCATTAAGTATTATAAGTCCAAAATCATTACAGAACTCCAAAAGTTTTTTTGCCATTTGTTGTTACCGATTCATCTCTGGATTTTCTTTCATTTAAACCGGCTACCAAATTTTGTGTATAGATATCTTCTATATTCTGTTGTAGTGCTCCAATACGTACATTCTTGCCACCTCCTAATATGGCATTCTCCACTTGATTGTTCAAAAATAAGTTTTTTAACTTCATAAATTCAAAGTTCCAATCTGCTGCTCTAATATAAACAGGTATAATACTGAATTTAAGTGTGTTCAATTGAATTTTAAGGATTACTGTTTCATCTATTACTTGATATGAATGTTCAAATGTTTCTTAAATCCGAGGACACAGGCACCAATTGCTCTACCACGTATACTTAAGCGATTTGCCGATTTCGAGTGCAATTCAAAATTTTTGAAATATTTCTTCCAATTCTCTATATTTTGTTTTTCCACGTGAGTTTCAAATAATGCAAACACATCAAAATCACACAAATACTTAAAAAACTCTGGAAACAAACATTTATTGCCTTGAATATTATAAGCCACAATATTTAAATACATATTTTTACAATTTAGTTCTTTGAATTAAGATTATTTAATAATATGTTATAGTTGATGTTAATTTTATCAAATTCATTTTATATAAATCTTTTAAAACTGGCCACTAATAAGCTCCTTCTCTTTGTTCCACCTCATCCATTTGTCTTTTATTTTTATTCTATCCGAAATAACAACCGCTTTAGGGGCGTACTGATTACTAGCAGCTCTTTTTTCATGCAAAACTTTTTTATCTTGTTGTTTGTCTGCATTCAAATCCCTTTCGACATAAATAGATGTTCCAGCTAGTTTCTTCGAATTTTTAAGAGTATCTTGGACGCTTTGTGCCTAATCCAATTCAACCAATACCTTCATCTTTCCATTTCTTTCATAAAGTTTTGTGGTAGATGTTACCTTTACAGATGTAATTAATATACCAAAAGAAATGATAGAATAAAGCTCAGTTGAATACTTTTGGAGAAAGATAGAAAGCTTCTGATGTGGAAAGTTATTCCAAATATGGGAAGAGGTGTTGAACATTTTAGATAGAGAGCGGACAACTTCCTTACTTAGTTAGACACAGTCGAGTGCGATAGCATAGCCGAAAGAGAAAATTATCCGGTAGAATTCTTAAGTAGTATTAGACCATCCGGAATGCCACCACATAAGTTAAACCTCAAAGTGGGAGCTATAATCATGCTGCTGCGCGATTTAAATATAAGGAAAGGACTCTGCAACGGCATAAGCTTACAAGTTACAAAATTTTCTCAAAATTTCACATATACAACAATATTGACTGGCATTGCCGAAGGAAATCCCGCATTTATCCCAAGAATTGACTTGGCTCCAATTAATCATGACCTTCTATTTATTATGCGTCGAAGACAGTTTCTTATAATACTAGCATTTTCCATTAAAATTAATAAAGCGCAGGGTCAAACATTGGAAAAAGTCGGTATATTTTTGCCAAAACCCGTGTTTAGCCATAGACAAATGTATGTTGCGTTTTCAAGGGTGAGGTCCGCAAATGATGCTAGAGTCAAAGTGATGTTTGCCGAAGGAAAGCAAGGTATGCTTCGTAATGACAGTTCTGAAGTAGTTTCAAGGAATATTGTGTACAAAAAAGTTCTTTGAGATTTTTTATGATGAATTGAAATTGATGTTATGCTTATGTTAAATGATGCTTGTTATATGTTGAGTTAAATTGTTTGTATGCATTTATATTAAAATAAAACAAAATAATAAAAAAATATTTGTATATTAACAAAATATTATTTATTTAATTTAGAATTAATTATTGCAATGTTTTAGGATGTACAATATTTTTAGTTTGTCCATCTGGAGCATAAACATATAAGTCGGTGGGTTTCCCTACACGTGAGCATGCTACATAAAGCTGTCCATGCGAGAAACATGGATTTTTTTTTTTTTTTATTTTATTAATCAACACTCAGGGGATGCCCCTGCAGATGCAGTGCATTGTGTTGATCTCAGGAAAGATATAGATATAGGAAGGAGGAAAGAGGGAGTAGTGTGTTCATTTATTTTTTTTTTTTTTTGCAGCGACAGACCAAAGCCTCTGGTGGGAATCGAACCCACGACCCCCGCATGGTACGCGAGCACGCTACCTACTCACCTACCGGGGCGCTTGCTAAATTTAAGCCGCAAACTTGAAGAGATTGACCTTGAGCTTTGTTAACAGTCATCGCAAACGCTAATCGAACAGGAAACTGTAATCGTTTGAAGTCGAATGGTAAATCAGTTGGGATCATTGGAATGCGTGGCAAAAGTACATCTGTTCCTTTATATTTTCCTGTTATAATGATCGCTTCTATTAAATTATTTAGCATTTTTTTACTGCAAGTCGAGTGCCATTGCAAAGCTGTGGTGGATCGATATTCCGCAGTAAAATAATGGGCACTCCAGTTTTGAGTTGTAGCACATGTGGTGGAAAGTCTGGCACATCAATAATCGAATATAAAAAATTGGGTGTAGTGAGTGAAAGTTTCACACTGTGAAAGTTTAAGGAAGAATGGTGTACAGGTCTGGCTTCCTACAAATCGGAAACAAAGGGACGTGCCCGCCGACTTTCGCATGGAATGTATACCTATTTAAGAAAACACCTTATTAAGCAAATCAATCCATGCCAAATATTGAGTTATATGGGCGGGGCCTTGCCCCTTTGTCCACCAACAACTTTATATAGTCAAGGGCTTAATAGAAGTTATTATGGATTCTAATTTTTCTATTTCTATTAATTTCAATTAGATATATACCAAATATCATACCGTAGGTTAAAAACTGGCCGAGATATGATGATGGGTTATATGGGCGGGACCACGCCCCTTTGCCCATTAACAACTTTATATAGTTAAGGACTTAGTATTTCGCAACAATATCCTTTTGTGAAAATTTCATGACGATCTTTCCAGTAGTTTAGAAGATATTACGATTTTTTATTTTTCTAAAAAGGGGCTTGGTCCCGCCCACTTTTCTCCTAGTAGGTATTTCTATTCATGCCAATACCATATGTACCATATATGACCGCTGTAGGTCAAAAAATTCCCGAGAATTTACCATATTTTGCAAAATTTTTATATTATCGGCCAATAAAACGATATCGTCTGCATACAGAAGTAAGCGCACGTTTATATCAGTTATCATTAACCCACCACCCAAGTATTCGTGAAGATCATTTAAATATAAAGTAAACAGTAATGGTGACAGGAGACATCCTTGCTTAACTCCAGTTAACGTTTCAAAATATTCGGATATATCACTACCCGTCCATACTGCTGACTTCGTTTTGCTATAAACATTTTCAATAAAATTCACAACTTTTGTTGAGATACCTAACGCATGTAATTTAAATATGAGCAATTTTCTTGGTACTTTATCGAAGGCAGCTTTAAAATCCACGAAAAAAGGATAAATCTTCTTTTTCTCCTAGAACTTTGAATGAACTATTACCGATGGGTTATATATATATTATCAACCGTAGAGTAATTAGGTCTAAAGCCCGCTTGAAATTCTTTCAGTATGTTGTGTTTTTGAACCCAGTTTGCTAGTCTGGTGTTTATAATCCCCATTAACAGTTTTGCCACACAATGCATAAAAGCGATTCCTCTATAATTATTGGTGCAATTCAAATCCCCTTTTTTGTAAATTGGAAATATAATGCTGAGTTCATACTCTCCATCTAATATTCCAGCTTCAAAAATGATATTAAAAAAATATTTGAAAGTTCTATAAGGAAGTTATCTGAGGCATACTTAAATGTTTCGTAAGGAATTCTATCCTCACCGGGGCTTTGTTCTGCTTCGTTTTTTTTTTTTTTTTTTGAGTACAGTTTATATTTTCGCAATAGTTATATTTTGGTCTAAATCTTGGTCTTCGTGCCACATTGGTACATAATGAATATCGTTTGACAGTTGTGGTTGATTTAATAATGTCTCAAAATATCTTTTAAAATCGTTTGCTTGTATTGATGTTCCAACTTTAAAGCTGTCAAATCTTATTTCTCTTGCAAACTTCCACCATTGCTTTGAATCATTTATTTTGTTGATTTTATTGTTGATTTCAATATAGTACTCGTCTTTCCTTTTTTTGAATTCTCGAACATAATTGTATTTAGCTTGAAGGTATTTTTCTTTATCTTGCTGGTTCTTTGTATTTCTGAATTTGTTGAGAAGTTCAAATGTTTTTTCCTTGCTTTTAAGCAGTTGTAAGTAAACCATTTAGATATGAATGTGGTTGAGCGCTTTACTTTCGATTTTTTGGCAATGACAAATTTAAAATGTTAACTAATTGTTCTCAGTTCATAAATTCACCTCGATTTTGTTCTATTGTTAAGTTTTATTTATTCGTATCTCGGTCTATGGAATTAATCCTTACAGACTATTTACAAAAAAAAAACATTTTAAAATTAATTTTAGTACATAGCTATTCATGAATTTAGAAAGCATATTATTTTACTTTTAATTAGATTAGTATTTAATGAGAAATCAATAAATCTATAAAGTTCATTAAATTGAATATACATTCTCCTGAGAGGGTCTGCATTTGCATAATTAGCTCTATAGAACTGTACAGATAAAGGTGAGATATAACGTGTTGGTCGTTGAGGAATGTTGAATGATATGTTGTTAATCAGGAAACCAGAACAAACATCACCATTAATTATATTAAGAAGAAATGAAACATTTAGCATAGTCCTCCGGCTTTTTAAGGTGATGGAAGATTACTTGGATTGAAGTTTAAACTCCGAAGACAAAACAAAAGGAATTGTTTGTGCACAGATTCCAGGCTGTCGGCATGAATTTGGTAGATTGATCTCACAAGTGACGTATATAAAGTTTTGGTGACATAGGGATCATTAAACTCTTTAGCCCAACGTTTTATGAAACCAAGTACACCTCTGGCTTTGTTGACAGTAATTGTTATATGAGGAATATAGCTAAGTTTATGATCCAATAAAACACCGAGATCTATAAAGTTATCTACTTTATCGAGACAATAATCACCCAGCACATAGTTGACAGATATCGGCCTTTTTCTGACGAAACGCATATGTTTACACTTTTAAGGTTCAGCTCCATTAAATTACACCAAGAATAAAATGAATTCAAATCATTTTGGAGAGAAACATGATCGAGTGTTGATTATAACAGAAGAAAATTGTGACATCATCCGCATACATCAAGATGTTTGAAAAACGAATAACATTCGGAAGATCGTTTATAAACAAAAAAAATAGAAGCGGTCCAAGATGGCTGCCTTGTGCTACTTCCGACATTACAGCTATCGGCTTTGAAGTAACATTTCTAAAACATACTTTTAGTGTTCTATTGGTTAATAAGAATATATCCACTTTGCGCTAAGTTTTGAAAATCCCATCATATGTGATTTTGTTTACATTTTTCCATATTTTTATCATTCAAAATCAGTTTCGGCAACAAATTTAACTTTTCACAACTTTGTTGTTATTCTCAGCTTTAGTTTCAGTGGCATGTGGTTTGACCAGATTTTAGAGTCAACTTCAAAATTTTCTACATACTGAAGAGCTTCCTGGGATATTGGGCATACATCAATAACAGAGCTTCCTACTGTACTGACAAAAGTATATTCACCATTTTCATCCCCAATTGTACGACCATTAAGTATTATAAGTCCAAAATCATTACAGAACTCCAAAAGTTTTTTTGCCATTTGTTGTTACCGATTCATCTCTGGATTTTCTTTCATTTAAACCGGCTACCAAATTTTGTGTATAGATATCTTCTATATTCTGTTGTAGTGCTCCAATACGTACATTCTTGCCACCTCCTAATATGGCATTCTCCACTTGATTGTTCAAAAATAAGTTTTTTAACTTCATAAATTCAAAGTTCCAATCTGCTGCTCTAATATAAACAGGTATAATACTGAATTTAAGTGTGTTCAATTGAATTTTAAGGATTACTGTTTCATCTATTACTTGATATGAATGTTCAAATGTTTCTTAAATCCGAGGACACAGGCACCAATTGCTCTACCACGTATACTTAAGCGATTTGCCGATTTCGAGTGCAATTCAAAATTTTTGAAATATTTCTTCCAATTCTCTATATTTTGTTTTTCCACGTGAGTTTCAAATAATGCAAACACATCAAAATCACACAAATACTTAAAAAACTCTGGAAACAAACATTTATTGCCTTGAATATTATAAGCCACAATATTTAAATACATATTTTTACAATTTAGTTCTTTGAATTAAGATTATTTAATAATATGTTATAGTTGATGTTAATTTTATCAAATTCATTTTATATAAATCTTTTAAAACTGGCCACTAATAAGCTCCTTCTCTTTGTTCCACCTCATCCATTTGTCTTTTATTTTTATTCTATCCGAAATAACAACCGCTTTAGGGGCGTACTGATTACTAGCAGCTCTTTTTTCATGCAAAACTTTTTTATCTTGTTGTTTGTCTGCATTCAAATCCCTTTCGACATAAATAGATGTTCCAGCTAGTTTCTTCGAATTTTTAAGAGTATCTTGGACGCTTTGTGCCTAATCCAATTCAACCAATACCTTCATCTTTCCATTTCTTTCATAAAGTTTTGTGGTAGATGTTACCTTTACAGATGTAATTAATATACCAAAAGAAATGATAGAATAAAGCTCAGTTGAATACTTTTGGAGAAAGATAGAAAGCTTCTGATGTGGAAAGTTATTCCAAATATGGGAAGAGGTGTTGAACATTTTAGATAGAGAGCGGACAACTTCCTTACTTAGTTAGACACAGTCGAGTGCGATAGCATAGCCGAAAGAGAAAATTATCCGGTAGAATTCTTAAGTAGTATTAGACCATCCGGAATGCCACCACATAAGTTAAACCTCAAAGTGGGAGCTATAATCATGCTGCTGCGCGATTTAAATATAAGGAAAGGACTCTGCAACGGCATAAGCTTACAAGTTACAAAATTTTCTCAAAATTTCACATATACAACAATATTGACTGGCATTGCCGAAGGAAATCCCGCATTTATCCCAAGAATTGACTTGGCTCCAATTAATCATGACCTTCTATTTATTATGCGTCGAAGACAGTTTCTTATAATACTAGCATTTTCCATTAAAATTAATAAAGCGCAGGGTCAAACATTGGAAAAAGTCGGTATATTTTTGCCAAAACCCGTGTTTAGCCATAGACAAATGTATGTTGCGTTTTCAAGGGTGAGGTCCGCAAATGATGCTAGAGTCAAAGTGATGTTTGCCGAAGGAAAGCAAGGTATGCTTCGTAATGACAGTTCTGAAGTAGTTTCAAGGAATATTGTGTACAAAAAAGTTCTTTGAGATTTTTTATGATGAATTGAAATTGATGTTATGCTTATGTTAAATGATGCTTGTTATATGTTGAGTTAAATTGTTTGTATGCATTTATATTAAAATAAAACAAAATAATAAAAAAATATTTGTATATTAACAAAATATTATTTATTTAATTTAGAATTAATTATTGCAATGTTTTAGGATGTACAATATTTTTAGTTTGTCCATCTGGAGCATAAACATATAAGTCGGTGGGTTTCCCTACACGTGAGCATGCTACATAAAGCTGTCCATGCGAGAAACATGGATTTTTTTTTTTTTTTATTTTATTAATCAACACTCAGGGGATGCCCCTGCAGATGCAGTGCATTGTGTTGATCTCAGGAAAGATATAGATATAGGAAGGAGGAAAGAGGGAGTAGTGTGTTCATTTATTTTTTTTTTTTTTTGCAGCGACAGACCAAAGCCTCTGGTGGGAATCGAACCCACGACCCCCGCATGGTACGCGAGCACGCTACCTACTCACCTACCGGGGCGCTTGCTAAATTTAAGCCGCAAACTTGAAGAGATTGACCTTGAGCTTTGTTAACAGTCATCGCAAACGCTAATCGAACAGGAAACTGTAATCGTTTGAAGTCGAATGGTAAATCAGTTGGGATCATTGGAATGCGTGGCAAAAGTACATCTGTTCCTTTATATTTTCCTGTTATAATGATCGCTTCTATTAAATTATTTAGCATTTTTTTACTGCAAGTCGAGTGCCATTGCAAAGCTGTGGTGGATCGATATTCCGCAGTAAAATAATGGGCACTCCAGTTTTGAGTTGTAGCACATGTGGTGGAAAGTCTGGCACATCAATAATCGAATATAAAAAATTGGGTGTAGTGAGTGAAAGTTTCACACTGTGAAAGTTTAAGGAAGAATGGTGTACAGGTCTGGCTTCCTACAAATCGGAAACAAAGGGACGTGCCCGCCGACTTTCGCATGGAATGTATACCTATTTAAGAAAACACCTTATTAAGCAAATCAATCCATGCCAAATATTGAGTTATATGGGCGGGGCCTTGCCCCTTTGTCCACCAACAACTTTATATAGTCAAGGGCTTAATAGAAGTTATTATGGATTCTAATTTTTCTATTTCTATTAATTTCAATTAGATATATACCAAATATCATACCGTAGGTTAAAAACTGGCCGAGATATGATGATGGGTTATATGGGCGGGACCACGCCCCTTTGCCCATTAACAACTTTATATAGTTAAGGACTTAGTATTTCGCAACAATATCCTTTTGTGAAAATTTCATGACGATCTTTCCAGTAGTTTAGAAGATATTACGATTTTTTATTTTTCTAAAAAGGGGCTTGGTCCCGCCCACTTTTCTCCTAGTAGGTATTTCTATTCATGCCAATACCATATGTACCATATATGACCGCTGTAGGTCAAAAAATTCCCGAGATATGACGATTTAAAGTTTTGGTTTATATGGGCGTGGCACCGCCCCTTTGTCCAATCAAAAATTTATATAGTCTATTATTCCTTCCAGGGTCACAGTAACACGCTGAGAAAATTTCAGGAAGATCGGTTCAGGGGTTTGGCCTCCTATAAAGCACAAACAAACACACATTCATTTTTATATATATAGATTGAAAGCAGATTAATTTTAATTTAAGGTAAAGTAGGGGCGAAAAAGGGGGTTTGGTAATAAAAAAAATGTATGGCTACCTTACCTGTAGATAAAAAGTGTATAAAACTTTAGATAAATACATATTACAAAAAAAGTATTTTGTATAGCAAACATTGTTAGTGGTATAAGTAAGCATCTGAATTAAAAATAGGGGGCGGTGAAGTGAGCGTGGTTCATAGTTATATGGCGACGTTAACAGTATTAAGAGCAATATACTACCAAATAAAAAAATCCGGTGGAAGGAACAAATTTTTACAGAGAACAAAAAGTTTAAAACTTTCAAACAAAATTTGGCGTGAAAAGGGGAGTGAAAGGGGGCGTGGCGTAAGAAATGTTTATTTCTACCTCGGCTGGAGTATAATGTGTATACAATTTGAAGTAAATCTGTTAAAAACTATATGGGAGCAATTACTTATTTTAAAAAAGTGGGCGTAAAAGTGGGCGTGGTCGAAAAAAAAGTACCTTATTAATCATGCCAGAGTCCCAGTTAAATGCTGTGAAAATTTCAGGAAGATCGGTCGAGAGGTTTGGTCTCCTATAAGGTACAAACAAACAAATAAACAAACACACATTCCATTTTATATATGTATATAGATAGATATATTAAAATTGAATAAAAAAATAAAGCTATATTTCAAAGAAAAAATTGGAAACCTTAATGAAAAAAAATAAATATTTATAACTCAACCTAAAACCACACTCATAAACTTCTAAATATTTAATTCATTAAAATAAACAAGTAAGAAAATTATAGTCGGTATAGACCAACTATACGATAACCTATACCATGCGTTTAGAGACCCAATCTCTTAGGCCCAACTAATTCGATATAGAAAATAAGCATAAACCAAATTTGAGTGGGATTTTTATTATTTTTTTTGGCTGCAGATACGAAAAAGTTCATATGGGATGCTATACCTATATGGGGACTAGGTCCAAAAATGGACCGATCCTGACCATGTTTGGTAACGTCTCTTGTATTTTGCAAAAATATATACAAACAAAGTTTGAGAAGAATCAGTGCAATATTTTTGTTTTTTAATAGATTTAAGTGAAGATCGGGAAGCAGCTTTATATGGGGCCTATGACTAAGAGTTGTCCCATGGGGATCATTTTTGGACTACTCATTAATGGATGTAATAAACGCATACAAACCCAATTTGAATAAGATCTATATGACAAATTGGATCTAATGACAATTTATGTCGATTTCATAGGGGTCATTTGTATGGTGGCAAGTCTGAACAAGGACCGATTCTCACCAATTTCAATAGTGTTCATCCTATGGCCGACGAAAGCTTATATACCCAATTTCGTCAAAATATATTCATATTTGCGACCTGCAGTTTGATTACAAGGTTTACATGGACACACAGACGGACGGACGGACATCGTTAAATCGAATCAGATAGTGATTCTGATTCGATCGGTATAATAAAAGATGGGTCTAGGTCAAATATTTTTGGTAGTTACAAATAGCAGCACAAAGTCATTATGCCCAAACCACATAGTGGTATAGGGTATAAATATTGATCCGCCTGGCATGGACAGGCTTACAAACTAATGCAACTTATAAACTTTAAATGGCAATCAAACTATCTTATATATATTTACGCTGATCCCTGACTCACTGACTGACTGACTGATTCTGTAACGCTGAAATAATACACATAGCACTCCCTACAAAGCTATGCGAAATACACAAACAAAATTTAATCTTTCTCATTTTATACAAACCCGCACACAATTTTCTCTCTTTTATGTTACCAACCAGTGCTGCTAATAAAATCTTCTGAAAGTCGGCAATTTTGGAAAATAAATCGCCAAAATCGTCATTTTTAAAACAAGAAATTGTCAAGAAAATAAAAATAAAACTCGACATAATATTACAAAAGGAAACAATCAAATTTAGGCTGTTTTACTTAAAAAACCTGTTTCTACAGATAGTGAATAAAATCCCAGTAAGCATTTTATGCAATAAATGATCATGTAGAATCTTTTTGACTCATATGTGCTATTAAAACAGTTATAAATGCGCCCTTTTGCTGATCACAAAATGTTCTTTTGTTGGGATTAAATATTACCTTACCCGCGAATCGTCTTGAGAGTCCTTTTTATCCGCTTTTCTAATCAGTTTCGACTCATTTTTGAGTCTTATTTAATGTAATTTTTCTATAAATCACTTTCTAAGAGAAAGCAAAAATCATTATCTAGTCTTTTTCTAATAGAGCATGTGATTAAGCAGTTTTTAATCATCAAAAGTGCTCGAAGAAGACACAGTAAGGTAATTTTTGTTAAAACAATCTTCGAAATGATGACTGGGATATCGCATATTTTTGTTAACACACAAACATATGCATAGCAGCACGAGTAAACCGAACTCAAATTGGCTTCTTATATGTATACAGCCGAACAAAAATGAAAATACTCACCAAAGAGTAAAGTAAGCAACAATTTCATTCAGTCTTATGGAAGCTTTTGAACAAAGCAAGTCTATGTCGCGTTGTCTTGTGAATTTTTACATTGTTTTTTAATAGGTACTAGTGATGCCAGGAGATTTTTTCAGAAATCTCTACGCTTATGAAAAAAATTCCCTTTTTTCCCTACACTACTTTTTTTAAAATTTATTTTTAATTTGTACATTTTCAATTTCAATTATGTAAATATAAAAAATAAGATAAAAATATCATGAGAATTACATAAGAATAATATAAAAAACATACAGATATAAAAAAAATATTTTTGCAATTCTGTTTAATTCATCTTTTTGATATGGTTAGATGTGCATTTAAAATTTACACAATTAAAGGTGTGTTTACACTATGTCTATTTTCCATATGTAAATTCAGTTTTACGATCCATACGTAATTCGGCGTGTGTGTCAAAATTGGCGTTTTAATACAATTCATCATTTTGCGATCAAACGTACATATGTATTTCCGTATGACATAACCTCTAAATGTAAACAACAGCTGATTTAATTTGTGAATTTACAAAAAGTTATTGTTAAAAATAAAGTAATATATTTTTTAATTGTTAATTAATATTAAACAATTTATTTTTCTTTCAATATTTATCTTTATAATTTACTCTGTTTTTCTTTCGCCACAAGCAGTATTGTATTTTAATATGGTTGTCATGCCAAAATAGAACCTGCTCTAATTGAAAAATTTACATATGTTTTGCCAAATGTGTTGTACATAAACAGTTTTTGAAAGGGTTCACGCTATGTGTACAAATTGCACGTGCTAAAACAATAAGAAAAACACAAGCAAAACACATAGTGTGAACGCAGCTTAAAGGTGCTATTACATGAAGTGTTTTTTACATATGTACTGTCACTTTTTTTATCCATATGAAATTCTTCATGTCTGTCAAAATTGTCTTTTACATACGATTCATAATTTTTGCTATCACACGTGCATATGTATTTCCGTATGACATAACCTCTAAATGTAAACAACAGCTGACCTAATTTGTGAATTTACAAAAATTTATTGTGAAAAAAAAGTTATATATTTTTTAATTGTTAATTAATATTGAACAATTTATTTTTCTTTCAATATTAATCTTTATAATTTACTCTGTTTTTCTTTCGCCACAAGCAGTGTTGTATTTTCATATGTTTGTCATGCAAAAATAGAACCTGTTCTAATTGAAAAATGTACATGTGACTTTCCTCATGTATTGTACATAAACAATGTTTCATATGTAACACACGATGTGTACAACTTTTGTTGTGGGAAAATTTGACAGTACATATGTAAAAAACACATCATGTAATAGCACCTTAATTAAAATGGCTTGCAAATGAGATGTTACAACTCAAACAGAATATTTGTTCTTGGTTTTCAGTGTTGCCGTTTTAGTTTTTTAGTTGCTAGATTTAGCAACTTTTTTTTTTGTCGTTTAGCATCCAAAATTTATCAAAAGATGCTAGATGCTAACTTAGAATCTTTTATTAATAAAAAGTTGCTTTTAGCATCTTTTTTTTGATATTTTTTTTTCATAATTTTTGAATATATAATTTTAATGGTATTGATATGTTTTTATTTCTCAAAGTGTAGTACAGTAATTTTGTGTACTACTCCTTTTACCACTCTGCTCGTTTCTTTCAACAAATATAACAACATATTTTGAAATAGAAGAATGTAAACACCAACAACAGTTTTTAATGAATTTGAAAGTCGATTGCCACAAAATATTATTGTATTAAAAAAATGCCAAAATTTTCAATACAAAACACATTAAATCGGGTAAAAGAACAGATAACCAATATATTAGAAGGAAAGAAGGATTGAAATTGAAAAATCGGTGCATCACACTTACAATATACCGAGCGATGTCGTTGATAAGAGTCGATCGTCAGAAATATATCAGAGCCAAGAAGAACTTGAAGATGAAGACATCACAGAAATGTTAGATTCCATAAACCAATTATTCTAATATAATCGTATCTTTTGATAATGTAATTTCTGTTATATTTTAAATAAAAAAAAATCCCTCTAAAATTAAAAATATTTAATTTAAGTTTAAAATAAACTCAATTTGATGTTAATAAAAATTTCAGATGAAATCCAAAATAATTTTAATTAAAATTTAAAAAATATAAATCGAAACATATGTTTTATATTAATTTTTCGATTTAAAAACCAAAGAATTTATTAATAAGTATATAATTTTTCAGTATAAAGGTAATGAAATTTGAAAAAAAAATTTAGCATCCAGTACGTTTAAGCATCTTTTTTTGCAATTTAGCATCTTTACAATTTCAAATTATGGCAATACTGTTGGTTTTAAAAGATTTTTTATAACAGTGGTTATAAGCATGTATACTTAGATCTGATTTATCGCATTTTAATATATTTTCAAAAGCCTTGCATTTGCATTTATAGTCGTCACCTTTGACCTGCTCCAGCCATCCATTAGCTTCTCGTCTCTCAACTAACTGAAGCAAAATCTTTATGTTCTGCATTTCTTTGATGTGTTTTCAGCATCATCGAAAAACGAATCGGACATTTTTCTAAAATTAATTATGTTTCTAAAATTAATTATGTTCAAATTTATAATATTTTAATGTTATGCACAAAACAGTGTTTTATACTTGTCATTGTTATTAAAGAATCCACATATTTACTTCCTTCATATTATAGAGTTATTACCAGACTTAAAAAGACTTTAAAGTTTAAAATTGAAAAAAATTATGCGATATTTAACAAATACATTCAAAATAGTTTTGACTGAAATTTTTGGCAGTTTTAGTTTTGCCTTGTATCAGTAAAATGTTCAGATATTAACTAAAAAAAAACAGTTTGTTAAATATTTTCATCTTAATTATCTTAATTAATTTAAAGACACAAAGATAGATTTAATACTATAAAAAGAAGTAAGAGTTGAAAGTTGATCTATGCGGACTCACAAATGTGCCCTATACTAATAGGTCTGGAAAATTTAAAAGGATTGTAAAAAATAAAATGCACCTTTATATTAAAAAATTTAAATTAAAAAGAAAATTACAAAATAAACCATTTACCTGGCTAAACTTAATATTGTTTGTAATTATCTGGATCAGGTTAGTATTTAAAATGGGATAAATCGGGAGTCATTGTGCCAATTTATGACCTAAAATATGTAGACACCTCTATAAAATGCTGAAAATTCAGAGCATTTGTTGTAATAATTCAGTAATAGGTTTATCAAAGTGTTTACATATTCAAATATTTTATATACATTTGTTACAAATAGTGTAAGAAGTCCAGATATTAATGTAAACGTAAAACCTAGGTGGAGGGTATCAAAGATTCGGCATAGCCGAATTTAACACTCTTACTTGTTTTTAAGTAAAACTAATACGCGCGCATTTTTTAATTTTTCTTTTTTGGATTTATAGATAACTTTGCAAAAAATATAGTTCTCTTTTTTTTCAGTTTACATGTATGATGAAATATGAAATATTTTTTTCTTTTTTGTGTAGGTGTATTGGTGTTTGCATTTCCTTAAGGGCTGGTATGGTAGGTTTTAAAACCTTTCTTTGCATTTCTCTTCCTGAATGCACAACATGTCGAGAGTGTTGTGTCAAAATTTTAAGTAAATCAGAGCAAAACTTAAAAAGATACAGCGTTTCCAGCGACCGGACGGTATATAGTATACAAATCAGTTTTTAAAAAACTTTACACCGATTTTCTCGCAAATAAATGTTCGAAGTCCGTGAACATCTTCTTGACCGATTCTTTTGAAATTTTAGACACTATATCTACACAAAAATCATCAGGTAACCACGAATTTGTATAGCAAAAATCGTTTTTCACTTCAAAATGCTGCAAAAAAAAATTGCAAAATTCTTCGTCACTACTTCAGGAAACATGTCACCTTTTAAACGCATTTCAATTTTTTTTTCACATGGTCCGGTAATGAGTTATGATGTTCACCGCAAAACAACAACGCCTCCGGATATTGGCTGTCACGGACTTATTTATTAAAGTTTTAGTTGAAAATTTTTTCAAAGATACTTTAAATGTTATGCTATAACGTGTATTCATGTCTTCAAAAAAGAATTATGCAATTAATTATTATTATTAACTTTTAAAACCTTTAAACCCCCCCCCTTAAGAAACTTTTAGGAACCTTGCTCTAAAACGTTTTTTTCCTATGCTATTCTATTTTTTATACAATAAAATGGAGTTCGGTTATAACGAACTCAGCGGGACCGGCCAAATTAGTTCGTTATAGACTAAGTTCGTCATAACCGTAGTATTTTTTGATTGTTTTGTCCGAAAGGTTTAAAAACTTTTTTTAGTTGAATAAGTTTACTTATTTTGATGCAGTTTAAAAAGTTATAAAACATAAATTAAATTATAATTTAATATTAATTATTAAATTATTAAGACTAAAATTACCGAGTTTCTATCAAAATAAAATATTTTTTTAAAATCATATAATATTAAAAACTTCTATGTATAGAGCAAAAAATATAAAACAAAGGTTGGCTACTGGCAAACTTATGCGAATATATACATAAAACGACCTTTTACAAAACTTCATTTGAAAATCGAAGTTTTTGGTTTGTATTTTTTACAACTGTTTTCCGATTTTATTTTTTTTTTTTTTTTAAATTTTAAAAACATTAAAATTACTTTTTTTTTAAATATATAAAATATAGGAAAATTTTGAAATGGGAAAAAAAATTTGTTTGTTAAAGTCAAAATATACGGGCGCCTAGGCGCCACATAATCCACTAGTTTATTAATAGTTGCTTAAAACTATTTGTTTATTCTTTTTAGTTCTTTAATTTTTTGGTCTTTATCCAAATTTTAATTTCTAAGGCTAATATTAAAATAATAAATAAATTTTATTGAAACTAGCCTTCAAAATGGCGCTGATTGACCGTTTTACATTCAAAAATGAATCTGTGCTGAATGTTTCAGTAGATTTTTGAAAGATTAAAGACTTTTTTTTAATTAAACGCTTCTATAAATTATTTAATTCGCTATCCCCATAAAATTTACTATATTTTTAATTGAGGAACTGATTGATTGATAAAAACATCTATAATAAATACTACAATCAAATTGCCTGGAATAGAAAGAATCTCTGGTTATCTCGAATTCAACACCGTAAACAGACCATACGATCTACCTGCATCGGAAAATTCAAAACATTATTCCAATCAGAACAAAATTCATTATTTTTATGAAAATTATTAACAATCTTTACTTGCAGTAACGAGTTTTTCAATTCAAGGAATAGGATCCTTATTTGTCAACAAAAAGAAATTTTGGGACAAAATATATCTACCACTAGCACCTAGATGGTGCTCAACAACATATTTCACCAGGAAAACATAGTATTACAAACATTTTTCTACAACTATTTATTCATCAATACATCAAAGAAACAAAACTTAACTACTTTATTATCATTATACTATACCTAAATCGCTAACATGCATTTATCAAATACATCATATCCAGTCCTGCAATTACTCCTTCTTCATCCTTCCGGTCGTCGCACTACTCTAAGTGGGGAGGAGTTACGTCATCGCAACGTTCCACCACCACATCACACATCTATAATATTAATAGGCTAGGCGATTTCATGTGCCTGATGTTTTGTTCTACCGTTTTATCTCGATTTTGACCAAACGTATATTATTTGAAAGGCATTTCTTTTTAGCCGTTTTGCCGTTTTTTATATTTTTTCCTTTATTTTGAGTAAATTGCATTTAAAGTTGCCACTAAACATACAAAAATTATACATTGCTATGTGTGTGTTCATTAAATTTGTTAACGTGTTTGTAATAAAAATTAGTTTGTTTTTGTGTTGATTTCTGAATTGGCTATAATTGATTAGCATACTTTTAGGGTCTTTATTTAATGAAAAAATAATATTACCTATCAAGTATCATTTATAATTTTATACATTTATAAGTTTACATACATATTATTCTTCTCACTAACATACATACTTACACTTACTTTACTTCGTTTATCATTACTTATAAATATAAACAGATTTATTTATTGACTGTTTGTACATTGGCCATATAAAATTCTAAGTATTTTTGTTTATAGTTTTGACCCACTAAAATTCCATATGAATTGTATTGTGTGACAGCGTACATTGGCACACTAAAATTCCAACAATTTTGATGTTTATAAAATGTAACCGAGTACGCTGACACACTCGAAACTTAATTACTTTTTATGAAGCAGTGTACCAAACTAAATATACATTCTTGCAACCTATGTTTGTTTCCTCTTGACCCAGAAATTGTTGCGACACACAAGCTTGGTACATTGCTTCGATTTGTACAGTCAGTGATACTGATCGATACAATCAATATCAACTGGCTGATATATCTTGTGGACAAAAGCCAGTGTACAACACAGTTGTATCTTGACATTAAAAAAGCTAAGTTGTGTTTGTCCCAACTACAAAAGTTTTCAGTTGTTTAAGAAAAGAAAAAGAAGTGTTTCTTTTATTTTCCAAATTATCAACCACCTTGCGCAACTCTTTAATATCAATAGATATTTGAAATGTTATTAATGTTTCCTGAATTACATTTTTTTTTTAAATTTCAGTTGATTTATTAAATGTAAACAAATTTGGTGTTTTTTGATTTTCAATTTGTGTTTAAAGAACAAAATTTATATATTCAAAAATTCTGTTGATGTCTTCTAAATTTAAAATTATCATTTCCAACGTTTAAAAATGATTATATAAAAATGACTTATATATACCATCTGCACTCTGGTGTGGAGGGTATAGCAAACATATTGCACAGATTTTTCTTAAAATAAGTGACCTTAACAAATATAGTCAGGATTGGTTCATTTCTCTACCTAGTCCCTTTATATATATGATCTTTATACCCTATACCACTATGTGGTTTGGGTATAATGACTTTGTGCTGCTGTTTGTAACAACCAAAAATATTGGACCTAGACCCATCTTTAATTATACCGATCGAATCAGAATCACTTTCTGAGTTGATTTAACAATGTCCGTCCGTCCGTCCGTCCGTCCGTCCGTCTGTGTGTCCATGTAAAGCTTGTAATCAAACTGCAGGTCGCAAATATGAATATATTTTGATGAAATTTGGTACATAAGCTTTTATCGGCCATGGGATGAACGCTATTGAAATTGGTGAGAATCGGTCCATGTTCAGACCTAGCCCCCATACAAATTTCCCATATGAAATCGACATAAATTGCCATAAGATCCAAATTGTCATATAGATCTTACTCAAATTGGGTTTGTATGCGTTCATTACATCCACTAATGAGTAGTCCAAAAATGATCCCTTTGACCCCATATAGAGCTGCTTCCCGATCTTCACTTAAATCTATAAAAAAAACAAAAATATTGCACTGATTCTTCTCAAATTTTGTTTGTACATATTTTTGCAAAATACAAAAGAGACTTTACCAAACATGATCAGGATCGGTCCATTTTTGGACCTAGTCCCTTTATAGATATAGCATCCGATATGAACTTTTTCATATCTGCAGCCAAAAAAATTAATGAAAATCCCACTCAAATTTGGTTTATGCTTATTTTCTATATCGAAGTAGTTGGACCGAAAGATAGGGTCTCTAATCCATGGTATAGGGTATCATATAGTCGGTCTAGACCGACTATAATTTTCTTACTTGTTTTTATATCCCAAAGCAAAAAAAAATAATAACAATGCCACTCAAATTTAGGTTATGCTTATTTTCTATATCTAATTCGTTGGACCTAAGACATAGGGTCTCTAAACGCATGGTATAGGGTATCGTATAGTCGGTCTACAAACTCATTTCTTACCTGTTTTATATTTAATACTTTATTTGCTTAATACGAAATGAAAAAATTTTACATATACGAGTATATTGAATTGTAGTTATTGATGAAACGCTAATAGCCTGTTTCTCTATGTCGAACGAAAAATTATTCGAACGAAAGCCAGTTACTCGAACGTGAATTAATTTGGGTTTCTCTATCTCGATAACGTTCGACCGCCTTTACTTACGTGTATCAATTTTCATTTCTTACGAACTAATAGGACACAGCGATGCCAGATCGAGTATCCTGAGCAATTATTACAATTTCCTTTAAAAATAGCAAAAATACTACTAAATTGTTTGAAGATAAAAACAACGCTATTTAACATCAATCAGTTGTATATGACAAATGAAATGAAGTAAATAAAATATAATAACAAACAAATCAAGTGTTTATATTTGTGAAAGTGATTTTATTTTAATTATATTAATTTTATTATATGAACTTTAATTATCATTTTTAAATTAATTAATGTATAAATTTAATTTATAAAAAAAAATTATTTGAATTTATATGTAAAAAAATATACAAATTTATTAATAAATATTCATGTTAATTTTTATAAATTTGTGAGAATGAAATATCTTTAGCAATAGTTCAGCATCATATTGTTTACGTTTTGAAGGGTCTTTCAAAGAATTCCATGCCTCATTTCTGGCATCAAACTCCTTATTGGGGTCATCATTTTCTAATTTATTTAAATTTACTTCTAATTGTTGTCGCTGCTGTTCCTGATGTTGGAGTAATTTATCGGGATGACATTATAAAATCAATGCTGCTTAAGAGATAGATCTATCTGTATATAAGAATAGTATTCACTTCGAACACCTTACCACTGGGTGCTGCAGAAGACAAACCCAAAAACCTGTCAATCACCTGCTCCAATTCCGTTGAGTGGATGAACAGATATAGACCACCACCGGTTTCTCGAAGACTTTTTTGATCTTCAACTATTTTTTTTTTAGTTGGGCACTCAAATCTTCCCAGGTCTGTAAATAAAAAATGTAAATATGAGCTGCTAAGCCGCAAACAAAAATTTAAATACACTTACCTTTTTCCACTCAGCAACAGTACGCATAGGGTGAGAAACGGATTTAAGTTTTTTGGTTAAATTTTTCCATTCCCTTGCTTAAAATTTGTTTGCTCCGAGCATAGTCTTCAACTGGTCCATTGTTGATTTTAAACAGTAATTTAAAGTTCTTATTAAACTATAAATATTTGTATTATTTTGTACTTACTTTCTGTTATCCATTGCTTTTTTTATTTCCTTTATCTATATTTTTTTATCTTCTTTTTTTCTTTATCAATTTGTTGGAAAATATCAACATTAATAACCAGTTGAAAACAAAATAGCAAGTGACTGATTTTTCAAATTTTGTATGAAAACGTTTACGTCTTCATTCGACTTGTCGTTCAAGTAATCGTTCGCATAGAATAAAGTTAGAGAAACGCAAATTGTTTTTCTTTCGCTTAAATAGCGAACGAACGTGTTCTTACGAGATAGAGAAACCGGCTATAAATGATTATAAAATGAGAAAAAATTTTAGCTTGTTAAAGTACAACAAAAAAAAAAATAGTAAAAACATGAGTATTTAAAAGTGTTTTGAATTAAACGGAATTTTCAAAATGTTTCCTTGCTGCTGGTTAACCATTTCACCCACAGTACTGATGATGGAAGTGGCGTATTATCTTGTAAAAGTATATTATATTTTTATATTCTTCTAAATGTTGATGTTTATAATGCTGAAGTTTACTTTTTCTTTATTTCTTTAAGTGGAATATTTACGACATACTGCACCTCTTGAGGTAAAGGTGCAGTTTAAGGAGAACACTCTATTTTTATTTCTATTTATATTTAATTTTAGTTTACTTTTTATAATACGATATACAATGATGTTTTACCAAAAACTATACACACATTGAGGTCTCGTTTTATGAGGATTTTTTATGCGATTTCGAACTTATGCGGCCAACGACATTTTTTATTTTTTTATTTTTTTATAAACACATTTTACATAAACAAGTTTTTAATATTAACTGTATTTTTGCAAGCAAAGGAAACGTTTACAGTTTGGGTATTCCCCTTTATAAGTTTCTTTTTAGTAGAGATTGCTGAAATAAAATAATAAGTATATAAATTATTTGCAAAAAAATAAGAGCAAAAGGCAAACAATTTCGTTAGAAACGAATATTGAACTTTTTAGATAAAATTAAAAAAAAAGAAAGATATGTGGATATAGCAAATCATTTTAATTTAATGATGAGATCTCTTTCATACTCAAGAGACAGTTCTAGAAAAAATTGATAAAAACCTAATAATATGAATTGAAGACTTAATCAAGAAAGAAAGTCCTGCAAGTGGATAATCTCATAACAGAGAAGGCCCATTGTTATACGAGAAAATTAAGTCATTGGAGAATTCTATGTCTAATAGAGAATGGCTTGCAAGATTTATAAAAAGACACTATCTGTATAATATATGTACATATAACTGATAAATTATCCAAAAAAAATTAAAAAGATTATTGATGAAGGAGGCTATCGTGCTCACCAAGTTTTTAATGCAGACGAGAAAGGTCGTTTTTGGAAAAAAATGCCAAGTAGAACTTATATCGCAAAAGTTTTGCAAAGATGGAGTAATGTTTTTACTGTGTAGGGAATGCATCAGGGGATCGGATGTTGCAACCTCCAATGATAAATCGATTTTTGAAACCACGTGTACTTATAAAGAAGGATATTCAAAAACTTCCAGTTAATTAGATGGCTAACACTGAAGCATAGGTTACTACTTCTTTATTTACTGAATGGTTCCATAAATCCTTTATACCAAAAGTTGATGTCTACATGAAAGAAAAAACCTTGAATTTAAAATTCTACTAATTGTGGACAATGTACCTTGTCATCCTTACTTCGGACTCCCTAATGTTAAGGTTAAATTTGGTCACCTAACACAACTAGGATTATTCAGCCCTTAGATCAAGGAACTGTTTTCACTTTTTTGATTGCATAGTTCACGTACATCTGCCATCACTTATATAAGACTACAAACATTAAATGCTTACCAGAAAGCAACATGGCAAGAGAGTGTTTCTGGTATTGCAAATACAGACACTTCAGTATGAAGAAATTTTAAGTTTGGCACATCAAATTGGATGTAAAGGCTTTGAAACACTTAACCAACTTAACATCAGTTATCAAATTAGTAATTGGAGTCCTTGTTATGGACCCAAATACATAACGTAAATTCAAGCTGCAACGTGGATTAAATAATATTTTTTCGGGATTCGCGAGCTTGATAAATTGTTTACTTAAGTGACGGCAGTGAAATTGTTCAAATTGATGATATTTCAATTACTTCCTTTAGTGATGAAAATCAGATAGCACCAGTTCAACAACGTATAATATAAATATTTAGTGATTCTGATTAATTTTTATTTTTATTAACTGAAATTTTAAAATTAATTGAATGCTTAGTTTAAATTATACTTAAGTATGAATTAAGCAATAGTTCTGTTTATAATAAATTTTTGTATTCTTTTTAATTAGCTTTATTACATAAATTTTTTTGCTTCATGGCCAGAACATATTAACGAAATCGAGGCATATATTAATTATATTTTATTTAAAGTTATCCTAAACCTAAATTATAATTTATTATAATTTATTTATGTATGATACTTGACTTTTCCATAAACGAGTATAAACGTAGTGCTGCAATACAAACAACACACAATGTTAATTACGTTTGAGCAATGGAGTTGTGAAATTCAATTTATTTTTGTTGCATACTTTTGGGCAGTAAAAACGTATTAACCCACTGAGACCAAATAAATGGAAACTTTAAACAGTTATATATAATAAAGCAGAATGCTTCTTATGTTTATGATTTATTTTGTTTAAAAATGTTTCGAATACAGATTTTAAATAAAAAGCTAACTTAAAACATAATCTTTAAACTAAGAAAAACCACAAAACTTTCAAATTTGCATGTCAACACACCTTTTTATTCCATCATTTGAGAACATGTAAAATTTCAGTGACTCCATATCTCGTATATGATTGTATTCCCAGCAAAAAAAAAAAGATAAATACTTCTAAAGAAATATCCAAGATATTATATACAAAGTAAGAGCAATTCGTTTCGTTTTGAATATTTACAGCGTACACTGCAAATAGTTTTGAAAAATTTTAGGTTTTCCTGTAACAATATAGTATTAAAATTCTATGGTTATTCGAGCCAATAAGACTTACTACTCCTACTAGTTAAAATTGTTTTTATTTCACTTTGTTTTCGTACGTTTTATTATTTGCTGGGTATTAGCAAGAACTGCCTAATGGGTGGTTTAGTATGTAATTGTAAATTGTTTGAGCTATAACGTGGACAAACTTATATGATTCATGCTTGCAGTTACTTAAGTACTTCCGCCCATTTCATGCTTAATTCTCAGAAAACCATTAAAAACAATTGTTCGCCTAGAAATATCTACATACTTCAATAGTTTTACTTTAAAAATAATCCTCGGTGAGCATGAATTACACACACACACACACACACATACATGAACATAACTACCTTTGCAATTTTAGCTGGATACAAGTATATGGAAAATGCACGCGATCCACAATTACTTTTCCACCACCACCACTACATGCAAACATTCATACAATTGCAAATTCCCACTACACCTGCAATACTGTAATTGCATATTGAATCATTTCAAAAGTTAAATTAGTTTGCAAAATGTGTTGATACTTGTTCTAAAACAATAACTACAACAAAAATTGGGTGTTACAATTTTAACTTATTTCCTTCAAATTGTTTGCTTTATTTTAACTACTTGATAATTATGTTAATGGGCACAAAGTAAAATGACACCGGGTAAAGTTTCTTTTAAAATTCATTATAAAAATATAAAAAAAGGAATGTGGTCTTTAAGAATTCTTTGTAGAATATTTTAAAAACACCATCTCGATTTTATAAATAAGTAATCTATAGACACCGAAGTTATATGACTTATTACTAAGCCAATGAATTTCATGCATTTAAAATAGAAAGGTATGCGAAAAATATGAATAAGTGGTTACAAACGCTTACGAAATTTAAAAAAAAATAATCGGTTCAGTGATCTTGCTATAATACAATAAAACGCGTGTTCACAATTTGAACAATAAATTTAAAATAAAATTTGACAATGGGGCGTGAAATATTCCATACAATGCTAAATTTTAACTTACAAATTAATTTTATATTTATAAATAATGCAGAAGGTGTCACAATATTTAACTTTTTTTTATTACAAATCTTTATTTTAATATTTTATATTTTTAAATTTTGCCACAAATAAAATTTCTAAACATGGTAAATGACCGTTCCACTCCGACGGAAGCTATTGGTGCATATTAAAATGGTGCTTAATCAATTAAAATGTAATGTAAAAAAATACTAACAATAAGTAAATTTTTTTTTTAATTCGTCTTTTGTTGTAAAACTTTTACTAGTTACTTTTAATTTTCTATTAAATTTGCCTTTTAGAGAATAAATTTTGTTCACGACATCTTCAATCAATTGAAAGAATTAAATTCATTTAATTGTGCAATAGTATCGACAAGAAACAATAAAAATGTGTGCATCTGCTATTCAGCAGTCTCCAACCCTGTCCCCCAGCTAGCTAATTTCGGTTGTGGTGGAATAGTTTTTTTTTTTTTTGTAAATTTTTAACAAAATAATTCATATTTAATTAAAATAGGAAATTATAGTAAAATATGCTAAAATTTGCATTTATAGCAAAATATGTATGCAGAAATATGGAATATATGCACTAACCCATCGATGTCAGTTTATTGCAAATTTATTTACTTATATTAAACAAAGTCTAAAACATCTATCATGTATTCACATTATGATCCTATGGCTACTTATTAAATTTAAAAAATAATTATAATCTGTATAGATATTTATTCTGAAATGATTTAGAAAGATCCGTCCATACATACATCTGGCTGTGTGTGTCCATGTAAATTGTAGCTTTACAGATCACAAATGGAGAGCTATTAAAATGAAATTTGATATATACAAGTAGATGTCATCTGCTAAGAGATGAACTCCACTGAAAAGCAGTGCATTTTTAATTATTGCAAAATCAAAAAATTTGGTCCTAGGATATAAAATTATAAAATACATATATTTCAAGCTAGAAAAATTAAATTTTATATGAAATATTCGACGTTCCCTGTTATTACTTTTAACTGCAGAGTTATTCACTTTCGTTCGATGTGAGATAGCAAGCGAAGTTTCTCTATGGGTAATTAAATTTATTTTTAAAATTGCAGGTAAAATTACTAGACTTCATAGTCTGAAATAAAAATAATATTTTTCGTAAAAATATATAATTTCATGGAAATACAATAGAAATTTCTTTTGAGTATGAACCTTTAGTGGTCGTATTTTTGAATATAGGATAGGTTACGGTAGATAGATAGATCGCTTGCAAGCGAGTACTCCAAGGCCATATTATATACTTTAGATAAAATATAGGGCAATGAAAGTATACAAGAGAAGAATATGCGCTATATTCACCCAGTGGAACATCTACCATGTAGCCCAGACCGCTCCTTAAGTCGTAGGCACTCACAAAGTAGACGTTACACTTATTCCTATGCGTCCACATACATACAGCTACTACAGAAATTGGCTCCTAGAGATCTATGTTGTTGGCCATCCATCCTATTGTATAGAGTCCATTGAGCACTGGCTGCTTGTCCCTTTACCAAATCCCTTTACATTTGACAAATCAATAAAATCTGGGATATCCTGCAAGAAGTCAGTTATATCTATATCGTCATCCATTTGAGATAAAATAATTCAAATTTTAGTATCAATTTCTCCTTAACCACATCATTCCCCATGACCGCACTATGTCCTGGTACCCATATTAACTTCACGGTACGTTGCCGGGTTCGGTTGAGATACCCAATTTATTCCCTTACATATTTGACCTCACTGTTCTCGATTCTAAGCATTGGAGATCAATAACATTGTCCACGAAAATATTATTGGTTAATGGATCCATATCCGTTCCAGAACTATTTTCGTTTCTAAGTGAATTACATGAATCTCGTTCGCCAAGAAATGAAGATCCCCAATTAAACACCTGACCATGACCCTCTCCCTTCTCCCATTTTACAACCGCAGCCTTGTCTATGATAGAGCCTGTTGCCCAGTCATCAATGAAAGGTATCTTAACTTTCCCGTAAAGGTGAGATATCATCGGTTTCACGATCAATCTGTATCCAGCACACTCTTCGGAAAAATGTACTGTGTAATCTAGAGCATTGTTCCATCGCCACCGCCGCATTGTGGCACATATTTTGAAAAGGCGGCTACAACTCATTTTTTTATGGTTGCCGATTTTAAAGTTATGTTACTCATTTGAAAGTAAATACCAGTGAACCTCGGAAGCCAGAATTTTGCTAAAATTAAAAATTACTTAGTAACTATTAATTTGTACATGATTATAACTTTTTTGTTTTAACAGATTTTAAATAAAAGCCAACTTTTTATAATTATACGACTTATAAGCTATAAGTTGTAAAAAAACTAAAGGCTTTGTGTCTTTGAGGAATTTTAAAACTTAAAAAAAAGTTCCATATTGGCCGAAAATCTCCTACTTAATAGAAAAAAAAAAATATTTTTCTCTGTGCACAGATTTGCAACGTTCTTTTTTAAAGTATTTTGTCCTTAATGCAAATCTGGAGACAAAAACTTTTTATCAAATCGTCTTCTTGAGATGTAGCTCTTATAACTTTTGGCGGACCCTAGCCATGAAAACATGTGGCCCAATATTGAAATACACTCAAACCTCATTTTATGCGATTAATTCGTTCCGCAAAAATCCGCATAAATCGAATTCGCATAAAATGATACACTAGTTCCATATAAAAATGAATGATTCGTTTTTGAATATAAAAAATTCGCATAAATTCAAATCAAAACATTAAAATTCAAATAAAATCGCATAAAAAAGTCAACAAAAAAAATTATTTCATTTATTTTTGTCCATTTTATTATCGGAAAAAGCAAATATTTTTAGTACAACAATTTTTAAATGGTAAATATTCTATTCAGATGTACTTTGTTCACTTTTACGATAAAAAACACTAAATGCACTTTTAAATATTGTACATATGTATGTATGTATGTATATATTTCAGTACAACGTAGAAACTATCAATTACACGTGTAAAAAATTCTGAGAATTGTTATTTTCCGGCCAAGACGTGCATCAGTGTTGCCAACTGCTTTAAATTAAAATGTGTAATAATGACACAAAAAAAATAATAACAAGTAAGAAAATTATAGTCGGTCTAGACCGACTATACGATACCCTATACCATGCGTTTAGAAACTCTATCTCTTAGGCCCAACTAACTGGACATAGAAAATAAGCAAAAACCAAATTTGAGTGGGATTTTTATTAATTTTTTTTGGCTGCAGATATGAAAAAGTTCATATCGGATGATATATCTATAAAGGGACTAGGTTCAAAAATGGACCGATCCTGATCATGTTTGGTAAAGTCTCTTTTATTTTGCAAAAATATATACAAACAAAATTTGAGAAGAATCAGTGCAATATTTTTGTTTTTAAAAGATTTAAGTGAAGATCGGGAAGCAGCTCTATGGGGCCAAAGGGATCATTTTTGGACTACTCATTAATGGATGTAATGAACGCATACAAACCCAATTTGAGTAAGATTTATATGACAATTTGGATCTTATGGCAATTTATGTCGATTTCATAGGGGTAATTTGTATGAGGGCTAGGTCTGAACATGGACCGATTCTCACCAATTTCAATAGCGTTCATCCCATGGCCGATAGAAGCTTACATACCAAATGTCATCAAAATATATTCATATTTGCGACCTGCAGTTTGATTACAAGGTTTACATGGACACACAGACGGAAGAACGGACGGACGGACGGACGGACATTGTCAAGTCAACTCAGAAAGTGATTCTGATTCGATCGGTACAATTAAAGATGGGTCTAGGTCAAATATTTTTGGTTGTTACAAACAGCAGCACAAAGTCATTATACCCAAACCACATAGTGGTATAGGGTATACAAATTAGAGACCGCATAAATTCGAATTCGCATAGAAAATTCACATAAAACGAGTTTTGAGTGTAATTAACATAAAAATTATATAAAAAAAATATTAGTTTTCAAAAAAAATTACCTCTAAATATAACGAATTCTTTCCCGAGTATCTGGACACTTGTAGGAATTTTATTAGCTTGATTATAAACAAGTAAGAGTGTTAAATTCGGCTGTGCCGAATCTTTGATACCCTCCACCTCGGTTTGAGTCTTGATAATAAATGTAAATGAAAATGTAAACAATTTGTTAAACTTAATACCAAAAAAATTATTTCAGCAAATTCTTTGGGTTGGTTTTCTTCTTTTCTATGATTTCGGATTTATTTCGGTGTTTGCTTTTTGGTCATCGTGGTTGCTGATCGGCATGCATTTTGGTTATATAACTATATGCATGCGTTTCCGGTTATATGACATAACTTCTCGTTTAATTTAGTTTTTGCTAATTAAATAGCTCGCCCTAACCTCCATTGCAAAGGTAATGGTTGTGTAGAGTGGCTATATGCATTAAATCGTGCTAATTGGAGATGGCTGTATAGTTTCTTTTAACTGGCCAAATATTTCTTCATTGTGGCCATATAGGTCGGATGGAGTAACAAAATAATAACCAAAAAAAAAGCTCTCTCAACTTTTTTTTTTAAATATTGCCATATTTTGAAAACATAGAGAATAAATTTATAATAATAAATAATCAAATTAGGGATGAAAAACGCAAAAAACGAAAAGTCCCAAACATTTTAAATAAAATAATTTAATGTTATCTTTATTTTCTGAAAAACTTCAAATTTTCATCCAAAAAAAATTGTGAAAATTTATATATAAAAAATAACATTCTCATAAAATTACGTTTACTTATGTAACAATTTTTATGTTAGCAATTCTTAAATATCATTTGAGGTTTTCTTAAATTCATTGAATTTAAATTAATATCGACAAATCTGTTTTTCTATTTATTTAAATTGTAAAGGAGTGGCATCTCTGTCAAAATAAGCGAAAAACACAAAGAATAGAAAAAAACAAATTACTTCGTGTTTGACAGGATGATTTTATGTTTATGTTTAATATCTTTATTTTTTTTACTAATATTTCTGTTTATTTATTTGAAAATGAAATAATGAATTGAATATGCTATTTAATTTTTTTATTTATATAAAAAAGTTTTTTAATTAAAGCAAAATATTTTCACTATTTCATGATTTTTATTTATGTATGACGACATTTCAACCTAAAAATTTAAGTTTTTATCGATTGGATAAACAACACAAAAATGGTTGTCGTTTAGATAACAACAACAGCTGACTTTAACAATAGCGAATATCGTTTCAAAATTTTACTGATAATTTTGCAATTTTCTTTTTTTTACAATTCGACTATCGTTCAAAGAAGTTACTGAATCGCGGTACTGAAAAGTTATTAATATCTCCTGAATGGCAATATTTTTTTTAAATGTAAACATTTTTAAATGTAAAGATATTTCTAAATTTAAAATTATTATTTCCGACGTTTTGATATGATTTTCTGAATCTCAATTAATATTTTCTAATTTATAATTGGAAATTTTATTTTCAGTTTTTATTATAATTGATATTTTCTTAAATTTGAATGGAAAATTTAAAAAGTGAAATTTTGTATTTATGTGAATAATAATGCTTTATTAATTATAAACAATTTTTAAAAATTAGATGTAATCGCAATCAGATATTTTATAGGTAAAGCAGAATAATAATTCTATATAACTATGTAGAACTGTTTTGTAAGCAAAAAACTCATTGACGAACTCGGTAACTCTATTTTGTAAAGACAACAAAAAGTTAACCCCCCAATCTCACATCACACTGAAATTGTAAAATCGTTGTGTACGTATTATCAACGAAAAATTGTTCGAATTAGTGGAATCCATCGCCATTAAATTTTATGCTCAAACATCTGACTGCAATCTCATTTTTAAAATGTTGTCGAAGCGTAAACTTGAAAAAATTTGTATACTTCTCTATCTTATTTTATTTTAAGTAGAGTTACCAAGTTTATTATACAGGCACATGTTTGAGGGAAAATGTTTACATTTATTATTATTAGTATTATTTTAATAATAGTTAATAATATTTATGCTCTATAATTAACAAACTTGCGTTTTTGTATGCGCATTTCAAAAAATAAATCATTATAATAGATTTAACAAGTTAAAACTTTAATTACAATTTTACAGAATCCAGTAAATTTGCATTAAATTTATAACAGGGTAACATTAATCATCGTTAGTGTCTGCCACTACTCGCACGAAAAATTTGGTGCCATTAGTGTGACCACTGCGGAAAATGTGTGTGTATTAGTAAAAAAAAATGTGAGTGTATTGAGTTTTTCGAACTTGCAGTGTGATGTGAGATTGGTGGGTAATATGCCAAACTTATGTTCATATTTGTAAAAGAATAATGAAAAAACGTATGAAATAAGAGACCAACCCGTGTATACTCTCAACATTGTTCTGTATGATATCTAGTTGAATATATTAACATTCATGTTAAAATAGAAATAACTATTGCAAAGCTAATTAGAACAAACAAAAATTATGGCGGCATCTACTGTGGCATAGTCACGCTGAGCAAAATGAAGTGACACTCTGTTAATACAAAAGAAATGTATTTTCCCCACAACAAAATACTGCAGAATTTTATGTAAATAAAATAACCGATTTATTTCTAACATGCAGTTACTATGAATATACATACATACATATATATAATATATGTACATTATTTGTATTATTTAATAAGTGTATGTATGTATATTTAAATATTACACACAAAAAATACAACATCAAACGTTACTTTTGTGTTTTTCTCTTTAAATAAATTAATACATAAATTTTTTTGCTAAATTTACATTTGGGCAATTCACAACAGGTGTTGTATATTGTATGTTGTATTGAAATACACAATACAATCATTTGTTGTGAACACTCAGTTGTATTTTCATATTGTAAAACGCTTTCTTTAGTAATTTTCGATCCAACGAGGAAAGATCGCTTCGTCGCTTCTGCTATTTTGTATAAGAGAAAACACTTGTCAGTGTTTGCTTTTTGGTCGTGAGATATACCCTGGAGTTTTAGTTACGTACCTCTTGCATTTTAATTTATAATGAAAAAAAAAAATGTTAAATGTTTAGGTTGGTACTGAAAGAGAAAATACATACTAAAAATATAAGCATTAATTTTTATATAAATAAACTTATCGATGTATTTGCGTTATTTGCATTATTAGCCATATTTTATTTTATAATTATTTATGCTGATAATATTCTATGTATTTGTTTTTTCTTTTTCATAAAAACTGGCATTCACTTGGAACTGATATGTTATGATACAATATACAACATTTACTAAACATAGCAAATGAAGTTGGATCGTGTATCAGATTTTTCAGTGAAAATTACCAACAACAATTTTACACTATTGTAAAGTGATACACGATACAACAGATACAACGATACATTACCCATTGTGAATTGCCCAATTGTTTTTTTTTTATTAACAACTAGGTATTTTAGCATTATTTGATTTAGATGTTGGTGAATTTTTACTCCCTTTATATTAACTCGTAGTGTCTGCTTGTCGAAAAAATTTTGGATCGATTTTAACCACTTTCCCGTGACCCAATCGATCTGAAATTTTGCAGGCAGGCTTGTGGCAATGACAGAAATGATCTAACATATTTTTTTAGTGATGGAAACTTTTAAATTTTTCTACCAGAGTTGATAAAAAAATGTACAAAGGGTTTGTTTTTGTTATATTATTACCATAACGACCACAAAAACAACAAGTCCAGCTATGAAAACAATGCAACATTTAGAATAACAACAAGAACAATATAGAAATATCATGTTTTTCATTTTTTTTTACTTTTTCAGAGATTTCCCTGGACCTGTTCCACCGATTTTAATGATTTTTGAAGTAGAAATCTTTCCATGAATTTGGTGAATCATTCTCACTAAAAATGATCACTGTAGCTCCACTATTGAGGGCGTGATCGTGACAAGAACAACATAGAAAATTGTTTTTTTTTCAAGACTTTTTTAGTTCTTCATTCAAATCTCGGGCCCTAATCGACCGATTTGGACGATTTTAAATAGCAAACTTCTCAGGATGTTAGTGAATCATTTTTATGTCAACGAGTACCCTAGCTGCCGGATTGATGCCGTCATCGTGATTTCCACAGACGGACAGACGGACAGACGGACATCACTATATCAACTCCGGTTGTTATAAGGATCACAAATATATAAATTTTATGGGGTCCAAAATTTTTTTTCTAATTATTACAAACGGAATGACAAACTTATATATACCCTCTACACACTGGAGTGGAGGGTATAACAACTCTACAACAGCAACAATGACAGTCATATGTTTTTCAAATAGGAAAAAACTGTTTATGTGTTAGTTTCGGTCATTCCCCAGTATGCATTGAAATATTATTTCTCCAATGTTGGAGAAAAGTTAAGTTCTTAAATAGATGTCAAATGTAATTCTCAACTTGGGTTGAACAATTTTTCTCCTTGTTTGCTTTCAACTTGACATCAAGTTGAGACTTAACATTTTTTCCAATCTTTGAGAAACATTTTTACTCTCAATTGGATATCCAACACTTTTCTCCACTTGAGACCAAACATTTTTTCAACTTGAATACGATTTGTGTTAAGTCTGAGATATTATTTAAATATGTCATAATTAATAAATTAAATTAAAAAATGCCAAAAAAGTACAAATAAATCATTGATATATTTTTAATTATTTCTGCTTTTTGTCGAATTTTTCAAAAAATGTACAACTAATTAATTCATTTATTTTTAATTCTAGATTTTAAAAAATGTACATAATATGTACATTTAATGTTAAATATGTACATAGTAATGTTAAATATATAATGAAATTAAATTGAAACATTAAAAAAAGTACATTGTTTTCATTTCTAAAATTAGTATAATATTTTTTTATATGGCAATTCCGTACCTTCCATTTGATACCGATTGGAAATATTTCTTTGCTATCAAGTTGAGAATCACAAATTTCTCAATTTGATAACTATGAAAATCGCCATATAAAAAATGTGCCTTTTAAGTTGAGAAGACTATATTCGAACTATTGAGGGCATTTGAGAATTAACGTTGGAGATTTGAGAAATGTATTTGATCTCAAATGCACCTCAAGTTGATAGCAAACAAAAATGTTTATTGGGACATTTATTGTAGGGTCGTTTGCACACACACAAAAAATAGAAAATAAATTGTCAATAAGCAAAGCAAGTGGCTTCGAAATTCGATGATGCCAGTTAATCATTTTTTGTTCACGCGGAATTTATAATTGGAGGAAATTTTTCTCGAGAAATGTATTTTCCGTGAGAAAGAAATTCCTTGAGAATATTCATAATTGGGATGAATAACTTTTAATTGGAACTTTTTAGTCAGAATAAATCATAATTCTAGTTAGATATTGGTTAATATTTAATTAGAAAAAATATTGTGGTGGCATCTACGCAATTATTGAGGCAGTCATGGAAAAATTAAATGCAAGTCTGTTTTTTTTAATATAACAAAAATGGATTTTCCCTTTAACAAAATATGGCAGAATTCTTTATAAATGAAATGCAAAATGGAAAATCAATTTTGTGCTAATTCTTAACAAAATTAATAAAATATATTTATATGTATTATTATATTTATTAATATTTGTAATTTTATTTGACACAATTTCACACACATTTTTACAGATCAACTGTTTTAATTACAAAAAATATTGTGGTGGCATCTACGCAATTATTGAGGCTGTCACGGAAAAATTAAATGCAAGTCTGTTTTTTTTTAATATAACAAAAATGGATTTTCCCTTTAACAAAATATGGCAGAATTCTTTATAAATGAAATGCAAAATGGAAAATCAATTTTGTGCTAATTCTTAACAAAATTAATAAAATATATATATATGTATTATTATATTTATTAATATTTTTAATTTTATTTGACACAATTTCACACACAGTTTTACAGATCAACTGTTTTCAACTGATTTAGAAGTTTTCTGTTTTTGAAACAGTAGTGCCAATTTGTAACATTTTGTGATGTAATGAAAATCGCAGAATAATAAGTTAATACACAATAAAAAATATTAAATTTTTAAGTTTTATATACATATTGCAATAAAAAAAACTTTGGTAAATTTACATTGAAGATGGTCAGAAATGAATGAGAAAAAATATATAGGCATTTTAGAAAAGCACATTTAATATTAAACTTTATGCACAAAATATATGGGTTTTTGTTGTTTCGAATTTAATTGTGGCTCTAAGTGAAAAGTTTTAGACCGATCGTATATTACATTTTGAGGATCCTCACCTAATATTTTCAAATATTTTAAATTCTTTTTAACTCATTTAACCTCATTACGAAAATAGTAAAACAGTAAATATGGAAAATCCACGCACCTCAAAAAATTGTTTTCTATGAAATAAATTAAAGACATTTCATATTATACAATTTTCTTTCAAAAATGTATCAATTATTGCAAATTTGAAATTTGACATATAGTATTTGTACATATATTTGTATAGATTTCGCAGTATGAAAAGAACTATTATTTCTTTATTTAGAATATATGTAAGTATTGCTCGCAAAAAATTGCAACATCATGAATGAAACACATAGACGACTGCTGGCAGCAGCATTTGTAGTCGTATAGTCAGCTACTTGATTTTTCTGAATACGACAGCAACATATAATACAAATGCATTTTTATTTAAATATACAATTACTTTTACTTATTTAAAATGCATTAGTACAACGTAAAAATAAATAAATTAGTTTAACGCCTTTTGATTATTAATGGAATTATAGCCTTTCATTTTGCGATTTTTTTTTTAAACAAAATAAAATATTTCATAGCAATAACTTCTTTTACATATTTTGTTATATTGTCAACACTATTTTTGTTTTGTAGCCAACAAAACACACTTGCAGTTTTTTTTTCTATTTGAAGAACATATGACTGCCATTGTTGATGTTGTAGAGTTGTTTTTTTTTTTTTTTTTGATTTTGTTTCGTTAACTCTTTTGTATTAAAGCACCTCCAATATATGTATCCATTTTAGTTTGCAAATTCAGTATATTTATAATTTATTACTTACAGCAAAAAATAATAGAAACAATATTATCAGTTATGCTTACGAAACTATATAAATAGACTTGAAGTTGGCTGCAAAAGCAGTAGCCTGTGTAAAGAACAAGTTAGCGACATGTAACTGTTACGTAACGTGTCAGCCTTTTTTTCACATGAAAAGTATTGGAACGTTCCGGTTACGTTCGGTTACTGTTTTAAATTATTTTCATGTAAAAAAAACAACTGACTCGTTACGGTTACGGTTAGAAAACATTGACCTTTTATATGTATTATAATGCTATGAATGCATTTATCTTTATTTTATTTTATTTATATATTCTTTTTTTTTGTATTGTATATTTTTTTTTTTATTATTATTACTATTTCATTTAATTATTTTTTTCTTTAAATAAATTAATACATAAAAATTTGTTTTTTAAATTATTGGTGAACTTTTACTCCCTTTATTTACTGCCTTTATATTAACTGGTAGTGTCTGCTTGTCGACAAAATTTTGGATCGATTTTTAGCCCCTTTCCCGTGAGCCAATCGATCTGAAATTTTGCATGCAGGCTCGTGGCAATGACAGAAATGATCTAACAAATTTTTTTAGTGATGCCAAAACAATGGAAACTTTTAAAATTTTCTACCAGAGTTCACAAAAAAATGTACAAAGGGTTTGTTTTTATTATATTATTACCACAACGACCACAAAAACAACAAGTCCAGCTATGACAACAATGCAACATTTAGAATAACAACAGGAACAATATGGAAACATCATGTTTTTCATTTTTTTTTTAATTTTTCATAGATTTACCTGGACCTGTTCCACCGATTTTAATGATTTTTGAAGTAGAAATCTTCCCATGAATTTGGTGAATCATTCTCACTAAAAATTATCACCCTAGCTATCCTATTGAGGGCGTGATCGTGACAAGAACAACATAGAAAATTATATTTTTTCAAGACTTTTTTTAGTTCTTCATTCAAATCTCGGGCCCTAATCGACCGATTTGGACGATTTTAAATAGCAAACTTTTCAGGATGTTAATGAATCATTTTTTATGCCAACGAGCACCCTAACTGCCCGATTGATGCCGTCATCGTGATTTCCACAGACGGACAGACGGACAGACGGACATCGCTATATCAACTCCGGTTGTTATAAGGATCACAAATATATATATTTTATGGGGTCCAAATTTTTTTTTCTAATTATTACAAACGGAATGACAAACTTATATATACCCTCTGCACACTGGAGTGGAGGGTATAAATAAAATTTGTCGAGCGTGTATATTTTTTTTGTCTGTTGTTTATAGTGACAGAAAAAGAAAACGTCAGAGTTGACACGAATTTTTATACATAAAAAATAATATCAAAGGAACTTATTTTTGAGAGTTCATATACAATAGTCAAAAAAGTGGAAAAAAGGGTCGATCAACAAAACCAAATAACGGATAAGATAATAAGATTCAAAATATCAATGAAGAACTGAGGATTTATTTTTGCATCAAATTCAACCAACACAAAATAATAATAATAAAATTTAAATTATTGAAAAAACAAGTAAGAAAATTAAAGAAACAGCTCTATAAGGGGCCTATGACTAAGAGTTGTCCAATAGGGATCATTTTTGGACTACTGATTAATGGATGTAATATATACATACAAACCCAATTTGACTAAGATTTGTATGATAATATGGATCTTATGCCAATTTAAGTCGATTTCATAGGGGTCATTTGTATGGGGGCTTGATCTGAACATGGACCGATTTTCACCAATTTCAATAGCGTTCATTCTATGGCCGATAAAAGCTTATGTTACCAAATTTTGTCAAAATATATTCATATTTGCGACCTGCAGTTTGATTACAAGCTTTACATGGACACAGACGGACGGACGGACGGACGGATATCGTTAAATCCAATCAGAAAGTGATTCTGATTCGATCGGCATAATTAAAGATGGGTCTAGGTCAAATATTTTTGGTAGTTACAAACAGCAGCACAAAGTCATTATACCCAAAACACATAGTGGTATAGGGTATAAATACCAGAAACAAGCCCAAGGAGCACAATGAGGATTTTAAAAAGCATTCATACACCAATTGAAGCTAAGAAATTTACTCCAGAAGAAGCGTTCGCACTATTTTTGGATTTGAAATTGACTAAATATCAGTCTAAGAAATAGCGAAAGAAACCAATGAAAATAATTTTGGAATTTTTCCAGAGTTTAAAGATGTAGTTTCTGTCAAACTGCAAACTGCTCTTAGTGTCACTTAAAGTTCAGCAGAAGTAAAATTGCAAGATCTTCTTGAACGTACTGCAGAACGATTGTTAAATACGCTTGATGGTGATTATTTAAAAAAACATGAAAATGGCAGCATTACTTTAAATTCTCAATAGGGTTATGATCCGAAATTAAATCACACGTTAATTTATTTATGGTATCTTTCGTTTAGAGCAACAGAAATTGATGTATGGAAAAATTAAATTCCCTCTTCAACAAAGTGTTGTAGGTCAATTATATTTGTATTCGAAAAGAAAAAAAATGTCATAACTGCATATGTAAGTTCAAAATAATAAAAGATCGAATTAAAGAACTTCAAACAGTAATTTGATGACCAAGACCTGGAATTAAATTTTAAAATCTGTCTCACAATTATTGATGGAAAAGTTTCACAAGCTTTAACCAAAATCACCAAGTCAAATAATCCAATCCCCAACAGAAGATGATAGTATTAGGAAGCTTATGAATTTGAATTATCCCCGCTTCATGCTAGAATGCATTTTATGGGGCATATTCTTAAATTGGGTTAGATTTGGAATTTGGTGCGTAAAGCGAAACAGTGAGAAAAAACAAGGAAAATTCGAGAAAAATATCTTCAGAAAATATCTTAATAAGATGATTAAAAATCATTACAAGTTCTAGCAAGCAGCAGAAAGATAAATGCATAAAAAATTTAAGCTCTATCTAAAGAAGCTTAAGAAATGAAAACGAGGAACACATTCTTTCGCGAGCACAACACAAGAAATATGTCCATATGTTGTACCAATAATGACCTTATCACTATGTTGTTATGCACTTCAGACCCATATATTTGCAATATTTGACATAAATGGAAAACCACCTCTAGTGCATTAGACGAAGAAGCTAAACAACTTCTAGAAGATGAAAATCGGGGCTATTTAAAAGAAATATTTACTAAAATTGTTCGATTTTGATTTGCAATGGTTTTTGAGTGCACAAAATTATACTCATTTTTAAATAGATAATTTGTTCTTAATTTATATAAATTAATCAATATTTAGTTTATAAATTTACAATAAAAATTAAACGTCTATATCTTAGCTAAATTTGAACTAAATTTCTGGCAAGGCGTTTTTTAAAAAACAGAAAGCCACTTTTTCTAAAAACATGGCAAACAAATTTAAAAATTAAAATACATTCGATGTGACGAAAATTTGGACAAAGAGATTATTGATGAAAATTTAAATCAAGAATTATCTGACCCTTCAGATGAAGAAGAATGTATTGAAACCGTTCCTACCTATTCAGAAGTATTAAACTGAATTTCAGTTTTACGCAGATTTTTTTCAAAGGAGAACAAACATATGAATGAAATAGAAAATATGAAAAAAAACAGTAGTAAATGATTTTAATAAAGTCACTTTACAATTAAAAATAAAATTTTTTTTTTAAGCTATAATTTCATATTTCTTCCCTTACTTGTGAACGTGTGTTTGTTAACAACAATAATTACTTATTTAGTTGTTTGTGTCCATACGTATTTATTTTTATACCCTATACCACTATGTGGTTTGGGTATAATGACTTTGTGCTGCTGTTTGTAACAACCAAAAATATTTGACCTAGACCCATCTTTAATTATACCGATCGAATCAGAATCATTTTTTGAGTTGATTTAACAATGTCCGTCCGTCCGTCCGTCCGTCCGTCTGTGTGTCCATGTAAAGCTTGTAATCAAACTGCAGGTCGCAAATATGAATATATTTTGATGAAATTTGGTATATAAGCTTTTATCGGCCATGGGATGAATGCTATTGAAATTGGTGAGAATCGGTCCATGTTCAGACCTAGCCCCCATACAAATTACCCCTATGAAATCGACATAAATTGCCATAAGATCCAAATTGTCATATAGATCTTACTCAAATTGGGTTTGTATGCGTTCATTACATCCATTAATGAGTAGTCCAAAAATGATCCCTTTGGCCCCATATAGGGCTGCTTCCCGATCTTCACTTAAATCTATTAAAAAACAAAAATATTGCACTGATTCTTCTCAGATTTGGTTTGTATATATTTTTGCAAAATACAAGAGACTTTTCCAAACATGATCAGGATCGGTCCATTTTTGGACCTAGTCCCCATATAGATATAGCATCCGATATGAACTTTTTCATATCTGCAGCCAAAAAAATTAATAAAAATCCCACTCAAATTTGGTTTTTGCTTATTTTCTATGTCCAGTTAGTTGGGCCTAAGAGATAGGGTTTCTAAACGCATGGTATAGGGTATCGTATAGTCGGTCTAGACCGACTATAATTTTCTTACTTGTTCATTTTGACTTAATAATATGAATTACAATAACTGTTTTTATACCCTATATCACTATGTGGTTTGGGTATAATGACTTTGTGCTGCTGTTTGTAACTACCAAAAATATTTGACCTAGACCCATCTTCTATTATACCGATCGAATCAGAATCACTAACTGATTCGATTTAACCATGTCCGTCCGTGTGTCCGTCCGTCCGTCTGTGTGTCCATGTAAACCTTGTAATCAAACTGCAGGTCGCAAATATGAATATATTTCGATGAAATTTGGTATGTAAGCTGTTATTGGCCATAGGATGAACGCTATTGAAATTGGTGAGAATTGGTCCATGTTCAGACCTAGCCCCCATATCAATGACCCCTATGAAATCGACATAAATTGCCATAAGATCCAAATTGTCATATAGATCTTACTCAAATTGGGTTTGTATGCGTTTACTACATCCATTAATGAGTAGTCTAAAAATGATCCCTGGGACAACTCTTAGTCATAGGCCCCATATAGAGCTGCTTCCCGATCTTCACTTAAATCTATCAAAAAACAAAAATATTTTTGCAAAATACAAGAGACTTTACCAAACAAAGTCAGGATCGTTCCCTGAACTTTTTCAAATCTGCAGCCAAAAAAATTAATAAAAATCCCACTCAAATTTGGTTTATGCTTATTTTCTATTTCCAGTTAGTTGGGCCTATGAGATAGGGTCTCTAAACGCATGGTATAGGGTATCACATAGTCGGTCTCGACCGACTGTAATTTTCTTACTTGTTTTTTTTTGCATAATTATTTTTAAATATTTTTTTATTTTTACAACTTAATAAATTATTGTTTACAAAATCCAAAAAAATCGTTTTAATGAGTATTGACGCATTTATGATAGGTTTTTTTAATGTGTTACATGCGCATTTATGAGAGGTTCCGCTTAAATGATTCCCTCATTTGTGTGCAAAAAACTGTGCATGTTGCGTTTCGCACTTACACCCTAACGCTCATAGAATTTTTCATTAATATACTTGTATGATTTTTTAAGTACATTTAAGTGTGAAGTGCATTCTAAGTATACGAGTAGTAATAACAATTTTAATTGTTCACAGTAATATATCTGTGATAACAAGCGATTACCGCCTAAGTCGACTTAACAACGATTAGAGTTATGTATGCTATCATAACAACGCTAACAACGCTTTATATTTACGTGAAATCCGCATTTCTCTAACAATGGTTTTTAAAAAGTAATTAACGAAAACATACTGACCTAAGTCGTAATGAAGCCTCCTTACATTTATATAAAAAATAGTTTTACTCGAAAGCACGATTTTCGATTTAGGCGGTTAATGCTTGTGACCACAGATATTTCATTAGTATAACTGGTTGATATTCATTAAAAAAAAAAAATTTAATTGGTTTTTTTTATAACTTAAACTTGCTGACCCAAAAAAAGTTGTTCTTCCTAAAATAAAGTGATGCAGTTTTCGAAGCATATTCTCCATATATTGTAGAATTAACCTTCTCTTTACAGTTTAAGACATTCAAGATCGTTCCCAATCTTTTAATGATTTAATTGTTATTTCCTGTGATCGTTTGAGTTCCCGTGTCCGCATCTGGGGTAGTCTACTTTTAGTCCTTCTTCTTCTTTGAAAAACGCATCCATATCCTTGCGTGCAATGATGAGATTCCATATTCATAATTGGTCTCCTTGTTTATAGAATATTTCAAATTTCCGAAGTTCTTTTGTGTCTTTTTGCAAATCGGACGTGTCAATGTTGAGGTTGTATTTGTCAGTTCGTTTTCGACTTTTCCAAATATTTTCATCTCTAATTTTCATCTCTAATCTTGTCAATTTTTTCTTGAGTGTTCTCCACCATGGTGCTTATGACTTCCGGCGATTCCTTTGCAAACTGAAACATGATTGGGCGACCGTCGATTTTTCCAGTGTACGGAAACATCAGATTCAAGACGCAAAGGAACAACAGATGCCATAAACATATTTCCGTCTGATATTGTAGCGTCATTGTAAGATATCTAGCCTTTTTTTTCATTACTGTTAACTATCTTGAATATAATAATGTGTTCATATCACAAGTTGTATGGTATCAATGATTCGGCACAACCGAATTTAATATTCTTACTTGTCTTAATATTATAAATTTTTGTAATTTTGAAGACATGGATGCATACTTATCCCGGGCCATACTCGATTGCAATATATAAGACAAACTAAATACAAAATTCCTTGATTAATTGCAATCATTTGATATAAATTTTTTTTCTTTGTATATCTTTGTTTTTATTTAAAAAAAATTGGAGAAAATAGTTTTTCAGAAAATTAGATTTTTAATAAAAGGCAGAAACGAAAAAGAATAATAATTGCTTTTACTCAACATCGCTTATTTTTTTGATATATAACCGATTTTATATTTCCCGCTTAAGTTTTACGTTTTTCGATCTGGCACCCTATAATTAATTAGCCCACAATTCGGATTGAGTTTTCCAAATAGGAATAAAATTTAAACTTTTGTGGTCTACGATGCTTATGTTTCGAAATATAAGCGATTTTATCGACAATTTTATGTTTTTCAATATGTAAATCCTAAAAATATATCGTCCATAGTGCGGATGGAGCATTCTAATGAGGAGGAAAAGTTCATCCATTTTGATATGCAACGAATAGTTTTCAATATTCAATACAGCATTACACATGTGTCGAGTCATCGAGTCAACGAATAAGTGAAGAACGTAAGTATATTATATAGCAATAATTTCCTCCAAACAGTGGTGGAAACAGTGGCCCGCAAATCCTGCGTTGCACAAGCTATTGCTCAATAAAAATTAAAATATGTACCACGTATTATTTAAATTAAATAATATTACACATTAAAAAATTATATTTTAAGATAAATCAATAATCAGATTGGAAAACAGGAGGAAAAAATAATGCGCATCTATTTTTATAGTTTGTTAAATAAAGAAAAGTTATTGGAGAAACCATATTTCTGTTGCGGCGTGAACAAATTTTGAAGTTCTGCCACTAACACCAAAATAGAAATGTTGGAAATCGAATTTATTTGCATTTTGCAGCTTTTACTATGTGCAAACTGTATTAGTAACTAAAAAAACATAAAAATTATTAAAAATTCGAAAAATGCTTTACTTATTCAATTTAAATACAACATATTCTAAGAAATAAAGTTCAAAAAGTGTTAAGTCTAGTAGGAAAGATAATAAATTGTCAACTCTGTTCACAATAGTCTTTTACGATACATATAATTTTGTAAAGAAAAACATAAACAACATGAACATAAACACAAAGAGCATTAATTGTCACATTCACCTAACCTTATTTATATCACTTATTTAATAACGAAAACTTTAAATTGCGATAGCATTATGGAAAACTGTAGCAACTATTCCCAACGTTGTTTTGTTTCAATCTAAAGATTACAATTAATAAAGCAGTGGTCTAGGGACAGATAGATATGTACATTGGTTAAAGTATTATTGTACTAGTATTTATAATTCCTATAAGTATTAAGCTTGAGGCAATGAATTCTTGATTACAGTATTAACTGTCTAACATTCAAACGAAGAAGTTCATAAATCCAATACTTCAAAAAACGCACAGACACTTATTTTCACATTTTTCTGTTCAGATAAGATAATTTTATATCACGAAATGAAATCTTCTATGCAGGGGTGCCAGACGTTACGACGATTTCTTGCGACGATTTCTTGGTTTAAAAAAATATCACGACAACTGACGATTTTTTATACATAACACTTAATATGCTGACGACTTTCAAGCTTATAAAGCATAACTAACTAATAAAAGTTTTTATATCTAAAACCCTGCACCTGTGTCTTTAACTCAATATTATAACATTCAAATTTAAAGTTAATTACTTTTCTTTTTGACCAATTTCTATTGTAATATCTTGTTATAAAAAAACAATGATTGTTTTCTTCCATAGAAATAATTAATTACTATTTAGGAAAAATTATTATTTTCCCTTATTAGAGTAAAAAAAACCTATAAGTCGTCTAAGTTCTTCATTGGACAACAAAGCGTTATAATAACCAATGTTTTGAGAGCTTAGAAGTCGTGCGATAATTAAAAAAAATTTAAATTAGTCCTGACTAAAAATCTTTCTTTATTATAGATGAATATCATTTGGAATTCTAATTGAATGCATCACTAACAATAAGATGAGAACGCATGAAAATAGTGTTGTCAATTTGAAAACGTAAAATAAATATTATAGGTAAAAGAAAAGAGTTTTCTAGTTAAATATAGTCGATGCAATACATTTGAATGGTACAAAATTCTGGTAGAAATTCTTATCACATTGGAAGGTAGTGTCAACTGCGTCAAAATCTTAATAGGCTATTACAAAAATAATGAAAACTACAATAGCTTTTTATATTATTTTGCTTTCCGTTATGAATAATTTATTTTATTATGAATAATTCATTTTATTTTTGTTATTAAAATCAAATAATTTATCCTATAAATTAATTTTTAATAATTAATTGTTTATACTATTTATTAATTGATAATATACAAGACATGTTATTAAAACAAATAATTAATACTAGCAGATTCCAGCCCTTGAAATTCGAGCGCAAATTCTAGGCAATTTTATTTCTTCATTAAATATAGACCCTACAGGTATGCTAATCAATTATAGCCAATTCACAGATCAACACAAAAAACAAACTCATTTTTATTACAAACACATTAACATATTTAATAAACACACACATAGCATTGTATAATTTTATGGAGTAGCAACTTTAAATGCAATTTACTCAAAATAAAGGAAAAAATTAAAAAATCTGTAAATCTGCAAATCGGTTAAAAAGAAATACCTATCAAATAATACACGTTTGATCAAAATTGGGATAAAACGGTAGAACAAAACATCAGTCACAAGAAATAGCCTAGCGTATTAATATTATAGATTCCACCGTGTGTTTAATTCCAATAAAAATCTGCTGCTCGATACTGTAAAATGTGAAACGATATAGAGTATATAGTTGACATCACAGTTAGTCTACATGTTTATATTGCTTTACCAGGGGGCTAATCGTCGCATTCGATATCGAGTACAATCAATCGAAATTCCATATTTTGCTTTCTTATTAAAAGAAGACGGACAAACGTGAGACCTCGTTTCACTTTTATTCTTAACTAGGGGACATAATTAGTTAACTATGACAGAGTAAAATTATTCTTAGTATTTTAGTTTGGAAAATAAAAGAATAATTTCGATTGAAAAATTTCGATAACGAATGCGTCGATTAGACCCCCAGGCTTAGTTAATTATTTTTGTAAAACCTACGGGAAATAATTTGGATCGTTAGATTATTAACTTTTTTTAAGTTTTGTTAGATTTTCGAAAAGGTACTTTTTTAAGAAAAGGTATTATTTTAACTAAAGGTACTTTTTAAGAAAATTTACTTTTTTAAGAAAATGTGCTTTTTTATGAAATGTTACCTTTTATTAAAAAAGCAACTTTTCAAAAACAGGTGCGTTTTCTTAAAAAGTTTATTTTCTTAAATTTTTTCAACAAAGGATTCTACTTTTTCTATCATATTGGTGATTTTTTTTATTTGATTTGCGTAACAACACTTGCTTAAGCCAATATGATACGTGTAGTGTAACCATACGTACACTCTGATGCAGCAAAACAACAATAAATAACAACAATTGCAGAAATTAAACACAAAATATAACAACAATCACATAGAAAATTCCTCTTTTTTCAAGCTTTTTAAAATTTCAATGATAATTCGTGACCCATTGGACCGATTTTGTTGATCTTAAATAGCAACTCAATCAGAATGTTAATAAACTATATTATGAAAAGCCCAGCTTAGTTATTGAGTCCATGATCGTGACTTACACAGACAGACAGACGAACAGACGGTCATCGTTATATCAATTTCTCTTGTTATAAGGATCAAGAAAATGTATAGTTTATCGGGTCTCCGGAATTAGTTCGATTAGTGACAATCGGAATGACAACTTGATATACCCTCTGCATAGTGGTGTGAAGGGTATAATAACTAGAATAGTTCACAACAAGTTATATGTTCAACTACTCTTCTGCCAATCTTTCGTTCCCTTTTTGTTGAGGAAGATAAATAGTTTTTGTTGAAGCAGTGAGCAAAAATAAAGCCAGCGTGGCATGTTAGGAGTTGATTAATTAAAAAAAAGTTATAAAATTTCAAAAGGTAATAATGTTTGTAATTCAGTTTGTAATAATTAGAAAAAAATTTAGACCCCACAAAACATATATATATATATAAATATATTCGAGATCCTCATAATAATCGGAGTTGATTATTATTATTGAAATAGATTCATAGGTATCCTCAGAACGTTGCTATAAAAAATCATCAAAATCGGTTCAATAAGTCCCGAGATATCAATGTCGTTCTTATTATCGGAGATTTTTCTAAATTTTTTATTTTTCATCATAGCTGTAATTGTTGTTGTTATTGTGAGCGTTGTTGTGGACGTGCTATATTAGCTTAGACCGGTATTTCCATAGTGTATTTGTTGTAATAGTTTAGTGGATAAACATAATTGTTGTTTGCTTAAGCTGCGTTCACACTACGTGTTTTGCTCGTGTTTTTCTTATATTTTTAGCACGTGTAATTTGTATACATAGTGTGAACCCTTTCAAACATTGTTTATGTACAACACATTTTGCAAGACATATGTAAAATTTTCAATTAGAGCAGGTTCTATTTTGGCAAGATAAACATATGAAAATACAACACTGCTTGTGGCGAAAGAAAAACAGAGTAAATTATAAAGATTAATATTGAGAGAAAAATAAATTGTTTAATATTAATTAACAATTAAAAAATATATAACATATATATAACTTTATTTTTAGCAATAATTTTTTGTAAATTCAAAAATTATCTCAGCTGTTGTTTACATTTAGAGGTTATGCCATACGGAAATACATATGTACGTTTGAACGCAAAAATTATGAATTGTATGTAAAACGGCAATTTTGACACACACACGGAATTACGTATGGATCGTAAAACTGAATTTACACATGGAAAATACACATAGTGTAAACACACCTTTATTGATTTTTTTTTTAACATATGAACGCTGTTACAAACAAACAAAGATGTATTGTATGCAAGTTAAGCGCATTCGTGTACGCGCCTCAAAAAGAAATACAACAGTTGGGCCACCCACGGTAAATATAAAAGGTTTTACAATCTGTTTCTAGATTGCGAACACCATGTTTTTAAATAAATTCTCGAAGAGCACTTACGATTCATTGACGAAATGTAATCTAAGTTGATGAATGTGCTGAGATTTCAGGTTTTGCATACAAAAAAAATTTTAGAGAACTTTCTACGGAATGACTACAAAGAGTTCCTGGAACCAATTATTATTTTTTAGGATGGAAGTCCTCCTCTTGGCTTGAAATTTCTGCTCCATATTTACGCAAATGGATTTCTATTGTCTTTGAATATTGATATTTCGGAATCGATTCCCATAACTTACCAAATTGGAGATAAATGGATAATATCGCACACAGTTCAAAAGTGTTTCAACTCAAAATTTTCATTTTTCAGAAATCGACAATTGAAACAATTAAAACATAAAGAAAGACATAACTGCAAGTTAACTGCAAGTTAACAACAACAAAACACACTGATATTTTTTTATAGATAAACAAGTGTACTGTGCATAGTTTAAGCATATGAATTTGAAAAATGTAAATTTTGAGTTGAGTCACTTTTGAACTACATAGGTGTTACGAGGAAATGTTTTGTATAATTTTCAGGCTGCCAAACTAATTTACAAAATTTAGGAAATTAAAGTATTCTTAGAAGATTTTTTAACATACTGTTCTTTTAATGTAAAACAAAAATTAACATGTATTCAAACATAACATAAGGGATTATGTTTCCATTAATATTTTACGATAATTTTTTTTTATATTCATACCAAAATTAATCAATCTATCTAGGTATACATATATAACGGGTGATTTTTTTGAGGTTAGGATTTTCATGCATTAGTATTTGACAGATCACGTGGGATTTCAGACATGGTGTCAAAGAGAAAGATGCTCAGTATGCTTTGACATTTCATCATGAATAGACTTACTAACGAGCAACGCTTGCAAATCATTGAATTTTATTACCAAAATCAGTGTTCGGTTCGAAATGTGTTTCGCGCTTTACGTCCGATTTATGGTCTACATAATCGACCAAGTGAGCAAACAATTAATGCGATTGTGACCAAGTTTCGCACTCAGTTTACTTTATTGGACATTAAACCAACCACACGAATGCGTACAGTGCGTACAGAAGAGAATATTGCGTCTGTTTCTGAGAGTGTTACTGAAGACCGTGAAATGTCGATTCGTCGCCGTTCGCAGCAATTGGGTTTGTGTTATTCGACCACATGGAAGATTTTACGCAAAGATCTTGGTGTAAAACCGTATAAAATACAGCTCGTGCAAGAACTGAAGCCGAACGATCTGCCACAACGTCTAATTTTCAGTGAATGGGCCCTAGAAAAGTTGGCAGAAAATCCGCTTTTTTATCGACAAATTTTGTTCAGCGATGAGACTCATTTCTGGTTGAATGGCTTCGTAAATAAGCAAAATTGCCGTATTTGGAGTGAAGAGCAACCAGAAGCCGTTCAAGAACTGCCCATGCATCCCGAAAAATGCACTGTTTGGTGTGGTTTGTACGCTGGTGGAATCATTGGACCGTATTTTTTCAAAGATGCTGTTGGACGCAACGTTACGGTGAATGGCGATCGCTATCGTTCGATGCTAACAAACTTTTTGTTGCCAAAAATGGAAGAACTGAACTTGGTTGACATGTGGTTTCAACAAGATGGCGCTACATGCCACACAGCTCGCGATTCTATGGCCATTTTGAGGGAAAACTTCGGAGAACAATTCATCTCAAGAAATGGACCGGTAAGTTGGCCACCAAGATCATGCGATTTGACGCCTTTAGACTATTTTTTGTGGGGCTACGTCAAGTCTAAAGTCTACAGAAATAAGCCAGCAACTATTCCAGCTTTGGAAGACAACATTTCCGAAGAAATTCGGGCTATTCCGGCCGAAATGCTCGAAAAAGTTGCCCAAAATTGGACTTTCCGAATGGACCACCTAAGACGCAGCCGCGGTCAACATTTAAATGAAATTATCTTCAAAAAGTAAATGTCATGGACCAATCTAACGTTTCAAATAAAGAACCGATGAGATTTTGCAAATTTTATGCGTTTTTTTTTAAAAAAAAGTTATCAAGCTCTTAAAAAATCACCCGTTACTTATAAAAACGTTGGTCCAATTGTTTGTAACGAATGATCTCCAGAACCATAAGAGCTGTCGAGCTAAGATTTGCACCATAGGTTTGGTTCGAGCTCTTCCGTTTTTTTTTTAGTTTTAACCCTCTAGCTGGCGTTGGGGTCAAGTTATAAACAAAATTCTTATTTTCAGTGCGCTTTGACTGCAATTCAGAATGTATGTATGTTTCGTCATAAGAAATTTTTGTATGTATAAATGGACCTGATAGGTGGCGCTGGGGTAAAGTTATTTCGAATATTCTTATTTACAGTGCGATTCTACTGAAACTAAGAATATACATATATGTATGTTAGATGATGCCAAAAATTTTTTTGTTGGACCCGGTAGATGGCACTGGCGTTCGAAAAATAATGAGTTGTCAAATTTATATAAGTTTTATAAGTTACAAAATTCGCAAACGATTTTATATATGTATAAGATATTCTAACCAAAAAGTAAGGAAAAATTGCATTGGCTATTGCTTCGTCCGGAATAGCCGCAACATTATTGCATGGTGGTCGTACAGCTCATTCAGCACTCAAATCTCCGTCAAACGTAGAAATGAATGAGAATGTAATATCAAAAACCGGAATATGGCAAAAGTTCTGCATAAATGCAGTATTATTATTTGGGATAAATGTACCATGGCTCAAAAACATTCCTTAAAAGCATTACATAGAACTTTAAAAGATTTGAAAGGCAATGAAAGACTTTTTGGTGGAGCTCTCATTTTATTATCTGGAGACTTTCATCAAACATTGCCACCAGTCACACCAAAATCAACCTATGCTGACGAAATAAATACCTGCTGAAAATCATCATTATTATGGAGTTCAAACTACAAAATAAACAACAAACATGCGAGTACTATTACAAAATGATCCAACGGCTGACCAGTTTTCAAAACAACTACTTGATCTTGGTAATGGTAAAATCAGTCAAACTATTAAAATATCCACAAGATTTTTGGCAATTTATATCGCCACGCTATGAATTAATTGAAAATGTATTCCCCGACAATCAAAATCAATATCGTAACAATGATTGGTTAAGTGAAAGAGCTATTTTAGCCGCAAAAATGTCGATGTCGATAATATTAATGTTGTTATTCAAGACATAATTGATTCCGAAACGTTTTCTTTCAAATCTATGGATAGTGTTGTTGAAGAAAATGAAGCAGTCAATTATCCAACAGAATTTTTGAATTCACTTGATGTGCCCGGTCTACCGCCACATTTGTTAAAATTAAAAGTTGGTTTTCCAATAATTTTCCTACGTAACCTCAACGCTCCCAGACTATGTAATGGAAATAATTCCCAATGTTATTGAGGTCACAATTCTCAAAGGCAAATTTAAAGGAGAACATGTTTTGCTGCCAAGAATTCCTATGATTCCTACCGACATACCGATAATATTCAAAAGATTGCAATTTCCGATCAGATTGGGCTTTGCCTTGACCATTAATAAATCTCAAAGACAATCATTGCAAGTATGTGTTTTTCCCACGAACAACTATATGAGGCATCTTCCCGTGCCGGAAAGCCAGCAAATTTATTCATTTACTGCCAGATTAATGGAACTAAAAATACTGTTCACTCATTTTAGCATTAAAATAATATAAATATATTGGTCATTACTATGTTACAATAAATATTTATTTTCATTTTCATAAATAAAACATGGTTTTTCCTTAACAGCTCACCATTAATATTAACAAATGCACAAACGGTTTTTTTATATAGGTATGTATATACAGATTCCAACTAAAATAAAAAATTCATTGAGGGCAAAACAACGTTTGCCAGGTCCAGCTGGTAAAAAATAAATAAAAATGTTACTCCAATAATAGTGTAGGGTATCATAAAGTCGGTGTAAACCGATTTTCCTAATTGTTAATATTGGGTTTGAACTAAATATGAAAAATGGGGAAATTTTACCAAATGTGTAATATTTATTAAAACTATCTACAGAATTTTGCGATATTTCGAACGTAAAGCTTGTCAACATTATTAAACATATGCCAAAAAAAAAAAAAACTATTGTTTTAGGTCAATTATAATTGTATATATAAAATTTGAACTTTGACCTCAAAGGTTATCTCAATTGACTAAAAATTTCGTCATGTGAGTGGTATAATAATCTTCTCTGGGTTGTTCAAAAATATAGTGTTGATTTTTCATTGCCGATCTAATCTCATATACATATATACATAAATCAGTTTTTCCACTTAGGTCCAAATTTTTGAATTTTAAATCTTTGCTTATGATAGTTATACCCTATACCACTATGTGGTTTGGGTATAATGACTTTGTGCTGCTGTTTGTAACAACCAAAAATATTTGACCTAGACCCATCTTTAATTATACCGATCGAATCAGAATCACTTTCTGAGTTGATTTAACAATGTCCGTCCGTCCGTCCGTCCGTCCGTCCGTCCGTCTGTGTGTCCATGTAAAGCTTGTAATCAAACTGCAGGTCGCAAATATGAATGTGTTTTGATGAAATTTGGTGCATAAGCTTTTATCGGCCATGGGATGAACGCTATTGAAATTGGTGAGAATCGGTCCATGTTCAGACCTAGCCCCCATACAAATTACCCATATGAAATCGACATAAATTGCCATAAGATCCAAATTGTCATATAGATCTTACTCAAATTGGGTTTGTATGCGTTCATTACATCCATTAATGAGTAGTTTAAAAATGATCCCTTTGACCCCATATATAGCTGCTTCCCGATCTTCACTTAAATCTATTAAAAAACAAAAATATTGCACTTATTCTTCTCAAATTTTGTTTGTTTATATTTTTGCAAAATACAAGAGACTTTACCAAACATGATCAGGATCGGTCCATTTTTGGACCAAGTCCCTATATAGATATAGCATCCGATATGAACTTTTTCATATCTGCAGCCAAAAAAATTAATAAAAATCCCACTCAAATTTGGTTTTTGCTTATTTTCTATGTCCAGTTAGTTGGGCCTAAGAGATAGGGTCTCTAAACGGATGGTATAGGGTATCGTATAGTCGGTCTAGACCGACTATAATTTTCTTACTTGTTTTTATTTCGATTATTTGTTATACCCTATACCACTATGTGGTTTGGGTATAATGACTTTGTGCTGCTGTTTGTAACAACCAAAAATATTTGACCTAGACCCATCTTTAATTATACCGATCGAATCAGAATCACTTTCTGAGTTGATTTAACAATGTCCGTCCGTCCGTCCGTCCGTCCGTCCGTCTGTGTGTCCATGTAAAGCTTGTAATCAAACTGCAGGTCGCAAATATGAATATATTTTGATGAAATTTGGTATATAAGCTTTTATCGGCCATGGGATGAACGCTATTGAAATTGGTGAGAATCGGTCCATGTTCAGACCTAGCCCCCATACAAATTACCCCTATGAAATCGACATAAATTGCCATAAGATTCAAATTGTCATATACATCTTACTCAAATTGGGTTTGTATGCGTTCATTACATCCATTAATGAGTAGTCCAAAAATGATCCCTTTGGCCCCATATAGAGCTGCTTCCCGATCTTCACTTAAATCTATTAAAAAATAAAAGTATTGCACTGATTCTTCTCAAATTTTGTTTGTATATATTTTCGCAAAATACAAGAGACTTTACCAACCATGGTCAGGATCGGTCCATTTTTGGACCTAGTCGCCATATAGATATATCATCCGATATGAACTTTTTCATATCTGCAGCCAAAAAAATTAATAAAAATCCCACTCAAATTTGGTTTTTGCTTATTTTCTATGTCCAGTTAGTTGGGCCTAGGAGATACGGTTTCTAAACGCATGGTATAGGGTATCGTATAGTCGGTCTAGACCGACTATAATTTTCTTACTTGTTTGTTATTGTGTTAATTATGAACTACAAAACAATATAATTTAAATCTTGTTCAATGCTTATATTTATGTGTTGATTTTGAAAGTTTTTTTTCCAAATCTTTTAGATATTTTGATTCTGTTTCCGTTCTGGCTCAATGGCTAATTAATAACTGTTTAGTAGTGAGTAAATAAAGTGTAAACTCGCGTAAGAACAAAAATCTTTGAAAAACTTTTCGGCAATTAAAAGTTCAAGAGTCAAGGGTACGTGTTTCTTACAAAATATTGTAGCTGGATAATTCGAGTGTGATTTAAATTTGTACTTTGTCAATGTGACTGTTTTAAACGCGCTCACGTGATGTTTTCTATATATAAATTACATGTTTGCCCTTTTAGTTTGTTGGTCTATCAACTCCAAACTACTAAAGCTATTCACATATAATTTGACATACAGAAAGTGTTTTCTGTGGAAGGTGAAATAGGCTATACTAGTTCTTGATCTGATGACACGAATCCATTAATATTCACTTTTTGTTAAAACATTTATTTTGCCATATTATAAAGCCTATTCTTTGTAACGCACGCAGGTCTAAACTACAGAACCGATTATCTAATCTATCACTCCAATTTTTATATACCACTATGTGGTTTTCTTTGGTATAATGACTTTGTGCTGCTGTTTGTACCTACCAATAATATTTGACTTAGACCCATCTTTTATTATACCGATCGACTCAGAATCACTTTCTGAGTCGATTTATCGATGTCCGTCCGTCCGTCCGTCTGTGTATCCATGTAAACCTTGCAATCCAACTACAGGTCGCAAATATGAATATATTTTGATGAAATTTGGTATATAAGCTTAGGATGAGCGCTATTGAAATTTGTGAAAATCGGTCCATGTTCAGACCTAGTCCCCATACAAATGACCCCTATGCAATCGACATAAATTGCCATAAGATCCAAATTATAATATAGATCTCAGTCACATTGGGTTTGTATGTGTTTATTATATCCATTAATCAGTAGTCCAAAAATAATCCCTATAGGACAATTCTTAGTCATTGGCCCCATATTGCACAGATTTTCCTCAAATTTTGTTTGTATATATTTTTTCAAAATATAAGTGACTTTACCAATTATGGTCAGGATCGGGTTATTTTTCGACCTAGTCCCCATATAAATATAGCACCCGATATGAACTTTTTCATATCTGCAGCCAAAAAAATAAAAACAATTCACCTCAAATTTGGTTTATGCTTATTTTCTATATCCAATTAGTGGGACCATGGTATAGCGTATCGTATAGTCGGTCTAGACCGACTATAATTTTCTTACTTGTTTATATTTCTTTATAACCAGAGTTTACTTACTATGAATCATATCTACTTTGGAAGAAGCATTTAAATCGGATTTGGTAGACTACAACAAACATTTAATTTTCTGCTCATTAAAAAAGTAATAGAACTTACGTTTCTTAGCAGACTTATCACTAACTTTGTACACATTATTCAGAATCACTCTGCTCTTTCGATTTTGTGTAGCCGTTATGCTTGAAGCTTCATCAAATTTGAAACTGTTGCCTCTTAAATATTGCTGACCTGAAAACATTGCTCTGCCAAAAATAATTATTTTATTCCAGGATTTGCTTTGATATTACTTATTTCAATTGTGATAGGATTTTTATACTCTATACCACTATGTGCTGATGTTTGTAACTACCAAAAATATTTTACCTAGACCCATCTTTTATTATACCGATGGACTCAGAATCACTGTCTGTGTGCCCATGTAAACCTTGTAGTCAAAGTACTATTTTGATGAAATTTGTTCAGACGTGGTCCCCATACAAATGACCCCTATGAAATCGACTTAAATTTACTTAAGATAAAAATTATCAAATAGATCTCGGTCAAATTGGGTTTGCGTGTATTCATTACATCCATTAATCAGTAGTCTAAAAATTAATTCTATAGGAAATAATAATTTATTGTATATCTAACGTGTGGACAATATTATTCGCTAATCCATTTTTACCGTATAAAACCAAACAAATCGTTAGGGTTACTTACTCTAGAGCAGGCTACATATAACTGACCAGAAGCGAAGAATGAATTTTCCACATCCAAGCCGCAGACCCTGACGAATCTCTTGCTGCTTCTGTGTGTTAAATTAGCTCTGAATTGTTGGATATTCCGAGTTCGTCGGTCTCTGCGATCAATGTTTGAACGTCTTCGTCCATGCTTTTTTCCCTATACTATTTCAGAGTAATTTGTACTCGTATGTATGAAAAAAAAATTAAATATCTAATAATAACAACTAACGTCACCTATCGGAGGTTTTTATGATAATATATATTTAAATTTAATATTGTTAATAAGAAAATTATCTACAGGGAAAACTATATTTTCATAAATATATCCATTTCAGCGCCATCTACAGTTTATAAGTTTTGCCAAAGACTTATTTTGTGTAAGAATTATGTGATATGAATTTGAATAAAATCGGGCCGTAAATATGTATTTACAAAAAACTGACCCAATGCCACCTAAAGGGAGGGTCTAACACAAACAAAACCAATTCGTAGCTCCTCACGAACATATGCCTTGAATACAACTGGTTCTGTTGTTATGTTCTGACGTGCATACCCACCACCATTTTTATTTATTTAATTGTTTGTTTGGGAGGTGCCGCAACCAATTATCCGATCCCGTTTAATTGTGAATCTAAGCCAATCTCAATTTTGGCTGAGTTCAGTGACATACACACGGACAGATGATATATATATATATTATGTGTATTTCTTCATTTTGAACAAAGAGTTTACTTCAATGAACAAAATTTCTAACAAAGAATATCAAGTCCACCTAAAATTATTTTAAAATCTTTCTTTCAATTATGTCTGGCCGACAAATTTGCTACACCTGGAAAACACATTGCACAAACACATTGAGTTAAAGCAGAGCAATATCGATAGATCAGGCCTGATTTTAATGGTTGGTCGTATATATAGCATATATGTAACAAATTTTGGTTTTACAGATTTTTAAATCTATTTGGTTCATATTTAGTTCTTTGCTCTTTGATGCTGACATCTACGAGGCTCTTACTATTATTGCAGTAGATTTTCGCCAAACAAAGCCCTTCGCTCCAAGCGGAAAACAGGCTAATAATATTAATGCTTGAAAACTTCATATCTTTGAAATTAAGTTTCTTAATTACATAAGTCTTACCACATATAAGAGAGAGCATGTCCATGTAAAGTGGTTGAAAACATTATTGGAGAAAAAACATCCTATGAAAAAGTTTTATCTAAACATTCTTACGAGTTTCAGGTGTTTTGCGTTTTACAAAGAGAACATGTGAATATAGGGCAATAGAAAGTCGTATACATGAAACAATATTTAAGTTATTTATCAGTCATACTCAAATGAAACATTTGCTTGGGGATTTAAGAAGTCACAAATTGACTTCAATTTGTTTCACTACGGTAAAGGCGAACAACGCCGGGTAAAACAGTTAGTAATGTATACAATGCTAAGACCATTAAACTATTTAAATAAAACAACAAACAATGGTATAGTTATTAAATTCGGATGTGCCGAATCTATAGTACCCTGCAAAAAAAATGTGTTAATATAAAAATTCTTAGCCTATATGACATCGGTTGAAATCAAATTAACAATTACACTTTTTCACTTGGCCAATCGTAATATCTGTGGTGACAAGCGATATCCGCCTAAGTCGACTTAAGAACGATTTGAGTTATGTATGCTATCATATTCTACTAACAATGCTTTATATTTGCGTGAAAACCCCATTTTTCTAACACTGTTATTTAAAAAGTTATTAATGGAAACATACTGACCTAAGTCGTAATAAAGCCCATTACATTTATATAAACAGTTATTTTCCTCGAAAGAATGATTTTCGCCGATTTGAGTTATGTATGCTATCATATTCTACAAAAAAATCTTTATATTTACGTGAAATCCCCATTTCTCTAACACCGTTTTTTAAAAAGTTATTAAAGAAAACATACTGACCTAAGTCGTAATAAAGCCCCATTACATTTATATAAAAAGCAATTTTTTTCGAAAGCATAATTTTTGAGTTAGGCGGTTATTGCTTGTGACCACAGATATATCATATCATAAATATTGAAGTTCTCTTTCTTTATTCTAATTTACAACATTCGTTGAAAGCAACCCGATCATAATATAAATAGATGGATGGTCGTTGCTACATAGACTTGTTATCGGAATTGATAGTATACATTAATTGCAGTGAGTTACAAACGGAATGACAGAATTAATGGTTACCTACTGTGAGGTAATAGGCAGTGTATAATTATCAGTGTTCAAAACAACCACACCAAATAAAATATTTAGTTTATCACCTACCGTAGTACGGAACAGTCACGTTATTAGTACACGTACAGGTACTCGTACATAGACAGTAGTCAGTTGTGGACGACGGCCGCTTCAGAATGAAATTTTTATATTTTCTTGTTGCTTTAATAAGTGTACTTATCGGTTTTGGTTATCATAAATATGATCAATTGACACGTCCACTACCATTGCCAACATTCGATACCAATAAATACTGGGGACCTGGCGATGCATCCAATTATAAAGAAGACAAAAGTATAAAACCATTCAAAATTAAAATTGACACAGAGGTAAGTAGTGGAAATATGTATATTGACTTTGTATCTAAAGATCATTTGCTAATGGAAATTACGATAAATATACTCGGGAAGAAATTCGATTATTTGGATATACACTAGGGTGCCCCTTCATTATATGGGGGGAAAGAAAAGTGCTTGAATTTATAGTACCTCCTCCAAAAAATATGCAAATAGCAAAAAAAAAAACTGAGATATACAAAGTTTTGTGTAAATCAAAAAAATTTAGAGATGCCTCAAGGCGACTAAAAATTTCACGTGTGTTTATATGGGGAAAATATGACTTTTTTCAGATATTACGAAAATTTAATTTAATAGTTTAATTTTTTCGACAAGTTGTTATATGAATCGATATCAGTACTAAATTATCCGCAAAAAAAATTCTTTGTAAAAAAAAATCTGGAAAAGGAATTTACTTAAAAATCTACACAGTTAATCTCTAACATATATTTAACAAGACATTAAAGTGCCAAATCTATTTTTTGAAATTTTTTTTGAGAAAATTTTTTAAAACTTAAAAAAGGAGTTTTCAAAATTTTATGAAAAAAATTTTCCATATTTGGTCTCATTTCGCAATAAGTTAACAACGTGGTAATAAAACAATACTTCATATCTGAACGATTATAGGTATATAGACCAAAAAAAAATTATGGCTTTAATCAATTTATTAAAGTTGAAAAATGTTCATCACATATCATGGCCGTCAGTTTTTTTTTGCTTATCTTGTATCTATCAATGCCCTTCATCAGCTATAAGTGAACGGTTCTCTATTTCTAACATTACCTGGATTTGTGCAACAAGTCCATTCAAATTTCTCTAGTGAACGCATTAGAAATTCATTTCTGAAATAGAATTTTGCCATTGCGCTATAATCACGTTTATGGTGAATTGCGAGCAAACTCGGCACCTAACCTGCGGAAAGCTTTCTGAAAGCCAGCTGTTTAAAAAGATACCATAAAGCCACATGATATAATCTCGATAATCTCACGTACTTTCAATCTGCGATCGGCCAACACCAAATCGTGACTTTTTTTTTAATTTTCTAGTGAAGTGCTATCAATTAGCCGTCAGAACGTTCGGCTTCACTAGTGCTTGTGCGATCACAATGAAACTCAATAAACTAATGAATTGATGCATTGAGTCTCAGTAGTACCTATGAACCTTTTTCTTCGTTTTAGTGATGGTTTTTTCCCCAAAAAAATTTGTTTTATGAACACTTGAAATTCACTTTCACTGCCAAACACAAACTAAATGCTCTAGTAATAGACGGTAGTTGACAGAAGCAGTGTTGATTTGTAATTAATTACTAGGGCAATTCAAAAAGAACGTACTTATTCATGCGGTATCCTAAAAATTTACTTTATTTGTCTTTAAATTATTTCCATATATCTCCATTATTGTCAGAATAATAAATATATTAAGCTTCCATGATAAGAAATCAATAAAATGTAAGTTCGTTAGAAAAATACCAAAAAAAAAAGAAGTAATTGATACAAAAGCTAGGACCGATATTATTTTCGAATAATAACAAACATTAATTTAAAAGAAATTCTTATCAAAAAAAGCCGGAGATGACTCGGCTGTAAACTGCTTTTAAATTCATAAATAAAATTTTGATAGCAATAAATGTGGATTTAAGAAAAACTATAAATTTACCAAATATTAATATTAATATTATTATTATTATTAAAACTAAAAACATTGAATTTAAAAAAATTTCTGTATATTTATCGCCCCTTTTATAAAATATTGGCAACATAATTCAATATAAATATTATAAACTTTATTTTAAATGTTTATTTTTTCTTGTTTGTTGGTGATACGACTATTAATTAATTAATTATTCTCTTTTTATTTTACATATTAATAAAAAAAATCTCATTTGTATGCAAATTACAATTTGTTTAAAAATTTGACCATCTTTATATGTATGTAAAATTGCTGGTGCGTTTGTTTGTAACTAATGATTTACGTAACCCTAAGGGCTTTCGAGCTATGATTCACACCATAATGACGGTTCGAGCTCTTATTTTTTTTTATATTTTGGATCTGGTAAAACTTAGAATAATATTGTTTGTCATTGTTACGAGCAGATTGCTATTAATAATAGGATCAATCGGGCATCATTGTGTTTGTTGTAATAGTTTAGTATTAAGTTTATCAAATTGTTTACGTTTTCAAATATTTCCTTTACATTGTTATGGATAGTGCAGTAAGTTCGGATATTTCTGTGGTTTTCTAGAATAACCGCGTATGTCATAAAATCAAAATGTTCAGGGGAGCCAAAAAAAACGTTCGATATAAAGATTTTAGAGCTTTTTATTTAACAGTCCTGTAGATATGGGCAATAAATACTTTATATAAAATTTTGAGTCAAAAATCTTCAGAGGAATAGATCCTAGAGAAGGACGAAAAATCAGTATGTAAATAACACTTAAAGTGTGTGCAGATAAAACAACTTATGTCGAGAAACGTCGTTTTCTTTGAAAAAGAAAACAACCAATACAACCAACCATGTAGACATAAGTTGTTGTTGCTTGAAAAATGGATTTTTTTTGTTCGTCAGCAAAAAGTTAACGGGACTTAGGATGAGAATATAACAACGTATCAAGAATAATAGTGACAAAAAATAACAGAAATAAACACACAACTTTTTATAAGTGGTTATAAACTGAAAAATAATCCAAAATTATTTTGCATTTTTTTTTTCATTAGTAACAACGTATGTCGCTATGTGTCGTTTTCTGAGAAAATAATTTGAAGAGCGTTAAAAATTAATATATTTGGCATCGTTAACTCAAAACTGACAAAAATGGACATACGCGGTTATTCCAGAAAACCACAGATTTATGAAAATGTAAAAACCCAGGTGGAGGGTATCAAAGAATTTCACACTCTTAATTGATTTTACTTTAGTTGCAAATATTTATACCAATCACTACAATTTTCACAATCGAAATGAAAACGAAATGAAACCTAAAAATAATTTTGTTGTTTTCTACATTCGTAAGTAAATAGTTTTTGCGTGGATTTAAGCAATATTTTCATATTTCCTACCCACATTACGAACCTACGCAAAGTCTAAATACTACCACTATCATATACATATTTTACTTTGTATGGCATGTGAAATGCCCACTGGTACTATCCCGCTCAGTTTAGTTACGACTACTCTAGCTATCATAGTACTCTAAATATTTGATAATAAATCTTTACTTTGTATGGGAGCTACCACGCCCTCTAATTAAACTCTAACCAAACTATATCTTAAACCTTCCACAGACCCTAACAAACATTTCAAAAAAAACTATGTTAAATAGTACGCGAGTCCCTAACAAACATAGGAACAACAATTCATTTTTTTTATATAAAATATAGAAGATTGCCTCCAAAGCAGATGTATTTAGTTTTTATGTATGACAGGTAATCTTATGTCGTTTTCTTTTCTAACACAAAATGTCGCATTTTTTCACACTTTTTTCGAAAAGCATATTATTTTATATATTCTGAACTTAGAACAACCTTAACTTATACATCAATCGAAAGGTCTGAGTGTCGAGCCATCGTTAATCGCAAAAAATTTCAGCCATTGACTTCTTTCGCGTCATAGTGTGATAATATATCCCAACTGTTCCCCTTTTTTAAATATTTCCACGCTATGACTTCAAAGAAGGTAATAATCACAATATTTGTGCATGTTATGAACTTAGTACTTTGAGATCTTTCGATTGATATAAGATAAGGTTGCTCTTGATTCATAATACATAAAAAAAAATAGACTTTTCGAAAAAAGAAAGAAAACGGCATTAGTTTCGCTTAACTAGCATTTTCAAGGAGTAAAAACTTTCAAACTATTTGAATAATGTGTAAAAACGTCACAAGTTTAACTTAACTAAGACGGATCATATTTAGATACTGTAACATCGTTCATTAAACAAATATTGTAAATCAATTATGAAAACAATTATTTATAATAAATTTTCATCCTAAACAAAGTTATTGTTCTTCTATTGGTGTTTTTTTTTTTTTTAGATTATAACTGATTTACAGAAACAATTAAATCGTACTTTAAAATTAACAGAACCGCTGGAAGGTGTTAATTTTGAATATGGCTACAATACAGAAGCTATGGCACAAGTTGTCGAATATTGGCGTGAAACTTATTTACCTAATTGGTCGAAACGTCAGGCAATGCTGAATGTATTGCCCCAATACAGCACCGAAATTCAAGGGTAAGTGCACAATATTATACCATTGTAAATGATCTGAATATATCCCCTTTTTGAATTTAGTTTACGCATTCACTTCATTCATGCTAAACCCACGGCTGAGGCTTTAGAGAAGAAAAAAGTGTTACCATTGCTATTGCTTCACGGTTGGCCTGGTTCAGTTCGCGAGTTTTATGATTTTATACCACTTCTTACAGAACCTTCAATATTGACTGAATATGTATTTGAAGTTATAGCGCCTTCATTGGTTGGTTATGGTTGGTCCCAGGTAAATAGAGTTCATTCTAAACTATAAACTTATTATTGAAAACTTTTATAAAATTCATCTCCTTTTTAGCCGTCTAGTAAAATTGGTATGAATGCTGCTCAAATGGCCATAGTCATGCGCAATCTTATGTTACGTTTGGGTTTTGAAAAATTCTTAATTCAAGGTGGTGATTGGGGTTCCATCATTGGTAGCTGTTTAACCACCATTTTCCCTGAAAATGTTATTGGTTATCATTCCAATATGTGTCTGCTGAATACTCCTCTTTCCACAATGAAAAGTATTGTTGCCAGTTTTAAGCCCGAAAAATTTTTACCACGCTTCTTTCAAGACCATCATTTCCCACTATCCGCAAAATGGCTAATGTTATTAGAAGAATCTGGATACTTCCATATTCAAGCTACCAAGCCCGATACTATTGGCACTGCACTTTTGAATAATCCTGTCGGCTTGGCCTCGTATATTTTAGAGAAATTCCAAGTCTCTGTTGGTCCTGTCTCCAATCAACGTTTCGATAGCATGGTCAAAGTTTATACTATTGACGCTCTCTTGGATAATATTATGATTTACTATTTGACAAATACTGCTACAACTGCAGGTCGCTTCTATAAGGAAAATATGTCAAAAGAATTTCGCAGTTATAATATGGATCGTGTTCAAACACCAGCACCAATGGGTTGTGCCCGCTTCCAAAACGATTTGCCACCTGCCATGGATTGGCAATTGCGTGATAAATTTCCAAATTTAATTCATAGCAAATATTTTCATCAAGGCGGCCACTTTGCTGCGCTTGAAGTTCCTGTTCTGTTGTATACCGATTTTGCTGAATTTATAGCTAAAATTAAGTTGGACTAAAAATAAGCATTTTTTATGGTACATTAAGTACATATGATTTTGTTAATATATTATTTTTTTACTAAAAGTGTTTTGATATAACTTTAAGTATTGGTTTGAAATAATTTAATTAAGTTAGAAATTGAGGAAACTACATAAGACTTGTGTGCATGTTTATTCTTTATTTTTAAACTGCTTACTTATTGATAAATAAACACATTCAACAATTTTAATAGATTTTTGTATAATTTGTATGGCAGCCAGATCTGAACATAATTAATAGATTTTCCCCAATTTTGATAGTCATCGTCTTTAAGCTAATTAAACCTTATATGCTAAATAGAAATATCCAAAGTGGTTTTACATTTGTCCATACAAAAAACAGCATTTACTAAGGAACGTGATCGAAAAATCTTAACGCCCGTTTTCCCCCTTAACTTTTTATGCAAATTGTATTTGATTTTTTTAACAAGTTATCTTTAGAAATATGTTAGTTATTATACATAATGACAATCCTATTCATTTGTTATTAGTTAAAATTAGTGATGAAATAGAAGTGATGAATAGAAAATTATTAAATATTTTCAACAAAATCCAATTTTGTCCAATAAAAAGTTGGCCAGAGAGTCAAAGGTGTGCCGTCGAAAAGCATCTAATGTTATTAGTGAGGAGCAAATAGAAAGCACATTAAAAAGAGCTTCCAATACATCCGGTAGAAAAGCAGCCCCGTTAGCTCAATGCTGTAACTATTTGGTTCGAAAAGTTAAAGCCATGAAGGTTTGAAAACATACAAAGTCCAAAAAGTGCCAGACAGGAACGCAGCAAAAAAGTGTGAGGCTAAAACCAGAGCACGCAAAAATTCTCCTGCTGCATAATGGACAACGAAACGTATGAAGTGGCAGATTTTTTATAGTTTCCGGGTCAAAATTTTTGTGTTGCTAATGCTCCAGGAGATGTTGGAGATAAGTTTAGTACCCAAAGGCTTTATTTCTTACAACTGGCTTTATAAATACCGAAATTTAAAATAAGGAGTAATTAAAATAAGACGCCTTTCATAAGCCAACACAATTTGTCCGATATGGTATCCTGTCGCTGCGCAAGAAAGCTCTTAAGTAGTATAGGAATAATAACTTGTTTTTCATACTGTTCCAAAAAAGTGACAGAAACCAGTATAAAATCCCTAATGGAAAGGTTTCCGGTAAATGTCCATAAGTACAAAAACAGTGATTAGAACTATATAGAAAAGTTAATTTTTTTGTAAACTGTAAGTATAATTTTGAATAAAATAAAAGACAAACAAAAACAAGTAAGAAAATTATAGTCGGTCTAGACCAACTATACGATACCCTATACGATGCGTTTAGAGACCCTATTTCTTAGGCCCAACTAACTGGACATAGAAAATAAGCAAAAACCAAATTTGAGTGGGATTTTTATTAATTTTTTTGGCTGCAGAAAAAGTTCATATCGGAAGCTATATCTATATAGGGACTTGGTGCAAAAATGGACCGATCCTGATCATGTTTGGTAAAGTCTCTTCTATTTTGCAAAAATATATACAAACAAAATTTGAGAAGAATCAGTGCAATATTTTTGTTTTTAATAGATTTAAGTGAAGAGCGGGAAGCAGCTCTATATGGGGTCAAAGGGATCATTTTTGGACTACTCATTAATGGATGTAATGAAAGCATACAAACCCAATTTGAGTAAGATCTATATGACAATTTGGATCTTATGGCAATTTATGTCGATTTCATATGGGTAGTTTGTATGGGGGCTAGGTCTGAACATGGACCGATTCTCATCAATTTCTATAGCGTTCATCCCACGGCCGATAAAAGCTTATGTACCAAATTTCATCAAAATACATTCATAGTTGCGACCTGCAGTTTGATTACAAGCTTTACATGGACGCACAGACGGACGGACGGACGGACGGACATTGTTAAATCAACTCAGAAAGTGATTCTGATTCTATCGGTATAATTAAAGATGGGTCTAGGTCAAATATTTTTGGTTGTTACAAACAGCAGCACAAAGTCATTATACCCAAACCACATAGTGGTATAGGGTATAACTATAGGTTCAATGGTGTCCATGTAAAGGTGCTATTACATGATGTGTTTTTTACATATGTACTGTCAAATTTTCCCACAACAAAAGTTGTACACATCGTGTGATACATATAAAACATTGTTTATGTACAATACACGAGAAAAGTCACATGTACATTTTTCAATTAGAATGGGTTCTATTTTTGCATGACAAGTGAAAATACAACACTGCTTGTGGCGAAAGAAAAACAGAGTACATTTTAAAGATTAATATTGAAAGAAAAATAAATTGTTTAGTATTAATTAACAATTAAAAAATACATAACCTTTTTTTTAACAACAAATTTTTGTAAATTCACAAATTAAATCAGCTGTTGTTTACATTTAGAGGTTATGTCATACGGAAAGACAATTTTGACAGACATGAAGAATTTCATATGGATAAAAAAAGTGACAGTACATATGTAAAAAACATTTCGTGTAATAGCACCTTTATTACATTTTATATGTGCTAATATTCATTCGATCTTAAACCAAAAAAAGAAAAGAACGTTTTAACTATCTACGCAGACACAATTTTAGAAAATTTTAATGTTTTTAACAGTTTTTTTTTTTTTTCAAAATAATATTATGTTAAAAACATTTTTTGCTCCATCTGTTTCAAATTAAAAAAAAAATCAATCGGTTGTCGATAGTGATGTGTTTTTATGACATAATTATTTAAGATTATTATCAAATCATTATATTTGTTGTGAGCACACTACAATTACTATGTCCGCACTAGGCTGTCGAACGAAAAATTTCAGATCCAGAAATCTCTGAATTTTAGAATAACAATGTTTTCTATTTCCAATTTTTAAATGAAGGAATAACTTTTTATTTTAATCTTTTAAACTTTTTTAAAATCCAAATATTCTAAATCTATGAGGTAAATATACTTTTTTGGCTATTTGTCAAATTTTTAAGAAAAATTAATAAGAAATTATTTAGAAAAATTACTAAAAAAAAATGTAAATTTTAAGAGAATGATATGAAAGAAGGATACTTTTACAAAGGGTACATTCTAAAAAAGGGTACATTTAAAAATATGATATATTTTAAAAAAAGCTTAGTTTTTTTAATAAACGTTACTTTTTTTTAAAAAATATTAGTTTTAAAATATCAGTCATCGCTAAATCAACTTCCCTTGTTCTGAGGAACAAAAAAATATATGGTTTTAGTGTCTCCAGAATCGCTGCGTTACATACGGAATGACAAACAATAGGAAGTTTGAAGGGTATAAAAATATCATTTGAAGTTTTTAAAACTTTATTTAAAATTCAAAAACAATCAAATGAAATACAAAAACTTAAATTTACAATTTTTCTATGTAATTTGCATTTAATTGCAGAGCTATTCCTAAAATACCATTTAAAAGATATGTATATCTGTACGGTTCAGTAATCTCCGCTTATATATATATATATATTTTTTTGTATTTTGAGATAAATAACACAAGGGAACAAAATTGAACTTTTGTTGATTGGAAGTTTGTATAAATTTTTGACTAATTTGAGGTCGCTGTTTTCAAATATGCACTTGATTTTTTTCTATCAGCTCGACTTTTCGTGATATACCGTTATGTCCAAAATTAAGGCACTTCCACTTCAGTTTAAAAAAAATCCAAAATTCGCCAACAATATTATCTTTAAGGCTTGCTTACATTGGTTTTAAATTTTCCCGGTAGTTTTAGATATCGTTGAAGTTTTGAAAAAAATAACGATTAAAAAAAAAATTTTTTTGTTTTTTAAAAAATAATAAAAAATAAAATTGCGAAAAATATCACAGTTTTGTTTGTAATCGGTTCATTGTAATCGGTGCACAGCTTTTGATTTTGTTTACAATTTATTGAGAAAACTGAATTGATAAAAATCGCGATTTCCATACAAAAATAAAATTTTACTGCTGTTCTATTTATGTAATAAGTATATTATAGTAATTGTTTTTAGGTCACTGATTTCAGATACTAAGTCAGATTTTTCTATCAGCTTTTCTTTTCAATTTATCAATAAAAGAGAATTTTAAAGAAATATGAAATACACAAATATTATAATCTATAATATTAATAGGCAAGGCGATTTCTTGTGACCAATGCAACTTTGTCAGTTTTATACCGATTTTGGCCAAACACACCTTATTTGAAAGGTATTTCTTTTTAGTTGTCCACCAGATTTACAGATTTGCACCGCCTGGAACATTTTTTGAAGTTGCTACTAACACATACATAAAATTATACAATGCTATGTTTGCGTGTTTTTAATTTGTTAATGCGTTTGCAAAAATTTTATATGAAAAGCCGTGTGTTACATTAAAAAAATTTTTTTTGGACATAAGACAATAACGCAATCGAATTTCATTATAATAATTGCACGTCACATGCCCTGTGTTAAATTATGAATTGCCTAAAATCAGCATATCTTTAGGTGGCATACAAGGTGGTTCAAATACCTTTAGGCTCTTATTTCTGAGTGTTTAACAAATATTTATAATGAAATAAGTTTAATGAAAAAAACATTGAAAGAAATAAATTGGATAAAAAAATAAAATTTCCTAGAATTTGCACTCGAATTTCAAGGGCTGGACTCTGCTAGTATTATTAAATTAGCTTGATTGGAGGATTTATTTTTAATGCTCCAGCAATAGTCCGCCATCATATGGGTATCCCAGTGACCCTGGTACCGCTCCTCTATAGTACGAAAAACCAACATAATTTTAATATTTACTTTAATAAATTCGAATAAAACGTTTTTTAGCTCTCCTGTAAACTTTTATTTTATGAGGTACATGGTTATTTTAGAAAATCCCAAAATAAAATAACGAATAACTATGATTAATATTTAATTATTTCATTTGATAGTGTTAAGGATAAATGTAAGACGCAAAATTTTAGGATATTGAGAATTAAGTGGTAAACAGTGAAAAATAATTTAATGAATTTATATTAAATATAAAAATTATATAATAACAAAATTAAATCAATTCATGGAAAATAAAAATAATGGTTTAAAAGTAATAACATTGTTTCACATTGATAATATTTATTTCCAAATATTTAGATCATTATCGTTTTTATAAATATTTAGTTATTTAGGTAATTATAAATAGAGAACTATGATTACAAGTACAGTCTTTCCTTCATTAATAATGATAACTTATTAATTACACAAGGGAACAAAATTGAACTTTTTTTGTGTTGATTTGAAATTTATAGCAAATTTTTACTAATTTGAGGTCGCTGATTTCAAATCTGCACTTGGTTTTTTTCTATCAGCTCGACTTTTCGAGATATACCGTTATGTTCAAAATTAAGGCACTTCCGCTACATATATTGGAATAACTTGAAAACGGTTCACCATATTAAATTAAAAAAAAAATCCGAAACTCGCAAACAATATTCTCTTAAAGCCGTGCTTACTTTGTTTTTAAATTTTCCAAGTAGTTTTAGAGATATCGTTCAAGTTTTGAAAAAAAAATTAAAATTTTTAAAAAAAAAACATTTTTTTTGTTCTTTAAAAATTCCTAAAAAATAAAAATGGGACAAAAATCACAGTTTTGGTCTACAAACAGTTAGTTAAATATATTTCGAATAAAATGAGCTTTATGTCATTGCAATCGGTGCACAACTTTTGATTTTGTTCACGATTTACTGAATTGATATAAATCGCGATTTCCATACAAAAATAACATTTTCTAATGTGTAAGTGTTTGTATGTAATAAGTTAGTTTTTTATGATTCTAAGAATTAAAAAAATTAAGTAATAAAAAAAAGATTATTTCATTTTTATGGTCAGCTATACTTTTTAATTTAACACAAAAAGAGAATTTTAAAGAAAAATAAAAAATTTTAATACACAAATATTACAATGTAATTACAACTCATCGAAAAATTTTCTTTTATAAGATTTTCTTAAATAACCTTGTTTAGAGGGATTTGTTTTAATGCTCCAGCAATAGTCCGCCATCATATGCTTATCCCAGTGACCCTGGTACCGCTCCTCTATAGTGCGGATATCTTGATGGAAACGTTCACCTTGTTCTTCACTGAAGTCTCCAAGATTTTCAGGGAAACAATCCAAATGACTGTGTAGGTAGTGCACCTTAATGCTCATATTACAACCAAGCTGCTTGAAATGTGACAACATGTTATCCACGTGGTCCGAATAGTGCTCACCCTTTTTGTTTCCCAGGAAATTGCGCACTATCCAAACAAATTCATTCCAAGCATTTCTTTCAATATCTGTCATGGAATTACTAAAATTTTCATCATTGATTAATTTTTTGATTTGAGGGCCATCAAAAATGCCAGCTTTCAGTTTCTCCGAACTCAAATTGTTGAACTTTTTACTGATATATCTAAAACAATCACCGTCCTTGTTGAGAGCTTTGACAAATTGTTTCATAAGTCCTAGCTTGATATGGAGAGGTGGCAGTATTATGCGATCCCTGGGCACAAGTGGTTGATTAACTATATTGTGGTTTCCTGGAACCATAGCTTCCCTCGAAGGCCAGTCTTTCTTACTCCAGTGTTCAGATCTGGCTCTGCTATCCCATAAACAAATGAAACACGGATATTTTGTGTAGCCACCTTGTTGGCCTAGAAGAAAATTCACCATTTTTAGATCCACACAAATTAGCCAGCGGTGTTCGTTGTACTTTATTTTATTTATAACTGAGGCAATTGTAGAATATTCTTCTTTAGCTTTAGTTGAATGTGCAATGGGCAACGAACCCAATTTATTACCGTTATTAGGCTGCGTTTAGAAGAATCTATAAATAGTCGCCAGTCATTTGGATCATACTCCTCTAATCCCATCGCTGTTACTAAACCAGGAACATCTGAACAATAAACAAATTCATCGTCTTCGGAAAAGAATGGAAGTAAGTTTTTTTCTCTGTTACGGTAGTATGAAATTGTTGTTCCTTGGGTTAACAGATTTTTTTGCTTTAATCGAGAAGCAAGAATTTCAGATGCTTTTTTAGAAAGTCCAAGGTCTCTCACTAAATCACTAAGCTCCTCCTGATTAAATTGCTCGCGTTCAGAAGAAATATCTAAATGCAAGTCATCTGATCCAAATTCAGAAATTGGTGAAGGAACATTTTGTCGTAAGTCGTGGAAATTGTGTGTAGATGTAGATGGTTGTGGTTCTGAATCCTCACTAGAGTACAGGACTGGTTGGGTAATAGACAACACGTTAGGATAAATCCATTTAGACCGGTTTGTTTTATTAATGCCTGTTATGTTGACAGCGCAAAAATAACAATCATCATAATGATTCGAAGGTTCCCGCCAGATCATTGGTGTTTTATACTTGAAGTGGGTCCGTTGCTTGTTTGCCCATAACCTTAAATACTCTACACAGTTTTTACATACAGTATTAGGAATCCAGTACTTGTCACGGGTTTCCATGGTAAATCCGAAGTAGTCAAAATAAATTTTTTTAATAAAATCTGACACACTTTTTCTATTTTTTATAAACGTGTATTCGCCACATATGTTACAAAAATAGTTGGGATTGATTTTACAGGTGTTTCTTGACGTAGCCATTGCACAATTTTGAAGTATATATCAAAGTAACACAATTTTCAATAAATAACACACGGGAACAAAATTGAACTTTTTTGTGTTGACTGATTAAATGTTCAATGTAAAATGATTTATATTTTTTGTCGTTATACTTTTCGCTTTCGTAAACACTTGTTGAATGAGAAAAATTGGTTGAATGAACCCATATAAATACTTAGTAGTTTTTTACTGAAGTACCAAAAAAAATTATATCCACAATTCTATTGACAGTCACTTATGAATGAACACATGTGTTCAGGGGAATTCCTTTAAAAAATCATCCGTTACCAACGGTAAACCACACATCAATAAAAACAAGTGGACTTTTCTTTTTTCTCTTTAATTAACTGTGAACTGACTAGGTGTCATAAAGGGACAATAAAATTTATAGGCGTTATGAGTTTGCTACCGCAACCATAAAAATGAAATAATCTTTTTTTATTACTTAATTTTTTTAATTCTTAGAATCATAAAAAACTAACTTATTACATACAAACACTTACACATTAGACAATGTTATTTTTGTATGGAAATCGCGATTTATATCAATTCAGTAAATCGTGAACAAAATCAAAAGTTGTGCACCGATTGCAATGAAATAAAGCTCATTTTATTCGAAATATATTTAACTAACTGTTTGTAGACCAAAACTGTGATTTTTGTCCCATTTTTATTTTTTAGGAATTTTTAAAGAACAAAAAAAATGTTTTTTTTAAAAAAATTTTAATTTTTTTTTCAAAACTTGAACGATATCTCTAAAACTACTTGGAAAATTTAAAAGCAAAGTAAGCACGGCTTTAAGAGAATATTGTTTGCGAGTTTCGGATTTTTTTTTTAATTTAATATGGTGAACCGTTTTCAAGTTATTCCAATATATGTAGCGGAAGTGCCTTAATTTTGAACATAACGGTATATCTCGAAAAGTCGAGCTGATAGAAAAAAACCAAGGGCAGATTTGGATTCAGCGTCCCAAATAACATTAAAAACAATATTCAGTTCTTAATCAACAGAACCATTGTTCCCTTGTGTTATGAGTAGCTAACACAAAAATTGGAAAATTTTACCTAATACCAATCAAAAAGAGATAGCAAATTAAATGCTTATCACATTCTTATCAAGAAACACAATTTTTGGGTATTTTTCTAAAGATAAGCGTTTGACTAGTCAAAATTTTTAATAATTAAAAATATATATTTTTCACAAATGATAATGTTATGATAAAGAAGTAAGAGTGTTAAATTCGGTAGTGCCGAATCTTTGGTACCCTCCACATGCATTTTTCGTTTACATCTGGACTTATTTAATATTTTAAAAAGCAAACAATTTGATAAAAGTAATACGAAATTATTCAACAAACACGCATAAAAATTTTTTTTAGAGATGTCTTCACACAATGATGCCTGATTTACTCCATTTTCGGGCATAACGAAATAATGGCAAATAGTGTTATCATAACTAAATGGTTTATTTTGTGAATGAGCTTGATTTCAAATGCTTTTTTCAGTAGGTTACATACGGAATGAAAACTGCACAGTTGTGATGGATATAAAAATAATCTATTATCTCGAATACCTATCATATGTATAGATCAGATGTGCATCATACTTCTTCGAAATATGAAAAACTCTTTATGGGTGGAAAAGTAATTGGAAATAAATAAATAATTTAATAAGAAACAATTGTTTGTAAATTAACGTTGGAACAGCATAATTTTTTTTACACGATGTTATATATCGCTGGTCAAGCTAATCAATCCGAAAAGTATGACATAGAAATAAATTCTAATAAGGGTTAAAGTTTCTACAAAACCCGCTATTAACGCTAATTTTGTCTAAAAATTGAGAGATTTACTTTACTCAAATTAATTAGGGACTTTATTATGATGTATATTACAATTAGAGCTAGGGTCTTCATGTAAATACATATATTTTGTCGATTTTTTAACGCATATTTACGCAAAACGAGCAGATTCCAGCCCTCGAAATTCGAGCGCAAATTCTAGGAAATTTTATTTTTTCATTAAATGAAGACCATAAAAGTATGATAATCGATTATAGGCAATTCACAAATCAACACAAAAAACACACTCATTTTTATTACAAACACATTAACAAATTTAATAAATACACACATAGCATTGTATAATTATACCCTCCACTCCAGTGTGCAGAGGGTATATATAAGTTTGTCATTCCGTCTGTAATAATTAGAAAAAAAAATTTGGACCCCATAAAATATATATATTTGTGATCCTTATAACAACCGGAGTTGATATAGCGATGTCCGTCTGTCCGTCTGTCCGTCTGTCCGTCTGTGGAAATCACGATGACGGCATCAATCGGGCAGCTAGGGTGCTCGTTGGCATAAAAAATGATTCATTAACATCCTGAAAAGTTTGCTATTTAAAATCGTACAAATCGGTCGATTAGGGCCCGAGATTTGAATGAAGAACTAAAAAAAGTCTTGAAAAAATATAATTTTCTATGTTGCTCTTGTCACGATCACGCCCTCAATAGGATAGCTAGGGTGATAATTTTTAGTGAGAATGATTCACCAAATTCATGGGAAGATTTCTACTTCAAAAATCATTAAAATCGGTGGAACAGGTCCAGGTAAATCTATGAAAAATTAAAAAAAAAATTAAAAACATGATGTTTCCATATTGTTCCTGTTGTTATTCTAAATGTTGCATTGTTGTCATAGCTGGACTTGTTGTTTTTGTGGTCGTTGTGGTAATAATATAATAAAAACAAACCCTTTGTACATTTTTTTTGTGAACTCTGGTAGAAAATTTTAAAAGTTTCCATTGTTTTGGCATCACTAAAAAAATTTGTTAGATCATTTCTGTCATTGCCACGAGCCTGCATGCAAAATTTCAGATCGATTGGCTCACGGGAAAGGGGCTAAAAATCGATCCAAAATTTTGTCGACAAGCAGACACTACCAGTTAATATAAAGGCAGTAAATAAAGGGAGTAAAAGTTCACCAATAATTTAAAAAACAAATTTTTATGTATTAATTCATTTAAAGAAAAAAATAATTAAATGAAATAGTAATAATAATAAAAAAAAATAATATACAATACAAAAAAAAAGATTATATAAATAAAATAAAATAAAGATAAATGCATTCATAGCATTATAATACATATAAAAGGTCAATGTTTTCTAACCGTAACCGTAACGAGTAAGTTGTTTTTTTTTACATGAAAATCATTTAAAACAGTTACCGAACGTAACCGGAACGTCCCAATACTTTTCATGTGAAAAAAAGGCTGACACGTTACGTAACAGTTACATGTCGCTAACTTGTTCTTTACACAGGCTACTGCTTTTGCAGCCAACTTCAAGTCTATTTATATAGTTTCGTAAGCATAACTGATAAAATTGTTTCTATTATTTTTTGCTGTAAGTAATAAATTATAAATATACTGAATTTGCAAACTAAAATGGATACATATATTGGAGGTGCTTTAATACAAAAGAGTTAACGAAACAAAATCAAAAAAAAAAACCACTCTACAACATCAACAATGGCAGTCATATGTTCTTCAAATAGAAAAAAAAACTGCAAGTGTGTTTTGTTGGCTACTAAACAAAAATAGTGTTGACAATATAACAAAATATGTAAAAAAGTTAGTGCTATGAAATATTTTATTTTGTTTAAAAAAAAAATCGCAAAATGAAAGGCTATAATTCCATTAATAATCAAAAGGCGTTAAACTAATTTATTTATTTTTACGTTGTACTAATGCATTTTAAATAAGTAAAAGTAATTGTATATTTAAATAAAAATGCATTTGTATTATATGTTGCTGTCGTATTCAGAAAAATCAAGTAGCTGACTATACGACTACAAATGCTGCTGCCAGCAGTCGTCTATGTGTTTCATTCATGATGTTGCATTTTTTTGCGAGCAATACTTACATATATTCTAAATAAAGAAATAATAGTTCTTTTCATACTGCGAAATCTATACAAATATATGTACAAATACTATATGTCAAATTTCAAATTTGCAATAATTGATACATTTTTGAAAGAAAATTGTATAATATGAAATGTCTTTAATTTATTTCATAGAAAACAATTTTTTGAGGTGCGTGGATTTTCCATATTTACTGTTTTACTATTTTCGTAATGAGGTTAAATGAGTTAAAAAGAATTTAAAATATTTGAAAATATTAGGTGAGGATCCTCAAGATGTAATATACGATCGGTCTAAAACTTTTCACTTAGAGCCACAGTTAAATTCGAAACAACAAAAACCCATATATTTTGTGCATAAAGTTTAACATTAAATGTGCTTTTCTAAAATGTCTATATATTTTTTCTCATTCATTTCTAACCATCTTCAATGTAAATTTACCAAAGTTTTTTTTATTGCAATATGTATATAAAACTTAAAAATTTAATATTTTTTATTGTGTATTAACTTATTATTCTGCGATTTTCATTACATCACAAAATGTTACAAATTGGCACTACTGTTTCAAAAACAGAAAACTTCTAAATCAGTTGAAAACAGTTGATCTGTAAAACTGTGTGTGAAATTGTGTCAAATAAAATTAAAAATATTAATAAATATAATAATACATATATATACATATATATATTATTAATTTTGTTAAGAATTAGCACAAAATTGATTTTCCATTTTGCATTTCATTTATAAAGAATTCTGCCATATTTTGTTAAAGGGAAAATCCATTTTTGTTATATTAAAAAAAACAGACTTGCATTTAATTTTTCCGTGACTGCCTCAATAATTGCGTAGATGCCACCACAATATTTTTTCTAATTAAATATTAACCAATATCTAACTAGAATTATGATTTATTCTGACTAAAAAGTTCCAATTAAAAGTTATTCATCCCAATTATGAATATTCTCAAGGAATTTCTTTCTCACGGAAAATACATTTCTCGAGATAAAAATTCCTCCAATTATAAATTCCGCGTGAACAAAAAATGATTAACTGGCATCATCGAATTTCGAAGCCACTTGCTTTGCTTATTGACAATTTATTTTCTATTTTTTGTGTGTGTGCAAACGACCCTACAATAAATGTCCCAATAAACATTTTTGTTTGCTATCAACTTGAGGTGCATTTGAGATCAAATACATTTTTCAAATCTCCAACGTTAATTCTCAAATGCCCTCAATAGTTCGAATATAGTCTTCTCAACTTAAAAGGCACATTTTTTATATGGCGATTTTCATAGTTATCAAATTGAGAAATTTGTGATTCTCAACTTGATAGCAAAGAAATATTTCCAATCGGTATCAAATGGAAGGTACGGAATTGCCATATTAAAAAATATTATACTAATTTTAGAAATGAAAACAATGTACTTTTTTTAATGTTTCAATTTAATTTCATTATATATTTAACATTACTATGTACATATTTAATATTAAATGTACATATTATGTACATTTTTTAAAATCTAGAATTAAAAATAAATGAATTAATTAGTTGTACATTTTTTGAAAAATTCGACAAAAAGCAGAAATAATTAGAAATATATCAATGATTTATTTGTACTTTTTTGGCATTTTTTTTTAATTTAATTTATTATTTATGACATATTTAAATAATATCTCAGACTTAACACAAATCGTATTCAAGTTGAAAAAATGTTTGGTCTCAAGTGAAGAAAAGTGTTGGATATCCAATTGAGAGTAAAAATGTTTCTCAAAGATTGGAAAAAATGTTAAGTCTCAACTTGATGTCAAGTTGAAAGCAAGCAAGGAGAAAAATTGTTCAACCCAAGTTGAGAATTACATTTGACATCAATTTAAGAACTTAACTTTTCTCCAACATTGGAGAAATAATATTTCAATGCATACTGGGGAATGACCGAAACTAACACATAAACAGTTTTTTCCTATTTGAAAAACATATGACTGTCATTGTTGCTGTTGTAGAGTTGTTATACCCTCCACTCCAGTGTGCAGAGGGTATATATAAGTTTGTCATGCCGTTTGTAATAATTAGAAAAAAAATTTTGGACCCCATAAAATTTATATATTTGTGATCCTTATAACAACCGGAGTTGATATAGCGATGTCCGTCTGTCCGTCTGTGGAAATCACGATGACGGCATCAATCCGGCAGCTAGGGTACTCGTTGACATAAAAATGATTCACTAACATCCTGAGAAGTTTGCTATTTAAAATCGTCCAAATCGGTCGATTAGGGCCCGAGATTTGAATGAAGAACTAAAAAAGTCTTGAAAAAAAAAATAATTTTCTATGTTGTTCTTGTCACAATAGTTCAGCTACAGTGATCATTTTTAGTGAGAATGATTCACCAAATTCATGGAAAGATTTCTACTTCAAAAATCATTAAAATCGGTGGAACAGGTCCAGGGAAATCTCTGAAAAAGTAAAAAAAAAAATGAAAAACATGATATTTCTATATTGTTCTTGTTGTTATTCTAAATGTTGCGTTGTTTTCATAGCTGGACTTGTTGTTTTTGTGGTCGTTATGGTAATAATATAACAAAAACAAACCCTTTGTACATTTTTTTATCAACTCTGGTAGAAAAATTTAAAAGTTTCCATTGTTTTGGCATCACTAAAAAAATATGTTAGATCATTTCTGTCATTGCCACAAGCCTGCCTGCAAAATTTCAGATCGATTGGGTCACGGGAAAGTGGTTAAAATCGATCCAAAATTTTTTCGACAAGCAGACACTACGAGTTAATATAAAGGGAGTAAAAATTCACCAACATCTAAAGCAAATAATGCTAAAATACCTAGTTGTTAATAAAAAAAACAATTGGGCAATTCACAATGGGTAATGTATCGTTGTATCTCTTGTATCGTGTATCACTTTACAATAGTGTAAAATTGTTGTTGGTAATTTTCACTGAAAAATCTGATACACGATCCAACTTCATTTGCTATGTTTAGTAAATGTTGTATATTGTATCATAACATATCAGTTCCAAGTGAATGCCAGTTTTTATGAAAAAGAGAAAACAAATACATAGAATATTATCAGCATAAATAATTATAAAATAAAATATGGCAAATAATGCAAATAACGCAAATACATCGATAAGTTTATTTATATAAAAATTAATGTTTATATTTTTAGTATGTATTTTCTCTTTCAGTACCAACCAAAACATTTAACATTTTTTTTTTTCATTATAAATAAAAATGCAAGAGGTACGTAACTAAAACTCCAGGGTATATCTCACGACCAAAAAGCAAACACTGACAAGTGTTTTCCTCGTTGGATCGAAAATTACTAAAGAAAGCGTTTTACAATATGAAAATACAACTGAGTGTTCACAACAAATGATTGTATTGTGTATTTCAATACAACATACAATATACAACACCTGTTGTGAATTGCCCAAATGTAAATTTAGCAAAAAAAATTTATGTATTAATTTATTTAAAGAGAAAAACACAAAAGTAACGTTTGATGTTGTATTTTTTGTGTGTAATATTTAAATATACATACATACACTTATTAAATAATACAAATAATGTACATATATTATATATATGTATGTATGTATATTCATAGTAACTGCATGTTAGAAATAAATCGGTTATTTTATTTACATAAAATTCTGCAGTATTTTGTTGTGGGGAAAATACATTTCTTTTGTATTAACAGAGTGTCACTTCATTTTGCTCAGCGTGACTATGCCACAGTAGATGCCGCCATAATTTTTGTTTGTTCTAATTAGCTTTGCAATAGTTATTTCTATTTTAACATGAATGTTAATATTTTCAACTAGATATCATACAGAACAATGTTAAGAGTATACACGGGTTGGTCTCTTATTTCATACGTTTTTTCATTATTCTTTTACAAATATGAACATAAGTTTGGCATATTACCCACCAATCTCACATGACACTGCAAGTTCGAAAAACTCAATACACTCACATTTTTTTTACTAATACACACACATTTTCCGCAGTGGTCACACTAATGGCACCAAATTTTTCGTGCGAATAGTGGCAGACACTAACGATGATTAATGTTACCCTGTTATAAATTTAATGCAAATTTACTGGATTCTGTAAAATTGTAATTAAAGCTTTAACTTGTTAAATTTATTATAATGATTTATTTTTTGAAATGCGCATACAAAAACGCAAGTTTGTTAATTATAGAGCATAAATATTATTAACTATTATTAAAATAATACTAATAATAATAAATGTAAACATTTTCCCTCAAACATGTGCCTGTATAATAAACTTGGTAACTCTACTTAAAATAAAATAAGATAGAGAAGTATACAAATTTTTTCAAGTTTACGCTTCGACAACATTTTAAAAATGAGATTGCAGTCAGATGTTTGAGCATAAAATTTAATGGCGATGGATTCCACTAATTCGAACAATTTTTCGTTGATAATACGTACACAACGATTTTACAATTTCAGTGTGATGTGAGATTGGGGGGTTAACTTTTTGTTGTCTTTACAAAATAGAGTTACCGAGTTCGTCAATGAGTTTTTTGCTTACAAAACAGTTCTACATAGTTATATAGAATTATTATTCTGCTTTACCTATAAAATATCTGATTGCGATTACATCTAATTTTTAAAAATTGTTTATAATTAATAAAGCATTATTATTCACATAAATACAAAATTTCACTTTTTAAATTTTCCATTCAAATTTAAGAAAATATCAATTATAATAAAAACTGAAAATAAAATTTCCAATTATAAATTAGAAAATATTAATTGAGTTTCAGAAAATCATATCAAAACGTCGGAAATAATAATTTTAAATTTAGAAATATCTTTACATTTAAATTTGTTTACATTTAAAAAAAATATTGCCATTCAGGAGATATTAATAACTTTTCAGTACCGCGATTCAGTAACTTCTTTTAACGATAGTCGAATTGTAAAAAAAAAGAAAATTGCAAAATTATCAGTAAAATTTTGAAACGATATTCGCTATTGTTAAAGTCAGCTGTTGTTGTTATCTAAACGACAACCATTTTTGTGTTGTTTATCCAATCGATAAAAACTTAAATTTTTAGGTTGAAATGTCGTCATACATAAATAAAAATCATGAAATAGTGAAAATATTTTGCTTTAATTATAAAAATTTTTTATATAAATAAAAAAATTAAATAGCATATTCAATTCATTATTTCATTTTCAAATAAATAAACAGAAATATTAGTAAAAAAAATAAAGATATTAAACATAAACATAAAATCATCCTGGCAAACACGAAGTAATTTGTTTTTTTCTATTCTTTGTGTTTTTCGCTTATTTTGACAGAGATGCCACTCCTTTACAATTTAAATAAATAGAAAAACAGATTTGTCGATATTAATTTAAATTCAATGAATTTAAGAAAACCTCAAATGATATTTAAGAATTGCTAACATAAAAATTGTTACATAAGTAAACGTAATTTTATGAGAATGTTATTTTTTATATATAAATTTTCAAAATTTTTTTTGGACGAAAATTTGAAGTTTTTCAGAAAATAAAGATAACATTAAATTATTTTATTTAAAATGTTTGGGACTTTTCGTTTTTTGCGTTTTTCATCCCTAATTTGATTATTTATTATTATAAATTTATTCTCTATGTTTTCAAAATATGGCAATATTTTAAAAAAAAGTTGAGAGAGCTTTTTTTTTGGTTATTATTTTGTTACTCCATCCGACCTATATGGCCACAATGAAGAAATATTTGGCCAGTTAAAAGAAACTATACAGCCATCTCCAATTAGCACGATGGAGGTTAGGGCGAGCTATTTAATTAGCAAAAACTAAATTAAACGAGAAGTTATGTCATATAACCGGAAACGCATGCATATAGGTATATAACCAAAATGCATGCCGATCAGCAACCACGATGACCAAAAAGCAAACACCGAAATAAATCCGAAATAATAGAAAAGAAGAAAACCAACCCAAAGAATTTGCTGAAATAATTTGGTATTAAGTTTAACAAATTGTTTACTTTTTCATTTACATTTATTATCAAGACTCAAACCGAGGTGGAGGGTATCAAAGATTCGGCACAGCCGAATTTAACACTCTTACTTGTTTTATGTATTTGTTAGTAGCAACTTTAAATGCAATTTACTCAAAATAAAAAAAAAAATTTAAAAATCTGCAAATCGGCTAAAAAGAAATACCTTTCAATAATTGGTCCAAATCGGAATAAAACGGTGGAAAAAAAATCGCTCACAAGAAATCGCCTAGCCTATTAATATTAAAGATTAAAACAAATTAACGTGAAACTTTGTTAACTCTTCTAAAACCAAAAATTTTAAAATTATTGCATCCATTAATCCCCGAATTCATAATGAAAAGCGCTGAACGAGGTTCTTACTAGTCAATCGATTAGCCTTAGTTTTTAGTTAGCACAATGAACTTGAATAATAGAATTTTATTATTTAAATCAGCGTGCAATTATAATGCAAAGAGCATACATATCGTCGCCATTTGACCGTTGTCAGAATTGCACCCTCTGAAAAAAAATATAAACGAAAAAGTTATTAAATTTCTAAACCACATGGTGACTTTTGCCCACGCTGTACATACATGCGAAATGAATAAAACTGACAATACATTTTTTTTTTTTGCAAAATATTTATTCAAACTGAACAATTTTTTTAAATTGTTTTTCATTATAGATTTTTAAAGAAACGCATATTCGAAAATATTAAAATTATATACCTAACACAGTAAAAAAATTGAAAAGTAAAACAAGTACAAATAACTTAAATAAAATAATAGTACAATCTCACATATATACACCTAATATCGGCAAAATATTTTACATTCTCTTGTTTTAATAATGTTCTCAGAATCAGCCATTCCTCATTATACATAAAAGTTACTTCTTTTGGAATATTTTAAAACCCAAAAGTTACGAGCACCATCGGAATTCCATTTTTATTAAACAAACACACAAAGGTATTGTATTGTAAAATGGACTAAATTATTTTTATATTTGTCTAAAAATTGTTTTATTTTTCAGTTGTTTTAAGGGGTTGATGTGTTTAAATAGTAAACTTTAAAATACATTCTAAAAGGGCAATCGAAAATTTCGTAGTACAGTTGATGACCAAAAACATTTCCTGATTTTATTAGCTAAAAATTTAAAATCTCATTATCTTGTTTATATCATACATACGTACATATGTACATATGTAGGTATATTAAGTCATATTTTAAATTGTGAAACCTAGCATGACTTTGAAAAAGTTATTGTTGATTAAACTGAAACAAATAAACAAAATAGTTACCGGCTTTTTTGCGATCAAAAAAAAAAAAAAAATAGAACTGTGTGCAAAATTATAGCACACAGTTGTATATATATATTTTCAAAATATTTGAAACAATACAATATGTGATTTTCATAGATTGGTAGACCTCTAAAAAAAACAATATTTTGTTGTAAAGTTATTTTTATATAATATGGATTAAACTCATTTTTGTTAATTCTCTAACCTTAAGGTAACATTACTGACTCGCTGATATTCAGATCTGCTGATTCTTTATATGATTTATTATATGATTAATTAGACCGTGAGACAATTTTACATTTTTTTTTACTGGACATGAACAATACCATAATATACGTATGAGAGTAGAGATCATATATTATGATACTGCGTTCTCAGTTTTTCATTTCCTGATCTTTTTTCCTTTTAAAAGGATTTTGAAATTTTAAGGATATAAAAGTTTATTTAATGTGTTTATGCCAATATTGGTATCAAATGAAAGGGGACAATCTTTCAAATCGAAAACAATCTTTTGTTTTTTTATTTTTCAGGACGGAAAATTGTAAATTATATCCTTTGAAATTTCATCCTTTCATTTCCTTGAGAATTTCCAACATATTTTTCGCAAAATAAAATATCTGTCAAAACCTTATATGTATGCTTTACCACATTCTTCAATTTTGTTCCTATAGCTTTTTTAATTAAACCCTAACAAAAAATCATATTATTAGGTTAGAAAAATACTGGACAGTTCTTCTCATGGCTCTGAAGAAGTGTTCACAAATACTAATGGTAAATATTTCTTTATGAAGGTCGGCGCAGAAATCTTCATTACACCGACCACAAATGGCAGCCACGTATCAGTTTGGGCAATTTAGCACTGAGAATATTCCACTCTATTCAAATCTCTAGCTTGAATAACACGTGCAAGACCTTAAGAAACACCAATCGAATTCTTTAAATTAACTTTCCTCAAATGTACAAAATTGAAGCCATTCATAATATTATTAATGTTCACACAACTGTATGCCGTATACTCTCAGAACTGAGCATATGTCGAAACAAAAATAAACTAACTAAATACTAGTATAAAAAAGCTTTCATGAGAGACAAGCCATATGCTTGCTCAATACAACTACAATCATTTCATGCTCTTCTTAAACTTAACCCTTAAATGCGCACTGTATCTTTTAAGATACATCCGAAAAAAAAATTCCTATAATTCCAATTTTGGAGCAAATTTAATAAAAATAAATTTTACGCATATAAAACATCATAACTCAATATTAAAAAATGATACCTTTAAGAAAGTCTTCAGCGCATGCGATTTATTTGCAGTCAAAGATAAAAATTAAATTTTGTGAAAAATAAAAAAATTTGGTAATTGGATGTTACATAATATTAAGCGAGGATACTTAAGGGATTTAAAAAAATTCAGGATAGTGTAAAAATATTTCATTAAGCGTAAAAAGTGTTTACAAAATCTTTTTGTTTCAAAATTTGGCTGCATAGCGTTATTTAATGGTTGTATCTTTAAAGATACAGTGCGCATTCATCAACAAACTACATATTCGTTTTTATTTGAATTATGTTCTGTGTTACGGTGCAAGTTTATTTATACTTTATGATTTGAACAAGCAGGTTCTACGTTCGGAGTCTTGCTTTGTTTACATGATTAATTATTTTGAGTGTTTTAATAAACGACAGTTCAATTTAATTGATTTTATAATTTAGAACCAAGAATTTTTAAGTCATGTCAGGATTTAGAAACGTTGATGGAATCAATATGACTGACGAGGAAGTTTATGAATTACTGTGCAATAGTGAGGTTATTACTTACGATAGTATGGACAGCAGTGACTCGGATGAGGATGACATGCAAGTTACAAATTCATGTTAAAAGAAACCAGAGCTCCAAGGAACTACTAGAATGCTATTGATTCAGAATGACGATAATATAGAAACTGATAGTGAGGAAGAAATTGATATTGAAGGATCTATACATGATTCTTTCATACAAATGGTAAATGATGATAATTATCATGACGTTCCGGTCCGATATGAACCGTTAGATTTAACACCTTCTACTTCTAATGCAAAGACTTATATGACTTACGGCCCGACAAATATTTGGAGTACTTTTTCTTCCGAGTTTAGTGGGGTTTATATAAATTCCAAGTTATCGGAATTTGAAAAAGTTTTATTGAAAAAGGCACATCTTCAATTTGATGCTAACCAAGTTCAGTTTGGAGGCGATAGTGACCTTATACAGACTATATAAGAGCTTTACAAACGCCTTTTAAAGTTTGGTGTCATTTATTTCCAAAATCATTGGAGGAAGAAATTGTATTAGAAACGTTAAAATATGCTGGTGTAAATCAATCTTTTACTTTAACTGTGTCAGATCTACAAAAATTTAGGCATTCTCTTTTACATGACGTATTATAAACTTCCAAATTCCAGAGACTATTGGTCTTCAAACAGTCACCGAAGTGTTCGTATAATACAAGCCCAAATACCTATGAAACGCTTTGAAAAAATTCGGGAGCTCCTACATTTTAATGACAAAAGCAAAATGCCTGATCGGAATGATCCATATCGTGACAGGCTTTATCTAATTCGGCCAGTTATCGATACCCTAAACATAACTTTTTCTACCGTACCGAAACTAAGCAGATTAAGTATAGATGAGCAAATGTGGTCTACAAAAATTGGAAGTTATATGAAACAATATTTACCGAACAAACCTAAAAAATGGGGCTTTAAACTGTTTGTACTGTGCGATACAATGGGATACGCCTACAAATTTGAACTCTATAGCAGAGCAACTGAAAAGTTGGCACATGGTGAGCCAGATCTTCAATCCTCAGCAAACATTGTCGTAAGACTTCTTCGGGAAGTGCCCCGATATCAAAACTTTGTGGTGTTCTTTGATAATTTTTATACAACAGTACCACTTATATTATTTTTTCGCACACAGGGAATTCTGGCTGTTGGTACTATCAGACGCAATAGAATAAAGTATTGTAAGTTACCTGAAGAAAAAACAATGATGAAATTCGAAAGAGGTGCAAGTTGCCAACATACACGGTATTGAAGTGACCACATTATCATGGAAAGACAATAGAATCGTCAATCTTATTTCAAACTATGTCGGTACTAAGCCCCCATTAGATATATATAATACTGAGAGTAAACCTTTAACAATTAAACGCTTTGACAAAAAGCAAAAATCTATCAAAAGTATTCCATGTCCACAAATTATTAAAGATTATAACTGTCACATGGGCGGAGTAGACTTGATGGATAGCTCAATAGGCCGGCATAAAATATCAATGAAAAGCCGCAAGTGGACAATTTACCACTTGCCACATTCTAGACATGACATGTGTAAATGCCTGGATTCTTTATAGAAGAATCAACAAGGATAAACTAGGATCTGAAATACGATTGGTGGATTTCAAATTGGAAGTGGCTGATGCATTGTTTTCATATAACACAAAAACTGTTCCAGTAAGAGGACGTCCAAACTTAGAAAAACATATAGAAGAAAAAAGACGAAAGCCGAATACATACCCAGCGCCACCGAAGGATGCCCGGCTAGATGGAGCCAGCCACTGGATTTCAATGGATAAAAAGGGGAGATGTAAGATGCCTAAATGCTCAGGTCAAACCAAAATGTTTTGTATGAAATGTAAGGTAAATTTGTGTGTGACAGCTGAAAAAAATTGCTTTTATGATTACCATAACTTTTAATTATTTTTATTAACTAATTTTGCTGATTTTTTTGTTTTTATTATATGAATTTTGTAAATATATTTTATTGCAAATTGAATTTACTATGTTAATTTAAATTTACTATTATTTTTATAAATAAAAAAGGTTTTTAATACTTTTAATAATTAAAAAACACGTATTTTACTTTGAAAACTAAAATGTAGAATAGTGTGCATTGTATCTTTTAAGATACAACCGCTTTTTAAAAAAAAATCATACTAAAAAATTAAAAAAAAAAAACGTGGTACGCTGTTATTATATTTTTATAATTTCACATAGCATATATTTTTTTCACTAAAATTGCCGTTGTTGCGCATTTAAGGGTTAAGTAATTATCGATCGAAGCGTTCAGATTTGTGCTGAAACATAGTAGTGATTCTTTAAAAAAGTCAGTCGTTCTTCAAACTTAAGGTATAGAGTACTGGAAAGCGCTTGGCGCTAAAATAAAGAAAGTAGGAGTAACGCAATTAACACACACATTAACAATTTTGTTGTTTTATTTAAAGATAATTCAAGATAATGGGGTTTATGGCCAAAGCATTATTAGTTGCGGGTTGTCTGGGCTTAGCAGCATTGATCCAAAATTATCGTTTAATGTCCCAAAATATACCGACTCCAAAGTTCGATTTTCAGGAGTATTGGGGACCTGGTAATGCGGCTGATTATAAGGAAAACACAGCAGTGACACCATTTGATATCACCACCAAACCAGAGGTAAGTACAACAACAAATTTTACGTTTCACAAGATGTCCGCAGAAATATGTAGTAAAACTTGTTGGCAGTAAAAAAATTGTGTGCTCACCAAAACAAGCCGCACTTTATTTCTAATTTATAAGCAAGACTTATAGTTATGTTTTTGCTACAAACGTTTGAAGAAGACCATCGTTCATTCTGAAAAGAAGAGTTTGTGATATGTTTTGTAGAAATCTATAAGTATAGACATGTGAACTATTATAGTTTTTAGTTTTTAACTTTAACACACACACAAAATTAACAGTTACTTCTTAACTATTTTAGCTTATTGAAGACCTTAAGTCCCAACTTCAACGGCCATTGAAATTAAGCGATCCATTGGAAGGTGTTGCTTTCGAGTATGGTTTCAATTCAAATTATTTAAAAACTGTTGTCAAATACTGGCGTGATGTTTATCTAACCAAATGGTCGGAACGTGAAAGTTTTTTAAAGAAATTACAGCATTTCCAAACACAAATTCAAGGGTAAGTTAAATCTAAATCTCATTTTAGATTATAAACATTGACAGTCCAACTCTCTGGTCTCTTTGCTAATGAGGCATGTGGACAGCTTTTAAAGGGTGTCCCAAAATTCAAGCAATATTTGACATAAACAGAAAACACAATTTTTTTCTTTACCATGTTATTATATCCTACATACCAGTGTGCAGAGTGTATATATAGGTTTGTCATGCCATTTCTAGCGCATCGAAAAATTAGATTCCGACCCCATAAAGTATATATATTTTTGTTCCCTAAAACAGCTCGAAATTACGCTCATTCATAAAATTAACCATTTACCTGTGTAAAGTTATGATAATATTGTTTGTCATTATCTCCAGCTGGTTGGTATTTAAAATGGGATAAATCGGGAGTCATTGTGCAAATATATAGCTAAAATTTGAAAACACATCTAAAAAATTCTAAAAAGTCAGTGTGATTCTTGTAATATTTTAGTGGTTGATCAACAACAAACACTTTTTTTGTAATATTAATTTGATGGCGTGCTCCAGCTGAACATAATGCCAGGTTATTCCGACGTATAGATCCCTACACAATCAATGCCTTTGCAAAGGCATAATAAGCATGCAGTTAGGTATGTACATATGTACCTAATTATAATCATAGGTATGTACCTAATTGCATGCTGAGTAGCAAATATGAGGATCATGAAATAGACACCGACGCGTGTTTTCTCTTATCCGGAATAATAGAAGTGACGAATTGACCCTTATAGGGCCCATACACGACACCAGCATGCTGGCACAATCAAGTGATAGTGCAATCAAGATCGAAGCACACACCACAACAGCATGCTGGTACAATCATCATTTCTTTCCAAGTAGCGTGTTGAAAACATCGATATGGGTAGTGACCTTAAAAATTTGTTTGTTTTATTTTTACATTCATTAACTAAATACATATCTTATTATTATATATTATTATATATTTAAATTATACAATATTAATTATTAAGTGTAAAAATAAATCATAAAATTCGTTTATAAAATACATCCATGCGCGATGTTTACTCTTCAAAACTTCTATTGTAACGCGAAATATGGCCCATACACGACACCAGCACGTTGTGTAATCACAAAAATATCAAACTCATTTTGATTTCGCACAATCGGCTGGCACAATCACACCACAGGCCCATACGCGGTCAATCAGCTGGCGCAATAACTTGATTGCGCATGCATGCTGGTGTCGTGTATGGGCCCTTTATTCGATGAAACGTAAGTTACTACTGAACAACAAACAAAATTGTGCCAAAATTATGCAAATATATTAACCATACCAACAAACACAACTAACGTGAGGTATGTTTGTAGCATTGCACATATTTTTTTCATCGTTATCACGATACAATAATAAAACAAGTAAGAGTGTTAAATTCGGCTATGCCGAATCTTTGATACCCTCCACCTGGGTTTTACGTTTACATTAATATCTGGACTTCTTGCACTATTTGTAACAAATGTATATAAAATATTTGAGTATGTAAACACTTTGATAAACCTATTACTGAATTATTACAACAAATGCTCTGAATTTTCAGCATTTTATAGAGGTGTCTACATATATTAGGTCATAAATTGGCACAATGACTCCCGATTTATCCCATTTTAAATACTAACCTGATCCAGATAATTACAAACAATATTAAGTTTAACCAGGTAAATGGTTTATTTTGTAATTTTCTTTTTAATTTAAATTTTTTAATATAAAGGTGCATTTTATTTTTTACAAACCTTTTCAATTTTCCAGACCTATTAGTATAGGGCACATTTGTGAGTCCGCAAAGATCAACTTTCAACTCTTACTTCTTTTTATTGCATTAAATCTATCTTTGTGTCTTTAAATTAATTAAGATAATTAAGATGAAAATATTTAACAAACTGTTTTTTTTTAGTTAATATCTGAACATTTTACTGATACAAGACAAAACTAAAACTGCCAAAAATTTCAGTCAAAACTATTTTGATTGTATTTGTTAAATATCGCATAATTTTTTTCAATTTTAAACTTTAAAGTCTTTTTAAGTCCGGTAATAACTCTATAATATGAAGGAAGTAAATATGTGGATTCTTTAATAACAATGACAAGTATAAAAAAACACTTTTTTGTGCATTACATTAAAATATTATAAATTTGAACATAATTATTTTTAGAAACATAATTAATTTTAGAAAAATGTCCGATTCGTTTTTCGATGATGCTGAAAACATATCAAAGAAATACAGAACATAAATCAGATCTAAGTATACATGCTTATAACCACTGCTATAAAAAATCTTTTAAAACCAACAGTATTGCCATAATTTGAAATTGTAAAGATGCTAAATTGCAAAAAAAAGATGCTTAAACGTACTGGATGCTAAATTCTTTTTTCAAATTTTATTACCTTTATACTGAAAAATTATATACTTATTAATAAATTCTTTGGTTTTTAAATCGAAAAATTAATATAAAACATATGTTTCGATTTATATTTTTTAAATTTTAATTAAAATTATTTTGGATTTCATCTGAAATTTTTATTAACATCAAATTGAGTTTATTTTAAACTTAAATTAAATATTATTAATTTTAGAGGGATTTTTTTTTTATTTAAAATATAACAGAAATTACATTATCAAAAGATACGATTATATTAGAATAATTGGTTTATGGAATCTAACATTTCTGTGATGTCTTCATCTTCAAGTTCTTCTTGGCTCTGATATTTTTCTGACGATCGACTCTTATCAACGACATCGGTATATTGTAAGTGTGACAGCACCGATTTTTCAATTTCAATCCTTCTTTTATACGTATTACAGAACATAACAACTCGGATTTTATTCTGTTCGAAGTTTGCTTTTAACTAAAGCCATTAAACTAAACAAACGTTCAACTTCGGCTTTTGAGAAAGACAAAACTAATATAGACAATACAAATATTGATAACTCCTAAAATGGATTTTCGCCAATAGAATTTTTCAATCCATAAAGAGGTTGTATTCAGTGTTGTATCCCAGTTTTGTTCTTTGGTATAACTCCATTGGATTTGAATTTTTTCTGTTTCAGATGATATAAATTTAAACTCTTCTAATATATTGGTTATCTGTTCTTTTACCCGATTTAATGTGTTTTGTATTGAAAATTTTGGCATTTTTTTAATACAATAATATTTTTTGGCAATCGACTTTCAAATTCATTAAAAACTGTTGTTGGTGTTTACATTCTTCTATTTCAAAATGTTTTGTTATATTTGTTGAAAGAAACGAGCAGTGTGGTAAAAGGAGTAGTACACAAAATTGCTGTACTACACTTTGAGAAATAAAAACATATCAATACCATTAAAATTATATATTCAAAAATTATGAAAAAACAATATCAAAAAAAGATGCTAAAAGCAACTTTTTATTAATAAAAGATTCTAAGTTAGCATCTAGCATCTTTTGATAAATTTTGGATGCTAAACGACAAAAAAAGTTGCTAAATCTAGCAACTAAAAAGCTAAAACGGCAACACTGAAAACCAAGAACAAATATTCTGTTTGAGTTGTAACATCTCATTTGCAAGCCATTTTAATTAAGCTGCGTTCACACTATGTGTTTTGCTTGTGTTTTTCTTATTGTTTTAGCACGTGCAATTTGTACACATAGTGTGCACCCTTTCAAAAACTGTTTATGTACAACACATTTGGCAAAACATATGTAAATTTTTCAATTAGAGCAGGTTCTATTTTGGCATGACAACCATATGAAAATACAATATTGCTTGTGGCGAAAGAAAAACAGAGTAAATTATAAAGATAAATATTTAAAGAAAAATAAATTGTTTAATATTAATTAACAATTAAAAAATATATAAAATATATTACTTTATTTTTAACAATAACTTTTTGTAAATTCACAAATTAAATCAGCTGTTGTTTACATTTAGAGGTTATGTCATACGGAAATACATATGTACGTTTGATTGCAAAAATGATGAATTGTATGTAAACGCCAATTTTGACACACACGCCGAATTAAGTATGGATCGTAAAACTGAATTTACATATGGAAAATACACATAGTGTAAACACACCTTTAATTGTGTAAATTTTAAATGCACATCTAACCATATCAAAAAGATGAATTAAACAGAATTGCAAAAATATTTTCTTTATAATATCTGTATGGTTTTTATATTATTCTTATGTAATTCTCATGATATTTTTATCTTATTTTTTATATTTTTTATTTTTACATAATTGAAATTCAAAATGTACAAATTAAAAATAAATTTTAAAAAAAGTAGTGTAGGGAAAAAAGGGAATTTTTTTTATAAGCGTAGAGATTTCTGAAAAAATCTCCTGGCATCACTAGTACCTATTAAAAAACAATGTAAAAATTCACAAGACAACGCGACATAGACTTGCTTTGTTCAAAAGCTTCCATAAGACTGAATGAAATTGTTGCTTACTTTACTCTTTGGTGAGTATTTTCATTTTTGTTCGGCTGTATACATATAAGAAGCCAATTTGAGTTCGGTTTAGTCGTGCTGCTATGCATATGTTTGTGTGTTAACAAAAATATACGATATCCCAGTCATCATTTCGAAGATTGTTTTAACAAAAATTACCTTACTGTGTCTTCTTCGAGCACTTTTGATGATTAAAAACTGCTTAATCACATGCGCTATTAGACAAAGACTAGATAATGATTTTTGCTTTCTCTTAGAAAGTGATTTAGAGAAAAATTACATTAAATAAGACTCAAAAATGAGTCGAAACTGATTAGAAAAGCGGATAAAAAGGACTCTCAAGAGCGGGTAAGGTAATATTTAATCCCAACAAAAGAATATTTTGTGATCAGCAAAAGGGCGCATTTATAACTGTTTTAATAGCACATATGAGTCAAAAAGACTCTACATGATCATTTATTGCATAAAATGCTTACTGGGATTTTATTCACTATCTGTAGAAACAGGTTTTTTAAGTAAAACAAATCTGCATACAATTTCAATTCTATTTCGTTCACAATGACACGGTCACTTTGTTTACTAGCTACTAGTAAAATAAGAAAATAGTATTATAATACACCGTAATGATGAATTGTACTTCTCAATTAGTTTATTTTTAATGTGCCATAAGAAGTTCGGTTTGTGCTAAGAAAAGCATGAATATATGTTTCCCAGGGCGAAGACTCATCATTGCACTATGATTGAGTTGAGCTCCGCGACTATTCATAATGTGAATAGCTCGTGTCAAAAATTTTTGGTAGTTGGGAATGGCGTTTGTGTTAAGAAAAGCATAAACGCATGTTTCCCAGGGCAAGGCTCGATCATTGCACATTGATTGAGCTGAGCTCCGCGGTTATTCTTAATGTGGATAACTGTTGAAACAAAATCTTGGGAATGGCGTTTGCCTTCGTCCCGATATTAAATAACAAAGTTAAAAAATTTATTGTAATTAACATCTGACAAAAAAATAGTATTTTTCTAAACAACAATTTTTTTACAGGGTAAATAAATATTTTATGGCTTACCTGCCTACTACTTTTGAAAGCAAGTATGCAGTAGCAAGTATACATGTACTAAAAATACAACTCTTAAAACCATACTATTTTTTCAACTCTAAAAATTTCAGAATTTTGTAAAAATAAAATAAAATACCGATTTATTTTAATATGCGTTTATTATGGATATACATATACAGAATATATGAATATTATTTATAGTATTTTGATATTGGCAACAGTAGTATGTATCAATTTGTAACATTTAGTGATGTTATAAAAATCGCAGAATATTGATATTGATTTTATATAGTTTCTTTTATTAATTAATTAACTTAAATATTACACCAAAAAATATTGATATTGATGAATTTTTATATTATTAACACAACGACCACAAAAACAACATGCACAGCTATGACAAAATACAAAGTTAGGAAAACAATATAGGAAAACGTCATATTTTTTTTTACCTTTTCAGTGATTTCTCGGCACCTATGAAACCTATTGTCATAATTTAAAAACAGGAACCTTCTCAAGATGTTAGTGAATCATTCTCACTAAAAACAAGCGCCCTATCTGCCCTATTGAGGGCGTTATCACAAGAACACATATTCAAATCATATTTTCTCATGACTTTTTAATTCTTCGCTCAATTCTCGGGACCAGATTAACCGATTTGGACGATTTTAAATAGCAAACTTCTCAGGATGTTAGTGAATCATTTTTTATACCAAGGAGCACCCTAGCTATCCGATTGAAGCCGTCATCGTGATTTCCACAGACGGACAGACGGACAGCCGGACAGACGGACATCGCTACATCAACTTCGCTTGTTATAAGGATCACAAATATATATATTTTATGGGGTCCAGAATTTTTTTTCTAATTATTACAAACGGAATGACAAACTTATATATACCCTCTGCACACTGGAGTGGAGGGTATAATAATTCCTAAAAAAGTAAAACAAAACTATGAAACGAAACAATGAAACAAGTACACTATCTTAAAAAAAAAAGCACCCTTAAAAATTAAAAAATTTAAAATCAGAAATTAAAAATTAACAATTAACAATTAAAATTAAAAATTAAAATTAAAAAAAAAATACAAATAATCAATCGTTTTGTAACCGCCTGCGATATTAGTGTGTAGCTCTAAAGTATTTTTGCAATTATTTTGTAGTTTTATATTATTTATTTTTTAGTTCCTGACCATAAAACATTTTTTAATACTTCACGATTTTTAAATTCAATTTAAAATTGTGCCATAACAAAAATTTCTAATAAATCTAGCCCTGAAGAAGTCAACATACATTGACGAAACGTTGGGTGAAAAAAATTAAATGAATGCATTTCATTTTCATTAAAATTTGAAGAACCAGGAAGCTCAAAAAAGGAAAAATACAAATAATAAATTTAAAATTAAAAATTTAAAATTTATAATTTAAAATTCAAAATTTAAAAAACAAAAATTAAAAATAAAAAATAAAAATTAAAAATAAAAATTAAAAATTAATATTAAAAATTAAAAATTAATTATTAAAAATTAAAAATTAATATTAAAAATTAAAAATTAATTATTAAAAATTAAAAATTAAATATTAAACCTTAAAAATTAAAAATTAAAAATTAAAAATTAAAAATAAAAAATTAAAAATTAAAAATTAAAAATTAAAAATAAAAAATTAAAAATTAAAAAATAAAAAATTAAAAATTAAAAATTAAAAATTAAAAAATTATAAATTAAAAATTAAAAACTAAAAAATTACAAATTACAAATTAAAAATTAAAAATTACAAATTAAAAATAAAAAATTAAAAATTAAAAAATTAAAAATTAAAAATAAAAAATTAAAAATTAAGAATTAAAAATTAAAAATAAAAAATTAAAAATTAAAAAATTATAAATTAAAAATTAAAAATAAAAAATTAAAAAATTAAAAATCAAAAATTAAAAATTAAAAATTAAAAAATAAAAATTAAAAAATTAAAAATTAAAAATTAAAAATTAAAAATTAAAAATTAAAAATTTAAAATTAAAAATTTAAAATTTAAAATTAAAAATTAAAAATTAAAAATTAAAAATTAAAAATTAAAAATTAAAAATTAAAAATTAAAAATTAAAAATTAGAAATTTGAAATTAGAAATTAAAAATAAAAATTAAAAATTATAAATTAAATATTAAAAACTATAAAATAAAAATTAAAAATTAAAAATTAAAAATTAAAAAATAAAAACTAAAAATTAAAAATTAAACATAAAAAAAAAGAATTAAAAATTAAAATTAAAAACTAAAAATAAAAAATAAATCAGATAAAAATATTTAAAAAAAATGAGCTTATTTTTAATAATAATTTTTAGCCAAGAATCGTTTGAATTTTGGTATTCGGAATTAATGTTTCAGTATCGGCAAAAGTTGTAGCCGTACTCGACATTGGGTGAATATACAGTTTAAGACTCAGGTGGAGGGTATCAAAAAATTCGGCACAGCCGAATTTAACCGTACGATTCATAACCAGCAAAACTCCTTTAATTTCATAACCAGGTACCCGGGTACCCGAAGTAGGTTGTTTTGCGTTTATTGAAATAAAATAATATTTTCCTGTAAATATTTTTGTTGTTGATTATATTTTGCGTTCTCAACTGTACAAATTTGATATTTGGAAAAAAACTGGTTTCTGTTCGTATATAAGTGCCTAAAGCGACACAAGGAGGCAGAAACTGGTTTTATGTAAGGGATGTTTATTTGCTTATTTTCGGTACCTACTTGCTTAATTGCTTTTGAATTAGATAGCAGGTGTTCATTTGTGTCGTAAAATTGAAATATTTCGTTTGCTTCGCCAGTCTGTGTTGAATATTTGAACAGTGAAGTTGGTGAAAAATAAGCCGCAACGACCGATATTTGTCTACAAGGGAATACTGGAATTTGAGTGATGAAGCAAGAAGCACATATATTCAACGTTTATTTGAGGAAGCGACTCAAGATGAGGACCTTGAAGTGGACCCTGTGGAAGACCAAAATGAAGGAAATGTGTCCTATACTGGCGAAGTTTCGGAATCAGAGAATGAAGATTTGAATGTTGACAACGCAAACGAAATTGCAGCTGCTATTGACGCACCAGAGGAAATTTTCTTTGATGATGAAAGTGAAGATGATGATATGCAAGAAGATGCACCAACAACAAACCCAGCAGACTACATGACTGCACGTGACGGCACACAATGGCAGCGAACACCACGTAGTTGCCAACAAGTGAGAAGCCACAATATATTCAGAGACCGCTGTGGTCCAGCGCGGATTACTGAAAATATGACGCCTTTGCAGTGTTTCAAACCATACCTCACAGTGGAAATGGTGGATATAATAGTGCGCCACACAAATAGAAAAGCGCATGCCACATATAATGCGTACAATGAAGCGAATCCCAATAGACGTCAGTTGAAGTGGAAAGACACGACAATCAACGAAATTTATGCGTTCATTGGAATGATTTTGATGGCTGGCACAAATCATTCTAATGACGAAAACGCAAGAGATTTGTGGACGTCACAGGCTCACCCAATATTCCGCGCCACCATGGGAATAAACAGGTTTTTCGATTTGCTGCGTTTTATGCGGTTTGACGACCCCAGAACACGGGTAGAGCGGCAGCGTCAAGACAAGGCGGTGCCAATTCGCGATATTTGGATAATGCTCAATGCAAATCTTGCCAGATATTATGTGCCATCAGAATATTTGACCATTGATGAACAATTATATCCATACCGTGGTAGAACCAAATTCACCCAATATATACCCTCGAAGCCAGCAAAATATGGCATAAAAGAATGGTGGATTTGCGATGCCAAAAACTCATATCCACTTCATGGCCAAATATATACTGGCAAACAAGAAACTGGTCGTGAAGTTGGTGTTGGCGAAAGAGTGGTGAGAGATTTAGTTGGGCCATACTACGGTAGCGGACGAAATATAACAATGGATAATTTTTTTACGACGCTGCCGTTGGCTAGGCAACTAAAAGTAGAAAAGCTCAGCATTGTGGGTACACTCCGCCGCAACAAAGCTTACATCCCTGCGGAGATGAAAGAAGACAAAAAAAAAGACGTTGGTTCAAGTTTATTTGGCTTCTACGACAACGTAACACTGCTCTCATATAAGCAGCGGAAGTCCAACTCGGTCATCCTTCTTTCTAGTATGCATGATGATGCACAAATTGACGAAAATGGGAAACCAGAAATTATAAATTTTTATAACCAAACAAAAGGTGGGGTGGACGTAATGGACCAAACGCTCCAAGAATACACGACCCAGCGACAAACAAGAAGATGGCCGATGGCATTTTTCTATAACATCATTGATGTGAGCGCATTTGCATCACACATCATATATTATGGAAATAATCCAACTGCACGATACACCACGACGCGCAGGAAGAATTTCCTGCGTCAACTGGCAGAAAACCTGTGCATTCCTGTTATAGAAAATAGAATTTCAAATGTGCAAAGCGTGCGCCAATTTTCAACAAAAAATGCAATTGAAAGCATCATCGGAAGGCCGTTGGAGAGTGTGATTTGTGCTGCAGGTCCGTCAACATCTCCGTCAGCACGACAAAGGGGCAGAAAAGTACATACGGGCGTGTGCTACATGTGCAACCTTCTTCCAAATAAGCGCAGAAGAAAAACTAGAAAAAATTGCAGCATATGTAGCACGCCGATATGCGATGAGCACGCCATAACAATTACTAAATGCTACAATTGCCACAATAACAACGATAGTGATTCGGATGAATTATAATATAATATATATAACATATGATAAAATAAATAAAAAAGACATTTATTTCCAATAAAAACAACACAAAAAAACGTTTTTTCATTTACATGTCAGGCATTTACATAGGAATTGCATTAGGGTACCCGGGGACCCGGTTGTGTGTTTATGGGGGTAAAACATTTAAAATCATTTTTTAAAGAAAATATTGAAAATATTTTGAATTTTTTCGTATTTAAATCTTAGTTTAGCCAAAATCTCTCATGATTCGGAGTGTTATGTCCATATCTCAAAAATTATAGGCACAGCAGCACTTTAAAGTCAAAAAAGGTACACGGGTACCCGGTTATGAATCGTAGGGTTAACACTCTTACTTGTTTTTATATTGAATCATAAACTAACAGGACAGAGCTAAGTACGAAGCACCACATTGAACAAATGGCTGCAACCAAAAATCCAAATCCGCACCAAACAATGACACTTTGCGGACACATTTGTTTTCAAAAAACACATTTTGGTTCTCTGGACCCAAAATGCGGCAATTTTGACAATTAACGAAGCCATCAAGGTGCATGTCATTGGGCTTCCAAATGATAGCGTTGAGTTGAGTTGTACGGATAGTTTTCGAAAATTTCAAAAGTAATGGCAAAGCACCTTTTACATTTGTCACATATTAGTACATTGCAACATATACAAACACTATTTTGTAATGGCTTTATTTAGCATTAGATGGCTTTATTTCAATACATTACTCAATGATATTAAAAATATTTTGTTGCCTATGTTAAGATATACAAAAATGTAAAAGTGTTTAGCATGTAAATTATTATTATAATTTGTTATTTGCCATTACAAAATAAATAGAGTAAGTACATGAAGTAAATGAAATCAATCATCGTTTAAACAACTCAAAAGTATTCGAAATTAAATTTAAGAAATACTATTTAACAGTTGGTTGTGTAAAATAAAACATACTAATTCTAAGAACCTGTACCTAATAATCTATACTGTGTTTGTACATATTTCTCAGTTTACTTTCAATATATATATCGTCAAGTTCGGGGTCTCTTTTATAAATTGTAAATATTTATTTTCCAACATATTACTGGCCACAAATATGTTTACTACTTATTGAATAACAAATATAATAATGTTCATGCAAAGTAAATTCAAGAGATAAGACGAAGTGTTTATTTCAGATACAAATAGATTGATCAAAGAGTTCGAAAAGCATAGAGACACACTGCTACTCTTCTTACTCTTCAATTATTAAAGAACACAAGTCATACCATTTATTTAATAGTCTTCGGGCAGTGTTGTCAAATGTTTTACCTCTACCACAACATCAAAAATCGACGAAAGCCAACAACTCTTATTTTTTGAATCAAAATCACTTTCTGAATCGATTTTTGATGTCTGCCCGTCTGATGAGAACCCATGTTACCTTGCAAACAAACTACAGGATGAAAAAAGAAACATATTTTTAAAAAATTTTGTATGTATTTACTCTTTGATCAGCTCCAGAACTAACTTTGTTGAAATTCGTAATTGCGCTACGACGCAAAGTGGGTTGAATTATAGACTAAGTAGGGATTCATTTTAAAATAATAATTATTTTTATTGAATAACGATTGTTATTCCATTAAAAACTACAATTTTGTAAAAAAAAATGTTTCACCTATTAAGCGTTTTTTTTTTATTAGCCAAGCCCAACAGAAGCTTATATAAAAAATTTCAAGCAAAATATATTCATATTTGCGACGAGAGGATTGATTGCAAGGTTTATATGGACATCAGATATACAGAGAAACTTAATATCATTTAACACATTTTCTTGAATATCGGCCAGATATTTGTTGAAATTCAATTCAAATATCAAAAATGCCCCATTTGTGAACTAGTTTTAGAAATATTTGAAAAACATTACTCTAAATAAAAACAATTAAGAAAATTAATCGGTCTAGACCGACTATAGATTTAAGCGAAAATTGGGAAGCAGCTTTATATAGAGACTCTGACTAGGAATTAGCCACAGGGTTTATTTTTAGACTACTGATTAATGAGTGTAAAATACACACACATACCAAATTTGACCGATATCAATATTATAGTTTGGATCTTAGGGCAATTTAAGTCGGCCTAATAGGGTTAATTTGTATGGGCACTAGATCAGAATAAACACCGATTTTCACAAATTTCAATAACGTTTGAACATATAAATGTTCACCAAAATATATTCACATTGCCGACCTGCAGTTTTATTACAAGGTGTACATTAGGGTGGTCCATAATAAAAAAAAAAGTGTTCAAACTCTCGGTCTCACTCCCTAAAATATGCGAATAGCAAAAAACTGAGAAATACAAAGTTTTGGTCAATCAAAAAAAGTTTAGAGGTGCCTCAACGCGACTGAAAATTTCAAAACCATACTAAGGGTTTCATCTAGTTTACTAGAACAACTAATTTTTTTAAATGTACCAAAATTCAAAGTTTGGCCTAGGCATGAACTGGGTTAACGTTGTTCGAATTATTCGCATCTAAAAATTCAACAGCACTTACAAAATATTTGAATTTTTTGAATAAATTGTCTTTAATTAGCTTGGGGTCATATGTGACCCCAAGTCCAATAGGGAAAATGGGGTCATATTATTTTTTTCAGAATCCCTAGGCTATTTAGATAAAATATAACATTTAAAAGTAGAAAACTGATAAATTTTTGGTACAAAGTATTTAGAAAGAGTACATTTACTGAATATTTCACAAAAAGCTCATTTTTCTCGAAATCCGCAAAATAAAAAATTCTTTTCAAAAAAATTCTGGCAGAGGAATTTACTTAAAAATTGGCACAGTTAATTTCTAACATATACTTAACAAAACTTTAAAGTGCCAGATCCATTTTTTAAAAATTTTGTTAAAACTAAAAGGAGTTTTCAAAATTTTATCAAAAAAATTTTCCATCTATGTTCTCATTTCGCAATAGGTTAAAAACGTGGTAATAAAACAATACTTCATGTCTGAGTGCTGCTAGGTATAGTGACAAAAAAAAAAAAAATTATGCCTTTAATTAATATCTTAAAGTTGAAAATATTTCCGTCAAATTTCACGACCTCGTTTTTTTTTTTGGCACAAAAGTGGTCTGGGGCATTTGCTATTTCTTAAAGACATAATTTAGTACTGAAATCGATTCATGTAACAACTTGTCGAAAGAATTAAACTATAGAATGAAATTTTCATAAAATCTGGAAAGGTCGTATTTCCCCCATATAAACACACTTGAAATTTTCAGCCGCGTTGAGGCACCTCTAAATTTTTTTGATTGTTCCTAAACTTTGTATTTCTTGGTTTTTTGCTATTCGCATATTTCTAGGGAGTGAGAGCCAGAGTTTGAACACTTTTATTATTAAGGGCCACCCTAGTGTACATGGACACACAATCAAATAGACGGACGGACGGACATTGCTAAATCGGCTCCAAAAATGATTCTGAGTCGATCGGTATAATAGAAGTGGGTCACATAGTGGTATGGGGTATAACTTATACATTATATACCAACATACCTGAGGTTGACAGTTTCATGACAATATTTATCACTTTAAACAGATTAAAAAAATAGAATTGAATAAAACTAAAAATAAAAATAATATTGAATAAACCTATGAGCTTTGACAACCATGACAATTAAACACAAGTAAGAAAATTATAGTCGGTCTACATCGACTATACGATACCCTATACCATGAGTTTAGAGACCCTGTCTCTTAGGTCCAACTAATTAGATATAGAAAATAAGCATAAACGAAATTTGAGTGGCATTGGTAATTATTTTCTTTGCCTTCGGATATGAAAAAGTTCATATCGGATGCTATATTTATAGGTCGCAAAATGTACTGATCCTGACCATATTTGGCAAGGTCACTTATATTTTGCAAAAACATACATGACTAAGAATTGTCCTATAGGGTTTATTTTTGGACTACTGATACCGGACGGACAGACGGGCGGACATCCCTAAATCGGCTCAGAAAGTGATTCTGAGTCGATCGGTATAATAAAAGATGGTCGGTATAATATAAGATGGGGCGAACACTGATGTAGAATTTTATTTAAACCAATACCAAACATTATTATTGGTGTCTTTAAACCCTCTAAGCCCTAAAACTACGGCACCATATCTGACAACCCTGCCTTAGAGGTTTAAAGTTAAAATTAAGAAGTTAAAGATAATCTAGGTTGACTATGTGCTGCGGAAAAGAACATTACCATTTACCTCTACATCCAGTGTTTTTTTTTTTTATTAAATTAATGTTAATTAAAATTGATCGAACTGTCAATGAAAATAAAAGAATTTCTTGATTTTCAGTTTATTCATCTCATGAAATACACAATTCACTCTCTAATTGGACATGATATGAACATTTAAATTCTTCTATAGTGTTTTCGAAGTGTTTATACATAAAACAAAATATTAAACTTTGATAGGTACTGATATACATACATAAATAATAAGGTATTTAATTAATTCAATAACAATAACATGTTTATAATTTTAAGAAATAAAATAATTGAATACTAGAGGACCCCTGCTGCTCCGCAGCATTATATTATACTATATTAATTTTTATAATATAATACCAAAATTTGCCAAGAGAAGTTAACGTACAGTAATGCCAAAATATGCCAAGAGAAGTTAACGTACAGTAAAAGTAAAGTTGATTGTCCACATATAACTTTCCTCAAACCCAACGAACTTGCCAAGAGAAGTTAACGTACAGTAATGCCAAAATATGCCAAGATAAGTTAACGTACAGTAAAATTAAAGTTGATTCTCCACGCATAACTTTCCTCAAACCCAACGAATTTAAACTGTTAATAGCTCAAAAGAAGGAGCTTGATCCACTGAGTGTTCTTAGACCTATGTCAACAGCCTACGTTAATTAGAACTCTAGTTATAGAGGTTTGAGAGAAGAAAAATATTGAAAAAAATCTTGAATGCAAAGTTTATTCATAAATTCTTTTAATATACATATAAGATAATTAAACTCGTATCTTGAAATTTCTCTTGCAGTTAGCAACTACTTTTGTTGCCAGCTAATTTTGAATCGACCAACAAAACAATATATTGTGAATCATATTTCAATACATATTAAATATTTATGTATAGTGAATCGCAGATACTATGCTGAGTACACACGATGGAGCATTAAGAGAAACATGCGAAGAAAACATGTTTCCATTGTTTAATACAGACGATGTAACCAAAAACGAAACATCAGTTCTGTGTGTTTATTGAATATATGGAGTACTAAACACATATACGCAGAAGAAAATAAATTTTATATTCAGCTATAAAATTTTTAAAAATTTATAAAATATTATATTAATTTATAAATTTTTATATTAATTTATAAAATTCCTCAAATTTTCATTATCACTATTCATTATTATTTATAAAATTCTTCAAATTTTCATTGTTAAATTTTCGTAATTTTCGTCTCTCTTTTATTTTCTATACTACGATATACAAAACGACATTACAGCACGACTGCTCTCAATGAAAGAAGAGAACAAAAACAGTAAACATCGATACAGGCGATGGAATATTTAGTTTGGAAATACTTATAAAATATCAAAATATTTTGGTATTTGAGGAACCAAAATTGAAACATGAATTTTGACTCGAAACATTGCTACATTGAAACATGCTGATGTCTCTGTTAATGTTCCATCGTGTGTACTCAGCATTAGAAAAATTATCTCGCTGTGAAAATAGGGCAGTAAATTTTAAACCTAATAAATTGCTTATATTATTTAATATTGTACATTGTTGAAAGTAATTCTTGTTCAATGACCTATTTCAATTAATTATGGATGAATTCCACTGACTCTTTTGTATGTCTGGAGTTAAACTTGTCTCATCATTTCACTTCAATATCTGATGTTTTCAGAATTCTGATGGCACAAATTCTCAATAATATTTAACTCTGGCAATTATAGTGGAATTTAAAATTCCATTATCCTTTATACCAACATTGAGTGCACTTTATTTATTTTTTTTTTTTTTTGTTTAATGTTAAATATCGATATGTATCCTCGATTCCTTCCACAACGGCGCCACTTACTTTAATATGGCCGCCTGTACTTGACTTTTAATTCCTTATTTATTTTCCTTTACACATCCACACTACTACTGACCAACACTAAAATGTTAAATTTTATATATTTTTATTTTTTTTTTATCGCTTCATTATATATATTTTCTTTTATTTATAATTAATAATATCATGATTATCGTTTTTATAAAAGTTT